>CM076573.1:449306224-450044474 GCA_034641835.2 Pinus albicaulis
CTCGAAGGAAATTATGTCGTTTTTCCTTTGTATTATAAGAAATGTGATTTAATTTCATTGATTTTTATTTATGGCATTAAACTTTTATTACTTATTGTTACTTTAGAATGTTTTTCTAGTTACATATTCTTTTAAATGTATATATGTATGTTTAACCGATACATTAATTCTTATTATAATATAATAATTATAATTTGAAATAATTTTTAATTTAGTTTAACATATTTTTTTGTAATTTTGACAATTTGATAGGTATTATGAGTTAAGTATGTCTATTATAGGTTGATTCTTATTGATAGTTACCAACTATTTATTTTATATGGTTGCACTACTTATAACATATACATAAATAAAGTTTCCCAAAAATTTGAAAGCCAAATATATATTATAAGTAGTGAATTGGGAAAGATTTTTCCAAAGAAAACAAATCTTATTTTTTCTTGACTTACTAAAATAAGAAAAACAATTTACCCTACAATAATGTGAAATATTGGGGGAGACAAGAGCGCTAGGGGTTATTATTTGCCCCAATGGATAAATGAGAATAAAATCATGTGGGGGTTGAGTGTTGCCTCAAACAAATAGGAGGAATAACTTGGCCTTTGGCAAGGGCTGAGGATTGTAGTGACTGAATGAATCCTCTAATTTATTGTCTTTGGAGATTTTCTCGAGACTATACAAAAATACTACAAAATGAAGTTCCGTAAGGAAAATGACACAGGGACAACTTTACAAATACTCCAATCACTTATGTAAAATTTTGAAACTTTGAGTCATACCATATGAAGTGAGATTATATCATGTTGGAAGACACCCAAGCTAACATCAACGTTAATCTGGATCAAGGATATTTGTTGGAGGTGAATGAAGGAATAATCAAATGTCATATTCCATGATCATAAATAATTCAAGGACCTTGATCTGGTGGAATGTCATTAAGGAGGTATTAATGTCTGACAGGAAGCATAATTATGACAATAATTTCAAGGTACATATGTTCTTCAATGATCGTCCCTACAAGTCATTGGATCCTTCATGAAATAGGTGGGAAAGTGTGAGGTATTGGGTTATGCATGCAAACATGTTGGATGGCATCAGAAAGGTTTTAAGGTTGGATAGCAGAGTAGGATTTACCAGTACCATCACTGAGGAAGGTTGATTCTACTCAATTGTGTGTTTTTACAGTCCAACCCAAGAAATAATGAAAATCCAATTATTGGAGAGCACTAAAACGAGAGAAGTATTAAATATTAAGGGAATCCTCTCGTTATCAATTTGGAGCCAAGTTTGGATATAAAAGGATGGTTGTCAAGGCTTCAAGTGCAGTGGATTTCTATTCGACTCCTTGTTGAAGGTATCGATTCTTCATCAAGAAATCGCGTTGGTGGCCCTCCATATGAGATTGAGTGAGAATTAAAGCAAGAATTCGAGGAGATAATTTCCAACATTGGTGGGAATATTATCACTAAGGCTTATTCCCATTTTTCTTTAGTTTCAAGTTGTTAGGGTCTTATAAATATAGGATTCATAATTTTCATTTGGCTCTGTTAAAATCTTGAAATATTGTACATAACTTTGTTTTCTGCAAATGTATTCCAAAATTAAAAAATGAAAAGAGGGTATGTCCGAAAAGAACCATTAAAGGACAAAAAGAAACAAAGATCAAAAGAATATTAAATATGAACCCCATAAAAAATAGATCATGAAAGTGTTGCAAGTTTAAATGCCACTACTTTAGTTTAATTTTTGCAAATAAGATTGTGCAGCTTGTCCTAGATGCTACAATCCATGAGGGTCAAACATCTTAAACTTGACCTCTCATGCTTTAAATTTCATTTTGCTAGATAGAGAATAAAGATCTAGCTAAATAGTCTAAGCTTGGTAGATCAATAGTTAAAATAGAGAATAATAAGGAGCTCAACAGTTTAATCTTGAGCCCTTGGATGAAATAAGGTTAGAATTATATAGTTTTCTATATTAAAAGAAAAATTAATAAGGTTTTGCAAGCTCAAATGCACCCATGTAAATGAAGAAAAAATGTTAGGGTAGCAGATGGGTAGGAACAAGCAGTTTCACAAGGCATGGATAAACATCATTTGGCATATTACTAATTTCCATCCACATAATGTGTTCCAGTACTAAATCCTTTAGTCATAAAGGCTCAAGAGCATTTCTCTAACTTTTGGTGGGACCAGACCCACAGCTTAATGACTAATTGGCACTAAAGTATTGGAACCCCCTTCATTAAAAACCCTTCCCCCTTATCATTCATTTTACCCTAATAAAATCCTTTTTCCTAAGTTTAAAACACTTTTTATCTAGGAAGAGTAAAACCCCCTTGACTAATTCCCCTTTCATACAAAAATACCCAAAAAACCCACAAAAATGCATTATCCCAAGTATTAAGTGTGAAATGTTTAAAATGGGGCCACCACTCGCACCCAAACACTTAACTTACACTTTACTTAGTGCATTTTGTGTATTTCCACTTATTCATTTCATATTAACACTTAACTTATATATTAATTCCATTATGAACCTTCCCCCCATAATTATATTAATTCATTTTATTAAATACCCCAAAACCCACTTAATAATGTTTAAACTATGGTTTTAAAACCCACGTGACATATTCCGCTTCCCCATAGTTTAAAAAACATATGTTATATATATATTACCTACCATACGGTCGCTTTACACCTGCATATCACCCATTTGCTATGCAATTTACCGTATCTCACCTATCCTGTTAATACATTATAATTTATGTTTAAACTATGTTTAAACATAATATATCAACCCCGCCGCATAAAAAACCCTGGGCCCCATGCCCATTTACCTCGCAACTCCACTGATTGATCTTGACTATTCGCATTTCGTCCGATAGATATAAAGGCCCATAACCCATATCGCAAATTTAATAGTGCGCTCATTAAACAAAATAAAATTGCGATACAGGCAGTTTTTACCTTCCCTCCCTCCTCCACGCGTCATAAACCTATTGGATCACATCCGTTTGATCGATGCGATAAACCACTAGCGGTAATATCCTCCATTTCAAAACCATTAACCATTTTCCCCGCGATGCAAAAACCACTTGCTCACCCCTGTACAAATGCGTTAAATCATTCTTCTACTCTGATAAGCCACTGTTCCACTTTGCGCTAAAGGCAATAAAGCAATGCAATGAAAATCATGAACCATTGTGGTAATATCTGCACCATTTACGAAAAACTTATTCACTCTACTCTGTGGTAAACTATTATAGGCCCACACCAATGTATTAAGCTATTTGAGGTTCAGAACCCATCTCTACCCTTTTTTTTTTATACAGTGGGATTGGCAACTGGGGCAGCCTCGCGACTCGCGTTAGACGAGGTCGATTCTGACCGCTACCACTATACCCACTGGGAGCATGTGCCTGCCCCTCTCCACACGCTCCGCTTTAGTCTGGGGGATTTGAACTCGTGACCTCCTGTTGGGCTCACCTTACAAACAAACTTCACCGCATTTCGATTACCAACTCGCCTACCCCCGTGGGGCTAGAACCCATCTCTACCGTTATTCCCACACCTCTATGAAATTGTGAGAAACCCCCTACTATTGCTAGAACTCCTTTCACTGTATTCCCTATTCCCTAAAGTCATTATTGGCTTCCCTTCTGACTTGTGTTTTATTAAAAATTGTTTTGTTTTGCAGGTTATTGGCAAAAGAATAATTTGGATAAACAGCTTAACACTAGTTAAAGACCTGTTTACTCCAAGAATTCACAAGGAAATGAGTTCGAATTGTTTTCCTAAAACAAGAAGATTTCATACAATAGCAGAGCAGAATGAAGAAATTTACACAAGTGGTCAGAATAGAGGATGAAAACACTTCCATCAACAACTCTCCAAGATATATTTTACTCACTCTTACTGTAAAAGGTAAAATTGAAAAATTAAAAACAGAGTAGTCAAGGTAAAACAGTAAAAGTAAATATAGAGGAAGTAATGGTTAAACAAAGATGAAAATAATTTCACCAACAACAATGAATTTTATCCAAAGTAAAAGAAAAAATAGTTAAAAGAACTGTTGGCTTAAGGCCCGTCCTGACCCAGGTTTGAAAGTTTAAGGTTTTCCAACAAACCCCTATACTACTGGCCCTTTCGGGAGTGACCTGGTTGCGCAGGCCAAAGTCTCACCCGAAGCAGTATGGGAGGGTGCTGGAACTAGGTTTCCGCACCCTGAGAGAGAGTAGGCTAGTCAAGAAGAGCTGCGTCCCCAACTTATCAAGCTTCATATTTAACAAATCTAGTCACATGCTTATATCACAGAGCTCAGATCTAATAATTACATTCGCATCCATGTGTGTAATACCAATCTATCAGCACAACAACTATAATTGCAACAATTAACAGATCATAGATTCATATAACAGAAACAAAGATACTTTCACAACTATCAAACAGATACTTTCGCAGCTTGATCATACAACCCAAGTTTATAGAAATCATAAAAGAAGAGACCCAGATCACATCAGATATCAACAGTACTTCACATATATATATTAATACCAGAATCTTCTTACAATCCCAAAATACCACCCGCACACATAGCTAGCAGGGTCTGAACACAGTAGGACTGAGGAGATCCGCGCACACAGCTAGCAGAAGTCCTTCCCCAAAAACCCAACAATAGATCTAACCATTTGTGCTTAACATCAATCTAAATTGTTTCCTACTTATGACTCAAAAAGGTTGATCTATTTATATCTATTTAGCCTATGCATCCCATGGTCCGCAAACTGTGGTTGCGAACTCTTGGTCTACCCTTGACCCGTTACAATGCATTAGGGGCTTTGACCCACCCCAAAACCCCTGCGTTAGACTAAATATTCAAAAAATTATACAAAATTGGACAAAATGTGCAACTGTAGGAGACCCTGTTCCAACAGTTCCCCAACACAATCTTGTGACTCGTCCCGATTCACTGTGATGGTGGCGTCTCCACCTGCACTTGCAACAATATGATCACCTCGACTAATGGGGGCAGCATGCCTTCACTCTGAGTAGCAAAATTCTATGCAATGTCGACTAATTTTCCCGAAATCAAACCTTCCCTCATGGTGTTGACACTCTCTAGAGTCTAGTTTAGCTGCTTAATCATGACATCAACATCTTGTGAGAGCTTGAGGGCCTCAGTAGCCCAAGGCTTCAGGTGGTCGGCAAGAACCTTCTTCTTCCGCTGAAGTTCATCAATATCAGCTTGGAGGGTGTGACTGGTGCGCAATCGTGTCAAAGGTTGAGCAGGAACTAAAGTGGACAGGTTGGATTCTAATGTCTTGAATTATTCTTCTTTTTTCCGCAGGTCCTGGTTGATGCCTCACAGGATTGGGTCGTGCTGGACCTTGGTCCATAACTGCATGGTTATTTCTAGTAATTGGGAACCCTGCGCAATTTTCCCTGTAATGGCGTTCATAGCCGCGGTGAATAGCGCAGTTCGTTGGGCCCATACCTCCAGAGGTGTTTTGAGCTACAACTTAGCCTACAAATTGGAAATTTGGTGCTCCATCCATGTCTTGACTAACTGAACTTCCTCCCTGGAGGCCTTCAGTGCTGTGACCAACCTTTCAACCTTAGCCCGAGGGGTGGTTGTGGTTGGGATCTCTGTGGTAACCTCTGCACAGAGTTGGTGAATCACGTTTTTGAGCTCCTTTTTCTTCATGGTTGCGAGGCACACTTTAGGGCTTTTGCATCACTTGTCTGCTCAGCCACACTGATTTGTTGGTGCACTTGCTGGTCCCGATGGTGAATTTCCTGAAATAAAGAGGTGTGGAGACCCTGCAAGGCGTCATGAGGTAGCCTAGCTAAATTCAACTGGAATTCTATACTGGCATTCCTAGGTCGAGTGGACTAATCACAAGGGCTGCGCCAGGAAGAGAACAAAGGCAGCTTTCGTCTGTAACCAGTGCTACAATGCTGGCGGCTAAGGGCATGCATACCTGGGTCACGCTGGTCTGCAATGTGTGTGTCTTTAGTTGTAGCGCATGGAGCTCATCCTGGATTATGTCAATCACAGCTTTCTTTTGTTCCTCTAAGGCTACACATCTGTCTTCTATGGCTAGAGTGACTATATTCGCGATTTGTTCGAGGTCCCCATCGGTCGATGTGATTGTCTCATCTCGTTCTACCCGTTGCTAGCGCTACTTCTTCCGGGGTCTCGTGACAAGCTCACTTGTTTACTTCATGCCTTGGGGGGAGGAAGGTCTTCCCACATTCAAGCCTTTTATACCCAGGTTTGGCGACGAATTGATTTGAGTCTCTACTTTATTTTTCCTTCTCAGTGGTCTGTTTCTACTACGCATCCTTTTGTGCTTCGACACCCATGTCCTTCCTAGTGCTCCTGGTCGTGCCTCTGGTATCCTTGATGACAACAAGGGGGTGACGTTTGATGTGTTGGTTCCTTCAACGCCCCTCACACTAGTTCTAAAGCCAATATTCCAATTAGGAGGCTAGAGCGCAATGACGTTGTCAATTTCTTCATCTGCCACCATATAAGGGAGCGACATCTAGGCTTTATCCTTATGTTCTCTAATCTGGACATTGTGCATAGTGATATGGAATGCCGCAATGCCCTTGTATCTGTCATACACGACAGGGGACAGTCGTGGTCTAGAGTTAATGGTTGTGGCCAAGCTACTCTGAAAGAGGACCCAGAAAACTTGGTTGTCCTCGAGATGTTGCAGATCCTTAAAATCCCATAACTGCACATAACAAGTCCCCTCGCACATGTCTGGGGTAAGCTCAAGGAGGAATGACTCCGCAGGGGCTTCCCAGGCAACCAACGCTATGAGGAACAGTAACCAGGAATAAAAAAAGGCGCGGCCTTGCTCCTGGGACTTATGGATATTAGTCAGAAATTCATCACACAAATACTGGGCCCAGTTAAAACATACCCCTTTCCCACATTGGCCCGCTAGCTAAAATACGTAGGCTGGGATAGAGGTGACCTGACATCTTCTCATCATCTTGTACGCCAACAACATAGTGCCCAACTACGTGCCTTGGTCACTGACGAACTTGATTATAAAATCACCAGTATTGCGCTCCACATGGTAGGTTTTTTGCACATACTCAGCAGTTTCTGCTTTTTTCCCACACGCTCCAGAGGGTTCGATCCGTTCATGGGAAGGCCAGTAATTCTATGAACTAGCACAGCTTCGATGGGGATCCTGTCTTGGATCCGCAGGAAACAATCATGAATTAGGGCGAGCAACTGTCGGGCTAGTCGGTCTGTGACATTGTAGTGACCGAAGTGTGGAATCCTTAGCAAGTTCAGGAGCCTAGCCCTGGCCAATCCATGCACCCAGCGCCGAGGAACAATTTTGATCCCATCGTCTACATGAATCGTGTCAAGGTATAACTCAGGTGCCATCTCAGGGAAGGCTTCCAAGCTGGCCAAGTCATGATTGTCGAATTTGATCTTGTGAAGCTTTCCAACGGGTTCACCAAAGACAGGGACCTCTCCCGGGGTCAGCAGCATCTGCAAATAAGTGATCAGGTCATTGAGGTTCTTCGGTGTGCACATTGAGGTCTTGTGTGGCTAGACGAAGAGAGGTAACTAGTTAATCAGGCCGAGAGGCTGGGCCTCCTCCTGAGCAGCACGTGCTTGGGGCATTACCTTCAGGGATTTTACGTTCCGCAGGGAAGAACGGTGCTTCCCCCCAACCCATTTTGCGGGTTTCGAGGGTTTCCATGAGCCTTCCACTTTTTCCTTTCCCTTATTTGTGACGGGCGTGGAGAGAAATTCTTCAGCCTCGGACTCAATCTCCACCACTTCCTGAGTTCCTTGTTCCACCTAGGTCACTCGTTCTGAAGGTTCAGCAGGGTTTGT
The DNA here is from genome assembly GCA_034641835.2 of Pinus albicaulis. Classification (NCBI taxonomy): domain Eukaryota; kingdom Viridiplantae; phylum Streptophyta; class Pinopsida; order Pinales; family Pinaceae; genus Pinus; species Pinus albicaulis. Next base: position 449,314,100 of record CM076573.1, read on the forward strand.
GGCCATCATTTTGGCGCAAAAGACAAACTCAGGATTTCTACTGTCAGAGGGAGTAGGTTGCTCAGACATGGAAGAGACGCTATAGGCACAAAAATTCTTACAGCAAAAATTCGGCAAGGACAAACATGCCAAGTACAATCTATTCAAGCGATATGAAACCCTTGTCTAATCTAGCCCACCCGTTTTATAGCTTTGGCGATCGCCCAACGATAGGGTAAACTGCACGTGGAACTTAACATCAAGTAAACGGTAAAAAATCTCTAGAAATCACCTCATTAAATGTCGGTCGCCCGCTCCAGCCAACGGTAATTTTTCCTTTTTACCCGATTGGACTGTTCCAACGGCTATTTTTCACACCCTGGGTATGCTCAGCGTACCCCTGCGCTCCTAGCGCACCCCTACGATTTAAGCATACCTCCTGTGCTCCCAGCGCACCTGCTGCGTTTTGAGTCTATTTCTTCTAAATTTATTTCCACATCTTTGGTGCACTTCGCTGGGCTTCCAAATCTGCGGCTTTCTCCTGTGCGGAGCAGGGTACCTGCTGCACTTACCATCCTTGGTGGGGCTAGCCCACTTCATGCAATGACGCCAGCCATATAGTCATTTGATCTGATATGGTTTGAGCCTACTACCATTGATGTAGCCGGGTAGCATATCGCTGAGCAGGGTGGCTAATCACACAGCTCTGCCATCCGTTATTTCCTTAGCTGTATAGGGCCCAAGCTAGTGTTGGCGGAACTTCCCTGGGTGTTTCGCAAAATGAATATCATATAGCAAGACTAAGACATCCTCCAAAAAGGTTTTTTGATGAATATGTCGATCATGCCAGGCCTTACCGCGTGCCTTCAGTACTTGCTGATGGTAATTGGCGATGAAATAGTCTTCCTCGAAAGCCACAAGCTGTGCTAACCGCTTCTCCATAATATCGGACTCTGCCATGTTTGTGAGGGCTATGATGTGCAGACTAGGAACAATATATTCCATGGGAATAACATCCTCCTTACCATAAACCATCCTAAACAGTGTCTTTCCTATCAAATTTTTACAGGTCGTTCGGTAAGCCCATAGAATAGACGGAATGCGCATGTCCCAGTCGCTGTGATCGGCGTTACAGACCTTAGTCAGTGCATGCTCCAAGACCTTATTAAAAGCTCCGATGGTGTCATTTTCCTAAGGATGATATGTAGTGTTGTTCGCATGATGGATCTGGAATTCTTCTGTCAAGACTTGTATGGTTTCATTGACAAAGTGCATACCTCGATCGCTCATCAGGAATTTTGGACATCCAAATCTAGTCAGAATCTTCTCAAAGATGAAGTGCATAGCGGTATCCGCAGTGCAATCCCTTACTGCTTGTGCCTCGACCCACCTAGTCACATAATTAGTAGCAGTTATAATGTAACACACACTTGTCTTCCTTCTGGGGGGTTGATAGGTCCTACGAAATCGATGGCCCACTTGTCAAAGGCTTGCAGGGCCATCTGCGATTGAAGGGGCATTTCCTCTCTACGCAATGACCTTCTTGTCCGTTGGCATGTATTGTAGGCTTTTCAATAGTCGTGAGAGTCAATATGCAGGGTAGGCCACCATAGGCTAGCTCTTAAGATCTTCTACGCCATTGCTTTCCCTGCATAGTGACCTCCTCCTACTCCGTTGTGGGCTTCTTCCAAGATATCATTCCTTTCATGCTCTAGGACGTACCTATGAAACACTTCATCTGCGCCCATCTTATACAGATGTCCTGCGATGATGGTAAAATCCCTAGCAAGGGCTACCAACTCCTTCTTTTGTTGCACCAAATACTCTGCGGGTGCCATGTCTTTAATCAGGAACTGAATAATGTCGGCGAAGTGTGCAACAACTACCTTAATAGCATACAGTTGTGCATCAGGAAATCCTTCCTCTAGGTTAGTTGGTTCCTTTCCAGTCTCAATTCGGGACAAGTGATTGGGCCCAACATTCAACCTCCCTAGTTTGAAAATGATTTCAAAGTCGTACTCCTAGAACAACAGAAGCCATCAATAGATTCCCCCCCCCCCCCCAACATAGGCTTATTCACTAGGTACTTCAAAGCTGAATGATCTGTAAACATTTTGAAGTTCCCCCTTAATAGGTAATGTCGATACTTCTGTAATGCATAGACCATAACTAGTCCCTCCCACTGCGTGGTGGCATAGTTGCACTTAGCGCCCGAGAGTTTTTGACTAGCGAATGTGATTGGGTGATCAATGTCGTCGGCTCCAGGCTGCGTAAGGACCGCTCCCAGGGAAATTCCTGAAGCATCGACATGAACATGAAACACCTTCACCCAATCAAGAAAAATAAGAATAGGTTCAGACACCATCTTTTCCTTGAGTAGCTCAAAGCTCTTCTGGCACTCGTCATCCCAAAAAAATGAAACATCCTTCTTAAGAAACTTTTCCAGAGGTGTTGTGATTAGTGCATATCCGTGAATGAATTTTCTATAGTAGCCCGTATGTCCAAGGATTGAACGTAGCTGTTTCCTAGTCGTGGGCACTGCCAGATTGATAATAACTCCAACTTTCGCAGGATCCACTATCAACCCTTATCGGAAAACTATATGTCCGAGCAAGATTCTGAAGGGTACGTAGAAGATACATTTCTTGATATTCAGGGAAATATGGTGTTTCTGACAGGCGTCCAACATCATGCATAGGTTCAAAACATGCATCTTTACTAAGCCAAAGATAGTATAATCATCAAAATATACCTCTAGAAATTTTTTGATGAATTCCTTGAACACTGTGACAAATACCTGCGAGAAGATAGCAGGGGCATTCTTGAGTCCAAACGGCATCAATGTATACCAGAAGGATCCCCAGTCAGTGACAAATGTAATTTTTCTGCAATCTTCTGGTGAGATTCTGATTTGATGGTATTCGGAGAACCCATCAGTGAATGATTATGCTTCCTGGCCTCCTATGCTATCCAGGATCTCATCGGAGAATGGTGTCAGAAAGGGGTCATGGACGCATCATCATTTAACTTGCATAAGTCCACACAGATTCGGATTTCTCCATTCGTTTTCTTTTCTTGAACCACCATCAGACTTACCCAATCCGACTGCTCGATCGGCTCAATAATACCTACCACGAGAATTTTATCAATTTCTTCCTTAACCTTCTGTTTATATTTAGGGTTTAGCCGATAAGGCCGCTGCTTTCCCAGACACGAATCCAGTTTTACCGTGATGCGCATAACCCCTAGGTCCCCTGTGATCCCTTTGAGCTCTGAAAACTTGGTCGAGAATGTCTTGATATTCTGTGAGTAATTCAACAACCTTGCTTACAATGTCATCATCCCAGTAGTCCCCAATTTTAGCCAACTTAGGTTGTTCTTCTGTGCTAATGTTGACTTCCCATAGTTTTAGAGGCTTTGTCACATCCACAGTCTGCAATAGAGGTCCCGCAACTGCGTGCTCCCCCTCTGATTTTGGGATAGAGAAATTGCGTGGATCCTCATCACACTCTTCTTTAGTTATATTGCTACAATTGACAAAATCTTGCATCTATGTTTCCCACATCTATACCCCAAATGCTGCAGAGGAGATGGGTTCACCAAACACGGATGTATCTATATCCTTCAGAGCTTCGTCAAGCACCTCTGAGCCCCATGTTAGTCCAAATCTACCTATGAATTCATCCTTCAAATTTTCCCATTGGCGGGTGCGTTGATGTAGCTCCGCATCCAAGTACCATGTAGTGGGGATTGGTCCCAACGTATGAATAAACAAGTGAACCCATTCCTCCATAGTTCGATCTTACCACTTCTCCATCCAAGCGAACAAGTGTGCACGCGGGTCCCCTGGGCCAAGGAACGTCTTGATGCGCACCTAAACCGGAGGCTCGAATCACAAGATCATCATGTCCTGACATTCATCCCAGTCCTGGAATGCCTCCTTATGTGTGTCCCACCATCTTGCAGGTGTTGCGCGCATGACTAGATTAAGAGCCCATAATCTCCATTCTCTAGGAACCTCAGCTTCGAATGTTCGTAAAAATTCTTTTACACTATCGAAACCATCAAATTAGGGAAGTTATCATACCTCTGAAGATATGAAGTGGAATTCCATTGTGATTCGCAGGCAGTGCAGCGCAGAGACATCATGCAACCAGTTTTGCCAGTTTTCTATTTCTCTGTTAGAGTCGGAGGAGCCTTCACTATCATTTTCCCTGCAAATCACACCATCAGCCGTAGGATTGATCCAATATTCATCCCTTGTAGTTAACTTATAGATGTGATCTAACTCCTCTTCCTCATGCACTGGCTCTGTATACCTTTCTCCTTCTGCGGGGTTGAGTGGTACGATCACCCATATTCCTTCACTTTCAAACACCATGCTTCTTTTCTTCAAATTGATAATACCACCCATATCGATGGCCCAGTCCAATCCTAGGAGCGCTGGGTAAGGGTCCACATCTTCTACAATTTGAATGACTTCAAGTTCAAGCCGGACCTTAACTCCTGTGATATCTACCACGATATTTGATAGTCTTCCTAACGAGATGATCTTCTAATGGTTGGCCATGCACAGCTGGATAGTGGACCATTCCAACTTAGGTTCTCCCATTCGCTGCCAAGTCTATTTAGGTAATACGTTCACATCTGATCCCATGTCTAGAATAACCTGATCCATCTCATAATCGTCGATCTACGCGATAAACCACATCTCCCTACCAGTGCATCTCTTATGCTTATATAGTTTGTGCACATCCTTAATTTCCATAGTTGGGGTTATCTTTTCTGCGCAGCTATATATCAAGGCCTGGAGGTTTTCTATGGCCCTTTGATTATGCATCATCTTCATACATGCCTGCAGGAATGGTTTGACCTCATCATCTGCTTTGAGGTTTGTAGGGGCTTGAGGAGTAGGTGCCTCAGCCTTAACAAAATCCTGGCAAACTGCGACAAAGGTTTCCCTTTCCTTCTGTAAATCCAAACCTTCTTGTTTGATGGCTGCTTTTTGGATAAGAGGCTCCAGCTCAGCTTTCTCATCAGCTCCTCTAGTGGCCATGCCGCTGCGCATTATAACATTAACACTTAGTCCTTTGTCTTGGGGTTCCACCTTGACCCTTTATAGATTCTGCATAGGTGTCTGCTGCTTCTCCTACATCTTGGCTACCAGAATCAGGAAATTTTCAATCACATGATCCAGCTGTCTACAGTATCTGCAGGATTGTCTCGCAGGGTTCGTGAAATCTCTTGCAAAGTACCCGATTTCCCATAGTTATAGAAAATCAGTTGTTCTCTCCCACTACATGTGCTTCCCCCTTGGCCCCTACCCCTAGTCGGGGAGCCACCCAAACCAGAGGGAGATCTTGGTGAAGAAGGGTCTGATTGTACCCTATATAGGTTTCCTCGATCTATAATCAGATCGTACTTTCGGCAGTTCTGCTCATCATGGCCTACAGATCTACAGAACCTGCACCTTTGTTGCTTTATTTCTGGGACATATGCTGCAAAGGGGGGGGGGGGGGGGTAGAAGTTGGTATCATGTAGCCTAGCAACGTGACAATCATCGCACCAAAGCACCGGCCCACTTGGTCCTGTAGCTTCCCTAGGATGCAACGGACTAGGTCCCTTAGCCTGCACGTAGTGTGCTAACAGAGGATAGTTATCTTTGGTGTGGCCATTCACCCTGCATCGTATGCACCATATTTTAGGGCTGGCCTTTGTTCCTCACTCTTTTCGCATATTTTTGATTTCCATGTGCATTTCTTATAGCTGGACTTCGATTTTTTGTACTCCTAACTGGGTATCATCCCTTGGCACAGCCTCCAAATTAATAGAAAACTCCAAGGCCTTCTCCTGCGACTCAATGGCTTGATGACCCATCGATACACGCAGGTGGGGCAGTAACATAGCAATGAACCATTCCGTGTGAAATCTGTCATCATACATAAATCCTCCTTCTCTAATTACCTTCTTTAACTATTGGTCAACCTCCCATACAGACTGTGTCGGTCCTTGCTTGAAATATTTCAGATCGTTCACTATATGAGAGTAGGACTTAGGTTTTTGGGACTGCTGCTTCAAGGCATTCTTAATCTCCTCGATGGTCGCTTTCACATGCCAGTCGATGTATCCCAAATACTAGTCCAAGGCCCTCCCTTCAAAGGCTAGGGATAGTTGCACCCTTTTCATAGCATCGTTAGCTACGTTCTGTGCAGTCCATACCGATCCTGCAATGAAACAGAACTAATCCATATCTTCATCCCCTACGCCCTTGAAGGTGGGTAGCTTCATGTGCAAGGCCATATCATCTTCCGGTGGTGGTGGAGGTGAGCTCTTACCCCTATGAGGGTTCGATGGTGGCATAGACAGAGAGCTATGCACAGCAGAATTTCTTACTAGACTGTAGAAAGATATATCTCCTTCTTGATTAGTTCTGTAGTATTTACCATTGCGCGTTTTGCCCTCACTTTGATCGGAGCTCATTCACTCTATATGACTACACAAAATGCTCTTTTCGCACAATAAGATCTTAATCAATAATGGCAAAGTTTTTAGAAACTTACCCCAGAAACCCTTGAAGAACCTTTGTTTTGCCTCAGAGTAGGACACAAATTGATCAATCACAAATTCTGTCACAGACCCTTCTATCACACTGTCCACCCAATGATCGACCGTGCGAGTGATGGTGTTATCAGTCTTTTCTAATTGGTGATTCAACTCTGGGGTCCACTGCATGACCCATTCGTCCTTTCAACACTTCTGGAAATCTACGAGCCTTGCGAGCCACTCCTGAAGCTCAATCGAAAATGTCACAAGAAAATACCATAGATCTCTGTGAAAATGTACTTATTCCTCCACTTCTCTGTGGTTAGCTTTGCATTGTGATTCTCTCTTATTGCGAATTCCTGAATTTTATTTTCGAACCACTTGTTGATATTTTTCTTCTCAGGTCTCCAATGTGCTCTTAGCATTACCCAATCTCTCTCTCAAAATGCTCCCGGTCCCAGCAACAGAACCATTTGTTGGCTCAAGAGGTCCTGACCCAGGTTATAAAGTTTAAGGTTTGACAACAAACCCCTATACTACTGGCCCTTTCGGTAGTGACCTGCTTGCGTAGGCCAAAGTATCACCTGAAGTAGTATGGGAGGGTGATGGAACCAGGTTTCCGCACCCTTAGAAAGAGTAGGCAAGTCAAGCAGAGCTACATCCCCATCTTATCAGGCTTCATATTTAACAGATCTAGTCACAGGCTTATATCACAGAGCTCAGATATAATAATTACCTTCGCATCCACGTGTGTAATACCAATCTATCAACACGACAACTATAATCACAAAAATTAACATATCATAGATCCATATAAGAGAAAAAAAAGTTACTATCGCAACTCTCAAACAGATACTTTCGCAGCTTGATCATACAACCCAAATTCACATAAATAATAACAGAACAGACCCATATCACATTAGATATCATCAGTACTTCGTATATATATATATATATATATATATATATATATATATATATATATATATATATATATATAGATATAGATATAGATATAGATATAGATATAGATATAGATATAGATATAGATATAGATATAGATATAGATATAGATATAGATATATACCAGAATCTTTTTACAATCCCAAAATACCACCTGTGCACACAGCCAGCAAGGTCCACACATAGCAGGACTGAGGAGCTCCACGCACACAACTAGTAGGAGTCCTTCCCCCAAAACCCAACAACAGATCTAACAATTTGTGCTTAACATCAATCTCAATTCTTTCCTACTTATGACTAAAAAAGGTTCATCTATTTATACCGATTTAGCCTACGCATCCCATGGTCTGCAAACCGTGGTTTGCGGACACTTGGTCTACCCTTGACCCGTTGCAATGCATTAGGGGCCTTGACCCACCCCAAAACCCCTTCGTTAGACTAAATATTAAAAAAATTATACAAAATTGGACAAAATTCGCAGTTGTAGGAGACCCTGTTCCAACAAGAACAAAAAGTTTAAAAGATGAAAACAGAGCAGGAAGGGACATTTTCCAGAAATTTCCTGCTTAAGTCATAGTTTTGTAGAAACTATTGTGGTTAATCCAAGATGAATTTTCCAAAACTGGAGGAGGTTTATGTTCCTAAGAGGTCAATATACAAAAAATATCTCACGTTTTAAACAGGTATTAAATAATCAGAGATACATGCACATCTTCATAGCATATTTTTTAGATTGTGCAAAAAAAAAATTTACACATCTTTTTGCAGAGCCTATTGTGAACAATTGAGCGGAATTTTAGGAAAATGAGAGAGGTTTATCTCAATAACATGTCTATATACAATAACCTCTTTCACATTTTACATATATATCTTAGATTGAGATATACAAAGGTATCATTGGACCCTAAATTTGTATAATTTCTGGAGAAAGACACACAAAGGAAGGAGACAGTTAGTGACTTGGATGCCTCATCATCAACTAAGAGTTGATATCAAATTTGAATTTTTCTTCTTGGTCATCATCAATCCATAAAAATAGTGCCAAATAGATTCATTAGTTTTGAGTGTCCTTTTATTGAGTTCTATTTATGCAATACAGTTTGAGATATTTGTAAACCAATATTGATATTTTTTCAAGGTATTCTAGTTTAGAATTTGTATAAATACTTCATCATTTGAAGTGTTGATTGTGGAATAAATTGCTGAATATTTCTATAGTCAATATTTTTGTACCTGAAGGGTTTTTGTACCAAGTTTTAAGTCAGCAAGTTGGATCAAATCAATAAAGTATCATGTTTCAGGATTCATGTGTTGGGCCAACTTAAGTGGAGTACTTTCTACTGTTATTTGTTAAATATTCTTATGTTTTCCATTCATACATACATGTGTTCTAAATTTTAATGTGAAATCAGGAAGTGATATATCAGAATTTGTTAAAAGCACTTTGTTATTTACTGGTTTTCATTTTGATGTTTTCTGCTGATTTCTAGAGTAGGGAACCCTTAATTGCTCCCTCTTTCGAATGACCTCTACCCTCTTCTCTCCTTATCTGGATCAAAGAATCCTCGATTACTCTTTATCCCGATTAAACCACTTCACCAATTAACCTCAAATATATTGAGGGACTCTGCTATCTTTCCTTGAAAATATTTGACTTTAGACTTTGATCCTGACCTATTTGCTTTACACATTGACTCCATTTTCCCAATGGAAAAACAAATCTACCACTATCCATCTCAATAAGTGATTTTTCCCACCAAATCAAACCAAATATCAAAACCAAATTTCCCTATATAACTAGCCTAAAATCAGATATAAAAACAAAGTTAAATCTTATAGAGAGAGCCCTCTATGAGCCTTAGGAAGGCTAGATCCTAAAGCTTAAAAGTAGGTTTGTGGTTACCTTGGTGAATTCTTTCTTTAACCTTGAGAAATTACTAAGTGATAAAATATTGGTGACTCCACTAGGGAAACTAAAATTTTCTTCAAAAATTTTTTACAGGTTCAGATCTAATCTATGATGGTGGACAGTGATCAAACACACAAAGGTTAAAATCATCCACCTGGCGACTCCAAATCAATTTCACAATCAAGACTCCACTAGAGGAATGAACCTGAAAGAATAAATATGGAAAGATCGGGCTTTTTACTTGGATTACAATCCAAGACATCATTTTCTTTCTCATTAAGAAAGTTTTTCAATGTATATTGTATTTTAGAGAATATCTTAGATTAGTTTTTTATTATTTTCCTTTAAAGATTGTAAATACTAATTCTTCTAATCCCTTTGAGCAGCTCTCTTTTGAATCTTATGATGATCACTTTCCAATTAAGAAGCCTCAAATAATCAAGACTGATATTACAATCCCTGTACATATTCCTATACCATATAAAGTTCCAGATAGATATAAACCTCTTATTTTACCTCCTATACTCCATGATTTTCCTGAAAACAACTACAAACATCTTCCTAGATTTGATGGAGAGAATGGTATCACTGCCCAAAAACATATTCAAGGTTTTGAAAATTATCTGGATTTATTTGAGATTGATGAAGATGTTAGAATCATACTTTTTTCTCTTTCTTTGCAAAATAGAATAAAGAGTTGGTTCAAGAATTTTCCTATTGCAAGCATCTCAAATTTCCAACAGTTTGTCAAAAAATTTCTTGACAGATGGATAATTACAGTCAATCTTTTTGTGATCATAGAAGAATATAATCAGTTAAAAAGAAATCCAAATGAAACAATACAACATATTTATGACAGATTTAATCAAGTTTATTATTCAATGCCAGAAAATATTAGACCTCCTCATGATTCAGCTCTCTTGCATTATCCAAGTGCCTTTGATCCAGAAATAGAATTTCAGTTTAGAGAAAGAGATTCAAAAACACTTATACAGATGCACAACGTTTCAGTGGATGTAGAAGTTAATCTGCAAATCAGAAAGGAAAATTTGAAAGCACAAGAAGAGAAGAAAAACATTGCAGAGGTAAAACTCATCCTTTTGGTAAGAAAACTAGATGAAATCGTACAGAAGATCACTATGAAAGATGAATTTTTTGTTCAAAATCACCATGAAGGAATAGAAGAGTTTGATAGCCATGAACAAATTCTTGCTAATTCCAATTATCATAGATCAGAAAATAGATTTAGAAATCAATATGTGGAAGAGGAATCTATCGATTTAATGTGTATGTTTGATGACATTCCTTATTTTGATGATTTTCCTGACTATGATCATTATGATGAAAATTATGTTCTTCAAACTCAAACTAACTTTACTAAGCAATCAGAAGATAGTTTGGAGGATGAAGAAATGCAGTTTTAGCAGATTGAAGACAGTAATTAGCTAATGCAAATAAACCATGAGGGTGAGGAAGAAAAAGCACAAAATTTGGAAATAAGTGAAGGTTATTTACCTCTTTGTTTTTCCTCATTTCAGTTTATTAGAAACAACTTTAAAGCCATAAATAATCAACAGTCTTTAGGAATTGTGATTGAAAACAAAGAAGATAATGAAACTCTTGATCAAGGTTTTTCAGTTTCACAAGTACAATTATCAAATTTTATTGAAACATCTGATGAAATGATATATGAGAGTTCTATACCACTATGTTTTGAATCATTTCATCTTTTAAAGGAAATTTGGTATAACATCTTTAAAGAAAAGGATGAACAACTTTGTTAGGTCCCTATATTACTAGTATAGTCCCTTATTATTGTTAGTGTAACCCCCTTATTGTTATTATTGTATCCCGGTAACCCCCATATTTTTATTATTGTGCCCTTAAATTATTATTGTTAGGTCGACTAGGATTACATTGTGGCCCACTAGGATTACATTGTGGCCCCATGGACTCTTATATATAGAAAGGAGGTTTTGTAATTTGAACCATCCAAGAATTTTTCATTAATGTAATGTATTGGAGGTTGCCCCCTCGAAGTGGCTTATTTGTAAGGCGTTGATATCTCTTTTCTTCTATTTTTGGAGCTGGTTTCACAACATTTGGTATCAGAGCTTTGAGATTTTAGGGTTTCGCTGCTCCAAACAGGTCAGCGTGGCATTTTCGCTATAACGTTTTTTCTACGAAGGTTTAGAATTTGAAATTTTTAGAGTGCGAAGCCAAAATCTTGAGGAACATCTTCACAAAATTTCAAATCTTGTTTCGCAATATTTTAGGAGATATGATCTGTGCAGGTTAGGTCATTTTGCAGGCTCCTAAATTTAACCTAAACAGGTCATCGTCGTAATTTCATAATAACATTTTTTCTACGAAGTTTCATAAGCTAAAGTATTTAGAGTGTGAAGCCGCAATCCTAAGGAACATCGTCAAAAAAATTCAGATATTGTTTCACAATATTTTGGAGATATGATCTGTGGAAGTTAGGGCTTTTTGAGGCTTCTGAATTTCATCTCAAAGAGGTGATCGTGGGAAAATCTTCATAGCTCTCTCTCTGAGCATTGGATTGGAATGTCGTAAAAAGTGGCTACAAGCACACGGACTCTAGGTTTTGGTCTATCAATTTCAGAGCCAAAGGAGGAAACAGTGACACGTGGCAAGTCATACAAGTTTTCTCTACTGAACCAGTCCAAAATTGGGTCATTGTGGGAGATTGGACATAACTTTGCCTTGAAGAATCCAAATCAGATCAGACCTGTGGAATTTGAAAGAAGCTTTAGAGGGCTACTACAAGGCTAAATTTATGATATTTAGGATCTGCAATTATAGAGATAATTCAATTTCAATATCAAGCTCCTCAAAAGCAAGTAAAAGGTGTGTATTTTTTTTCCCGAATTGCATAAGTCTTGCTTGAAGAATCAAGTTTAATTGATTCCAAGGGCATATTGTAGAATAGATATCAGTATTGGATTCTAAAATGGCCCCTAAAAGGAATTCAACACCCATTAAGCCTTTATAAATCTCTACTATGACTCATGAAGATGAAGAATATCAACATGACATATCAAAATTACAAGAGCAAGTGAAAAAAATTTCACTCTCGCAAAGAGCAACAAAAAATGACATGGAAGTTTTGAATAAAGGCATGGAAACTAAGATGGATGGTTTGAAGAAAGGCGTGGAATCTAATATGGATGGTTTGAAGAATGGCATGGAATCTAAGATAGATGGCATGGAAGCTGGCATGGAATCTAAGATGGATGGCATGGAATCTAAGATGGATGACATGGAAGCTAAAATGGAAAACATGAAGAATGATCTAAAAGCAGACATGGAAGGTTTGACAAATTTGATACAAGAAATGTTTCCTAATGGTGAAAAGATAGTAGAGGAAACTCATTATGAGAAAAAAATAAATGTTCATCGTAATTTCATAAAATCTAATGTTGTCGGGAAGAACCACCATATTCCAAAAATGGATATGAGGAAGTTCGATAGAAAGGATCCTGTAACATGGATACTACATATGGAGTAATATTTTGATCTCCATAATGTGCAAAACACACAAAAGGTACGCATTGCAACTTTACATTTAGAACAAAATACATTTGTATGGTATCGATGGCTTTGCTCCCGTAAAAAAATTGTCACTTGGTCAATTTTTACGGAGGAAATGATAGCACATTACGAGGATACAAAGAGCAACACCTTCTTTAGCCAATTGATAAATCTCAAACAAAAGGGTTTAATGGGGGAGCACATTGAGGACTTCCAAAAATTGAATATAAGGGTAACTGATATTTCAGAGGAACATAAGATTGATCTCTTCATAGGTACTTTAAAGGATAACATCCAACATGAAGTTCGTGTTTTGGAACCTGATTCATTGGAGAAGGCATTCAGGTTGGCAAGAAAAATTGAATGAAAAATTATAGCGACAAGGAAGCCTGCCACTCACTTCTATAAAGAGGGAAGTGTTGCTACTCCTAGATTTCCACAACCTACAAGGTTGACACCACAACAATTGGAAGAAAAAAGAGGAAAAGGGCTTTGCTACAGTTGTGATAGAAAATACACTAAAGGCCATAAGTGTGCTGAGAAGAAATTATTTTACATAAATTGTGAAGAGGAAGAAGAAAATGAACAAGAAGAGGATATACACCAGGAACCAACCCAAGAAGAGGAAGAAATGAGTCTGACCATATCATGTAATGCATTGGCAGGAATTACCACTCCTCAAACTCTCAAGATAGAATGACATATCAAGAAGAAAAAGGTAATAGTGTTGATTGATTCGGGTAGTACCCATAATTTTATTCATTGTAAGGTAGCCAAGGAATTGAATTGTTTCCTATACCCAGCACCAGAATGTCAAGTGATGGTTGCAAATGGAGGAACTATAAATTGCTCTGGAAAATTCCATTATATCAAGCTAACCATGGGGGAATATATATTGAATAGTCCAATGCTTTCCATTCCTATGGGAGGTGTTGATGTTGTACTAGGAGTACAATGGTTACAATCTTTGGGGATGGTAGCTTTTAATTTTCAAGAACTTTTCTCGAATTTTTTTTTCAGAAGGAAAGGAAGTCGAATTACGGGGTATTGCAGGGAAGCCGAGAAAGATATTAAGCTCTAATTTCATGACAAAGCTTCTAAAGAAAGAACAACGAGGCATAATTGCACAATTATGCTCACTAGAAGTTCCAACATCAAAATCATCTATTTCTGCAAATCTCAAAAAAGTCTTGGACAATCATTCCAAGGTTTTTGAAACTCCAAAAGGACTCCCACCTATTCGTGATCATGATCATGCTATTCATTTGATACCAGGAATTGTTCCTCCAAACATCAAGCCTTATAGATGCCCTTATGTCCAAAAGAGCGAAATTGAACGTATGATTGCAGAAATGTTAGAGGCTGGTATAATTCAACCTAGTCAAAGTTCTTTCTCTGCTCCTGTAGTATTGGTACACAAGAAGGATGGATCATGGCGCATGTGTCCGTATTATAGGGAGCTCAATAAGCTCACCATTAAAGATAAATTTCCCATTCCTGTGATTGATGAATTATTGGATGAATTACATGGAGCAATTTAATTTACCAAGTTGGATCTTCGTTCAGGATATCATCAAATTAGAATGAAGACTGAAGATATTCCAAAAACAGCATTTCGAACTCATGAGGGTCATTATGAATCTTTGGTCATGCCTTTTGGCCTTACCAATGCACCTTCTACATTTCAAGGGTTGATGAATTCCATTTTCAAACCCTTCCTTAGAAAATTTGTGCTAGTATTTTTTGATGATATACTAATCTACAGCAGGTCTTGGAAGGATCATGTTGACATGGTGCTCAAATTATTGCAGGAGAAACAATTATATGCAAAAACATCCAAATGTTTCTTTGGAGTACAAGAGGTGGAATATCTGGGTCATATTGTATCTCACGAGGGTGTTAAAGTAGACCCTAACAAAATTAAAGCTATTAAGGAATGGAAAGTCCCCACAACCATAAAGCAGTTGCGAGGATTTCTCGGGTTAACAGGGTATTATCGCAAGTTTGTTAAGAATTATGGGAGAATAGCAGCACCTCTAACAACATTATTGAAGAAAGATGCATTTTCATGGACTCCTGAAGCAACTAAGGCCTTTGAACATTTTAAAGAGGCAATGTGCCTAGCACCGGTCTTAGCTACGCCAGACTTCACAAAAACTTTTATTGTGGAATGTGATGCCTCAAGAAATGGAATTGGTGCTATTCTAATGCAAGAAGGAAGACCCATTGCTTTTGAAAGTCCCAATCAAAGGAAATTATTTACATAAAGCTATTTATGAGAAGGAAATGTTAGCAATACTGCATGCACTAAAGAAATGGTGACCTTACCTAATGGGAAGACACTTCAACGTAAAAACTGATCATGATAGTCTTAAACACTTTTTGGAACAAAGACTATGTTTAGAAGAGCAGCAAAAATGGGTCATAAAGATGTTGGGTTATGACTTTGAAACAATCTACAAAAAAGGGAAACTAAATGTTGTTGCAGATGCACTCTCAAGAAAGAATGAAGAGGTGGAAGCATTGCTTTATGCCATTTCTATTATCCAACCAGATTGGATAACCGAAGCAAGGTATGAATGGAAGAAGGACGAAGAAGTGTGGACACTCATTCAAAAGTTGTAGCAAGATCCTAGTACATATAATACATTTAGTTGGAAAAATGATTCCTTATGGTACAAAGATCGCTTATTTCTTTGTAAGAATTCCCAACTAAAACGAAAGATTCTTTTGGAATTTCACACTTCTCCTTTAGGAGGACACTCAGAATTTTTAAAAACTTACAATAGGGTGAAGAAAGAATTTTTTTGGGATGGCCTTAAATCTGATATTCAAAAGTTTGTGGCGGAATGTTTGGTTTGCTAGCAAAATAAAGTTGAGACAATTAAGACCCCGGGTCTTCTACAACCTTTATCCATTCCAAGCCAACATTGGGAGGATATTTCAATGGATTTTATCACAGGTTTACCTAATTCTGAAGGAAAGAGTGTCATCATGGTGGTAGTTGATAGACTTACCAAGTATGCACACTTTTGTGCATTATCTCATCCATTTAAAGCTAGTACAATTTCTACTACATTTATGGAAACAATTCAAAAGCTACATGGAAACCCAAAGGTTATTGTGAGCGACAGAGATCCCATTTTTACTGGAAATTTTTGGAAGGATTTATTTTCTTGTTTGGGTACTCAATTAGCTCATAGCTCATCTTATCATCCTTAATCCGATGGTCAAACTGAGATAGTAAATAAATGTTTGGAAGGATATCTTCGTTGTTTTGTATCCGATAAACAAACACAATGGGTCAAGTGGTTACCTCTTGTTGAATGGTGGTATAACACTTCCTTCCACACTGTAGAAAAAATAACCCCATTTATGGCACTTTATGGATATCATCCACCGTCCATCACATCATCTTTAAGAGAAAATTTGAAGGTTCAAGCAGTGGAAGATCACATCGAGCATCAACAAGAAGTTCTCCAACTCTTAAAGGATAACCTGAATTTGGCACAAAATCGAATGAAACAATAGGCAGATCAACATCATAGTGAGAGAAGTTTTGATGTAGGAGACTGGGTGTTTTTACGACTACAACCATATAAACAAATGTCTCTCAAGCAAGCTAAGAATGATAATAAATTATCGCCGAAGTAATATGTTCCCTACAAGGTGTTGCAAGAGATTGGTACTATGGCATACAAATTGGAGCTTCCTGCTTCTTCACGAGTGCATCCAATTTTCCATGTTTCATGCTTAAAGAAGGTTACAGGTTAAAATCTTCTAGTTCAAACAATATTGCCCGAACTTGATGAGGAAGGAAAAATCATATTGGAACCTGAAGCAGTGACGGAAACAAGAACTCAACAGCTACGAAATCGATCAATTTCAGAGTATCTCATTAAGTGGAAGAACTTACCCACTGAAGATTCTACATGGGAGGATTAGAATTTTATACAGAAGCACCCAGAGTTACTCAAGCGTTGAGGACAACACTTTTTGAAGGCGAGGGGCATGTTAGGTCCCTATATTACTAGTATAGTCCCTTATTATTATTAGTGTAACCCCCTTATTTTTATTATTGTACCCTTGTAGCCCCCATATTGTTATTATTGTGCCCTTAAATTATTATTTTTAGGTTGGCTAGGATTACATTGTGGCCCACTAGGATTACATTGTGGCCCCATGGACTCCTATATATAGAAAGGAGGTTTTGTAATTTGAATCATCCAAGAATTGTTCATTAATGTAAGGTATTGGAGGTTGCCCCCTCGAAGTGGCGTATTTCGAAGGCGTTGATATCTCTTTTCTTCTATTTTTGGAGCTGGTTTCACAATAAACTTGTTGAAATTTATGAAGTCCCATTGAAATCCATATCCAATAGATTGCAACCATCCTCACAATTTTTTCTTGATCTAATAGAAGAGATGTTGGATATTGAATGCATTCAAAGCCTACCTCCATTAACTAACTATGAGTTTTAGAGTCAAGATAATAAAAGTTTCCTCAAACAAACATTTTCACCAGTAGAAATATCATCACAAAGTTTATCTAAAAGTTTGCAGGGAGATAAACATGAAAATAACATTTGAGTTTCACGGCATGGAGGCCATCTAGAACAGATGTACATTGGCTTAGATCATTTAAACATTAGTGTATATATCTTGGAAGATCCTTTTGAAAATTTTCTAGAATTAACAAAGGAAATTGAGAATTTCCTTATCTTTACATATGTTGACAAGTTTCTAATGGTTTGTAGAATTATAGTTTTAATAGTTAACAAGAAAATGTAGTAACATCTATCAAAGTACATAATGCTTAAATGGTTTCATTGGTTGTTTCATTTTACCTAACCAACAGTTGGACAGCTAATTAGAGTAAGTACGTAGGATTTCAGCTTATTTCAGTTTACAGTTTTCAGCTAGTTTGAAATAATTCATTAAGATTTGAAGCCAAGGAAAAGGCCCTAAGACATTGATGATTTAGTAGTTTGGTTTGAAATTTGCAACACCTTTAAGTCTCAGATCATATTTCAGTTTTCAGAAAAAGGTGTAAATTCAGTTCAAGAGTTTTCAGTCACATCATATGCATGTTTGGGATTGGCCCAAAGGATCAGGCTACTAGTCGAAGGTGTTCTTGACATCTCACAAGGAGATTCCATCCCCATGTGAAGCCGTTGTTATGGTCCTATAAATATAGGATTCACAATTTTGATTTGACTCTATTAAAATCTTGAAATATTGTACATACCTTTTCTTTCTATAAATGTATTCCCAAATTAAAAAATGAAAAGAGGGTATGTCCTAAAAGAACCATCCAATGACAAAAAGAAACAAAGATCAAAAGAATATTAAATATGAACCCCATTAAAAATAGATCATGAAAGTGTTGCAAGTTTAAATGCCACTACTTTAGTTTAATTTCTGCAAATAAGATTGTGTGCAGCTTTTCCTAAATGCCATAATCCATGAGGGTCAAATAGCTTAAACTTGACCTCTCATGCTTTGAATTTCATGCTGTTAGATAGAGAATAAATATCTATCCAAACAGTCTAAACCTGGCAGATCCATTGTTAAAATAGAGAATAATAAGGAGCTCAATAGTTTAATCTGAGCCCTTGGATGAAATAAGGTTAGAATTAGAAATTTTTCCGTTTTAAAAGAAAAATGAATAAGGGTTTGCAAGCTCAAATGCACCCATGTAAATGAAGAAAAAATGTTAGGGTAGAAGATGGGTAGGAACAAGTAGTTTCACAAGGCATGGATAAACATCATTTGGCATATTACTAATTTCCCTCCCCACAATGTGTTCCAGTACTAAATCCTTCAGTCATAAAGGCTTAGAGCATTTCTCTAACTTTTGGTGGGACCAGATCCACAACTTAATGACTGATTGGAACTAAAGTATTGGAACCCGCTTCATTAAAAACCCTTCCCCTTCATCATTCATTTTACCCTAATAAAATCCCTTTTCCTAATTTTAAAACACTTTTTATCTAGGAAAAGTAAAACCCCCTTGACTAATTCCCCTTTCATACAAAAAAACCCAAAAAACCCACAAAAATGCATTATCCTAAGTATTAAGTGTGAAGTGTTTAAAATGGGGCCACCACTCATGCCCAAACACTTAACTTACACTTTACTTAGTGCATTTTGTGTATTTCTGCTTATTCATTTCATATTAACACTTAACTTATATATTAATTCCATTATGAACCTTCCCCCCGTAATTACATTAATTCATATTATTAAATACCCCAAAACCCAGTTTAATAATGTTTAAACTATGGTTTTAAAACCCACGTGACATATTCCGCTTCCCCATAGTTTAAAAAAGATATTTTATATATATATTACCCACCCTACAGTCACTTTACACCTACATATCACCTATTTGCTATGTAATTTACCATATCCCGCCTATCCTATTAATACATTATAATTTATGTTTAAACTATGTTTAATCATATTATATCAACCCCGCCGCATAAAAAACCCCGGGCCCCATGCCCATTTACCTTGCAACTCCACCGATTTATCTCGACCATTCGCATTCCACCCGACAGATGTAAAGGCCCATAACCCATTTCACAAATTTAATATTGCGCTCATTAAACAAAAAAAATTTGCGATATGGTCGGTTTTAACCTTCCCTCTCTCCTCCACGCATCATAAACCTACTGGATCGCATCTGTTTGCAAAAAAAATGTTTACCACCTTTTATCGATGTGATAAACCATTGGCAGTAATATCCTCCATCCCGAAACCGTTAACCATTTTCCCCGCGATGCGAAAACCACTTGCTCACCCCTGTACAAATGCATTAAATCATTCTTCTACTGTGATAAGACACTTTTCCACTCTGCGCTAAAGGCAATAAAGCAATGCAATGAAAATCATGAACCATTGTGGTAATATTTGCACCATTTGCGAAAAACATACTCATTCTACTCTGTGGTAAACTATTACAGGCGCGCATATATGTATTAAGTTATTTGAGGTTCAGAACCCATCTCTGCTCTTATTTCGACACCTCTGTGAAATTGCGAGAAAACCCCTGCTATGGCTAGAACTCCTTTCACTGTATTCCCTATTCCTTAAAGTCATTATTGGCTTCCCTTCTGACTTGCGTTTTATTAATAATTGTGTTGTTTTGCAGGTTATTGGCAAAAGATTAATTTGGATAAATAGCTTAATACTAGTTAAAGACCTGTTTACTCCAAGAATTCACAAGGAAATGAGTTCGAATTATTTTCCTAAAACAAGAAGATTTCATATAGTAGTAGAGCAGAATGAAGAAATTTAAACAAGTGGTCAGAATAGAGGATGAAAATATTTCCATCAGCAACTCTCCAAGATATATTTTACTCATCCTTACTATAAAAGGTAAAAGTGAAAAAGTAAAAACAGAGCAGTCAAGGTAAAACAGTAAAAGTAAATACAGAGGCAGTAATGGTTAAATAGAGATGAAAATACTTTCACCAAAAATAATGAATTTTATCCAAAGTAAAAGAAAAAACAGTTAAAATAACAAAAAGGTTAAAAGATGAAAATAGAGCAGGAAGGGACATTTTCTAGAAATTTCCTGTTTAAGTCATAGTTTTGAAGAAACTATTGTGGCTAGTACAAGCTGAATTTTGCAAAACTAGAGGAGGTTTATGTTCCTAAGAGGCCAATAGACAAAAGCCTATCTCAAGTTTTATACAACTATTAAATAATGAGAGATACATGCACATCTTCACAGCCTATTTATCAGATTGTGCAAAATTATGTTTTATACAGCTTTTTAAAGAGCCTATTGTGAACAAGTGGAGCGGAATTTTAGGAAACTGAGAGAGGTGTATCTCAATAACATATTTATCTACAATAACCTCTTTCACTTTTTACATATCTATCTTGTATTGAGATATAAAAAGGTATTATGGGACCCTAATTTTACATAATTTTTGGATAAATACACACAAAGGAAGGAGATAGTTAGTGACTTGGATGCCTCATCATCAACTAAGAGTTGATATCAAATTCGAATTTATCTTCTTTTTCATCATCAATCCATAAAAGTAGTTCCAAATAGATTCATTATTTTTTAGTGTCCTTTTATTAAGTTCTATTTATGTAACACAGTTTGAGATATTTGTAAACCAATCTTGATATTTTTTCAAGATATTCTAGTTTAGAATTTGTATAAATACTTCATCATTTGAAGTATTGATTGTGGAATAAATTGCTGAAGATTTCTATAGTCAATATTTCTATACCTAAAGGACTTTTGTACCATGTTTCAAGTCAGCAGGCTAGATGAAATCAATAAAGCATCATGTTTCACGATTCATGTGTTGGACCAACTTAAGTGAAGTACTTTCTACTATTATTTGTTAAATATTCTTATGTTTTCCATTCATACATGCGTGTGTTCTAAATTTTAATGTGAAATCAGGAAGTGATATATCAGAATTTGTTAAAGGCACTCTGTTATTTACTGGTTTTCATTATGATGTTTTCTGTTGATTTCTAGAGTAGGGAACCCTTAATTTATCCCTCTTTCGAATGACCTCTGTCCTCTTCTCTCCTTATCTGGATCAAAGAATCCTTGGTTTCTCTTTATCCTGATTAAAACACTTCATCAATCAGCCTCGAAGATCTTGAGTGACTCTGCTATCTTTCCCTGAAAATATTTGACTTTAGAATTTGATCTTGACCTATCTGCTTGACATATTGACTCCATTTTCCCAATGGAAAAATAGATCTACCACTATCCATCTCAATAAGTGATTTTCCCAACAAACCAAACCAAATTGCCCTATATAACTAGCCTAAAATCAGATATAAAAACAAAGTTAAATCTTATAGAGAGAGCCCTCTCTGAGTCTTAGGAAGGCTAGATCCTAAAGCTTAAAAGTAGGTTTGTGGTTACCTCGGTGAATTATTTCTTTAACCTTGAGAAATAACTGAATGATAACACAAGGCAACTTGAAATATCAAAAAAGGATGTTGAAAATTTTTAGGAAACGGTGGAGATAATTCCAACCAAGATATAAAAATTGGATTTCAAAGTGGACAACTCAAAGGTTAATATGGTGTTTGTAGTTATCAGTGTTATGAAGGAGGCATTTGGCCTCAGTGATAACTCTAAGCAGGACATGGATTATAGCGATAGTGGGGCTCTCCCTCCGTTGTTCCTAGACCACCAAGAACCACAACATGCACAGGTTTAGCAAGTGCTAATGGATGCACATCAGTAGGAGGAAGCAGAAAATGAATTCATGGAATAATATGACAAGAACAATGGGGAGGGAACCAATTAGTTAACTTCATTGTTAGAGTTATAATATTTTATGTAGATATTTTAGGATTAATGGGGTTTTTTGGAGAAATTATAATAAGAATGTTGTAGCCAACCTGGAAAATATATCTCTGAATATCAAAATACAACGGTCAGAGAAATTTTGGAGGACTATGCAAATTTTGATACTCTTGAATGTAATGGCACAGTCCATATTCTAGTTTTATTAATAGAAAGTTAATCGTCCCTTTTTAAAAAAAGCGTGAAATATTAATTAGTATGTAAAATTAACTAAACAAAACAAACTACAAATGCTAACCTCAACAGCAAAGAAGAAGAAATGTATACATTGAAAATCACCAAAAAACCATGTAAACTAACACACAAACATCCAACAACACACCTACACAAAAACCATGACACTTTATGAAAGATAAAAAGTCTTAATAAATTTTTAAAACTTATCTTTATTCAACAAAATCATAATAATAGTCACCATTTTCCAAATAAACCATGAAAGAAGCCAAATTCTAAGGCTTAACTTTATTTTATTGTCACTATTTGTATAATAAACCATGAAAGAAACCAAATTCCAATAAAAGAGAAGTTATTTACCTATTATGAAGGAAAATTCCCACCAAAACACTCAAAAATATTAAGTGAAATACAAAATAATTTCAAACTCACAATCTCCTTCACCACTACCCTATTAGACTTAGAGTGAGCAAAAATATAGACAACATTTTCATCCACATAGACCAACGACCAGAAGAATGAGCACATAGACCGACGACTACTTGAATGAGCACTGCAATTAGTGGAAACTATAAACAAGGATAAATAGTTCGGAATTCACCCCCATCATAGATCCATACTTGATGCCGAGGATGAAACACATTAGATAGCATTGACAATTCAAGGAAAACATAAACAAATAGAGAAAACCCAAGGGTGGGGAAAATGACCATATAAGCGATGACAAGGAGGAAACAACGACAATCTGGGATCCAAAACCTAACCCAAACATCAATCGGTCAACTCCAATCAACAGAAAAAATTCCATGTACATCCATGTCCCAGGGTTTAGTGCATATTTTTCAAAACAAACTAATGTGGGCTTGTAGCCACTATATATCACACACTAATAGACATATTGCACCAAATCCATATGTGGCCTATGCCTATTGTAACAGTTAATGAAAAAAAACTAGAGAAAATAGAGAGTAGGAATTTGTGTTCATTATACAGTGTTACATAAGTAACATATTTGCATGTAGTTCTAACTATAAAATATGGTTTCCAAACCCTATGAGTATTGCTTCGGACCATAATTTTTGACCTTCAATAGGATGATATGGTGGGAAGGCCATTTTCTGTGTGTCTATGCTCAACATCCTTGTAAGGAACGAAGGTGATAGATGGGAGAACTCGAAGATGACTATGAACCATTTGATGAATGAAGTTGATGGCTTTCATTGGGAGATAAGAAAAATTAGGCCTCTTTGGTATATCAATGACAATATTAGGAATCAATACTCTTCATCAAAGGCTCCTCGTCTTTTCATTTATTTTTTCCAACCCCAAGATAATATATTTTTTGGGTTCTATAGAATATTATCTTCTAATCCACAACTTGTAGTCCGCTCTTGCTCTACTAATTATCTATAAACTATGATGGATATTCCATCAAAAAAAATTGTCACAATGAATCTTATAATATTTTAAAAATATTATATCATGCAATTTATTTCCTTATATCCTAGATTTAATTACCATTAGCTTATTTCCTAATTTCATGAATTAACAAAAAATTGAAGGTGAAATAAATAAGAAATATAACACACTGACCACATCAATGGGGCATAAGATATATTTTGGGAAACATAATACGAGAGGAAACGCAAGTTGAAGGCTAGGCATATGCTCCACTCTCTCTATTTTAGTTATAGAAATGCATAGAGAGAGAATTAGGAACTCATTGTGGAGTTTTATTTGACATTGTGGTATATGTGACTTCTATAGAACTTTTTCATTCTTTGATATGCTCTAAAAATACCATTCCTAGATGCTCTTCTCAATTATGGTACAAATACATGCTAAGCAATGACACCTTTTCTACTACTACTGGCCTATATCTAAAATAGCTTATTAGCCATCTAGGGTTAGGGTTTTTGTATCCTCAACCCTAAACTAGTGAAAGGGTTTTGAGGTTGGGGCTGCTGTCAAATCCACTTGTTTTATGCTGATCAACAAAGTAGGGCAACTTGACAGAGGCATAATTTCTGCATATTATCTCCAATTGAGGTGAATTTTGCATTGTTATAGATATCTTGGTGTGTAGGAAAACATCAAAGGAATATGAGCTAGTATCATAAAGTTTTGATGCAAAAAATATTCATTTTATGCCTCAATATGGATTCAAAAGGTTTTGGGCCTCAATTTTCTAAATTGGGACTTGCCACTAAAATGGGTTGTTTAAGTCGATTCCACTAATATTTCCATTGTAATAGGCATGGGATAAGTTTCCATGTAATAAACGGGATTTACAAAAGGAAAAGTAAATCAAGGTCATGGAACATGTATTCCAAGCTCAATGAAGGGAAAAACATTATAGTGGACATCGCTTGTGGTTAATTATTTATTTATTGGCTATGGAAATTGGGACTCGCATTGAAAAGAGACAAAAGGAAATAAATGGAAATTTAATGAAAGAAATAAAGGAAAATAAGAGAAAATAAAGATGAAGAGACAATAATATGCATGAAAGGGAAATTGAAGAAAAAGGAAAATAAAATAAAATAAAAAGAGAAAAATTTCTAACACACACTCTTGGAAATTCAAGCATTTGATTGAGCATTATTACATGGAGAAGGAAAAAGAGAGAGAGAGAGAAAGAGAGAGAGAGAGAGAGAGAGAGCACTTGGACACTTAGAAGACACAAGAAGGCAAGAAAGCACAATAAGAATATTGGACAATAGTGAGCAAGGGCGAAAATGATGCAAGGAAAGAGATGTAAACAAGAGGATTTTCAGGTAAGAAGTTCCAAGTTTGATTATCTTGCTGGGATGTGAATGCATGGTTTATGCATTAGTTTATTGGTCGTGTTTATTTTCATTGGAATGGATTTTTCCTGGATTGATATTGGTGTATAGCCTTGCCTTTCCATTTTTTGGATAGCCATGGTATAGTGGGTTTTAATTTTGGTTGAGATTTGGATTGTCGGTGCATTTGGATCTAGTTGAGGTGGCCTCAGAAAAATCCCAAGGGTTGAGGGTGGAGATGGTTTTCTCTAGGAAGCTCTTGATAAGTGGGTGGAGATAGGAAAATTCCTCTGGTCATGGCGAATAAATCCTGACACATCGAAGCTTGTATTGGTTTTGGT
This sequence comes from Pinus albicaulis, assembly GCA_034641835.2. Taxonomy (NCBI): domain Eukaryota; kingdom Viridiplantae; phylum Streptophyta; class Pinopsida; order Pinales; family Pinaceae; genus Pinus; species Pinus albicaulis. The sequence continues at coordinate 449,339,710 of CM076573.1, forward strand.
GATATCTTGACTGTTTTAGGTGAAATCATTATGGATTTATGGTGGAGGTGGTTTAAACTCTAGATTCCCTTTTTGGTTATGTTTGGTTTATCCCATGTGGATCCACATTCATGCTTGGAATATGGCATGGGGGTGACCATAACTCATCTAAAGAGGAGCATATGGTGATGGGTGTGAAAGGGATCCAATGATACCATCGATGGTGTGAGATGCCCTCGGTGCAGTGGTACCACCAAGTATAGGAAGGTCTGGTAAAAAAATATAAACATAACCTCACTGGGTGTAAATCAAGTCATATTTTAAATCAATCTGGAGATCTTGTTCCTTAGTCTGAGGAAAGTGAGATGCGACATCTTTACCTATGGGGGCTAAGAGTGTTCTAAGAAACAAATCCATATAGACACGGTCATCAAATGTAGGAGTTCTACACATGCTCTATCTTTTACGCCATTCTTGTACATGGTCAAAAAGGTAGGTGGCATAATTTTGACGAAATGTGGTGAACAATTTGGTACCGATATCATAACAAAGGGGCAACTAAAAGGAACGAATGTGATTGGTGGGGTCTTCTCCACGATTTCCTCAAACTTACAAATGTCAGAAGGAATTTTGGTTGGCATAGCTAGCTAACCGACATCATGGGGAATGGGATCGTTGATTAACTGGTTAAAATATGGGAGACTTAGACCAGCCATAAAAGGGAGTAATGGAGTGGAAAAACCCGCTTTTGTAGCGGTTACGCTAGTGGTAGTGCTCGGATTGAGTCTCGAGGTACCACCTTAGGGTCCTACACCTGCATTGGCACCAAACACGGTGGCTCTATGAGGATGAGAGGATGCAGAATCCAAGTAAGAACTCGATGAATCAGAAGAATCAGAGTCGTAAGAGGGAATCGATGGAGGACTCGGAGGATTATTTCAAACTCGACGGGCTGGACAAAATATTTCCTAATGGAAACTAAGGATGGAGATCTCAGATTCTCCATGACAAATGCCTTGGGGGCTCAATGATGTCAAGACACATATGATACTAAATAATAAAGGATGATAGAAACAAAAGAGTAAAAAAAAACAAGCAAACACCTTGTGTAGTGGTTTCAAGTGTAAACTAATCATTCTATGAGCTACTCTAATGCGCGCAAGCACATCCTATCAAAATAAAAATGACCTTTAGAATAAAAGTAATCCAAATTCTCAAACAATCCTAGAATCTACAATTTTAGATGGCCTTTCATGCAAAAAGGTGGCAGAGAACCAACTGCTTCCCACAACCAGTTCTATAAGGAGTTTTCATAAGATTGGCCACTACGGTTACCTTCGTCCCATGGGGGTGGCCGAGTCTTGAGCTTCTTGGTAAATCAGAAAATGCACAAAATTCCCTACCACTGGTTGGGTAGCCCTGAGGAGAACAAATTGCACGATGTCGTAGCCTAACCCCCTCTAAAACAGGTTTCTGATGCACTTTGGCTTTGACTGCGGGATGGTGAAGGATTTTAAGCTCCCTATTAACTCGAATTTCTATATCTCAATGTATGCGATCGATGGGTGTTATTAGAAGCCTATCCCATTGATCCCACAATTAACTACAAATATTGTTTGGCCCTAATTCCCAAGTGGGCTTAATCTATGTGAGTTAGATTTATTAAGTGGCGTGTTTAAGTCTTGGATTGGTGGTTTGAACCAAGCTCTCATTCGCTTTATGTGTGAGTGTGTGAAAATAAGTTCGTATTGTGGATGAGTTAATTAAGCATAATTTATGATGATGCCAAAGTGCTGTTGAAATAAAATGTTGAAAGTTGTAAATGAAATTGAAATAATGAAAGTAAAATAAACAATAAATCAAGCATGAACCCCACCCAAACAAGGTTCTCAAACAATGAAACCGAGAAAGGAAAATAAGAAAATCAAAACACATTAAAAGTGTCACAAGATCTAATGTCTATGGGATTGGGATCAAATGACTCTATACTGCTAAAAATTATGCAGAAAATAACAAGAAACTAGAGGGGAAAATTGTTGCTAAAGATAGGGCACAAGCTTTAAAACCTAGGGCAAACAATGGGACCCTAAGGGGGAAGTCCAATAAAAATCAAGAGGGAGTTTTGTATGTTAAAAAAACCTATCTTAAAGGTCTGAAAAATAATGGATTAGACCCTGAAACAATGGCTAAAAGTACTGAAAAACTCAGACTACTTACTCAGCTGAACTCTTCCTAAAAAGGTGGAAGTGTATTGAAACCATAGGGGGCTTGTTTTTACTTCAAATAAACAAACTGAGCATATCCATGCCTAAGACAGGTTGAAACAAAGGTCAAACAACCCAAAACAGTACTCTCGGCAAACCCTAAAAATTTAAGAAAAAATCTCGATTTTTTTTGGAATTGCAGGTTCTTACCTAAAACGAGAGGATAGTGCAGTTTTTGGGCCAAAAAGTGTGATATGGAGGATAAAATGTAGATTTGGGGCTGAAAAGTGTGATCTTTCGTCCTTGATTCTCGGGCGGCATGTTTCATCAAATTTGTCGTCTCTTGTGTAGCCTCGTAACCTGCGGAAAAAACACCAGAAAATTATCAGAACTTGAAATTTTAACTAAATAAGGGGAAAAAATATGAAAATAACATCAAGAGACTGAAAACAAGTTGAAGAAAGACCCTAATTGTTGAAGTTGTTGATCATCGAGGAATCTGAATTACACCAGTGGAGTCTCCATTTGTTAGCATAAAATCTTTTGCAAGGTATACGAAAAAGACCTTACTCAAGCCACAAGTGATTGACAGCCCTAACAACATATATTTCCATCGAATTATTCATATATGGAACATAAAGCTAGAAGAAACCTACAATATAATAGATTTGTGCAACAAAAGAGATTAAACAACAAAAGATTTAACTAATGTAAAACCCCATAACATAGAAAAAGCAATTTAAATGAATGAATGATATATTATGATTATTTTGTTAGAGCTAGTGAATGAGACTCATATGATGGCTATAAGTCCCCGTGAAATGGGATGGGTCCTTTGGCTATCCCTTATGCTTCAGTATTATGGATCTTTCTCTCTCTTTGATGTGTGAAACCCAAAAAATGTGTTGAACTCATATCGGAGCTCGAGTGCAAAAAAAAGATAATAATGATGATAATAGTGATCATGGTGAGAAATGGATGGAAAACCATCTTATTAATTACAAAATATTGTGTTATTCTAAAAAATGGAGAATAATAAAATATTATTAACCACAATCTAGATCTAACCCCTTGAAATATTTTATTATATGTTTTGGATGGAAAAGATATTGAAATTAGTTAAATACCTTTATTTAGAAATAATAAACAAACAAATGATTAATTTATTATTTCAATGAAGTGGTTAAGGAATAATAAACAAATAATGATTTGTTTAATCATTCATGAGTGATTAGTCAAATTTGACAAGGAATATTAACTAAATAATGATTTGATTAATTATTCCTAGAGAAAATCAAATAAACAATGATTTATTTAACTATTTCTCATGATTGGGTCAAATGTGACAAGGAATATTTACTAAATAATGATTTAAATAACTATTCTTAGAAGAAAATGAAATAAATAATGATTCATTTAATTAATCCTCATGTGATTTCTTGTTTTAATTAGAAACAACTTAATAAAATATGATTTATTTCCCATAGTGAAAGCAATTTTCCTATGGTAAAATTGGTCTTACATGGTATATTTTGATCCACTTAGTTAGATATATCTAACTGATATATAAGCAATTTTTTTGGCATGGTCTCATAACATAGATAAAAAGTATAGGAAGTCTATAATTTTCATTCTAAGGATGACACTTATTCATAATGAATTTCAAGAAATGTGTGACAGTGATATATCAAAGGTTGATGCAAACTTTCAAAAGTAATGTTATATGGAAAGAAGCGTTCGAATTTATTAGGAAAGTGCAAAAAGAAAAAATCATAAAATAAGTGATGCAGTCATAGTGGTAGATACATATGTCCAATTGGGATTTAGAAATAGACATATATGGAACTTGTTATATGAGATCTTCAACATGTGAGATAATATTGGTATAAATAATTACAAGGTTAAAAATTAGAAACCTTGACATGTAATACTAGTAATACGAGTCGTGAAATCAAAAATCCACCACAAGCGATGACTATCACACCTTTGAGAATTATGCAAAGAGTGGAGGATGAAATGTTTATCTTAGAAATATTATCATATATAAGGTCACATTAATTATCAAGAATAGAAGTTTCTAGTGAATTTCAAAAGTAATTTTGTTGAATTATTTTTTTATGTAAAGATTAGAAAATTTGTTTTTTCATTTTAACATATTGTTGTTTTTAGTATTTTCTTATATATATCATTATAAAATTAGTTACTAAATTTAGTTAATCACAAGGTTTATATGAGAATACAAGAGAAAATGGTTAAAATGTGAAATAAAGAGAGATCAGATGATGCTAGATGCAATTATTCAGATTTAGGCTCCACATCACCACTAAGATTTTTTTTTTTTGTTTCATTAAAAAAAATATGTTAATCTATTATATTAATTTTATGTATTTGTAGACTTTTTTATTTTATTACTTATAGATATGAAAATATATATTTGTGTATTTCATTAAAGATTTTGAAGAGTAATACAAATGAAGTGTTAAATACTTTCAAAGGTTATACTAACAAAATACAACATTGAAATACAAAGAAACAAACATCTTTAAAATGGTCAACTTGGTGACATTCTTGACTAGCACATTTGAATGGGATCGACATTGTCTAGTATCATGTAATATTAGGTGATTGTGAAAAAGAGTAAAGTCTTTTTCTTAAAAAGGATTACTTTGTAGTTAATGTATATACCCCTCATGGTTACAATATCCAAAACATTTTATATGATAATAAATGTTATACTTATAAATGTTATAAATTTTATTAATACATAATCTGATTGAATTTCGTTATTTCATGTTACAAGAAAAATCCTACCATTAGTAGTTCTATCTGTGATCTATTTGCTAGTGACATTCAAAGTATATATATTGAATATTGGCAAAATATAATATATATGATTCTATTCTTATGAATGAAAAAGATGGAGAACATAGTCAATTATTAATTTATAATGCTATGGCAAGAAAGCTAGTTCATATGAGGAAAATGATTTGAAGAAAGAGATGATAACAATTATTAAAATCCATAATCACTAACTAACTATCTTACATATACATTTTCAAGTGAAGGAGATTGGGTTTAGATTTATTCTCTAGTTTATGTAAAATTTATGATAAGACATATACAAAATCAAAGTTTAATCTTTATTATTTTTAATTTGTATATTCATCCAAATTTACTTAAATATTTCTTTTGTGTTTGGTGATTAAGTGCAACAATAACATGTTTCTTATAAAAGAGGAAAATTTGCATATTCGTTGAAAATGACCCAGGATAATGCAATTTTATTGAACAAAGATCTAATGTTATTAATGTTCTTTTAAATGAAATTCAAGATGCTCGCTTGATGAAAGAAGATTTTAGTAAAACACATATGCAAAAAATATAGAAGAAACCTCATCCACCATTATGCGAAATGTTTGTAAGGAATAACTTTAAGGGACATGCGAACTGTTTGTAAAGAATCACTTTAAGGGACTTGTAGACATCAAAGGTCCAATGAAAGAGCAAAATGACCCAATAGAAGCGGAATAACATTAAAGAAAATGATGATGAGTCTCATGAGAATGATGAATTTAGATTATATTAAATTGGTGATTAGTTTTAAGTTATGCTTGAAAAACATAATGAATTTTGTAAAGTATTAATAAGTTATAGACTTAATGTTTGATTATAAAATTTTATGATAAAAATATATTTTTATTTTGTTTCTAATTAATAATTTTTATTATTATTTTATTTTAAGTAAAACATTAATACAGAAAATTAACTATACAAATATTGACATACACACATCAATATTAATCATTTCTAAATTGTAACTCCTCCCATCTCCTTCCCATGTCTCATCTATGTTTGTGCTTCTATTCCCTTCATCCTTATATTTTATATATACATAAAATATGACAAAAAATCATAATGAGAAAATCCCCTATGATTTTGCTTCACCCATTAATTTGGGTGATTGGCCAAAAACCATGTAAACTAATCCAAACATCTAAACTCACATACGCACAAGTCATCGCACTTTATGAATAATCAAAAAATCATTAGGGAATTTTTAAAACTTTGTGGGTAATAGTAAGGTTGGCCAAAGAAGCCAAATTCCAAAACTTGCCTTTATTTTGCTGTCACTAACAATGAAAGAAACTAAATTCCCATTAACAAGATGTTGCGTTAAGGAAAAATCCAACCGAAACACTAAAAACTTACTGGTGAAATACAAAAGAAATTCAAACTCACAATCTCCTTCACTACCACTACCACCACCGCTTTGAGACACAGTAGAGCGAAAATAGAGAGGATGTTTTCGAAAACATAGAAAAAGGACCAGAAGAATGAGCACATAGACCGACGACTAGGTCAATGAACACTGCAATGACAGAAAAAGGACGAGAAGAATGAGCACATAGACCGACGACTAGGTGATTGAACAATGCAACTAAGGGAAACCTAATAAGAAGGGCAATGACTTCGAAATTCATCACCACCATAGATCTATAAGCGATGACGAGGATGAAATGCATTGGATAGTATTGACAGTGCGAGGACAGCATCACCAAACAGAACAAAGCCAAGGTTGTGGACCGGGACCAAATAAGCGATGACAAAGAGGAAATCACCACAAGGTGGCCGGATCCAAAACCCAACCCAGAAATCAATCGCTCAGAGACTAATCAACAAAAAAAAAGTTCCAAGGCCACGGTACAGCGCCGGACCATCATTTTCGACCTTCAGCAGGACGATCGGGTGGGAAGACCATTTTCTCTGTTTCTCTGCTCAACATCCTTGTGAGCGAACGAAGACCAGGGATGGGAGATTTCAAAGACGAATGTGAACCATTTGGTGAATGCAGCTGATGGTCTTCACCAGACGAGAAACCATCGGGCCTGTTGGGTATAATTTCAATGGCAATATGAGGCATCAATGCTCTTCCACTGGAGGTTCCCTCATCAAACTCTGCCTTCATTTGTTTTTGCCGACCCCAAGAGAATATATTTGTTGGGTTCTGCATATTATTGCAGCCTTCTCCACATCTTGCAGTCTGCTCTTGCTCCAAATTCAGATTGTCATGGAAGCCTGAAGTAATTGGTCCTGCCATTGTGACCGAAACTTGTTCTGCTCTAGCAGATCCCAAAACTTGCTGTTCCGGCTGGGCGCTCGTTCGACAAACGGGACAAGTAGAGTGCGAACGAAACCACATGTCAATACACTCAACATGAAAACTATGCCCACAATTGGGCAGAAGCCGGCCTGTCTCATTCTCCTCCAATTCGCACAGACAAACTGCGCACCCCAGCCCATCTGTGAAATTATGAGATTTATAGAGAAAGATTGGCAGAGTCTCTAATACGGCAGAATCCAACCCCACATTCAGCAGCGTCACCGGTTCTTCAACTGTAAACTGGAATCGACTACTCCCAGAAGCAGATCTTCGTCTGCTTCGTCCAGAGAGTCGAGCAGACTGCCTCCAAAACCATTTGGCATAGACGTTTAGCAAAATGGCGAACAAAAGCAGGAGAACAAGAACTAATACGGCCGACACCATGATTTTGTCATTGATGTCATCTCTAGGCTCGGGGGAGTCGGTATTGATGGCATATGTGGGATTACCTCCGTGTTCGTCTAAATGCGGAGGTGGGTGATTAAAATCATTGCCTGATGTGGGTTCGTCATAATGGTGAGGCCGGTGATTATCACCACTGCCCGAACTACCATCTCTGCCGGACTCGCCTGCATCCTGAGGCGGGCAATTAGAATTACAGCACACTGAGCTCATCCTATATCGAATTGAAACTACGGAATTTCTCTTTCTGTAAATTCTATTTCAAATGGGCTTATCTTGGCCTATACAAATGGCAGGCTATTGCTTGGTTTTTATGTGGATGGAGCCTTCGAGCCTTCAATTTGCGTCGATGGACAGCCCCTCCGATGCCTATATGAAGCTTCTAAGCTCCGATGAAGAGCCCGTCTGGACCGCTCCTGGCTTTCACAACACGCAATAGATTTGAAGGTTGGAAACCGCTGCGTCCATGGATTTACCATGTGATTTTTCAGTCATTCAAATATCTGCAAAGATATATAGCAGCATATACCGTGTATCATCGAATCCCAAACCCCCGAAATTCCGAGAACGTGTGTATTCAATATTTTGTGGTTTTGTTGTTTTAGGAGGCCTGGTTTGAATATGGAGAAGGAAATTTGACTGGAGTGAAATGGCCACCCTGGTTCCCCGTACCCCGGTAGCCTTCTTGGGCAGATCGCTCGTCGTGTTCGGGACCCGGGTATTGACTTGGAATACAAAATGTGTTGACTTGGAATACAAAATGTGTCGCGGGGCAGAAGGCCATTACCGTCGAAAATTAAGTCATGTAAAACAACCCGAAATTCTAGGGGGCGGCTAATTAGCCCGCTTTTTAGACATACTTTAATGGTGAGGGATGAGAACATAGTTGTATTTTTTATTTTTATTTTGAGGAATGTGTTTCTCTTGGTTGTTTAGTTGATTGGTTGATGGAGAAATAGTTTATATTTCTCTCTAATTAATCAACCAAATTTTGTGTTAAGGTTGAACGTTTGTTAGGACATAGATCCAAGAAACCCCGAATAAGTAGAGTTGAAATTTGAGTTGTGAAAAAGTGTTGAAAATTCCTAAGAAACACTCCACTCATGGATTTTTTACAAAGATGTCATTCCAACTTAACACTTCCATTAGATATATTTAAAGCCTCATACCATACTTTTATGTTAAATGGGTTGTTTTTATTAGGACATAGATCCAAGAAACCCCAAATAAGTAGAGTTGAAATTTGAGTTGTGAAAAAGTGTTGAAAATTCCTAAGAAACACTCCACTCATGGATTTTTTACAAAGATGTCATTCCAACTTAACACTTCCATTAGATATATTTAAAGCCTCATACCATACTTTTATGTTAAATGGGTTGTTTTTTAATAGATGTATTTCACAAGGAGCTTAAGCCAAAAAGGAGGATATCATTGACAAATAAGATATCTGAAGTAGACACACTTCTCCCAATATAGGCTCCTTTTAAGCTTCCACTTTTCTTAGATCCATTAATTATTCTTCTTAACTCCTCTAAAATTAATAAGAACAACATAATAGACATTGGGAATCTCTGCCTTAGTCTCTTACAAGGCTTGAAGGAACTTGATGTTGAACCATTCATTAGAATAAGAAAAGAGTTGGATTATAGAAATCTTTTATCTAGTTTATGAATGACAAATTAAATCTATTGTAAAACAAAATGAACCTTAAGAAAAATAAGCTAACTCTCTCATATGGCTTTGATATATCAATATTTAATACCATAGAAGGGATTCTCTTGACATTAATGGAGTGGAACCCCTCTTTACCACTCACTTCGAAAACTAAATAATTTTCTTTTTATACATCACTAGAAAGGACCGGTTTCTGTTTCCTTGCAATTACTTTAACTATATCTTATAAGTGAACTTATGTGAGGAAATAGGCCAAAAATCTTTGAAGGAATTGGGATTATCCTTATTTGAAATTAAGCCTATAAATATTTCTTTCAGAGCATTAGGGACATTCCCAAAGGATGTTGATGCCTCTATCTTCTAACCATTCATAAAAGGCTTGGAAAAATTCAATTAACCACCCATCAAGCCTGGGCTCTCGTCTTTTGGAAAGAGAATAACAACCACCTTTGGCTCCTCTCTTCTCACCTCAGCATATAAATCATTGTTCCCTTTGGTCAAAAAATCTTGGGAAAATAACTACTTATGGCACAATATTTCCTATGTTTGCTTCCTCTAGAGATTGGAAGAGGTTACAAAAGTGGACCAATCCCAAGTCAGTAATTTCTATGAAATTAATTTCATTGCTCCAATGAATGTTAGGAATTTTCCATGTAGTATTTATTAGTTTTCTCCTCTTAGCATTCATGTCTTAGATACAACCAAAAGGCTTTGCATTTGAGCATCCATTTTGTGTCATCTTCACAATTTTTTCTCCCTATTCACCAAAATTTCCAGTATCACTCTTTCTTAATTAAAAATATGCTCTCGGAGGATTTCCAAACATATCAACAATCTTCTCTTCTATTTGTTGAAAGTATTTTATAGAAATAATATATTTCTTCATGTTAGGAGGTATAAATGCTAGATTTACACCCACATTTAAATTATCAATCCGGGGTTGTAAGACTTAGAGACGTAGCACAATATATGTCAGAATATGGCCTCAAGGACTTGCAAAATCAAAACCCTAGAACTAATTCAAAAAGGAATTCATGCAGGAAAATAAATAAGACATTTCAAAGTAAACACATTGCAGAAAAAGAATGCAAAGTTGTAAAAGACTACAACAGAAAAGCATAAAACAATTATATTCCAACTACTTAAATTTTTTCTTAAAATGATGTTTTAAATCTATACTTAAAATGATGCTTTAAAATTTAAAATGCTTCTTACAAATGATGAAAGTACTATGGAATCATAAGTGTATATGAAAGTATTCAATTTACACTTTTAAACTTATTTAATGAGGATATCTTCAAGAGTACTCTTTTAATTATGTTAAAAATGTATTTAAACTAATCTTGGTATTTAAATAAATGTGATTTCCTTACAATCCCAAGATCAATTGATAAAAAAATTTAAATTATTTGTAAATGCCCAATAATAGAAATAGTGAATTAGATGAAAGCCTTATTGATTTCATATCATGATTACTCCCATTTTAAATCCGCGCAACTTAATATATTTTGTTATAAAATAAATTGAACAGAAAGAGTGAAATTGAGGAAGAGAAGCACTTGCCAATTGGTACTCTACTTAATTGTTGGAATAGAAATAAAATCTAGATTAACACTGGCATAAAATTTATCTAGCCTGTGCAAGAGTAAAGGAAATCTGTGAAATGGAATTGCAGTGTTCAAAGAAGTTTAAATTCGTTGATTGCAGTGTTCAAAGAAGTTTAAATTCATTGCTGGACAATTCAAGAAGTCTGCTTTTTAAATTAAGACAACGAACATGTAAAATCCCAGAATTAATACTACTTATAAATTACCAAATAATGTTGATTTAATTTCATTTTCTGTTATAAATTGCTCTGCAATGAAAAATATATTTGTTGAACACAATAAATGATAACGATGAGAAACAAAAATAAGAGAAATGTTGGCTAACTAATTGCATTCAAAAATATATTCTAAAGTATCGACATCAGTGAATTCATAAACCAAACCTACATAACCAAATACCAAAAATATTGTAGAAAATGTAAATCACACTCACACAAGATGCGAGAATGAAATGCAGTAAAAGAAGTCAATAAATTCTAAGCAATCTAAGCAGTGAGCTAATTGATGGACCCGATCATCCATCTCAATCTTCCTGGAGAAAATCTACATTAATACATTATCTCATAAATTAAAAGAGTTGACAAACATAATTTAAATGCGGACTCATATTACTATAGAAATTAAATTACAAAAATACTCAATTAAATCAAATAATACAAATGTTACAATGTTGGTTCCAGTTCATAATCTAGTGTTCTATAGCGAGCTCCAGCATCTCCTATTCTCTACGATCCTATCCACAACCTACTTCTATGTGATTATATCCCTTCCTGAGTGCGCAACTCTCTGTTTTATAGCAGCAGAGCTGCCCCTTCGCTTATTCTAATCCTATGGTTACACAAGATTACAAGTTTGGAATTATAACTGATTTAAGCCAAGATAAAGTGATACAGATTTGAATGGATCTGTAGCTTCCCATAAATACTAGGACTTCTATCAAACCATAAAGTATTTTCTAAAATGTTGTTAACAAACTTCGAAAAAAAAGGCGGTTTGACTAAGTGAGTTAGCCATGTCTTTTTGTCAAAGAAATCTCATTTGGCATCTGGCTATGCGTAATCCTTTGAGTTGATATGGTTTTCCTGAGGAGGATTCATGTCGTTGAACCATAAACAACCACTCCCAGTTTTAATACGTAATGTCCTTCGGTGTTGAAGCATCGACTTGACTTATCTACAAGAATACTCGAAAGAGCTCCGTTGCCATGGCTATCGATCCAATGCGGAAGTATTTGTCCTTGCTTGAACCATATAATGTCCCCAAGAGTTGAATTCAGAACTCACACTCGATTATCATCCATCAACTATAGAAAATTAACCTCACCTTTACACGTGTGACGAGATATGTAGTTGTATGCTTTGGAGCTTGTCTTGCCATGAGATGAGAATAATGTTATGACTCAGCTCCAGTGGACATCGTGGAAGAAGAGTCTAGCTCTCAGCGTTTTCATCCAAGCACAATGTGTGCGTAGGCTATGGGCAAAAGCCTTCGAGCCTCAAAATCATTATGAACTGATGCCCCACTACTGTTGTCAATATCTCATCCACACAGAACTTCTCGTCATTTTGTTGATGTATCAAAAGACTTCAAAGACACTCGCCATGGTTAGAATTCATCAGATATATGAGAAGGGATGGTGTGGATCATAGCTTATCCACCATACAAAATTGGGTCTGATTTCCTTTAAAATATAACCAATTTTAGGCTTAGGCTCAGAAATAAGTGCGACCACAATGTAATCAAGAAGCTCTAAATTCGTATGCCTATATTAAAAAGAATTAGTTCCTATAGTTCGATATTGTTCCGAAGGTGGCTCCACTTATACTTTAATGACCATTGATTCTCCCCTATATTTCAACTTCTTTCGTGTTTTTGTTTCAATTAACATTGATTTCTATTGCAACGACTATCCCATGCTTTGATTTTAATGGAGTCCTTTGAAGAGTTGAAATATTATGCTCTATAAAAAACTTGAATGGCCCCCACTCCACAATGTAGTTCTTGGTTGAGATAAATTGCTCGCATTGATGTTCATTGATGGTGATGATCCCACATACACCGCTCCCAGTGATGCCATGTTTCTCTTGAAGGTTAAATTGAAATGACATCTATGAAAATTGAGATGAAGGTGGGCTTTGAAGAAGCTATGAAACTGAGCTTGCTTCACACCAGTGGTCTTATAAATTGAACCATATTTTGTGACCAATTCCAAGGTGCTAATTTTGTGCATGGATCCATATACAAACACGTTTCAGGAAGCAGTCCTGCACTGTTGGTGCGAAGACTTATTCTCCTACCATCAAGAAGACATACCATTAATGAAATTTTACACAAAACACTCTTCAAATTAATTAACAAGAATAATTCTTAATTTAATAATTATTGCCTCTAAATGCCTCTAATTATCAGCTTAATAAGATAATAACAATTAAAAACAATAGTCTCAAGCAATAAAAAAATCGTGAAAATTTAGACAAAAAGGCAGCTCAACATCCCCCCACGATGATCTTCTTTCATGTCCTCGTGCAAGCCAAACCGTTAAACTATAAATCTATGAAAGAAGGTAGGGAAAATGTTTGAAGATTAAGAGTGTTAGCAAAAATTCCAGTGAGTAAAGATGAAGATGCCTAGTATTGCAATGCATTCATTAGCCTGCAACGTAACTATTACAATGCCAACGAAAACCATGTTACAGTTCTAATGAAAGTATCGATTATAGGAATGATAAAACAAGATCAGGTACAGAAAGTAGACATTATGACATTATAGATAAAAGAGTATAGCACATACCTATTACATTGTCCTAAATGAATTCCCTATCTTGTTTCTGCCCAAAGTCTTATGATAAAAATCAAATTTTTCTAAAAGGTACAATTTCAAAAATACTACCACGAGTTTCATGCACCTATTATAGCAATCTTGTACCTAGGTCATGCAACACATATTTAGAGGCAACTACTATCAATACACATTGTTGGAAACCAACACCTTGTGAGTATTCATCATTGAGTATTTCATCAATTCAAATACCATAAAAATTAAGGTTATGATACCAGAAAAGGAAAATAAGAATAAAGTAATATGACACTTTCCTGGACCAATCAACAACCTCTTTATTGAACACTCTAAGTTTTGTTTTCAATTGGATTTCTTCGTAGTCTGGTACAAAGAATTACCTTCACTAAGGGTACCACTTCATTAAATATTCATGATTTTTGAAAGATAGAACTCAAAGCATCATGTTCAAATCGTCTTAAAACCATTGTCCAAGAAAAAGTATGAGTTTTCAGGGAAATAGAAGGATAACCCAGAAAAACATAGTATGTAGTTACCTTTAATACCAGAGACATGGCCGCGTTGCCCACAAGTGTCCATAACCTCAACAGGGATGTCTTTTAACCCAAAAAAATGCCCATGTCCCACTTACTAGATATAGATCCAGAGTTAGCTTATTTTACTTTTAAGTGAAGGCCAGTGTCCTGGCTTGGTAACTAGCTGATGGCAATGCCACTCACAAGAAGTAACATGGATGAATAGGTTGGCTCGTGATGAGACGTCCTGTCTTCCATCTTTTGGCTGGAAGCCATTACTCTGGCTTGGTGACCAAAAACAGTAATGTCATGCATGTTACATCTCATGATCGTGGTATCTTGGCTCATCAAATGACCTCCTATCCTCCCCTAAATATTTTGTAAGCTCTAATTATGATTAACCTTAAAGGTTACTTAATAAGTGGGGAGACAAATCTACTCCTTAAGAGTACAGGATGGCATGAAAAGTTTTTAATGACTAATCATTGCTAGTCAATTCCTCTACCCTAAAAACTTATTGAAGATATCCCAGATAATGGTTGAAATATTCCTTGAGGTGATGATGCTAGTGTTCTCATGAATAGCTCATTATGATATTTACAAGAGTGGTCCACCATAGGGGGTTTTTCAATAGTACCTTCCAAGGGAAACTGAAAGCACATATCTCAGATGAAAACTCATTTGGAGTGATCAATCCTAGTTACTTTTGCAAAATCATGAGGTATTGGAGTGAATCGTACTCAACAATATTTGTCAAAAATGTGTGTGTTAAAAACTAATTTGGATCAAAAGTAGTTTCAGCGGCCCTACTTTAAAAATTGAAACCCTAATAGCATTATTATAACATCTTTTGTTCATGCCATTTTATTCTTCTACCCTACCCCACCCTAAGAAGTAGAAGACTCCTAAGTTTAAGTATAGGAGTACTTCCAATGCATCCATGCGCGCAACAGAAGGATAATTATACTCATGTTCAAATTTGAAAAGTATATAGGAGAAAATACCAGAACATCAGGTACTAGCTGCATTAACTAATGTGATGCTACAAATTTCCAAATGATTAATGAGGAGTGGATACTAACAGTCATCTAAAACCAGGATTCTATAGGATCCATATACTCTTGGTCACTTGATTCATGAGTAACATTCAGTGCATCAGACAAGTCCTCCACATTTCCTTGCTTATCCTCCGAAGTGCAAGCTGGATCAGATAAATGTTCTGCTTCTGATGGATTCTCTTCATCATGCATGATCCACAGCTTCTCGGTCTCCTTATGAAGATATTTCATATCTTCATGAAAATTCTCTTCCAAAGGAATAGACCTTTCTCTGATTGATGTGAAAATGTGATATTTATGTGAAGCAGAGACCCCATATTCTTCTAGGATTTGAAATAATTCTTGGACTAACATCAAAATTCCTGACATTTTATTGCTAGTTGGAAAGTATTATTAGTACCAAACTTTAAATCTTTGTTTACGAGCAACCAAAATTTGGAGTGACCCCAAGCAAAAGTGGAAGTGTGGCTCTTCACTCACGTCTTACTGTCATCTCTGCCCTCTATTTACCCTGTGAAGGTAAAAGTGAAAAATCAAACAACTTCAATTGTATTAAAGAAAGAAATCCACACTTTGCAAAAAAGAAAATCACACTTTGCAGTAAAGAAGATCACACGTTGCAGTAAAGAAATTCACACTTTGCAGTAACAAAAATCACTCATTTGTAGGAAATAAAACCTAGCATGTGAGCTTTCTGGAAATACCATCTAGCATGCTTCAGCAAGCAAGGGGAAAATTATTAAATCTAAAAATTTGATTACGAAATAAATCATAACAAATCAGTGAGGCCTTATCCTATAACGCTTCCCTGGCAACAATGCCAAAATTTTGGGAGGTATAAATGCTAGATTTACACCCACATTTAAATTGTCAATCCGGGGTCATAAGAATAAGAGACGTAGCACAATATATGGTATAATATGGCCTTGGGGGACTTGAAAAATAAAAACCCTAGAACTAATTCTCAAAGGAAATCATGCAGGAAAAGAAATAAGACATTTCAAAGTAAACACACTGCAGGAAAAGAATGCAAAGTTGTAAAAGAATATAATTTAAAAGCATAAAACAATTCTATTCCAACTACTTAAAATATGTTCTTAAAATGATGCTTTAAATCTGTACTTAAAATGTTGCTTTAAAATTTAAAATGCTTCTTACAAATGATGCAAGTACTGTTGATGGAAAGGGATCATAAGTGTATGAAAATATTCAATTTAGACTTTTAAATTTATTGAATGAGGATATCTTCAAGAGTACTCTTGGACACTTTAATTATGTTAAAAATGTATTCAAACTAATCTTGGTATTTAAATAGATGTGATTTCCTTACAATCCCAAGATCAATTCATAAAAAAATTAAATTATTTATAAATGCCCAATAATATAAATAGTGAATTAGACGAGAGCTCTTTTGATTTCATATCATGATTACTCCCATTCTAAATCCCTGCAACTTAATATATTTTGTTATAAAATAAATTGAACACAGCAAGAGTGAATTTGAGGAAGAGAAGCACTTGCCAATTGATACTCTACTTAATTGTTGGAACAAAAATAAACTCTAGATTAACACCGGCATAAAATTTATCTAGCCTATGAAAGCGTAAAGGAAATATGTGCAATGGAATTGTAGTGTTCAAAGCAGTTTAAATTCGTTGATTGTAGTGTTCAAAGAAGTTTAAATTCGTTGCTGGATAATTCATGAAGTCTTCTTTTTAAATTAAAACAACGAACGTGTAAAATCCCAGAATTAAGACTACTTATAAATGACCAAATAATGTTGAGTTAATTTCATATTTTGTTATAAATCCCTCTGCAATAAAAAATATATTTGTTGAACACAATAAATGATAATGATGAGAAACAAAAATAAGAGAAATGTTGGCTAACTAATTGCATTCAGAAATAAATTCTGAAGTATCGGCATCAATGAATTCATAAACCAAACTTGCATAACCAAATAGCAAAAATATTGCAGAAAATTTAAATCACACTCACACACGATGCAAGAATGAAATGTAGTAAAAAATGAATAAATTAAGAAATCTAAGCAGTGAGTTGATTGATGGGCCCGATCATCCAGCTCGATCTTCCTAGATAAAAACTACATTAATACATTATCTCATAAATTAAAAGAGTCAACAAACATAATTTAAATGCAGACTCATATTATTGTAGAAATCATATTACAAAAATACTCAATTAAATCAAATAACACAAATTTTACAATGTTGGTTCCAGTTCATAATCCAGCATTCTATAGCAAGCTCCAACATCTCCTATTCTCTACGATCCTAGCCTCAACCTACTTCTATGCGATTTTGTCCATTCCTGAGTGCACAGCTCTCTGTCTTATAGCAACAGAGCTACCCCTTCGCTTATTCTGATCCTTTGGTTACACAAGAATAAAATTTTGGAATTATAACTGATCTAAGTCAAGATAAAGAGATACGGATTTGAATGGATCTGTAGCTTCCCATAAATACAAGGACCGGTATCGAACCATAAATTATTTAACGGAACATCGTTAACAAACTTCGAAAAAAAGGCAGTTTTACTGAGTGAGCTGGTCATGTCTTGCTGTCAAAGAAATCACATTTGGAATCAAGCTATGCGTAATCCTTTGAGTTGATATGATTTTCCTGAGGATAATTCCTGTCGTTGAACCATACACAACTTCTCTAGTTGTAATACGTAATGTCCTCCGGTGTTGAAGCATCGACTTGACTTATCTACAAGAAAACTCGAAAGAGCTCCGCTACCATGGCCATCGATCCAATGTGGCAGTATTTGTCCTTGCTTGAACCATATAATATCCCCAAGAGTTGAATTCAGAACTCGTAGTCGATTATCATCCATAAACTATAGAAAATGAGCCTTGTCTTTACACATGTGATGAGCTATGCAGTTGTATGCTTTGGAGCTTGTCTTGCCATGAGATGAGCGCAACGTTCTGACTAGCTCTGGTGGACATCGTGGAAGAAGTGTACAGCTCTCAGCGTCTTTATCCAAGCACAATGTGTTCATAGGCCATGGGCGAAATCCTTTGAGCCTAAAAATCATTATGAATCGATGCCCCAGTATTGTTGTCAATATCTCATCCACGCAGAACTTCTCATCATTTTGTTGATGTATCAAAAGACTTCAAAGCCACTCGCCATGGTTATAATTCATTAGATATATGAGAAGGGATGGTGTGGATCATAGATTATCCACTATACAACATTGGGTCCGATTCCCTTTAAACTATAATCAATTTTAGGCTTAGGCTGAGAAATAAGTACGACCACAATGTAATCAAGAAGCTATGAATTCGTATGCCTATATTTTAAAGAAGTAGTTCATATAGGTCGATATTGTTCCGAAGGAGGCTCCATAGATACTTTAATGACCATCGATTCTCCCTTGTATTGCAATTTATTTCATGTTTTCGTCTCCATTAGCACTGATTGCTATTGCAGCGACTATCCCATGCCTTGATTTTAATGGAGTCCTTTGAAGAGTTGAAATATTTTTCTCTCGAAAAATCTTGAATTTCCCACTCCACAATGTAGTTCTTGCTTGAGATAAATTTCTCGCAATGATATCCATTGATGGCGATGATCCCACAGAAGCCACTCCCAGTGATGCCATGTTTCTCTTGAAGGTTAAATTGAAATGATATCTATGACAATTGAGATGAAGGTGGGCTCTAAGGAAGCTATGAAACCGATCTTGCTTCACTCCAGTGGCCTTATAAATTGAACCATATGTTGATACCAATTCCAAGCTGCTGCTTTTGTGCATGGGTCCATAATCAAACACATTTCAGGAAGCATTCCTACACTGCTAGTGCAAAGGCTTATTGTCCTGCCACCAAGAAGGCATATCATTAATGAAATTTACACAAAACACTCTTCAAATTAATTAACAAGAAGAATTCATAATTTAATAACTATTTCCTCTAAATTCCTCTAAGTATCATCTTAATAAGATAATAACGATTAAGAACAATAGTCTCAAGCGATAAAAAATCGTGAAAATTTAGAAAAAAAGGCAGCTCAACACTTCCTAACCCAATTCGCTATAGTTTTCTTAATCCTTTTCATGTTTGAAAAGCATTTGGTGCATAAAATATGTTTATGCTTGAGGACCATACTATATACATTTCTCTTTAACAATATTAATGAAATATTCATACCATAACCAATTTGAATTGAACTTGACAAGAGCCACTGGTTTCAAGTCATCCTTTTCAATTTGAATTAAGATAGTCACACAATCATAAACACTCCTAGTCTAATTTGGGTTCTAATTTATTTATGTTTTCGTTGATGTTTTCTAAAACGGTAAACCTATCTAGCCTTTTTTACCACCCCTTTCCTTTTAGACCTAAATCTCTCCATTTTTGGCTTCTTCAATGGATTCGAGGTCAAAGAGGTGTAACCTCTCCAGCTTCTCGTAAAGAAATCAGCCATAGGAATTATTCTACTTGTATTCTTCCACACCTCACTTTGTCTTAGCACAAAGTTTAAATATCCATCAGTCACAACAAAATGTTGACTGATCTCTTGTAACTAAGTGTTCCTAGAAAGGTTGCTTATCAGAGTAGGGCCCCTATACATTATCCACAAAGAAATTTTTCCCCAACTCCTTTAAAAATAGTATTAGCCATTGTCGTAAAGTCAAAGTAGTTTAATTTTGAAATAATAAGGAATAATCCCAAGTAGTTATCACTCCTATTTATTTTATTATTGAATCCACTTGAAATAAGGACCATCCTTTTAGAATGGATGATAAGATACATGTTACTTTTCACCTTATACTATGCAAAAGAGGGTGGAGATTTTTGAGACAAAAACTTACCAAAATGGCCATTGCTTTAACCTTGCCCTTGAAAATTACTAGAGGGGTTTTGGTTGCAGGATTTTTTTTCATTGTTCCTTAGTTCTTCCTCTGGGGTTTCAGAGGAGTTAGAATTAAGCTTCCCTATGATATCTCTATCTTTAGTTGTTTTCATTGGCCGGACCTCATCATTTTTCTTCTCTGATTAGTATGACTTAAATTACCAGCCTAATATGACTTGACATACCTTTTGTACTCAAATTCTTTAGGTTTTCATAGGCATGGTACCACGAACAATGAAACATGACCCTTATGTATTCTAATAGTTGTGTAACTAATTTCATCTCAAAATAATCAATGCATTTAGCTTTGGCTATATTTTTTGACACTGTTTTTCTCAACATGGTATAGTACTCCACTAGGTTCATATTTTGATTATCCATAAAAACCAACAACAGAATTCTTCCCTTTTCCCTCCCATGCCTTTGAAAACTCCTTGCACATGCCAAAAAAATAATTATCCTCTAGGTAGACTCAGGAATAGTCTCCCAGTTTTTCACAATCAATGTTGACATCCTGAAAGCTTCCACAAGGATTTCAAAAAGTTGAGAAATCTAAAGTCATGATTGAAAATGATGGTCAATGGAAGTCCAAATAAACTTAAAACATACTGAAATAAAATTTTTACAACATTAGGGGCATCCACAATTGTATAATTATCTTGCTTCGTACAGAAACTACCATTTTGGGAAACTGAGCATAAAGCAGTTGGATCTCTTACTTAGTAAAAATATTGGAAAGATGTGCATAAATGATCTCTTGAATTTTTAACATAACCACTCTTATCTCCCTTCAAATACTCATATAGGTTTCATTTTCTTATCTAGGAAAGGAAATCCCTTGCAATATTGACCTTGTATTCTTCATTACTAGGGACAATGGAGACGCCAACAATCTGACTATAAGAATGCCTCATTGATTCTCCTGATACTACCATAGATTTTTGTCTCTGACTCATCAACCTTAGATATAAATCCTTGATTTTTCTCAAAGGAAAATGGGAATGATCTCACATCCAATGTCCTAGGAGGAGAGAAGGAGGGATATAAAATCATGTAGTAACTTGTTGAAATCCTGCAAAATCCTGATTCTCAGAGTAATTAGTTAGCCTCAATCTAGAACTCTCCAAATATCTAGCTTAGATATCAAGATGATTTTTGTTTCCTACACATGATATATGATCAAATATAATTGTTTTTTGGAAAGATATCATTATGCAAGGAATATTTTCCCATAACTAACCTAGAATAAAACTCAAAGAAAGAAGACCAATTTTAGCAATTTTTATCCAACTACTTATAGTACTAGAAATAATAATATATTTTGAAGCTAGTCCCCAATTGCATGCCAACCCAAAAAAACTTCTCAGGCATATCAAATGGATTCTCTCCAATCTTACTTGAAAATTCTAAGCATTGGAAAATTTCCAACCAATTAATAAGTTCCTCACAAAGGTCTACAGAACGATGGTGCTTTAGACATTACATGATTATTTTTTTAAAATTAGATTATTTAACTCTACAATTGCAGTTCCATTACCTTCAGACAAGGACCACATAATATATCTTGCATGTAGACGTGCTAGTTTAGGACCTTGATGTATATTATTCTCAAATAATTCAGATCCTGTTGGATGAATTTTCCATTGATGTCCAGACTAATCCTAAGAAACCCTTTTCCCTTATCCTTTGATGAAATCCTAACCCTATCCAAAGTTGTAAACCCTAACCTTAGTTCTTGAACCCTAGATATATCACACCTTACACTAATTCTTTAATGAAATCCTAACCCTAATCCTAAACTCTAAATCTTAACCCTTGTCCTTATTCCCTACAAAAAAAATAAAAAACTTATAAACATTTTTTTGTAAACCCTAAATCCTAAACACCAAAATCCTTATTTAATTAACATAAAAGTATAATAATGATAAAAAAAATCAATGAGGACGTAACTTCTACTCCTATTTACCTCTCTATATCCCATATAAATCATCTTTCTATTTATGTAGCTATAAAAACATAACAAAATTAAAATATTTTTTTTATATACTCCCTAATTGTATGTCGGCTTTAGCTCGTTCAAAGTCGGTTCATTAAAAAGAAATGGCCTAAAAATATATATATTCATGAAAAATACACTTCAAATGAGCATCGATTTACACACAAGATTCGATGAAGGGTAAGGAACAATTCACATGTCATGAACTTAGAGAAGAAGGATACAAATTCTTATTCGACACCTCTTATTATGACAGATATTGAATCTTTTTTACTATGGTTCTTTCTGAAGAAAAATGATTGGAGATACAAAATTATTTACAGAGAGGAACAAATATAAAATAACCAACAAAAAAATTATAAACCATAAACAGAAATGTTTATCCGGGAAAAAACCCAACTCTGGGAAACCTCAACCTAATGAAATTTCATTAGTCTTGTCAAATCCTCCGGCAAAGTGAGCGTTCATTGCTTACCACCGGACCTACATTACCAGCCTAGATAAATCTTAACTCCAGATATATCAAGTGCCAAGAGGGATCAAATATCTCGAGGTGCAAGCCTATTTTTTTTAGTGCAAAACTTGAGGAAAGGTTTGCACCTCAAGGGATTTGATCCCTCTTGGTACTTGATAGATCCAAAGTTAAGATGGATCTAAGCTAGTTCCAGTCGTGTGCATCCAAGGAAAATATATCAAACATATGATTAATTTTATCAATAATAAGTAAATATATCTAATAAGATGGATCTAATGCACCTATATCCCTGTCAAGAAAAGCATACCTCTCTCAAGGAACTACCTAGATCATCACTAGATATTAATAAGAACTGATATGGTTAAGATTGATAATTGTAAATATATATGGATAAATGTAAAGAATATAATCACCTCTAGATGGTACAATCCTACCCAGAGCCTAGGTCAGATCCATCTTAACCTAGATATGATAATAGTTGGTCTAGTGATGAAATAAATGCATCTTATTTATATTAATGTTATTGGAGAGATATGTGCCTAATCCAATCACTTTAAAATTAGTGTATCATCATACATCCAATTACATCAAATTAGAAATCAACTTCTACACTGAAATTAACGCATATAATTCAAACAATCACATAATATTAGAAAACAACTTCTACACTGAAATCAATGCATCTAATGCAATAAATCAAATGGGATAGAAATAAACATCTACACTCAAATCTATGCATCTAGTGCCAGTAAGAAAATAGGATTAGAAACCAACATATACACTAAAATTTAGGCATTTAGTGTAAGCAATAAAATAGGATCAGAAATCACCATCTACACTGAAATCAATGCATTTAGTGCAAGCAGTCAAATAAGATTAGAATCATCTACATTGAAATCAATGCATCTAGTGCAAGAAATCCAATAGGATAAGAAATCACCATCTACACTTAAATCAATGCATTTAGTGCAAGAAATCAAATAATATTAAAAATAATACACATTTAAATAAATGCATCTAGTGAAAGCAATCAAATATCTTAGAAATCAACATCTACACTCAAATCAATGCATCTACTGCAAGTAATCAAATGGGATTAGAAATCACCATCTACAATGAAATAAATGCTTCTAGTGCAATAAATATTCTTCCCTCTTCCCCCCCTCCATCTATATCTATATCTCCCTCCATCGCTCATTCTTTGTCTCTCTATCTCACCCCCCCAAACATACACTCTCTCACTCCATATATATCAATATCTTTGTCCCTCCCTCCCTCTCTCTCTTCTTCCCTCTCTTCACCTTCCATCTATATCTCTATCTTCCCCTTCTCTCCCTCTCCCCTGATTCTATCTCTCTTACCTCCTGTTTTCCTCTCTCCCTCTCTCTCAATATTTCTTATCACTCCTTCTCCATCTCTCCACCTTTCTCTCTCTAATTATTTCTTCTTACTCCCCTCTCTCTCCCTCTCTAACTCCATCTCTCTTCCCCTCCCTCTCTCTCTCTCTCTCTCTCTCTCTCTCTCTCTCTCTCTCTCTCATGAAAATCTATTAGTATGTCCATCACTCTATGCTTATCTCCCCCCTTCTATCCATTTCTCCTTATTTGTCTCTTTATCTCAACCCCAAACATACACACTTTCTCTTTGTATCTCCATTTCAACTCCCTATCTCTCTCCACTTCTGACTCTCTATGTATTTCTTCTTCCCCCCCTCTCTCCCCATCCAACTCCATCTCTCTATCCATATGTCTCCCCTCCTCTCTCTCAAGTCCTCTCTCTCCCTTTCTCTCCTTCTCGCCTTTCTCTTCCCCCATCACTCTCTATTTCTCTCTTTGCCATCCAATCCTCTCTCTTCCCTCATCGTTCTCCTCCTCTCTCTCAAGTCCTCACTCTCATCCTTCCTCTCTCTCCCTCTCTCTCCTACCTCCCTGTCTCTTACCCCATCACTCTCTCTCTCTCTCTTTCCTCTAATCCTCTCTCTCTCTCTCTCTCTCTCCAAATATGTTACTACATCCCGCCCTCTCTCCTTATCTCTCCTTCTCTCTTCCTTCTCTCTTTCTCTCCTTATTTGTCTCTTTATCTCACCACTAAACATACACACTCTCTCTCCATCTCTCCCTTGTTACTCGCTCACTCTCTCCACTTCTCACTCTCTATGTATTTCTTCTTCCATCCCTCTCTCCCCATCCAAATCCATCTCTCTATCCCTCCATCTCTTTATCCCTCCCTCTCAAGTCCTCTCTCTCTTATCTCCCTCTCTCTTCCCACATCTCTCTCTCTCTCTCTCTCTCTCTCTCTCTCTCTCTCTCTCTCTCCAATTCTCTCACTATCCCCCTCCCTCTCTCCTCCTCTCTCTCCCCTCTCCATCTTTGTGTCTCCCTCTTCCTCTCCCTCTTTTCATTCCTCCTCTCCCTTCTCCTTCAATTTATCTCCATCTATCCCTCGTCATCTCTCCACATCTATCACTCTATGTCTTTGTTCTTCCCTCCCATATATATCTAGAGTTAATATATATCATGATATATTAATATATATTATAAAATAAAAAATTTAATATTATATTAATCCAAAGTTATTAAATTTAATAATATTAATATTATAATATATTAATATGAATATTATTATTATTATTATTAGTATTATTAATGTTTTTTCTGCATGATATTAATAATAACTTGGCCAATAGGCTTCACCTAATTAAAACTAATTTTTTTAGTGTTCCTAAATATAAAGAGAATTATGTAGTTTATATAAAAGGAGGTTTTATTTATTTACCATACCCTGTTTTATTTACCATGGTATTTGGCTCATATGTTCATATATAATTAGTTGTTGATTCATAATCCTATTTCATGTATTTTTATTTATTTATCATACCTCTTTATACCTCTTTTATACTTATTTATTTACCATACCTCTTTATATTTCTTTTATATTTATCTATTTACCATACCTCTTTTATAAATATGGTATTTGGCCCATAGGTTTCACATAAATAAAATTTATTTTTTGACTTTTCTTAAATATAAAGAGATTTATGGAGTGTGTGTGTGTGTGTGTGTGTGTGTGTGTATATATATTTACCATGCCTCTCGTTTATTTATATTTTTATTTATTTACCATAAATATTTAATATAACTCGTCTTAAAAATTTGTTTTATTTATTTACCATACATCTTTAATATAACTCCGGGTTAAGAGACAGGGATAATTATTACAAATATATTGATTACAGTGGAGCCAACATTACAATTGTTTACAAACTATGAAGTCCTTCGGCTAGGCTGCATTACATGTAATACCACACACAGAAAACCATGGGTGCACAATACCATGTTCCCCAAAACCATAGCTTTTTAACTTGGTCAACCTTGGCTCTAAACAACCAATTTTACCTAACATTCCCCCCTTAAAATTGACTTGGGGTTTCTCGAATAAATCCAGCCAAACTTTCCATGTGATCCAACCCAATGCTTCTCACTTTGGCCCTTACCCCCTCAAAAATTTTACCCAAAGTATCTATTAAATAGACATCTCCATCACCTAAGTCTAACCCAATATTTGCCAATGATTACCGAGAGATACACTTGCCATACGAGGTCTTACATCTATATCCCCATTTACATGTAAATATTTGAATTCATTATAGTTTTTTTTCTTTTGTTGGAACATCCTTTCTCCTTGCTACCCTTGGAGTCACATGCTCTTCTCTTCTCCATTATGCATTGAAACCTTGTTTCCTTGTTACGTTCCAGGACGAAACCCTTTACTTGGGCATCGAGAAATTACTAGAACATCATTGTCATTGTAATTGATGCCAATGTCCAAATCTACTTGTGCCTTATTACCATAACTCCATCACATCGCTTTTCTTCCAAGGATTAGGCTCATCTCACTCCAGTGACTGTCGCTTAACCATATCTTGAGGAATCGAAAATGTAGCAGAATTTAGCAACAAAACCAGCTTATACTTCTCGAGTTTGAATCCTCGAAGAGAACCATAACCCTTCTTCATTGCAAGCACTTCCAATGAATTATTTTTCCACGCAAAGCTACTTTCCTTTTCACAACCTCATGTTAACTCTGGAGAATATCTGGATCTCCCATGGGACATTGCACCATTTCACTATGAACCACATACAGCAGTCCTCCTTGCAGAACCTTACTCGAGTGCCCAACATACTTTTGATCAATGCCCTGACCTTCCTATGATATTTTGAGATACAAAGATCTAGATTTTCAAAACAATGAACAAACTTGCAAGAGAATGAAGGAGTGACCAAGAATGGAGAAAAGAATGAAATTAATTCATGAATATTAGTTTTGGAATCAATACATAAAAGCAACTGAGTTAATCTTAGTTTTACATGCAATAACTATGGATAGTTAAAGCTAACTGAAGCTAAGTGTGCTTTATGTTCTGCTAATGTTCACATGCACCACATGTAAGCACTAGAGTTAACTAACTAAGCCAAGTGCACATCACATGAAATATCTAGAGTTGAACTAAAGCTAATTAATTTAACTATGTGCATGTAAAGCACTCAAGTTAACTAGCTAAAGACAAGTGCACATTGCATGCAATCTCTAGAGTTGAAATAAAGCTAATCTAGGTGCATGTACACCAACACCCCCCCTTAAGCATAACTTAGGTGGCTCTGATGCAAAATGAATGAGTCCCAGCAACACGACCATTTTAGGTACCCATATACAATGCATAAAAAAGAGGAAAGATGGAAAACCTAGTGAGAAGAAAAACCCCCTCAAAATATAATGCAAAAGTAGAGAAAATACAACTGCTAGGTAGTCGTGTCCTTCACCCCGAGATGATTTCACAGGAATCAAAACTTATGCTCAGTGAAAGTCTTGGTGAACATATCAACAGTCTGCTCAGAACAAGGATAGTACTGAAGATCGATGATCCCATCATGAATGAGTTCTCTAATGAAGTGCATGTGGATCTCAATGTGTTTGGTTCGTTGCTGCCGCACTGGATCTCTGCAAAACTTTAGCGTACTTTGATTGTTACACTAGATGACAGTTGGACGATGGACACTAATCCCAACCTCAAATAGGAAATGTTGTAGCCAAATGGCCTGAATAGTGGCATTGACTGCTCCTCTATACTCAACCTCTTTTGATGATAAAGCAATTGCAGCCTACTTCTTGCTTCACCAGCAAATTGGGTTGGATCCAAAACTAAGTACATAATCGGAGGTGGACTTGTGATCAATGTTGTCGCCAGCCCAATCTGTGAACCCAATGAGATTCAAAGAAAAATTGGCTACATAATGAATCCCATAGGTGATTGCCCCTTGAAGGATGTGCTTTGCAGCTTTCCAGTGTAACTCATGTGGCTCCTGCATGTATCTAGAAATTGCTCCTGTGACATATGAGAGATCGGGACGGGAGTGAGTGAGATAAAGAAGACTTCCCACAAGCTGATGGTACAATGTGCAATCAACTAATGGTGTGTCTTTGCCATTCTCAAGCTTTATCCATGATAAGAAAGGTGTGGTTGTTGGCTTGTAGTCACTCATGTGAAATCGTGCCAAAAGATCTCTAGCATACTTTGGTTGAGAAATGGTAATCCCAGAACCACTCTTATAAATCTCTAGTCCAAGGAAGAAATTTAGCAAGCCCATGTTTGTCATAGAAAACCGCTTATGCAATGCAGTTTTAATCTCAGAAATGACAGAAGCTGAACTACCTGTTATCAAAAGATCATCTACGTAGAGTACTATGATCAACAAGGAGTCAATTTTCTTCAAAAAATAAACATTGGAATCAGATTTGCAGTGTACAAAATTTGGAGATAACAAATAAGAATCCATCTTTTCATATCATGCTTTAGGTGCCTGCTTGAGGCCATAGAGAGACTTCTTTAGTTTGCATACCAGCGATGAATTGTGCATGTATCCCTGTGGCTGCTCCATGTAGATTTCCTCCTCGAGATCACTGTGAGTAAAGGCATTCTTCACATCCATATGATGCACCTCCCATCCTCTTGATGCTGCAATGGAGAGAGCTAGCCGAATGGAATCCATTTTCTCCACTGGAGAAAAAGTCTCATCATACTCAACACCATGTACCTGCTGAAAACCTTTGCTACCAACCATGATTTATATAGACTAACTTGGCCATTTGCTGCTTTCTTGGTCTGGTAAACCCACTTCCACCTCACAAGTTTACGATTGGAAGGTAGTGGAACCAAATCCCAAGTCTGTTCTCAATGAGAGAGTTATATTCCTCATCCATTGTTGCTTCCCATTCAGGATGCCCAGTTGCTTCTGCATAAGTTTGTGGATCAGATGCATGCATCATATAAGCATGCATGGGCATGCATGGCTCCATAGCTAAGAGTGCTTGCGGATCTTCCTCAAAATAAGGTATAGAGGCAGGATCATCAAGGATATCACTCATGCTATGCCATTTTTGTGTTGAAGGTGATCGAGAATATTCTGAACTACATGTAGAAGTATGATCTTGATGTTCAACAACTGGTGGTCCAACAAGTGTCACGGGAAAAGACTCATATTCATCAAAATTCTGATCTGAAGTTTCATCTGCATACTCATCAATGGGTGGTGATGGAAAATTGGTAACAAGTTCATCTACTGGTGCATGAAAAATATCTTCGTCAAACTTTACACTCCTTTCAATAAAGAGCTCTTCAGTGTTGATATCAAGAAATCTATACCCTTTGACTTCATCAGAATATACAACAAACATGCATGCTTTACTTTGAGGCTCCAAAGCCTTTCTCTTCTCTGTAGGAATGCGGGCCCATGCTCGAGATCCGAAAATGCAAAAATGACTGACTTAAGGTTGCATGCTAGTCCAAGCCTCAAAAGGTGTTTTTCCAATAAATAGATTTATGAGATCTGTTCTGGATGTATGAGGCATAATTGATAGCTTCAACCCACAATTTTGATGAAATGAATCTTGCATGCAACATGCAAATTGTCCATCTCTTTCAAAGATTGATTCTTCCTTTCAGCCACCCCATTTTGTTGTGGAGTGTAAGGAATTGTATGCTGCAACTGTATGCCTGCTTCATTACAAAGAGTCTTGATATCTTATTTGACATGTTCCATTCCATTATCTATGCCAAGTATCTTGATGCATTTTCCAGACTGATTTTCCGCATGCGCTTTGAAAATCTTTAGATGTTGAAAAACTTCAGACTTGAGTTTCAAGAAGTAAACCCAAGTGAATCTCGTGTAATAATCTATAAATGACAACACATATCTTGATTTTCTCTTTGAAAGCACTGGAAATGGACGCATGAGATCACTTTGTACAAGTTCCAAGGTGAAGAAGCTCTCCATGCATGCCCCTTCTCAAACTTGTCTTGTGGATGCTTTCCAAGGGGACATCCATTACAAACACCATTTGAAAATTCAATGGTCAGAAATCCTTTGACCATCCCTTGCTTGGTAAGCTATTACCTATATCTGAAATTAAAGTGCCCAAATCTGTTGTGCCAAATCC
This sequence comes from Pinus albicaulis, assembly GCA_034641835.2. Lineage (NCBI taxonomy): Eukaryota > Viridiplantae > Streptophyta > Pinopsida > Pinales > Pinaceae > Pinus > Pinus albicaulis. The sequence goes on from CM076573.1 coordinate 449,369,957, forward strand.
TACTTTCTTCATTTGAATGCGTAAGTAGCAAAATAGAATCTGATTTGAGGAACAAAATCAGAAAATGTATACAGACAAGATTTATCATTTACCTTGCCATATGCAATCTTTAAGTTGGTTTGCATGTCATAAATTCTCACAAAATCCGGGGTAAATTCCACTTTCCTTCCGCTACCTGTATGCGTCATCTGATACACTGAAAGAATATTCACGGAAAGCTTTGGAATATGCAAGATGTTCTCAAAACTTCCATCTTTGAATTGCACTTTTTCTTTTCTAGTTGCTGCAACTACAGAATTGTCCCCCGTGAGAATAAGAGGTCCTAAGTATGCATGTAGAGAAGAAAATGATTCCTTTGAAGAAGCCATATGATGTGAAGCTCCTGAATCGATGATCCATTCTTGTGGTGTAGAATGAAGAGCAATCAAAGCATGCCCATTACCTCCTGGATTTGGTGCTTTTTCTCCAGACTTCTTCTTGTAATTCTCAAGGATGTGGTCTCCAAGATTGTGTTCTTGGAATGTCTGCGCCATAATATCTATATTCTTCTTAATGCATGCAAATTCAGGGTGAAAATCATGGTGGCAATAATTACACATTGATTTCCCTTTCGCTCTTTTCCTTTCCTTTGAACTGGATGATCCATCAGGGGGTTTGGGATTTCCTCCCTTTCCTGGATCAGGATCCTTCTTCTCTTTTCCTTTCTAATGGCCTTTGGAATTTTCATTTCCTTTTGCATGCATAGTAAGTGCATGCGCTTTGGAATTTTTAAGTGTGCCCATTTTGATGAGCTTATCTTTCTCATGTGTCAAACACTGAATAAAAGAATCCAGTGAGGGAATCTTCCAAGTTGCATCGGTTGCAAATCTTACTGTGTGGAATGTAGAGACGAATACTGCATACTCTAGACCAAGTTTTGATAAAATGGAAAGAATCAATTGATTTTATTGCTTGGATTTGTCGATCCCGCATCCTTTCAGCTAAAGCAACAAGGGTTTATACCTTGTGAAAAAATATTGAATGTTCTCAAAATTTCTCGGATCTAATGAGTTTAACTCATTTTCAAGAATGTGACCTTGCATCTCATCCTGTTTTCCAAACAATCCTTCCAAAATTTTCCATAATTCATTTGGATTTGAACATGATTCAACATGAAATAGAAGTTCTAGAGAGAAAGATAAACATAGTACGTCGAAGGCCTCGTCCATGCGATTGAAATATCTTGTTTTCTCCACTGCCGATGTTGGTTCAACTTCTGTTTCCATGGTTACTCGAAATAAGCCTCTACTTCTGAGATGAAGTAGAATCTTTCGCTTCTATTCAAAGTAATTATATGGAGTAAGAATTTTCGATTGTGGAAACTCCAATTTAGACTCCATCCTTTGTTGTTGCTTCAATCTTCTGAACCTACAAATAAAAACTTCTTGTGCACTAATTACAAATCTATGTGCTCTGATACCATGTGATATTTTGAGATACAAAGATCTAGATTTGCAAAACAATGAACAAACTTGCAAGAGAATGAAGGAGTGAGCAAGAATGGAGAAAAGAACGAAATTAATTCATCAATATTAGTTTTGGAATCAATACATAAAAGCAACTGAGTTAAGCTTAGTTGTACATGAAATAACTATGGATAGTTAAAGCTAACTGAAGCTAAGTGTGCTTTATGTTCTGATAATGTGCACATGCACCACATGTAAGCACTAGAGTTAACTAACTAAGCCAAGTGCACATCGCGTGTAAGCACTCGATTTAACTAACTAAAAACAAGTGCACATCACATGCAATATCTAGAGTTGAACTAAAGCTAATTAAGTTAACTATGTGCATGTAAAGCACTCAAGTTAACTAGCTAAAGACAAGTGCACATTGCATTCAATCTCTAGAGTTGAACTAAAGCTAATATAGGTGCATGTAAAACAACACTTCCTCATGCAATATACACTGCAGACACAATGCAACTTGGTAAAATTCAAATACCCAACTTTCACTGCCACCGGGACTGCTATTGCTGCCATTGGTGCACTTAGGGACTGTGCCTTCCTACTCCCATCACAGGCCCAATTTTTTCTGACTTCCATCAATTACCTGATGGTTCAAATGGTGCTTATGTTATATCCATGTGAATCAGACTTGTAGAACAACAGGTTGGTCTCATCTGAACTACACAAATGGTGCAACAGATTTTTCAGCTCCTCCTTCTCGTGATCCCGCACCAACTCATCAGTTTTGTCGATGATGTGATTGCAAACATAGCATGGGTGTATGTAAACACACTTTGTAACCATTGGTAAAGTTCATTCGCAATGCTCATCCACAATCTTGGACATTCTAATAGAATCGCATGTGGAGAAGTATGTGGTTATGACATCCAGGGGTTCCTTTATTACTAGATGCAAGTGCTCCATCGGTGCTAATAGTTCCCTCTACATGTTCGTATTAACAATGTCGTAGATTGTGAAACCCTTTCTGAGATCTCAAATATCTGTAGCTCAGGCTTTCCTCATGATGGTTCTTCTCACCAGCTACTTGCACCCATATATGATATTCACACAAAATCAACACTAATCTCTCTAACGTGTTAAAAATTATGGTAGAACTCAACCTTGCTATAAGAATGTTGGAGAACTTGGGCTAGTACATTTATCGTGTTGGGTGTGGAGCCTAATTATCTTGTTTATTTTGTATCATAGTGTTGGACCCCTATACCTTAATGGGGCGGCAACATCGCTCGAAATTAAACGCTTCCTGGGGGGTCCAAGGGGGGGCGGCTATGACTTTATAGAGCCCCCCCTTGGTGGGGGTTTTCGGGGCCAATGCCCCCAAAGCTAAAAACATATGTAAAATTGCCTTGTAAAAGTATAGTAATTTCTATTCAATCTGGGCTGTTCATTAGGCAGATGATCTGACGGTAGAAGTTATGTTTAGTTTAGGTTTTTTTTCCCTAGAAGGCAACCCCTCGCTTGTATGAGGATATTGTATTGCGGCTGTGGATTGTATGTGTATTCTCAAAGCAAGAAACAGATAGGGATATTGTGAGAGAGAACAGAAGATATTACAACAGATCTGTTGTAGGTTGTGTCTCTTCATTTTGTTGGATAATATAAAGGAAGGACTAGTTGTTCAGGGTGTACATAGCCCAAATTGGGTGAACCACGTATATTTGTGTCTCTGGTTTTATGTGTTTTGTGTGCTTGTATTTTCCACATATATATTTTATGTGTTGCATTGCTCTGTAATATATAATTTTCTAACATATCAGACCTGTGAACCTCATCTACTCAGACGTGTGGTAAAATATGCTTGAAGCTATGATTATCATTATCATCTATGCAGACCCGTGGTTATTACTTTACATGGACCAACAGTAATAGTTTGGTTCTATGGATTTGGTACTTTGTATATTTGTGAAAATACAGTACTTATTTTTGGTGATATAATCTGAAAATAGCTCTTTGGTGTAGTCTTGTGGAGACTCATGATGACTACGACCTAATTATAGTTTGGGCCTATATACAACTCAGAGCTTAGCACTCGCATTTTTTTGGATCTAAGAACACTTTTCATACCACTCATAGTTCGGGCCTGTGATAAATCTACCTTGGAGATATGGAGATATGTGGAGTTTTGGAAGAATAATTATTCAGATCTGAATTGATGAGAAGAATTTGGTGAATTGAAGCAATAATTTGTTACAAAACTATTAGAGTTATGAATTGGAAATCTGTCGAAGTTTTTAGCATATTTACAATAAAAAATTTGAACCTGTGACAACAGAGAAACAACTTGATAGGATTGATGTTCTAGTCAAGTTGTATATTTTAGAAGTATTGGAGTCTAGAAGGTTGGAACCTTGAATTTTTTTTTTTTTGGTACAAGTTGGATCTTGTAATAGAGGATTATTGTCCTCAACATTTCATTGATAAAATCTTGTATTACTATTTTGGTTTAAATTGTGAAAAAAATCTTAACTCGCATAAATAAAAATTGTAAGGAATACTGATTCACCCCCCTTTAAGAATTTCAACAAATGGAATTAGATCCAGCTTCTTCATAATTATCCTAACAACTAGAAGAAGGATCTTAAATCACAATGGCCACTAAGGATACATGAAATGTCCCTCGGTTCCATGCAACAAATTTTTCTTTTTGGAAAGTTATGATGAAATTTTAAGTGATGTCTCTTGGTCTTGAAGTATGGAAATAAGTTCTTGACGGTTATAAAGTTCCACCTTCCCCGCCAACAGATCATGATGGAAGAAAAGTTTATATATCAAATTCCAAAGCCTTAAATTCCATAACAAGTGGAATTTCTGATTCAGATTTTACAAAGGTTATGAACTATGAGTATTCTAAGGAAATGTGGGACAAAATTCTTGCCATTTATGATGGAGGCACCAAAGTCAAGAAGGGGAAACTTCACACTTTTAGAAGAAAATTTGAAAGCCTGAAAATTAATGATGAAGAATACATTGCAACTTATTTTCTCAGATTTGATGAAGTTATCAATTCCTTCAAGGGTCTAGGTGAAAATATTGAAGAAGCAACGATTTTCCAAAATGCTTGAGATCACTTCCAAAATGATTTGATTCCAAAGTCAGTTCCATAGAATAATTAAAAGACTTGGATACCCTATCAATGGATGAACTTCATGGAATTATCATTTCATATGAAATGGGAAAAGGAATGCCAAATCCTAAAGAAATTGCATTCAAAGCCTCAAAAGCATCAAGAAAAGGGAAAAATTGTAATTGCAATAGTGATGATTCCAATGATGAAACAAAACTATAACAATTTGTTAAAATTGTAAGGAAATGATCCAAACTCAAAGGTAAGTATCCTCTCATTCGTTTTAAGTGTGGTAGAATAGGACATTATGTTGCAAAGTGTCCTTTCAATAATGGTAGTGATGATGAGGATGAATACAAAAAGAAAATATTGAAGAAGAAGGGACCAAATAAAAATAATTTCTTCTCTAAACAAGATGATTCCGATGAAGATGAATTCAATATAACAAAGAAAATTTAACTAAAATTACCTTCCTTCTCAAAAGGGATAGTGATGGCTCTGATGAAAAATATGACTATGTTGTAAGTAGTGAAGTATTATTCATGGCATTCAAAAAAGATGATGAATCTGAAGGAGAAGATGAAGGAAATGTTGATGAATTACTGATTAGTTATTTTTAAGAAAATGAAAAACTAAATAATAAGGTCATTTCTCTCAAAACTGAAAAATAAGAAGAAAACAAGAGAGAAGAAATTTTGAATAACAAACTAAAATAAAAGGAAGAAGTGGTTAAGAAAACGTAAGCCGAAATTGTCTCTCTAAAGAAGGAGTTGAATCAAGCTAATAAGAGTTTGAAAAAATCTCAAACTCTTGATATTATCCTTAATACTCAAAGACCTCAATGTGATAAAACACGGTTTGGTTTCAAAGGTGAATCAAAAAATTCAAAGGAGAATACTAATAAAAAAATTCAAAAAATATATGCTGACATTCTTTGCAAGTATCTGAAGGAAGAGGAGTTGATTAATCCAAGACAAAAAAGCCACTTTCTACAATCCAAGGAATGAAAAGAGTCCACCTTCAGAAAGAGTCATTATATCAAAAAGCTACTGAAACAGGTATCAAACTATATTTCTTGGCCATTGTTTTTACTGTAAAAAATTTGGTCATGAAGCTACGCATTGCAAGGCTTATAAGGATAATAGTTCAAAAGCTAAAAGAACAATTACCAAAATAATTTGATTGGTTCAAGAGAACATAGTCATATCAAAACCTATAATCCTTTTGATCCCTTATCTAAGTATAATATAGAATGCTCCAAATGCAATAATTTGGATTATGATGCACAAAATTGTCCACTCATGTCAAACGAGAAAGTTTAGAAAAGAAAGGAATCTACTATATATAAGTGTGGTCTAGCTTTATGTGCACAAAGTAATGAAAATAAATGGTTTGTAGATAGTGGATGTTCTAGACACATGACAGGTGATCAAAGAAAATTTCTCTCGCTAAATAAAAAGTATGGAAATGTATCTTTTGGAAGTAGATTTGCTAAGATTGTTGGTAAAGGGACATTCAATCTCGTTAATGGCAAAGGAAAAATCATAAAATGCACTACTTGTTGAAGGAATCAATCACAATATGCTAAGTGTTAGCAAAATTTGTGACCACAGACATGATGTTATTTTTGATGTAAAAGATTGTGAGATAAGAAAATATTCTTCAAGAAAACTTGTAGGTAAATGGGTAAGAACATCAAATAACGTATATAATTTTGAGTAAATTCAAAAGAAAAATGCTACATGATTCAAACAAATGAAAGCTAGTTATGGCACAAGAGATTGGGACATCTAAATTTTGACAATTTAACTAAAATTAGCAAAACAAATGTTGTAGGAGAGTTTCCCAAGATTTCAAAACCTGAAAAGATTATCTATGGACCATGTAAACATGGTAAGAAAATGGATCAACTTCCGTACTAAGGAATATTCAACATCAAAGCCTTTGGAAATCATACATGCAAATTTATGTGGACCAAACAGAACTCCAGCTTTACAAGGTGAAAGGTATTTTACTCTATTTATGAATACTTATACTAGAATGAGATAAGTATTATTTATAACATATAAACTAGAGGCACCTGAATGTTTCAAAAATTTCAAAGCTCATGTCGAAAATGAAAAAGAATGAAAAATCAAGTGTCCTAGAACAAATAGAAGTGGAGAATTTACTTCAAAATAATTCAATGAATTTTGTGGAACACATGGAATTAAAAGAGAAATTTTTGTTGCTAGAACCCCTCAACAAAATGGATTTGTTGAAAGCAAGAACATAATTGTACAAGAAATGGCAAGAACAATGTTACTTGCAGTTGATTTTCAAGCCAAAATTTGGAAAGAAGCAGTTGGGACAACAATGTACACCTTGAATAGAATTCAACTTTGAACAAATAGTGAAAATACTCCATACAAATTATAGAAAGGAAGACCTACTTCAGTAAAAAAATTTAGAATCTTCGGTAGTAAATTCTTTATGAAGATCAATGATAACTCACGAGGAAAGTTCTATTCTCAAGTTGATGAAGGAATATTTCTTGGATTTCCTACAAGGAGAAAAGCATACAAATTCTACAATAATCTATTGCAGAAGGTGTTAGAAAGTGTTGATGTAAATATTGATGAAGCACTTCTAGAAAAGGATATTGAAATCCTTGAAGAAGATCCTATTCTTGGAGGATTTGAAGAAGATACTACAAAGGAAGAAAAGGATCAGGAAAGTAAAAAAGAACCATCTAAAACTCCATCAAGAGTAAAATTAATTCAAAAGAATCATCCAGAAGAACATATTATTGGTGATCTAGATGATGGAATACAAACCTGAAGAAGGATGAAAATACACCAAAAAAGGGTGATGTTTCCTTCCTATCTATGATAAAACTGCAACTTTTTTCCCAAGCTAGTAAGGATCCTCATTGGATAAAAGCTATGGAATAATAAATGTATCAAATTGGAAATAATAAAACATGGGAACTAGTACCTCGTTTAAAGGATAAAAATATTATTGGAACCAAGTGGTTGCTCAAAAACAAAATAAATGAAGATGGACAGATCATTAGAAATAAAGAATGGTTGGTATGCAAAGGATACTCACAAGTTGAAGGAATTGACTTTGAAGAAAAAAATTCCCATGTAGCTCGATTGGAAGCTGTAAGAATGTTCTTGCGATTTTCTTCTTTAAAAGTTTTCAAATTTTATCAAATGGACATAAAGTCAACATTTCTAAATGGTGACCAAAAGGAAGAAGTTTACATGGAGCAACCGAAAGGTTTTGATCTAGCAGAAGGAAAATATTTTGTTTGTAAGTTGAAAAAAAATGTTATATGGATTAAAACAAGATCCTAGAGCTTGGTACACAAGATTAGATCATTGTCTACAACAACAAGGTTTCAAAAAGGGGTCAGTTGGAAGCAATGGTCAACCATTTAAGGTGTTATATCACAAACCCTAAAATAAAACCCTAATTACAATAAATCAAACAATCTCCTTTATTTCAACTAATCTAAAATCGATCCACTCCTCCTTATCCTTATCACTTTTTTTGTAAATGACTTATTAAGGATGTCTTCAATACCCTTATCACTTAAACAAGATCTAATTGGAAAAACACCATGAGGATTAGAATCCATCTTCCCGTAAGTCCATGTTGTTCTACAAATTGACTTTCCCACAAATCAGGTTTTCTTGTTTAGATTGTTCAATGGGTTTTGGGACAAGAAATGATATAATTAAATAAAAAAATAATAGTGCTTATCACAACTCAGCTCCTAAACTTAATATTTGTTTTGTATTTTCCATGGGTACCTTGCAATATGCTCCTCTCAATACCAAATATAGAAACCCTTCACTTGACTAGGGAAGGATGGATCCAACCTAGATCTGATACCAATCTAATGAAAGCATGTAGGGAAAGTATTCAAGTAAAACACTTGTTATAACATGTAAGAATAAACACACCCACACTTTGACTATGGCTACAACAAAATAATTCTAAATGATTTACTTCATAAAACGATATTAAATACATTGAAAATATATTTCTTAAAAACAACTAAATGCTAAGAACTATCTAGATCTAACTACCAAAAAGCCTCTAGATGCAACATCTATATTTGATGTTTGGCCATGTAACTTGAAATATATAAATAATAAATAATTCAACTAACTAGATCAACTAGAATATTATATTATTTAAACATATCTTAACACTACCCTACAACTATATAACAACAATCGTGAGAAAAAAGAAAGTTTTTTTATCTTGATTCATGAAACTTTATAATTTTTACTTATCAAAATTTGTCCCTTGGGTTGTCATGGATTGTTGCTAGATGTCATTTATTATGTTATTATTATTTTTTTATACAACTCTACCAACCATGATTACCAAATTTAAATTAAGAAATTTAAACTATTCTTACTATATGCTTACTATAATTTAATATTGAGACCAAAGGTTTTGAAAATCTAAAAATATTTGCTACTAGAATCAACAAAACCCCATCGAGAGATCTCATAAGTTTATTATATTTTAATCCTAAAAGATAGTCAATTTAAGGTGTTATATCACAAACCCTAAAAGAATAACCCTAATTACAACAAATCAAACAATATATCAGAAACCCTAAAAGAATAACCCTAATTACAACAAATCAAACAATCTATCAGAAACCCTAAAAGAATAACCCTAATTACAACAAATAAAAAATCCTCCTTCATCTCAAGTAAGATGAAGTCCCTTTAAAATCGATCCACTTCTCCTTCTCCTTATTGTTATTTATTATGAATGACATATTGAGGATGTCTTCAATCCTCTTAAAAATTAAACAAGTGATAACCAGAAAAACAACATGTGGGTTAAAATCCCTCTTGCCACGATGTTGTGATACAAATTGAAATTCTCACAAATCAAGTTTCGTTGTCTTAATTCTTCCATGGATTTTTTTTCAAATTAAAAGATTGCTCTAGAAACTTGGACAAGCAATAATATAATTAAATAAACAAATGATAACACTTATCACCACTCAAATCCTAACCTTAAGATATGTTTTGTGTTTTCTATGGATACCTTTCAATATGCTTCTCTCAATACTAAATATAAAAACCCTTCACTTGACTAGGGAAGGATGACTCCAACCTAGCTCTCATACCAATCTAATGAAATCACGTAGGGAAAATATTGAGATAAAATAATTAATGTTATAGCATGTAAGAATAAACCCACATGCACTTTGACTATGGCTACAACAAATTAATTCTAAATTATTTACTCCATAAAATGATATTAAATACATTGAAAAATATATTTCCAAAAAAAACTAAATGCTAAGAACTCTCTAGATCTAAGCACCAAAAAACCCTCTAGATACAACATCTAGATGTGATGTTTGACAATATAACTTGACATATATAAATAATAAATAATTCAACTAACAAGATTATTTATTAATAATTCAACTAACTAGATTAATTAGAATAATTATATTATTTCAACATACCTCGACACTACCCTACCCCAAAATTTCCTTCTCTATAGGTCTTATCAATTGATGCAACCCCTTGTGATGACTCCAATACTCATTGATGCAACAAGATTTGGCAAGAAAGTCAATGTGAACAGAAAATGTGTGGAATAAACTTGACATGTACATAAAAATCAAGAAACACAACACTCAAACATGGTGAATTAGAAATCACATCATCTATAAAGAATCATTCAAATTTGAAACTAAGAGCAGGTCACAATAAAGATTCAATCACATAACAACAATTATCCAGTGATTGCATTATAACAATATACTTCAAACAATCAAATCACAGAATTAATCCTTCCATTCTGGGATCGGTTAGAGAACAATTGATACCTTCATTATAATATCCAACTTAAAACACCCAAGTCACAAAGTTGCTCACTCGTTAAAATTTATTATTTTTATATAAGCAATCCAATTTATTTTCACATTTTGAGAAATGCATCTCTATGTAATTTGGCTCAATTTCCTCACACATAATTACTTCTTTGTTCTATATGATCTAGCTTGTTTGCTACCATTTCTCTTCTCATCCACTGATTCTGTTGTATAATTCTTCTCAAGACGTTGCCATTCTCCCCAGTGAAATATTTGAAGCATCCTTTCCTCTTGTACCCAGCGCCTTGCCTCACCTGTCTTCCTGAGCTTGCGTTCACTCTAAATGATCTTCCTTTCTTATATCTACTGGAATGATGTGTATAGATAGGCACTCTATGAGCTTGGACCTACTCTAAACTACTAGTGGTATAATACAAACAACTCAAGTTTGTTACAAAACTTCTAGATGTATTATAAATAACTCCTTCTAGAATTTTCCTCTAAAATTTGTTTCATGTAGAGTGGGCCCCTTTAGATTTTCTTTGATTCCAAATTTCTATCTCTTTTCTAGGTTAAACGTTCCTTCCTTTCGTAGTTCTAAATTGGTCAGGTAGCTACACTAGCTTCGATGGCCCAGGATGACTGGGAGAGCCACCTTTATGGCTTACTGACATAGAACAAACCTTTGGTGTTACTGTGGCTTCTATGTATGCAACCAGTCTGCATATGCCCCATAAGCTATCCCATTCTTCCTTTATCATTACATCGCCCATCCATGCTTAGAATACTTCCATTTGTAGTCCTGTAATGGGTTTATAATTGACTTATCCATATTCCATGAACAATTGCTTCAACATGAACAATGGCTTGAAGTGTTGCTTGTAAACATTTATCAGATCCTCCTCTCATGAGGTTTTTCCCTCTTCCTTGGCTCTGCTCGGGTGCTCTTCAGCATGATACATACTTCCTAGGATAAACTCCTTTGGTAAAAAATCTCCTTCACTATTAAAAAATGATGGTAAGCCCCTTTCATGCAGTTCCTTGTGTTTCCCTTTAAATTCCACCCCTTCGCTCATAATAACAACCTTCTCTTCTATCTGTGCCATCATCTTGTGTTTTTTCTCTACCCCAGTGGCTTTTACAGTCAGATGGGAGTGATGGATGTTTAAGTTCCTAGTTTCTTCCTTGGTCATGTGATTCAAGAAATTGAGTATCATCTCAACTTTATGTAAGGTTGTCATGTGATTCAAGTTTCTTCACTTCCACATGGACTGTTTGAATGATTCCATTCTTTGCATGCACCAGTTCTAATCATCCACAGTGATTTCTAATCAGTCGAGCGACCTTATTATGAACCACTACTTTGGTCCTTTCCAAAATGAATTGGCCCATACTATCCTCTACCTATATGTGGGAATGAGATTGCATGTTCCCAATACATTCCTTTACTCGTTGAATTTTTTCCTCCCCTCTCCTTAAATCTCGCCTCAATTCCAGAGGTGATGGATGGATTCATTTGAACTCTTCTTGTATGGATAGCATATCCATTCATTTAGTTGAATCATGGGGGCACTTTCCAAGCATGGGAGGTGATTCGGGGGCTCCCATAACCTCAAAATTAGCGTGATAGAAATAAATGGTCTCACCTCTTCCCTTGACCATTACATGGATTTCATCAGAAGTTGAAGAAACCATTATGTGATCTGGTTTTGGAGTCTTGGTAGTGAGGAGCAACATGGCACGTGTAAATCGAGGGGTGGAATGGAAATAATGAGCACGTGAGGATACGAAGTGTACAAGGATGAGACTCTAGGGCTAGTGGATAAGGATATAATTCTATGATTTCCTCACGTGCTCTGAGGTGTGAAGCATAAATTTTCCCACAACGGATGTGTACATGGATTAGACGTTTGAATTTTCTATTTTTGAGGCTTAAGTGTAGTAAAAGGTGAAAAAATTAACTAGGAGATGATTCAATGGTGAGCTTCCTTGATTGAAACTAGGGATCTAATCAAATATATACCAGAGTGACTAGTTAACTTGTATTTTTTGCAAATAATTCCCACGAAGAGCATCTAATTTGACCTCCCTATAATTTTATATAAACATTTTGAAGCACGTGCGAGTCTTGGACGCATGTATACCCCTCATTGGTCTCTTGTCATTGGTGATAGATGCTACTTCATGTCCCCAAGCTCCTATCCATGGAGAGTCTGGGTCTCTTGTCATTGGTGATAGATGCCAGGTGTCACTACTTCATGTTCCCAAGCTCCTATCCATGGAGATTTTGGAGGTGGAGCGAGAGTGATAAAAGGTTGTCACATGGCCAACTTCATAGTGCTCAGTTTTCATATATGTTGTGAATATTCTTTATGTGAACTCTAATACAACCATCGGATGAGTGGCTCCCTTCATCACCTGAGAACGTAGTGCAAAGTGTCACGTAGTGAGGTCAGTACACGTGGAGGGTGGAGACGAGTTAGAGGGAAATATGTGTAGGTTGACAAGACCAATGTCATGGAAGGTGACATGGACATGATGACCTAAAAGCGTGAGGTATGTGGCTTGAGTATGAGGGATGGAGTATGTGGTGGGGTAGGAGTGACCTGGTGAGGGTCTAGCATGAGTGGTGACATGCGACAATGTTTTGCATAGGCAGAGAGTGGAAAAAGGTAACCTCGAGACCGTGTTTCCGACATGTGTCCAAATCCACATGACCTCTAAGTGTTATCGATCATGCACATTTGTGGCACGAATATATCTTGACCGTCATATGCATTGTCATCACCACTGTCCGATCTAGAAGCACGCACTTTCCTCTAGCCATGTGAGTATCATTATCTTTTCCATTTATGCTAGGTGTGGCCCATCATGCCTATTGACGGCTTGCGCCACTTTCTATCGGTTATGTCCACTAGCACTGAACACTTGGGTTTGTGCCGCTACACAACCTATAGGAAAAATGACTGGCATCTCCATCATGTCGCAACAACTTCAAGCATTCAGAGCTGAGATAAATATGTGCTACAACTAGCTTCAAGTCATGTCGCCAACGTATCCTTTACAATGGACATTTAATTTAATTGTATTATCATTTATGATTATATTTATTCCTTGAAACTTATTAATTATTAAGATATTATTGATTTAGATGAACTCCTTTAAGCTACACCATTTGCATATCCATAACTTGAAAACATTGAATAGGTACCATCCATATGTATGTGGTTATGTATGTGATTCTTATTGATTTAATGGAGGTTTCTAGCAAGGATGCCTTTGATAGATAAAAATGTTTTGACTGTAATATTATGTGATTGAAGGAAATCATTATGTAGAGGCTAAAAGAGAATTGATACAAGAATGTCCAAGAAATCCTTTTTCCGAAATAATCAAAGGTATCATTTACGTTGGTTTAACAAATCTATACGAATTTTTATTGGCATGGGCTCATAACATAGATAATGAGTATAGGAATTCTGTGATTTTCATTTAAAGGATGACCCTTATTCATAATGAATTTAAAGAAATGTCTGATGGGGATATCTCAAAGGTTGATGCAAACTTTCAAAAGAAATGTTATATGGAAAGAAGCTTCCCAATTTATTAGGAAAATGAAAAAAGAGAAAATCATAAAATAAGTGATGCAATCATAGTGGTAGATACCTATTTCCAATTGGGATTTAGAAATACATAGATATGGAATTTGTTAGATGAGATCTTCAACATGTGGGAGAATATTGGTATAAATAATTACAAGGTTAAAAAATAGAAACCTTTACATGTAATACTAGTAAGACTAGTCGTGAAATCAAGAGTGAAGAATGAAATGTTTATCATAGAAATATTATCACATGTAAGATCACATTAACTATCAATAATAGAAGTTTCTAGTAAATTTCAGAAGTAATTTTGTTGAATTATTTTTATTTATGTAAAGGTTAGAAAATTTAGTTTTCATTTTAACAAATTGTTCTTTTTTGTATTTTCTTATATATATCATTATAAAAATATTTACTTAATTTATTTAATCACAAGGTTTATATGAGAATACAACAAAAAAAAAAAAAAATGGTTAAAATGTGGAATAAAGAGAGATAAGATGATGCTAGATGCAATTATTCAGATTCAAGCTCCACATCACTACTAATTTTTTTTTAGTAAAAGGAGTATGTTGACCTATTATATTAATTTTGTTTATTTGTAGACTTTTATATCTTATTACTTATAGGTATGAAAAAATATATGTGTGTGTTTCATTAAATATGTTGAAGAGTGATACAAATGAAGTGTTAGGATCATGCTTACTTTAGATTGATCATGGATTGGGTTTGTTGAGGAAGTTGAGAGAATCTCTCAACTTCTCTCTAAGATTAGACATGGTTCAGCTATATATTATTGATGTATCTGATTATTGCAAGATATAGAAATTAATTATTTTGTGTGTGATTCTGGTGCGTTTCTGCCCTCTCCAATTTTAATATGGTATCGGAGTCAAATTGGGCTTAATCCCTCACGGGAGTGCCCAGAAAGATGAAAGAGTTTTGAACCGTGCCCAGAAAGATGAAAGAGTTTTGAGAGAGGTTCTCTATACGTAGATTAGAATTGTTGAATTTGTTTGTTTGTAAGAGTGCTGTGTGTTCAACTGCGTGTGTTTCTTGCTCCTGAATTTGGAGTCTTGTAATTGTAGCTTTTCATATTTCTAATAGCCATGGCAGAATCGATTACGGACGAGTGTTTGCAGAATCGATTGCAGGGGAGTGTAGATTCTTCTTACGATGAGCAGATTGCATAGATTACTGTGTGAATGGTCTTGGCATTTAAGCATTGAAGAAGGACATAGCAGGCGAATGATTAACAAGAGAAGGCGGCACAAACTCCTTTGCCATAGGGTTTAACTTTGAGAGCAGATCCTCCAATTTCCGCCTGTCACAACTGAAGACCGGTGAAGCCGCGGCATTTTCAGTTTGTGTTTATTTTCGTAGGATGGATCATCATTTTATTCAGATGGTTAATGGGTGTTATGTATTTTTCAAGACATCTGCGGTCCTTGTTTAAATAGGAGGATTTTTGCACAAGGAATGTAGTTGAGCTGAAAGCTAATCTGAATTCACACTAGAGAGAACGATTGTTTCCACAGAAAATACTTCCTAAAACAGCTATACAAGAAAGTGGCGTTGTCAGTTCAATAATGGCTATTCGGTTATATTGCAGCAGGGCTCTGGGAGTTGTGGACAGATCGTATTTTGCAGCTACAATGGCAGCAGCGTCTATTGCCTTCACAACATCGAATGCAACGTATTCCTCTACCTTGAATTTGCAGAGAAGCTGGAAGTTGCTTGTGTAGGAACTGTTGAGGCCGGAAAAATGACAAAAGACTTGGCGCTAATTATTCACGGTTCCAACCTTTCCAGGGAGCACTACCTAAACACTGAAGAATTTATTGACGCAGTTGCAGAGGATCTGAAAATAAGACTTTCTGCAAAACCAAAGTTGTAACCCTTCTGCATCCTTTCGTTGGCCCGGCATTGGCTGATAATTTCATAAATAGCTTTGGCAGAATTCATCATATAGTATTTAAATCGGTTCGGCATAAATTATGTATTATGGTGTATTTTTGAAAGTCTGTAGTATCCAATAATCGTATTAGTTTAGTGGAATTCTGTAGTCTCAATGGATTGAGTTTATAGAATTCAGTACAAAACGGAAAGTGTTTTTTTTTTAGTTTTTGAGTTGTGGAAAGTTTTGGAGTGCAGAACCAACTATGAACAATTTAGCATAATTTAAATTAGTCGTTCTTGACGTCCTACAGGGACGAGAGAACAATTGACTAATTTGATTGTGTGAATTTGTTATATGCTGATCTTGTTGTGCTACGGGCCAAGGAGCATCAGTTACAGGTTAGCAGGTCAAGTTGTTAGATTAGCTCTTGAACACATTCAGTATTCAGACCATTTGCCTAGCCACTGATGGAGAGCCGAAAGCGAAATCAGATGAGAGCCGAAAGCGAAATCAGATGGTGATTGGTCCATAGAATGGTTCATCACTTGTCAGCTCTATCGCGGAAGCCCCGACGAGCCGAGTTGTCAATACTGTTGATCTTGCAACAGTTCATTATTGCTGGTCAGAAACAATGTATTTTAAATGGGTTGAATGGTAGCTCGAAAATGGTGGAGAAAAGAGCGTTTCCTATGAGATCTCAGAGTGGGTACAGATGTTAGTGAAGACCAGATCAGACAAAGACAAAAAAAGTTTAAAGTGTTGTAATTGTAATTAATTATATGTTTTGTAAAGTAAGCATTAAGGGAGGGTATTAGATTTAGTTAGGATCATGCTTACTTTAGATTGATCATGGATTGGGTTTGTTGAGGAAGTTGAGAGAATCTCTCAACTTCTCTCTAAGATTAGACATGGTTCAGCTATATATTATTGATGTATCTGATTATTGCAAGATATAGAAATTAATTATTTTGTGTGTGATTCTGGTGCGTTTCTGCCCTCTCCAATTTTAATATAAATGTTATATTAAAAAATACAACTTTGAAATACAAACAAAGCAACATCTTTTAAATGTTCAACTTGGTGACATTCTTTGACTACTACATTTGAATGGGCTCAGCATTGTCTAGTATCGTGTAATATTAGGTGATTGTGAAAAAAAATCTAGTCTTTTTCTTAAAAAGGATTACTCTCTATTTAATGTAGATATCCCTAATGGTTAAAATATTTAAAACATTTGATATGATAATAAATGTTATACTTATGAAGGTTTAATAAATTGGTTACAAGATTTTTAAAAGTCACAACATTACCATTTTTAAGATTTGTGATTTTCCATTAGACAAACAATTAGGATTAGTAATCTCAAGCTTCAAGGGAAAAGAAAAATCAAGGAAACAACTTATTTAGTAAGACATTTAAATTATAAGTTTAGTTATTAAAATTTTAAATAAATTTTGTTAATACAAAAGTTAACTGAATTTTGTTATTTCATATTACAAGAAAAATCCTAACATTAGTAGTTCTATTTGTGATCCATTTTCTAGTGACATTGAGAACATATATATTGAATATTGACAAAATATAATACATATGATTCTATTATTATCAATGAAAAAAATGGGGGAACATAGTTAGCTATTACTTTATAATGCTATGGCAAGAAATCTACTTCATCTTTATACTTATTTTTAATTTGTGTGTTCATCCTAATTTACTTAATTATTTATTTTGTATTTGGTGATTAAGTGCAACAGTAGCATGTTGCTTATAAAAGGGGAAAATTTGCATAATCGTTGAAAATGACTCAAAATAATGCAATTTTATTCAACAAAGAACTAATGTTATTAATGTTCTTCTAAATGAAATTCAAGAAATTGGTTTGATGAAAAAATATTTTAGTAAAACACATGTAAAAAATATCGAAGAAACCTCATCCACCATTATGCGAACTATTTGTAAGGAGATCACTTTGAGGGACTTATAGACATCAAAAATCCAATGGAAAAGCAAAATGACCCAATGGAAACACAATAACATTAAAGAAAATAATAATGAACCTCACTAGAATAATGACTTTGGTATATATAATATTTTTTTTTTGGTCAATTTGGCAGTGCCTTGCTATTTTATATTTATCTTTTGAAAGCAGGTTACAAAAAATATTAAGTCTGCGGCCTCAACCTGCTTGGAGGAAACCAGGTCTGTTGGCCACCTTAAAGTGTTAAAATCCATCCAAAACTGAAAATGTTTCATTCTACTATTTGTTGCATGAGCTAGCTGTCTATTTATTCTATTTTCTACATAGCTGTTAGACACTATATGCCTTTGCAAAAAAACAAAATACATATTATATACAAAACAAAGCTCCTATCCATCTGAAGAATCAATCAGGGCTGGGTCCTTTGCTGTCGATCTTGGCATATCCGCTTGTTGCAGCTGTTGGATTTGATTCTCAAGTCTTCCAACACGATCATCCAGTCGACCGATACGATCAGTGGCCTGGTACTGTGTGACTTTGATGTGTTGCAGCTGAATGTCAATGTCTTGTAACAACTCCACCATTTTTGGTTATGGCTTCTCTTTGATAGGGTGAAAACTCTGTATAGCCTTAGCTAACAGGCATTTGACAATCCAATAAGTGTGAACTGTTTGATTAAACAGTGATAAGCAACCTCGGGTATTGCCAGGATCTGTGACAAAGTCCATAATTTCTACTTTTGCTCGATTGTCTTCTTCATTGTTCTGAATTTCTCTTTCCCATCCCTGAATTTCCTGTATGACCTGTGATGAATTTCCAAGTGAGTAGGTTGATGAGAGGTTCATTAAAACCTCTTGTTTTGTCTTCCTCCCTCTTTTCCTGTTCTTATCTTCAGGTTGTAATATCTTCTATTTCCCTTTTTCTGTCGTATGGGCCAAAGATTTTCTTGTTTGCCTCTTGACCATGGTGATGAGCTGACTTATAGTAAGATTGAGCTCTGGAATAAGAATAAGCAAATAAAAGAAAGAGAGAACAATTAAAGTTTGAACCTTGACACCAAGAACATGATTTGGATAATTATGATTCTCCTCGATAGCATAAGACATGTTTTCTCCCCCAATAGTAGCAAGGACATTACATTGAACCCAGAATTGAGAAAGGTTCCAGATATAGGAAGAAAACCAACAGATAGCTGGGACTAGACAGATGCAGATTTGAAAGCTATACTTCTGATTGGCAAACAGGCGCTGGCAGGGAGACAAAGTAAAATCTATACAAACTCGCAACCTTTTAGTTTGACTCCTATAAATATTTCAATGTAAGAAAGAACCCCCCGAAGTTTATAACCGAGACCAAGAAAAACCTTCATGACTTTTCCCCTGCTACAGATAATAAAAGGGAAGATACTATAAAACCAGAGTTCCGTAACACTTCCAGTATTAAAATTAGCTTTCTGCCTACTACTAAAATAATCAGTAAGCATAACAAACCAACGTGGGAAAAAATTCAGACTTATTCCCTGAATACTACTACAGACTTCCACACCATTCCTTTTCGAATTTGGGTTTCCAACCAACCCAGCACAGATTTTTATAGCTAGATCGAACCAGTACTTTCTCTCTACCGATGGATAAGAATGAAACTTAATGTGGCAAGGATCTCTAAAGCATGGTTCGACTGGTTTTAACATAACAAACTCGGACCAATCTACGCACCAACTGAAACAACTTTCCCACTCTATCCTAACCAGATACATTTCCAAGATTTTGGTAATGAGCATAGAATTAGAATGGAGAATAACATACCCCAACAAAGCAATGAGCCTGGTGCTGACTGTGGTCGCCTCCGTCCTCACTCGCTTCTTCTCAGTTGCTATCAAAGAGGAATGTTTTTTTTTCCCAACTGTCTTCCGATTCATACACCCTGCCCTCAAATTGATTTTTCCTTCTGGCTTTGACAGCACAGGTTGTCTTACCAAACTCAACATCATACCCTTATCTTCCGCATGCTTCCATGATCCTGTTGTGGACGGCTTATGCATTGCGACTTAATGGTGCATGAACGGCAGTTGCCACTTGGCTAACTCCATCGCCGGCGGCCTCATTCATTGAGCAACCCGATCGAGGGTGACTTTGGTATTATATAATATTGTTGAAAAACATAATAAATAATAAATTTTGTAAAATATTAATAAGTTGTAAACTTAATATTTGACTATGAAATTTCATAATAAAAATACATTTTCATTTATTTTCTTTATAATGATTATTTTTATTAAATAAAACATTACTCATTTCTAAATTCTTACTCCTCGTAGTCTCCTTTCCACCTATCGTTCTCTTCCGCTGTCTCATCTATTCTTGTACTATTACCTTCATCCTTCTATCATATGTATACAAAAACTAATAATAAATTAATAAGCTAGGGAAGCTGAGAAATTAAATCATTTCTCATCCTTATCTCTCTCCCGTGTGATTTTGGTTCACCCATTAATTTTGGGTGACCCATTTAATAGTAAGGATCATCGGCCAAAAACAATGTAAACTAATCCAAACATCTAAGAACACACGTACGCAAAAATCTCTTTGGGGAATTTTTAAAACTGTTAGTAATAGTCACCTTGGGCAACGAAGCCAAATTCCAAAGCTTACCCTATTTTGCTGTCACTATTTGCATAATAAACACAGAAAGCAACTAAATTCCGACGAACAAGATGTTGCTTTAAGGCAAATCCCACCCAAACACTCAAAACTCACCAGTGAAATACAAAAGAAATTCAAACTCACAATTTCCTTCACTACCACCAGCCCCAGCCCTATGAGACATCGAAAATATTGAGAAATTTTTCGAAAACATAGAAAAAGGACCAGAAGAATGAGCACATAGACGGACGACTAGGTGAATGAACACGGCTAACGAATGGGAAGCCAATAAGAAGGGCAATGACTTCGAAATTCATCCCCACCATAGATCTATAAGCGATGACCAGGATGAAATGCATTGGATAGTATTGACAGTGCAAGGACAGCATCACCAAACCGAACAAACCCAAGGTTGTGGACCGGGACCAAATAAGGGATGACAAGGAGGAAATAACCACAGTGTGGCCGGATCCAAAACCCAACACAGAAATCAATCGCTCAGAGTCTAATCAACTAAAAAAAGTTCCAAGGCCACGGTACTGCGCCGGACCATCATTTTCGACCTTCAGCAGGATGATCGCGCGGGAAGACCATTTTCTGTGTGTCTCTGCTCAACATCCTTCTAAGCGAACGAAGGCCAGGGATGGGAGATTTCAAAGACTAATGTGAGCCATTTGGTGAATGAAGTTGATGGTCTTCGCCAGACAAGAAACCATCAGGCTTCTTGGGTATAATTTCAATGTCAATATGAGGCATCAATGCTCTAATTCCACTGGAGGTTCCCTCGTCAAAATCTGTCTGTTGGAATTTCTGGTTATTTCTAAGAACAGAGAGGAAAACAATTTCTCTTCTAACACAGAGAAACCATTGAAACAATGTGCACAGAGAAATCAATGAAATAAAAACTCTTTTTCTATTAAAATGCTATTACAAAATGAGACTTCTTTCTTTAAAACTATAGTTGTGGATTTTAAAAAAAAATTCACTTGCCTGCTACAAAACACAACGCCTTCTCTCTGTCTTCTGCTCTGGCTACTTTTTTAACAGTCATACTATTGCATATCTTTTGCTGTCTATTATATTGGTTATATCAAATGAGACTTCTTTCTTTAAAACTATAGTTGTGGATTTTAAAAAAAAAATCACTTGCCTGCTACAAAACACAACGCCTTCTCTCTGTCTTCTGCTCTGGCTACTTTTTTTACACAGTCATACTATTGCATATCTTTTGCTGTCTATTATATTGGTTATATATATTGTAAATATCAATATTTACAATATATATAACCAATATAATAGACAGCAAAAGATATGCAATAGTATGACTGTGTAAAAAAAGTAGCCAGAGCAGAAGACAGAGAGAAGGCGTTGTGTTTTGTAGCAGGCAATATTATAAAACATATAATCCTAAGTTTAAAACAATATAAGCAATAGACTAAGGTTTAAAAACCTTAATAAACATTTTGCGGATTTCAAAACTTATGAAACACACCCTTTTTAATAAAACATCGCATCCATTTAAGCCCCTGTTTACTCGACCTCAAATGGTGCGATACGCTCGCCATTGGTTAACGGTTTTGTGACTTGGCGGAGGTGGGCCAACCTTTATAGCATGGTATGAACGCTGGTGTGACGTAAGCACCAAACCATGCGATATGCATGTGATTGGTCGAGAGTTGTGCTGCGTGGACATGGAGGGCTCCACAACCGTTGACGTGGAGTATTCAAATCGAAATGAATGGCGCGTGAATGAAATGGTTGGTGAGTGGTTTGAATGCGGCATATTGTGGTTTAAAGACAGGGTTGCATGGTGTTTGAACCACGGATTTCAATGCAAAGAAAAAGCTACGGCCATAAACAAAAATTTGGGTTTGCAGGTCTAAATATTGCACTGTGGAGTGCTCAGCACAGCAAGGAAATTCGCTGCTACAGTGTCCTGTGTTCAAATCAAAAATTCAATTTTGTCCCCCTTGCCCAGTTTGCGGTTGGGTTTAAATTTCAACACTGTCTTCATTTGTTTTTGCCGACCCCAAGAGAATATAGTGGGCAGCCTGCTTCCCCGTACCGGGTTTGACTGACTTGGGCAGATCGCTCGTCCCGTTCGTCTACAGACTTGAATGCTAAATTGTCGCGGACCTTGTCGAAAATTAAGTTGTGTAAAACAACCCGATTTTTTAGGGGGCGGCTAATTAACCGGTTTTTTCTCCGTACTTTAATGGTGGAGGATGGCAATAGAGTTGTGTTCCTTGTTTTTTCAAAGTGTGAAACTATTGTCCGGTGTCCTTTGAAAATAAAAAAAATCTAATCATGTGGGGTAATCATTGAGTAATGTGTTAGGGGTAGACTAGTAGTCATTTGAGATAAGCTATTAGTGTTGTGTTAGAGGTTGATGATAACTAAGAATGTGTTAATGAATGATATTTTAAAGTTTATGACATTAAAAATAGTTGATTGGATTATCAGTTTTTTTTGTTTTGTTTTTGGTAATTCAATCTTTTTTTAATTCAAGTTGATGATGAGCTGATCCAATCTTCTAACAATTTTCTCACTGAAAAGACAATGCCACAAAATTGATGCTAACATACTCAAGTGACTGTCTTTGATGTCTCCGAAGCATCACATTCCAAAATGAAATGTTTTTTTGATTCCACTATCCTAGAAGGGCAAAAAGTACACACCCTTTCTTCCCAAGCTTCTTTAGGTCTCTTCCATCGTCTAGTTTCACACCAATTGATCTGACTTAGTTCTCAATTAAGGAATACAAATCTTTGCTATCCACTTAATGCTAGCTCCAATGTACTCTTTTTGTTGGAGATCATAAGTGGAGTTGAATTCCGGAAAATAATATTTTTTCCTTCTACCCAACTCTTTTCCCATATGCCCTTATGGAACTTCTCCAACACAAGATTCTTTAACTCCTTGCTATTTGTGGGACATGCATTAAGGTAAATATTCCATTTTTGCATCCATTTGTTGTTTTGTCTCATTCATTATTTCTTTCTTTCACTCGTGTCTTCATTGAAAATAACTTTAGGCCAGATATAATTGTAGTATTTTTGAATATTGCCTTTGTTTATTTTAAATATGAGAAAGGTAAACATCTAAATAATTAATTATACATATCTGTTTTTTTTTTTGTTGTGTCTGTGATATATAAAATTATTTTATAATTTAAAATGTAATTTATATTAATCTTTAAAATAATTATTGTTTGTTATTTTTTTAATCATTTTAACTACTGAACCTTTTAAAAACAAAATTTTAAAAAATCAATTAATTTAATAAAAATGTTTATCAATTATAAACAATTTAAATCACGTTCTGGAATAGCAAAATCTAATTTAAAATATCTAATAATAATAAATAATAATAAATTATGATAATTTTAACTTTAATCATGGAAATAAAACTAAAATTTATTTCAATTACAAAATAATACTTAATTATAATATACATAAACACTTTAAAATTTATATTTAAAAAATAAAATAATTTTAATTTTAGTTTAATTATTTATTTATTTTAATATTATATATATTTTTTAAGTTAGTGGGGTCTTGGTTAAAGAGTGATGACGCAGGTTGTTAAGACACTCATCACCAGTTCAATTTCCTTTCTGATGGAGGTGATATATCTAGGCATATTGATGAAGATGTAGTCCTACCAAACTTTATATATATCTATGTGTGTGTGTGTCAATATTTTATTTATGGTTTCAAAAAGAAGTACATAAGAAGAAAAATCCAGATAATCTCACTCCAACCAGGTTTGTTATTACCACCGAAAGCATATTAATAATTGAAAATTAAAACATAGAGTTATCTTTAAGTGTTATTTTTTGAAAAGTTTTATGGTATATTTTCCGATCTAATTTGTTTAGAATGCAACAAGAATTTTTTGAAATCACAAGTTTGATGGGTGAACTATGCATAATTAAAGTGTCCCAGAAATATTTCAAGGTGCTGAATCACAAGTTTGATGAGTGAACTCTACATAATTGAAGTGTCCCAAATATTTTTCAAGGTATTGAATCGATATAATTTAAAAACCAGTTTAAACTACTGAAGTCAAAAATCCATTACAAATATTTCTTTTGAATTCCCACAAAAAATATAGCAAAAACTCAAAAATAAATAAATAAATAAATTATACGTCGAAAAGAAACTCCAAAAAAAATTACATATTAAACCAATCGGATAGTTTTATATTGATATTCGTTTGTAAAATAGAATGTAAAAGAGTACACAATTCAATATAAAGAAAAATATGTATATTTTAATTAATGTGAAAGTTTCATTTCATTTTAAAGTTCATTCAATGTGTGTGGGTTACTATTTATTTGGTCCTCTCTCTATTTCTTTTGGGGTGTATTTCAAATGTATGTTTGAACAGGAGTGAATATTTACATGTGTAATGTTCGAAATTAATATTTAGGATGATAAAAAGGTTGAAATTAATATTTAGGATGATAAAAAGTTTGAAATATAATATTTATTGGGTTAAACTTGATATATAAAAAATATTTGGTTTATTTTAAAATTTTAATTTTAATTTTATTTTAAGATGGTGTTTTAAAGGTATATCTAAATATTTATTATTTTGAGTTAAAATGTAAGAAATTATGATTTAATGTAGGTGTATGTATGACACTTCAAGAGAAGTTTTTCTTTTCTGTAATTTTATTAGTGTAATATAATTACACATTTTTTTAACACATTAATGTTTTAGGAATTGTCTTAACGCTTATGAGAGTTTTTTCTTGTTTTACAGTGTTGATTGTATTCTTCACACTAAATGTTGCAGGAGCATTTAACTCGGAGTAGACAGAAGGCGGGTTTATTTGTCTCACTGTTGCACTAGTTTGTGGACAAGTTACTGGACCTGTGGTTTATTTTCATTTTATTATTTATTTCGTGGAAGAAAATGGTCGAATTAGGGAATTAAATTGTTTTTTAGACTTAATTAGGAGTTTTTTTTTGTATAATATGGAAATGTAGTTAGGAAGGAACGATTGTTAGTTTCAACCAAAAAACATTAACAAAATTATTATCTACAGCAGTATAAAACAGCAAAAAAAATATACTATAGGGGTTCGATTCCCATGAAAAAGAGCAGGAATACAAATAAGAAGAACAAAACGAAAGTTTGAGTACCATCTGTAATCTGTCAAAATTCCTACAGCCATTTTATTGTTTTTTTTTACATATTATTGCAAGTAGATTCTCGTTTCTCTTATATGAATAGCATTCTAGATTGAGTTTGTAAATAGAACTGAGAGTGGGAAGGAGAAACTGTGTCAAGGTGTGTGAAGACATGTACAAATAGACAGGCAAGAAGTGTGAAGGTGTTCTTAACGACGCAGAGACCAAGAGAATTAACAAATGTGCCAGGTAATCGCTTAAACCCCAACAAAACAAAAACCATTTGTCTATTCTTTATTTCCGACATTAACAGAGCAAGGGAACTCATTTAGCAGTCGAAAGTGTTTATAATGAAATTAATAAACAGACAGGCGAGGGTTCGTAACTCGAAACCCCAACAAAAACGAACAAAGTCATGAAGCACCGTTAACATATTGCTAACACTGCACAACGAACAGTCCTCTAAATATACAGGCAGCGAAAAAAAAGTTCTTCTTTACAATTACATTGGACACTCCATCAATGAAGACCGAAACATATGACGAAAGGTCATTTTAAAAAACTAAACCCTAACGCTACAGAGGCAACCTAAAACAGGGATACGACCCTACCCTTAGGGTATGGAGTAGCCGAGTCTGACAGGTGACCAAGTGGTGCAGGTTTACAAGGGCCTACAAACGTAAAAGAAAAAGAAAACAATTCAGGATCCAAACTGTAGCTTTTACTTTTCCCAAATAAATTGACAGTGCAGAATTTGAAAGGGAAAAGAGGTTTTAAGACTGAACTTACCTTTTGAGTTCGGCATCGAACGGAACAGAGAAACATTGGCGAAACCCAGCAAGGTCTGCTCACGAAGGAGCGAGATCGATTAGTAACCTCGAAAATTTGAGAGAGAAGCTCGAATCATAGACAAAGAGTATACCTGTATTGTAAAAAGCTGAGCGCGAATAGAAGAAACCCTGGCAGCCCCAACCTGGAGGGGAAAACGAAACATTCAGTTCTATAAATTAGATAAACAAGAACAAGAATCTTAACACAGGAAGAAAAGCTGGTATTGGAGCTACCCAAATGACAGAAGAGGCACAGGTTGCCATTCGCAGGATTTGGACGAAACCCTTGTCCGAGAGCCATTCGCAGGGTTTGGACAAAACCCTTGTTCGAGAGAAACGACGCAGTAAGAATAGAGTAGGGCCACTCTAACAGAGTTTTCCAAATGCACCCATAACTGAAGTCACTAGCAAAGTAACCCTCACGAAACGCGGATAAACCAGAAAAGTCGGTAACCCTCACCTACAACACAGTAGTGGGAAGTTGAACAGATTTGACAAAATTGTTTTGCCCAATGTAAGAGTGAGACTCGAAAGGCGGAGTAAACAATTGGGCAACGCGCCAAAGATCTGGAGAATTATCTCGAACTACGGAGGTGACATTCCCAATAAATTAACAATCTGTAAGTACGTCTGAATAATCAACAAAGAGATCTTTTATATGACATTCGAATTTATTAGTTCATCATTACTACAGTGAGTTGGCGGTTTGACAGAACTTTATATTTCATATATACATAGCCTTGGTTAAATTGTGCGAGGTTTGTTTGAGTTTGAGGCCAGGTGCCATCATTTTTTGGTATCAGAGCAGGTTTGTGAATAGTGAAATGGAGGTTAGTAGACAAGGACGAGGAAGGGGGAGAGTTAATCGTAGAGTAGCAGAAGAAGGATTGAGGGAGGAGATTTGTATTTTGATTGAGCGATTAGCAGCAGTTGAGGCTGGAAGGAGAAGAGACCCTGAAGGAGGGGATGACAGTGACGACGAGGTTGCAGAAGCGATAGATGGTACAGAGGGAGAAGGACCTGAGATCAGGTTATTAAGATTAGTTTTGTTGTCGAGTAGTAAGCTGAAGCACAAGCTTTCTACTTATGATGGGAATCTATCAGCAGATGTGTTACTGGATTGGCTCAGCGAGCTGAACAAGTATTTCGATTATGAAGAAATCTGCGAAGACAAGAGGGTGAAATTTTCTGCCACCAAGTTGAAAGGGCATGTGTCCTTGTGGTGGGATAGTGTTCAAGCAGAGAGGAAGAGGCTGAATAAACAACCCATAAAGAAGTGGGCCAGGATGGAGGCCAAGCTGAAGGAAAAATTTCTACCCAAGGATTACCAGATCATGCTGTACCGACAGGTACAGAATTTGAGGCAAAGGGGGTTAACTGTTAAGGAGTACATGGAAGAATTCTACAGGTTGAATTTGAGAGCGAGATATATAGAAGACACCTCCGAAAAGACAGCTAGGTTTGTAAATGGCTTGAGAG
This sequence comes from Pinus albicaulis, assembly GCA_034641835.2. Taxonomy (NCBI): domain Eukaryota; kingdom Viridiplantae; phylum Streptophyta; class Pinopsida; order Pinales; family Pinaceae; genus Pinus; species Pinus albicaulis. Next base: position 449,397,946 of record CM076573.1, read on the forward strand.
GGGAGATACTGGATGAAATCAATATTCTCTCACCTAGAATGATCGATGAGGCATATCAGTGTGCCTTGAAAGCGGAAGAAAAAATAACTAGGAAGCAGAATGCCAGAAGAGGAGGAGGATCTGGCAGAGGTAAAGGGAAGGCTTTTGGTAGGGGTAGAGGCACAAATCCCAGTGAAGAAGGCAGCAGTTCCAAGCCTTCAGGAATAGCAGAAAAAGATAATAACACCAGAGGGGGACGACCATACCAGTGAGGGAGAGGAAATGGTCGAGGCAAAGGAGTTGTCCAGTGTTATAGGTGCCATATGTGGGGGCACAAGTCTTATGAGTGTCCTGAAGGGGAACTAGCAGGTGGTAGAGGGACCTATGTTGCCCAAACGGAGGAAGCAGAGGCACCACCCCAGGAGGTAGAAAATGCACCTGAGACAGGGGAAGCTTTGGTGCTAAATAAGGTGTTGCTGAAACCAGCCAAAGAAGTTGCAGAACCGGAGTAGCGAAAAGCTTTATTCCGGACAGTTTGCAAGTCACAGAGTAAGTGTTGCAAACTGATAATTGACAGTGGGAGTACAAATAATTTGGTGGCCACAGAAATGGTGGAAAAGTTGGGGATGAAAAGGTTGAAGCACCCCACTCCCTATAAAGTGTCGTGGCTGCAAAAGGGACATCAACTGTTAGTTGATGAGCAGTGCGAAGTGGAATTCCACATTGGCAGATACAAGGACAAGATTATTTGCAATATTATGCCAATGGATGTGTGTCATATACTGTTAGGGAGACCTTGGCAGTATGACAGGAAGGTGGTTCATGATGGAAAGACAAACTGTTATAAGTTTTTCAAGGATGGGATTAAGCATATGCTTGTGCCCATCAAGGTGGAAGATACAGCAGAAGCTAGTGGAGTTAAAGCATTACTGGTGGGTGGAAAAGAATTCCTGAAACAGATTGAAGATAATGATGTTAATTTTGTTGTTGTAAGGAGGCCAAGAACAGTGGTACTGCACAAAAAGATCACAGATCTACCAGAGGAGATCCAGGACATGTTTTAGGACTTTGGCAATATTATAGTGGATGATCTACCGGACGAATTGCCTCCTAAAAGGAGCATCAGTCATTGCATTGATTTTATACCAGGAGCTAGTCTTCCAAATAAGGCAGCTTACCGTATGAGTCCTAAGGACAATGAAGAAATTAGAAAGCAGGTGCAGGAACTATTGGATAAAGGGCTGATCAGGGAAAGTATGAGCCCATGTGCAGTTCCGACAGTTTTAGCTCCAAAAAAAGGTGGAGAGTGGCGAATGTGCACGGACTCAAGAGCTATTAACAAGATTACTATCAGGTACATATTCCCATTGCCACGAATGGATGACATGATGGACTATTTGAGCGGAGCAGCATATTTTTCGAAGATTGATCTGAAGAGTGGTTACCACCAGATTCGAATCTGGGAAGGAGATGAATGGAAAACAACCTTCAAGACAAATGAAGGGCTGTATGAATGGCTGGTGATGCCATTTGGTTTGAGTAACGCCCCTAGTACGTTTATGCGCCTAATGAACGAAGTGCTGAAAGAGTTCATTGGGAAGTTTGTAATAGTTTATTTGGATGATATTTTGATTTTCAGCAAGACGAAGGAAGAGAATTTCCGACATGTTCGAAGTGTATTGAGGAAATTGCAGCAGAATAAGCTACTAATAAATTTGAAAAAGTGTACCTTTTTTCAACAGGAATTGGTTTATCTAGGTTTTGTGATTGCAGAAAATGAGTTGAAGATGGACCCAGAAAATGTTGCAGCTATAATTAGCTGGCCATCCCCAAAGAATCTATTTGAAGTTCGAAGCTTCCATGGATTGGCAAGTTTTTACAGGAAATTCATCAGGAATTTCAGTGGGATCTGTGCACCCGTGTTGGATACGATCAAGAAGGAAAATAAGCCTTTTTGTTGGAAAGAATCAGCAGAGAAGAGTTTTCAGGCTCTGAAGAAGAAGATCACTGAGAGACCGATTTTGAGGTTGCCTGACTTCAACAAAAATTTTCAAGTTCGTTGTGATGCTAGTGGTACAACCATTGGGGCAGTACTTAGCCAGGAGGACAGGTCGGTCGCTTATTTCAGTGAGAAGTTGAATGAAAGTAGGCAGAAATACTCAACCTATGATAAGGAGTTTTATTCGGTCGTCCAAGCACTGAAGCACTGGAGACACTACTTATTAGGTAACGAGTTTGTTTTATTTTCTGATAATTCTGCATTACAGTATATTATGCAGCAGCATAATTTGAACCATAAGCATACAAAATGGGTTGAGTATCTGCAGAGTTTTACGTTTGTGTTGAAACATATTAGTGGGTAAGCCAAAAAGGTGGCAGATGCGTTGAGCATAAGAGCTTTTCTCTTACAGGAAAGCACAGTACAGGTGTTGGGTTTTGAACATTTGAGGGATTTGTATCAGACAGATGCAGATTTTAAGGAAGCCTATGAGGCTTGTCAAAACCCTTTGTTGAGAAACAATAGTCCATGGTTGGACTATAATTTGCAGGAAGGATTGTTGTTCAGGGGAGGACAGTTATGCGTTCCCGACTGTTCGATGAGGGAGAACATTATTCGGGAAAAGCACAGTGGAGGTCTAGCCGGACATTTCGGCATAGACAAGACATTATCTCAGATTGAGCATTTTTATTTCTGGCCAAAGATACGACGGGTCGTGTAAAGGTATGTAAGCAGATGCAAAATGTGTCAGTTAGCTAAGGGTTGCAGTCAAAATGCAAGACTTTATACGCCACTGCCTATCCCGAGTAGACCATGGGACTCAGTTAGTTTGGACTTTGTCTTGGGTCTGCGCAGAACACAGCGGGGTTTTGATTAAGTGATGGTGGTAGTGGATCAGTTCTCAAAGATGGCACATTTTGTACCCTGCCGAAAAACCAGTGATGCCACTCACGTAGCACACTTGTTTTTCACAGAGATCATTAGACTGCATGGCTTACCGAAGTCCATTATTTCGGACAGAGATGTGAGATTCACCAGGCATTTTTGGCGCACCCTGTGGAAGAAGTTAGGCACTCAGTTTCAATTTAGCTCCACCTATCACCCACAGACCGATGGGCAGACAGAGGTGGTGAATAGGAGCTTGGGTAACCTGCTATGGAGTTTGATAGGTGAAAATTCGCGAATGTGGGATCGCGTACTTGCTCAAGCATAATTCGCTTACAACGACTCACCAAATCGCAGCACAGGTTACAGTCCTTTTCAGGTATTCTATGGCATGCATCCTCGCGGAGTGCATGAGATATGATTTTTGGGAAAAAATGAAAAAAGAAGTGCTGATGGGGAAGATTTCACCCAAGCAATGAGCGACTTACATGAGCAGGTGAAATTAAAATTGCAGGACAATAGTCAAAGGTACAAACAACGGGCAGATTTGAAAAGACGGGAGGTTCAGTTTAAGGTTGAAGACGAAGTTCTTGCACACTTGCGTAAGGAACATTTCCCAAAAGGGGAATATAATAAGCTAAAATTTAGAAATATTGGCCCCTACAAAATTATTCGCAAATTTTCCGCCAATGCTTACGAATTACAGTTGCCACCAGGGATAGGCATTTCACCCATCTTCAATGTGGCAGATCTGTTTCCATATACTGCCAGTCCGAAGGATGACAGGACAGCATGGCCAGAACGGGACACCCAACGTGATGAAGGTTCTTGGGTGAGACAGATGCCTACGACACAGCCCCTTGACATCGAAAGCATTCTCGACACATAGGTAGCTAAGCGCACATGCAGAAAGGAGTATTTATAGTACTTGGTCAAGTGGAAGAACCATCCCATTGAGGACAATTCATGGCTTGACACGACGCAAATACAAAAGGCTGGCTATTCGGTTGAAGATCTCATGGAACGGAGCCATGACTTTTTGTTACCCCGGGAGCTTGATGCAGGAGAATATAACTCGGAGTAGACAGAAGGCAGGTTTATTTGTCTCACTGTTGCACTAGTTTGCGGACAAGTTACTAGGCCTGTGGTTTATTTTCCTTTTATTATTTATTTCGTGGAAGACAATGGTCGAATTAGGGAATTAAATTGTTTTGTAGACTTAATTAGGAGTTTTTTTTTTTGTATAATTTGGAAATGTAGTTAGGAAGGAACGGTTGTTAGTTTCAACCGAAAAACATTAACAAAATTATTTTCTACAACAGTATAAAACAGCAGAAAAAATATACTGTAGGGGTTAGATTCCCATGAAAAAGAGCAGGAATACAAATAAGAAGAACAAAACGAAAGTTTGAGTACCATCTGTAATCTATTAAAGTTCCTACAGCCATTTGATTGTTTTTTTTACATATTATTGCAAGTAGATTCTCGTTTCTCTTATATGAATAACATTCTAGATTGAGTTTGTAAACAGAACTGAGAGTGGGAAGGAGAAACTGTGTCCAGGTGTGTGAAGACATGTACAAATAGACAGGCAAGAAGTGTGAAGGTGTTCTTAACGACGCAGAGACCAAGAGAATTAACAAATGTGCCAGGTAATCGCTTAAACCCCAACAAAACAAAAACCATTTGTCTATTCTTTATTTCCGGCATTAATAGAGCAAGGGAACTCATATAGCAGTCGAAAGTGTTTATAAGGAAATTAATAAACAGACATGCGAGGGTTCGTAACTCGAAACCCCAACAAAAATGAACAAAGTCACGAAGCACCGTTAATAGATTGCTAACACTGCACAACAAATAGTCCTCTAAATATACAGGCAATGAAAAAAAAGTTCTTCTTTACAATTACATTGGACACTCCATCAATGAATACCGGAACATATGACGGAAGGTCGTTTTAAAACACTAAACCCTAACGCTACAGAGGCAACCAAAAACAGGAAGACGACCCTACCCTTAGGGTTTGGAGTAGCCGAGTCCGACAGGTGACCAAGTGGTGCAGGTTTACAAGGGCCTGCAAACGTAAAAGAGAAAGAAAACAATTCAGGATCCAAACTATAGCTTTTACTTTTCCCAAATAAATTGACAGTGCAGAAGTTGAAAGGGAAAAGAGGGTTTAAGACTGAACTTACCTTTTGAGTTCGACATCGAATGAAACAGAGAAACATTGGCGAAACCCGGCAAGGTATGCTCACGAAGGAGAGAGATCTATTAGTAACCTAGAAAAGTTGAGAGAGAAGCTTGAATCATAGACAAAGAGTATACCTGTATTGTAAAAAGCTGAGCGCGAATAGAAGAAACCCTGGCAGCCCCAACCTGGAGGGGAAAACCAAACATGCAGTTCTATAAATTAGATAAACAAGAACAAGAATCTTAACACAGGAAAAAAAGCTGGTATTGGTGCTACCCAAACGACAGAAGAGGCACAGGTTGCCATTCGCAGGATTTGGATGAAACCCTTGTCCGAGAGCCATTCGCAGGGTTTGGACGAAACCCTTGTCCGAGAGAAACCACGCAGCAAGAATAGAGTAGGGCCACTCTAACAGATTTTTCCAAATGCACCCATAACCGAAGTCACTAGCAAAGTAACCCTCAAGAAACGTAGATAAACAAGAAAAGTCGGTAACCCTCACCTACAACACAGTAGTGGGAAGTTGAACAGATTCGATGAACTTGTTTTTCCCAGTGTAAGAGTGAGGCTCGAAAGGCAGAGTAAACAATCGGGTAACGCACCAAAGATCTGGAGAATTAACTCGAACTACGAAGGTGACATTCCCAATAAATTAACAATCTGTAAGTACGTCCGAATAATCAACACAGAGATATTTTATATGACATTCGAATTTATTCGTTCATCATTACTACAGTGAGTTGGCGGTTTGACAAAACTTTATATTTCATATATACATAGCCTTGGTTAAATTGTGCAAGGTTTGTTTGAGTTTGAGGCCGGGCGCCATCACTAAATATACTAGAGATGTGTTTTTCATCTTATAGGCTACAATTTATCACCTCTCTATAATATCTTAATTTTCTTTTATCATCTAATATTTTATTACATCATAATTTTTCCTTAAATTTAGATATAGTGATATTTTTAATATTATCATTATTATATGTAGTGACATTTTCCTTGATTTCCTAATTTTTAACTAAAACTTGACATAACCTTTTGTATGCCAACATTATTTAAACCATAGATAGTTTTCATTAGATTCTAAATAAAAATAAAGAAACATCTGGTCTTCCATACTCTTTATCTTATTTTTATACATTAAACAACCAATCATAATTACATACTCAATACGGAAAAAATTACTTTATGAAAATGTTACTTAATTTTCTAGTGTTAATTAGATAAGCAAAATTTTTTGCATTTGTGATTACTTCCAATGATATATCATATTACTTTAGTAGACCTCAAGAAATTAGTAAGAAATTACACACATAAAATTCAACTGGTCAAACTTTGGTTGTCTCATATATTCGACTTCTTAGAAACTTTGGCCTCTTCCTCAGATAGCTTCCCACATGAGAGAGAGAGAGAGAGAAACAAAAAAGTAATGATAAGTGTGTATGAAAATGAGAATTTCGAGTGTCTTTTATAGTGATTTTGAGGTAAGTATGTTTGAAATAATTTTTAAATTTTTATTTTAATTTTATTTCTTTCAATTTATGATTATTTTTTCTTGTAACTTGTGTCATTAGGGAATACCTCCTACAGTGACCCAAAAATCAATAAACCAATTATGCGAAAATGTTGAACATATCTATTTGAGACTAATTTTAGGAGCATTTAGAAACCCTAAATTCATTGGAACATATCTTCAAAAATATAGTGAACCAAGATAAAAAAAATTGAGCGAGATATTTCCTGAGATGTTTTTTAAATATTCTCCAAGTTCCACAATTTGAAACCTCTCATAAAAAAGTTATAGTAAAAAATCAACGATGGCCTGTTTGAAGCAGAAAAACCCTAGGATCATGAACTCTGATACCAAATGTTATGAGCCTTGCACCTTAAAAATGATAAGAAATCAATAGTTACAACCCTCTTCAAATGGGAAACCTCCTTTTACAATGAATATAATGTACAATACAATATTTGATGATTCTAAGACTATGTATCCTTAGTATATATATAGAAGAAAAGGGGTACAATTATAATAAAATGGGAGGGGAGTATAGTACAATATTCGATGATTCTAACCTACATAAAAATATAAAAATATAAATGTAATCACTCCATGTATCTAAGATTTAATAAGGGGTTATAGGGTTGGGATTATATATGGATTAACATCCTTCCTCTCTGTGGTCCTTAGACAACATATTTGAATATTGAATGGTTTCAAATAGTCCAACAAACTATAGGGAATTAAAAGAATATTTTATTCTCATTCCTAGTGGCTAAATCTTAGCTATTGGTTCCTCTTATTCCTCCATGGCTCATACAAGCCCTAGGCTGCAATTTTTTATCAAATATAAATGGTTTACATTCAAGGACTCCTTTATTTCCTTGCTAAATTTTTCAAATTCAAATTTGTCTGATTGAATGAGAAAACAGGGAGGGAGGGAGGTGTCTTTCCTCCACTCATTGAATATTTGATTGTAAGAGTTGGTTACTACAAAGTAGGAGATCATGGTTTTGTTATAGAGATAGTTACTTGAGGTAATTACTTCATTTCACTAAGCACATAATTAATTAGCATAAATACTGATAAATAGCATATGAAAACAACATGAGGTATACCTAATTTTATTAGACCCATTTACCTTTCATCTCGATGGACCATAATCCCTTCAATGCTATGGAATCATACCCCTTCAATGATATTCCCCACTCAATATTAGAACTCTTAGATTCAAAATGATAATGTGAATATCTTTCAAATTTTCCATGGCTATTCTATCCCAAGACATCAAGCTAAACACAATAATAATAAATATATTTATGTCAATATGTGTGTTTATTTTATAATAGTCCTTCCAAATTTTTAATTAAATTATCAATAATTATTCATGGATAGTAAGGATTTAACCTCCACAAAATATCCACATAATATTTTTATTAGTAGTTAGAATAGAGGATTGAGATTTATCTCAAAGGCAGTTATGTCGTTTTTCCTTTGTATTATAAAAAATATGGTTCAATTTCATTGATTTTTGTTTATGGCATTAAACTCTTATTACTTATTGTTGCTTTACAATATTTTTCTTTTCAGTTACTATATATATATATATATATATATATATATATATATATATATATATATATATATATATATATATATATATATATATATATAACCCATACATTAATTCTTTTTATAATATAATAATAATAATTTGAAATAAAGTTTTAATTTAGTTAATTTTATAATTTTTGTTTTGTAATTTTGACAATGTGATAGGTATCATGAGTTAAGTATGTCTATTATAGATTGATTCTATTGATAATTACCAATTGTTTATTTTATATGGTTGCACTACTTATAACATATACATAAATAAAGTTTCCCAAAAAGTTGAAAGCCAAATATATACTATAAGTAGCGAATTGGGAAAGATTTTTCCAAAGAAAAGAAATCTTATTTTTGCTTGAATTACTAAAATAAGAAAAATAATTTACCCTACAATAATGTGAAATATTGGGGGAGACATGAGCGATAGGGGTTATTGTTTTCCCCAAATTGAGAAAAAAATCATGTGGGGGTTGAGTTTCGCCTCAAACAACTAGGAGGAAGAACTTGGACTTTAGCAAGGGCCGAAGATTGTAGTGAATGAAAGAATCCTCCAATTTATTGTCTTTGGAGATTCTCTCGATATTATACAAAAATGCTATAAAATGAAGAGCCGTAAGGAAAATCACGCAAGGCCAACCTTACAAATAATCCAATTACTTATGGAAAAATTTGAAACTTGGATTTCTACCATATCAAGTGAGATTATATCATGTTGGAAGACACCCAAGCTAACATCAACATTGATCTGGCTCAAGGCAATTTTTTGGAGGTGCATGGAAGAATAATCAAATGTCCTATTCCATGATAATAACAAATACAAGGACCTCGATCTAGTGGAAGGTCATTAAGGAGAAATTACCGTCTGAGAGGAAGACAAATTACAACAATAATTTCAAGGTAGATATGTTCTTGAGTGATCATTCCTACAAGTCGTTGGATCCTTCATGAAATATATGGGAAAAATGTGAGGTGTTAGGTTATGCATGCATATAGGTGGGATGAAATCGGAAAGGTTTTAAGGCTGCCTAATAGAGCAGGATTTACCATTACCATCCCTTAGGAAGGTTGATTCTACTAAATAATGTGTTTTTACAGTCCAACCCAAGAAATAATGAAAATTTAGTTATTTGCAGAGCAGCAAAACGAGAGAGGCATTAAATATGAAGGGAATCCTCCCACCATCAATTTGGAGCCAAGTTTGGCTATAAAAGGATGGTTTTCTAGGATTCAACTGCGGTGGCTCTCCATTCGACTCCTTCATGTTGAAGGTATGTATTCTTCATTAAGAAATGGTGTTGGTGGCCCTCCATATGAGATCGAGCAATAATTAAAGCAGTAATTTGAGGAGATTATTTCTAGAATTGGTGGGAATATTATCACTAAGGCTGGTTCCCATTTTTGTTTAGTCTCAAGCCAACTTGAAAGATTAAAAAATGATGTTGAAAATTTTCAGGAAATGGTGGAGATATTTGCAACCAAGATAGAAAAATTGGATTTAAAAGTGGACAACCTAGAGATTAATATGGATTCTATAGTTATCAAAGTTATGAAGGAGGCATTTGGCCTCAGTGATAACTCTAAGTAGGACATGGAGCCTGACGATAGTGGGGCTTTCCCTCCTTTGTTCCTCGACCACCAAGAACCGCAACAGGCACATGTTTAGCAAGTGATAATGGATTCACCTCAGTAGGAGGAAGCAGAAAAGGCAGACATGGAATAATATGATGAGAACAGTGGGGAGGGAACCAGGTAGTTAACTTCATAGTTATAGTTATAATATTTTATGTAGATATGTTAGGATTAATGGGTTTTTTTTGGAGAAATTATAAGAAGAATGTTGTAGCCAATATGGAAAATATATCTCTCAATATCAAAATAAAATGGTCAGAGAAATTTTGGAGGACTATGAAAATTCGTATGTTTTTGAATGTAATGGTATTGTCCAGATTCCAATTTGATTAATAGAAATTTAATCGTTCCTTTAAAAAAAAAATGTGAAATAACAATTAGTATGTAAAATTAACTAAACAAAAAAAACTTCAAATGCTAACCTCAATAGCAAAGAAAAAGAAATGTATACATTGAAAATCACCCAAAAACCATGTAAACTAACCCACAAACATCTAACAACACACCTACGAAAAACCCATGACACTTTATGAAAGATAAAAAGTCGAAATTTTTTAAAACTTATATTTATTCAACAAAATCATAATAATAGCCACCATTTTCCAAATAAACCATGAAAGAAGCCAAATTGTAAAGCTTAACTTGATTTTTTTGTCAGTATTTGTATAATAAACCATGAAATAAACCAAATTCCAATAAACAAGAAGTTATTTCCCTATTATGAAGGAAAATTCCCACCAAAACACTCAAAAATATTAAGTGAATTAAAAAATAATTTCAAACTCACGATCGCCTTCACCACTACCCTATTAGACACAGAGTGAACGAAAATAGAGACAATGTTTTCATGCACATAGAACAACAACTAGAATAAGGAGCACATAGACCAATGACCAACTGAATGATCACTGCAACTAGTGGAAACCATAAACAAGGGAAAATAGTTTGAAACTCATCCCCATCATATATCCATACTTGATGTCGAGGATGAAACACATTAGATAGCATTGGAATTTTGAGGATGACATCACCAAATCGAAAAAGCCCAAGGGTGATAAAAATGACCATATAAGCGATGACAAGGAGGAAGTAATGACAATCTAGGATCCAAAACCCAACCGAAACATCAATCGGTCAACTCCAATCAACGAAAAAAATTCCATGTACATCCATGTCCTGGGGTTTAGTGCATATTTTTCCAAATAAAGTAATGTGGGCTGGTAGCCACCATATATCACATACTAATAGACATATTGCACCCGATCCATATGTGTCCTATGCCTATTGCAACAAACTAGAGAAAATAGAGAGTAGAATTTTGTGTTCATTATACAATGTCACATTAGTAACATATTTGCATGTAGTTCTAACTATAAAATATGGTTTCCAAACCCCATGAGTATTGCGTCAGATCATCATTTTTTACCTTCAACAGGATGATCTGGTGGGAAGGCCATTTTCTCTGTGTCTTTGCTAAACATCCTCGTAAGGGAACAAAGGCCAAAGATGGGAGATGTTGAAGATGACCGTGAACCATTTGGTGAATGAAGTTGATGGCTTTAGTTGGGAGATAATAAGCCATTAGGCCTCTTTGGTATATCAATGACAATATTAGGAATCAATGCTCTTCCATTAGAGGTTCCTTGTCCTTTAATTTTTATTTTCAAACCCCAAGAGAATATATTTGTTGGGTTTTGTAGAATATTATCTTCTAATCCAAAAATTGCAGTTTGATCTTGCTCTATTATTTATCTATAAACTATTATGGATATTCCATCAAAACAAATTGTCACAATTAATTTTATAATATTTTGAAAATATTATATCATGCAATTTATTTCCTTAGATCCTAGATTTAATTACCATGAGCTTATTTCTTAAATTCATGATTTAAAAAAAAATTGAAGGTGAAATAAATAAGAAATGTAACACTTTGGCCACATCAATGGGGCATAAGATATATTTTGGGAAACATAATACGAGAGGAAACCTAAGTTGAAGGCTAGGCATATGCTCCTCTCTCTCTTTTTTAGTTATGGAAATGCATAAACATAGAATTAGAAACTCATTGGAGTTTTCTTTGACATTGTGGTATATATGACTTCTATAAAAATTTTCCATTCTCTGATATGCTCTCAAAATACCACTCCTAGATGCTCTTCTCAATTATGGTACAAATACATGCTAACCAATGGCACCTTTTCTACTACTAGTGGCCTATATCCAACATAGCTCATCAACCATCTAGGGTTCGGGTTTTTTCATCCTCAACCCTCAATTAGTGATAAGGTTTTGGACCTTATAGAATATTATTTAAATTTTACACATGTGTGAGTAATAGGGGTTGGTGTCACATCCACTTTTTCTATGGGGATCAACAAATTAGGGAAACTTGAAATAGGCATAACTTCTACATACTAGCTCCAATTGAGGTGACTTTCGCATTTTTATGGATATCTTGGTGTGTAGGACAACATCAAAGGAATATGAGCTAGTATAATAAAGTTTTGATGCAAAAAATATTCATTTTATGCCTCAAGATGGATTCAAAATATTTTGGGCCTTAAGTTTATAAATTGGGACTTGCCAATAAAATGAGTTTTGTAAGTCGATTCCCAAAATATTTCCATTGTAATAGGCATGGGATAAGTTTCCATGTAATAAACGGTCTTTACAAAAGGAAAAGTAAATCAAGGTCATGGAACATGTATTCCAAGCTCAATGAAGGTAAAAACATTATAGTGGACATCACTTGTGCTTAATTATTTATTTATTGGCTATGGAAATTGGGTCTAGCATTGAAAAGAGACAAATTAAAAGGAAATAAATGGAAATTTAATGAATGAAATAAAGGAAAATAATAGAAAATAAAGATGAAGAGACAATAACATCCATGAAAGGGAAATTAAAGAAAAAGTAAAATAAAATAAAAGAAAAAGAGAGAAAAAATTCTAACACACACTCTTGGACATTCAAGAATTTGCTTGAGAATTATTATGTAGAGAGAGAGAGAGAGAGAGAACTTGGACACTTAGAAGAGACAAGAAATAAAGAAAGCACAAGAATAAGATTGGACAACAATGATCAAGGGCAAGAATGCACAAGGAAAGAGTTGTCACCAAGAGGATTTTTCAGGTAACAAGTTGCATGTTTGATTATCTTGTTGGGATGGGAATGCATGGTTTATGCATTGGTTTATTGGTCTTGTTTATTTTCCTTGGCATGGGTTTTTCTTGGATTGATAGTGCTGTATAGCCTTTTCTTTTCCATTTTTGGATAGCCATAGTATAATGGGTTTTCATTTCGGTTGAGATTTGGATTATCGGTGCATTTGGATATGGTTGAGGTGGTCTTAGGAAAATCCCAAGGGTTGAGGGTGGAGATGGTTTTCTCTCGAAAGATCTTGATAAGTGGGTGGAGATAGGAAAATTCCTCTAGGTATGGTGAATAAATTCTGAGGCATCTAAGCATGTATTGGTTTTGGTGATTTCTAGGCCGGTTTAGGTGAAATCACTATGGCTTAAGGGTGGATTTGGTTTAACCTCTAGATTCCCTCTTTGGTTATGTTTTGTTTATCCCATGTGGATCCACATTCATTCTTGGAATATGGCATGGGGGTGATTCGATGAAAGAAATATTTGGTTCAACCCAATCTATGGTCGAGTGGTACGTGGAAGTCCTTCACTTAGTTGGCACTATGTATATGTTATTTGTGTTATTATTTATTGAGAAAAATGAGAAAAAGTATTGGGTATTGTGTTGATTTTATGACTTGGTTTTTATGGCTCCATTCTGATTAAATTTTGGTTACACTCATGGTGTTTCTATTATTATATGATGTTCTCTTGTTATTGATCTTGTTCATGGTTTGAGAATTTATTGAATAGTTATATGAAAGCATGAGCTAAAAAGTGTTTGTTGTGGCTATATTGAGAGGGTAGTAATCCTTCTTGATGAGAATTTTATGAAACTAATGAAAAAATGAACATATATGCATTCATAACCTACAAGTATTATGTTTACCATGTGTGCATAAATGATTATCATGTATTTGACAAGTTTGATAAGGAAAAGAGCCAAAAATAGAAAATGAAGACTCATATAGGTGGTTGAGGAAGTTATCGAAATTTATGAGCAGACCTGGGAAGTTAGCTTGTAGGCTAGCCCTAATATTATGGAACAGGGATTTTGACCGCACTCTCTTAACTGTGAAATTTCGGTTGTAGCTGCAGAGAGGATGGGTTGCACATGTGTCTCGAGCCTTCTGGCCACTTAGACTAAACTACATGCATGTGACTAGGTTGTAATCTTAGCCAGGAAGTTATTCCAGCTCAGAGAAATGTCACAAATGAGAATGGTTTTGATATCTCGATGATCATGTGTCATGGATTGTTGCAGTAATTTTTTGGTCAAGTTGGCAGGTTAGGCCCCATTTCCATAATTGAATATTCGAATTTGGGTCATGCATAGTAACTATTAGCTCGTGTTTACCCGAGTGAGTTTGTAAAAGTGGGTATTTGTGTGGTGAGGTGTTATATCCACCTAGAATGTACCAATATAGTTGAAATATTATACAATGAACACTTCTAAATAAAATATCCCATAGAATGAAGGAAGGATTCAATATATAATCTCTAATTCCTTAGGAATCTCATTTGTTATGAACTTTATGCTTTAAAAGTGATAATAAACCAATCACTATAGTTCTCTTCGAGGGGGAAACCTCCTTTTACAATGAATACAATGTACAAGACAATATTTGATGATTCTAAGGCTGGGTCTCCTTAGAATATATATAGAAGACAAGGGGTACAACTATAATAAATTGGGGCCATGAGGGGTTCTAGCCTACATAACAATATAACAATAAAAATGTATTCACTCACTATCTAGGGCTTAATAAGACATTTTAGGATTAAAATGGGGCTTATTTACGGCTTAGCATGCCCCTTTGCTTCAAACAAGTGTTATCCTGAAAACTTAACTAAACGTTAATGATTTTGCAAGAATAAGTCATATTCCAATGTCATTTCTTCCACTAGTAGTGTCTTTTCATTGATGATCTACTCTAGAATTATTAGGTTACTTAGTTGTTTAATCCTTGTTTGAAGGAGTTTTCTACTTCTAATATGATTTTCCTTTCATTTATTTTAGGTACAGTCTCCATATGCAAATAAATAACATGGTAATAATCTAATTAAGTGGAATAACCTTAGGAATTAATACAAATACATTGGGATAATTCTTGATAGCTTTATGGAGATCCCCCAACATAGATGATATTGATGTTTGAACATTTGGAAAACATAATCATTCCATTACACCCTAGTTCCCCGTTTTGAATAATTTTGTAATTCTATTAGAGGTTATCATTTTATAGGGTTTCTTTTGGATACCTATAATCTCAATTTATTTTCCTTCTAAGGTAGACCTTATGAAGAGATATTGAAAATTAAAGTTCATTGTTCCTAAGTATTGTAACCATTGGTCCCCTAAAACAACATGAGCACTGCCCATTTATATTGAAATCATGGGGTTGTCCAACAGATACTCCCCCATACTAAGCTTAATACTATGTCACTTCCCAACCCCTAGGAGGTAGCTCAATTGGTGATGGTTGTGAAAATGAAGTGGTTTGTTCAAGGACGTTCGAGGTTGAAATACCCCCAAATCACTTGTGCATGTATAAGAAGCATACGTAGGCACCTAGAGGTTTTAGTTGTAGCGATTGGAATTGAAAACATGTCACAAGAGTACAAGACTAACCTAGCTGTCGATTCCTCTAAATACAAAAAAAAAAATACTATGCCACTTCCCTGAGAAATTTGTTGTGCCTCCATCTACAATCATTACTTGAAACTCTGGTTTTGGATACTAATCTATATCTGTTGAGGCAAACGATTCAAAACTTGGTGTGGTTAAATGTCCCTTAAACATGACCTAATTTCTTAATAATGATATTCTTAATTGATTTCATTAACAGGCTTGAATATATTTTGAATATTAAACTTACAAATTTGTTTATAGTCTCCAAAATTCATTAATTAACAAATTTAATGATCATAATTGTGGAAAGAACATGCCTGAGAAAACATGAGACAAGAGATCAATAACATAAGAGAAGAGATCATCGAGTTGGTAGTGGAGTTCACTCAATGTGGGGAATGTCTGTGGGCTTCACTCAACAATGTAGCCACTTCATTAGCTTCTCTTCAATATATATTCTCTTATTTATCAATACAAAAGTACTGAACTTTCACTTCAAGCGGCAATGCATCTCCTTCAAAGAGACATACTCCTTTGACAATACAAAAGGACGAAACTCTCACTTCAACTCAAAATGTATCTCCATCAAAGAGATGTTCTCAATTCTCAATACAAAAGGATTGAACTGTCACTTCAGGTGGAAGAAAGTCCTTTTCAGTACTGCACCATCTCGATTTTCATGCACAAGCTCAAACAAATAATTCTCTATAATAATTTAGATCTTGTTGCCTTACTGCAACATGCAAAGATCATATATAATATGAAAGTACATATTCTACCTCTTTAAAATATTGGAAAGGGAAAAATCAATAATAAATGAGACTTACATTGGTTTCCATGCCAAAACACTCAATCAAATACTCAAAAATCTGTAAACACGACATTAACAGGTGATCAGGTGCTCAAAATTATGCTAAAAAATTAAATTTGTTGTAATGGTGTGTAACCTGAACAACCAAATAGATATTTTCGTTTTTAATCCACCGCAACTCATTTCGCAGAAAACTGACACCGTATGCTCCTAGAAACATGTTTTGTCCATTTTGTCATACAGGATTTTTTTTGAAAAAAAAAGTGCAAGGAAAGCCCAATCACCAGTCCATATTGCTAACTAGGCATGCCCCCATAGTAGGTTGACTGGTTAAAGGGTATATTCTCGAAAAAATGAGGTGGTGCGAAGTGGCACGAAGTTAGTGGTTGGTTGTGGCAGATTTTGATTGGATTATAGGCAGCCAATCACAGGCTGCCATGTGGCATGGGAAGTGGTCGCCACGTGGCAACTTGAGGGCCACCAAATGTTTGGTCAAGCTCCGAGTGAAGCGGGCAGGGGTTGAAGCCGCGACCTCCAAGAAACTAACATAGGCCTTCACTATCGCGCCATCACATTGTTTCTTAACATATATTAGTTTCATAATTGTTTTTTTATGACCATAGTTCCGTAATGGGGGAGGGGGGGCTAGGTTTTAGCCCCAACCCTGGTAACCACACCTAGGGGCTGGACCATGAGTGGGAGTCTAGCCCCGTGCCCCCAATAACTGCGACATGTAATGCCAAGAAATTTTCCATGTGACATACCGTTGAGACCACCACCAGAACACCAGTTTGGCTAGCCACTGAGTTAACCTCCACCATCACCATAATCATGTGACCAAACCAACTTTAACTGCCGACGGTCATTGCCATTTTTTTAATTGAAAAATATTTTAACTAACCATGTTTATTATGGTTAATAATTCAAATTCAAGGTCTTAATGGAAAAATTAGCACCCTCACAATTTTTCTTGGAAATTGGGTAATGTGGCACTTGATTAGTGGATTTGGAGGTGAAATTGTAGGATGGTGTGAGATTTGGTGGAAATTGGGGTGCGGTTAGTGCCAAAACTTGGGGAAACCATAACTAAGTCAGTTTTTGACCAAATTTGAGGCAGAAAGAGGCTAGACATGCATTTTTGGGCATTCTGGAGCCATTGGAGTAGGTTTCATAGTTGTTTGAGCAATGAAAATGTGTATAATCACACTTTTGAGCATAATAGAATAGGGCCAAGCCATTGGAATTTGGACCAAGGAGACGTAGCCCAAGTGACGTGAACTCCATCATGTGTTGTTGTGTTACTATTTATAGTGATGTTCATGTCTGCTAGATGTTGTTGTTCAGTGTTTTTTTTATGTTAAATTGCTCCAAAAATTCACAAAAAAACTCAGTGGTTAAAACTTGAAATTTACCTCGTAATCCTAAATCACTTTGTTTATATTATTAATTGGAATTTAGCAAAACAAACACTAAATTTCCTATTCAGATCAAGTTGGTATCAAATCACTAGTTGTACTTCTGCAAGGAGGATTTTTTTTTTTTTCAAGTGTTTAAATGCTTACAAGGTTGAAGCTCAAAAGAGGAGAAGGCATGCTTGTGGTTGAAGGTTCTCAAGTTGGAGCAAGGAGAAGGAGGGCACAATTGCCACAATCTCCACCATAATATTCACCTCTTGTTCTACCTGAGGCTTTAGTAAGTATGTCTCATTAAGGAAAATATAACATGAAATATGATGAGAGAGCTTTTAGGAAGGATTTATTTGACATGACCTGAGATGGTGAAAGTCCTCTATGAAGAGAAGAATACAAGGTTGTGGGGTGAAAGCTCCAGGCCTCGAAGAGGAGAGGGTTCTATAGGAGGAGGAGGTAATGGAAATGGTGATAAGCCACCATTTACTCCACCATAATCCTCACCACAATCTTCACCTTCATCTTCATCCTCTTCCAATACTACAACCCTTACTCATACTCATCAAAATACCTCAAAAGTAATTGGTAAAAAACCCTTGCTAAAACTTGATATTAAATTTGAGCTGCCTATATATAATGGTGAAGTGAATGCAAAGAAGCTTGAAAATTGGATTCGTCAATTGGAGGTCTACCATAGGATTGCAAATCTTCAAGACGATGATACAAATATTTTTCTAGCTTCCTTGAGACTGGAGGGTGCAACACTAGTATGGTGGGAAGCCAATACACAATATGAGATAAAAAAAACATGGTAAGATCTCAATATCTTGGTATAATTTCATTACTGCAATTAAATGAATATTTTACCCTCTAGCATATATGCAGAAAGCCATCATGAATTGGCAGAACTTTAGACAACTTAAAGTTCAAAATGTGCAAGATTACACCCAAGAATTTAGAAGAAGATCTCTTATGTTATGTGTTGATTTAAAATCAAAATACGCGTTGCAAAAGTATATAGGGGGTTTACATAGCTACCTAAGGAATACTATCCTTATGTTCAATCCCACTAGTCTAGATGAGCCTTGTGTACAAGCCACCCACCTTGAGGCAAGAGGGAAAAATATTCCAGAAGAGGGTAAAAATAATCCATTTAAGGGCGGAGAGAAAGGACAGGGTTTCAAAGGAAAACGAAAGTAAAATGTATCCATTAAAAAGGAAGGAGATAAAATAACATGCAAATTTTTTTCCAAACAGGGTCACTATGGGGATCATTGTTGGAAGCTTCATCTAGAGATGAGGCCCAAGAAATTCAACAACAAGGGGAAACAGAAAACAACTGCAACCACTCAATGAGATTTGGGATCCGATTCGGGTCATGAAACTCAAATTACAGTTGTGGGTATGAAAGGAAAAGAATCCATTGCTAGTGCTAGTTCATAAAAGTGTCACACTAGTACTCCAAATGAAGAAACAAGGATTGAATTATTTCATGTGAGGGTTATTTCAAAACATACAAAAATTGATGCACTATTTGATAGTGGGTCTCAAGAAAATTTGATATCTGAAGACTTAGTCAAGAAACTTAATCTTGAAACCATTCCACATCCAAAACCATATCCATTAGGTTGGATATGCAAGAACACAAATTTACAGGTTACAAGAAAGTGTATCCTTTAGTTTGCAATCACAACAAACTTCATTGACGAAGTTGAATTAGATGTTGTACTGCTTGATATTTCAAGAATTGTTTTGGGTAGTTCTTACCTCTATGATTGAAAAGCCATCTTCTATCGCCATGAAAAAAAGTACCACTTGCTCAAATATTGTGTGGAGTATATTTTGATAGATCATCGAAATAAACTAAATATTCCATTAGTTAATGCAGGACAAATGAAAATACTAGTGAATTCAAGAAAAAAATTGTGTTTCCTATGATTAAACCAAATAATGATGTTGATTATGAAGCATTTCAAGGTTGTGATCCAATTTTAAATATGATTTGATTGAAGTGGTTAATCAAAATAATGAGATGATTCGCGAACTAGTGGGATTACCTCCCAAGAGGGGAATCCAACATGAAATACAGGTGCAACAATATTTTCCTCTTCCTAACATTGGCATGCATAGGATTTCGGTGATGGAGAGTGCTGAGATAAAAAATAAAATTCAAGGGTTGTTGGAGAAAGAGACCATCTGACCAAGCACTTCACCATGTAGGTCACCTATTGTGTTGGTACCAAAAAAGGATGGAACATGGCGCATGTGTGTAGATTTCCGTGCATTGAAAAAAATTATGGTAAAGAACCACTATCCACTTCCTAGAATTGATTATTTACTTGATCAATTGAAAGATGAAAAATATTTTACTAATTTTGACTTAAGGAGTGGCTACCATCAAATTAGAATTGCTGAAGGTGACATTTGGAAGACAAAATTCAAGACAAAACAAGGTTTGTTTGAATGGCTAGTTATGCCTTTTGGTTTATGTAATTCTCCTGCTAGCTTCATGTGTGTGATGAATGATGTGTTGAGGCCATTTATTGATGCGTTTTTCATAGTCTACTTAGATGATATCTTGATTTCCAGTAAATCACATGATGAACATGTCATGCATGTAATAAAATTACTTGATGTCTTAAGGAAATAAAAAATTGTTTTTGAAGATGTTAAAATGTGAATTTGGTAAAACTTATTTGGTTTACTTCAGGAATATTGTTGGAGGAGGTGAGTTGAAGATATAACCCTCTAAGGTTGAGGTCATTGTGAATTGGCCAACGCCCAAAATGGACACTGAGGTAAGAAGCTTTTAGGGAGCAACCCAATATTGGAGGAAATGTATTGCTAACTTCTCTTCTATCACAGCTCCATTGCATGCATTGAATAGTGTGAAAAAGGTCTTCCAGTGGGGAGGCAAGTAGAAAAGAGTATTCGATGATTTGAAAGAGAAGATGATTTGGGCAAGCTTTATATTCCAAAATGGGAGAGAGTGAATATCATAATGGAAGCACGCAATTCTCTTATTGCTAGACATTTCGGTGTAAGAAAAACAATGTCACATCTTCCGAGGTATTTTTATTGGCCTCATATGATTAAAAGCGTGTCATATTTCATTAAAGGTTGTTCATTGTGAATAGTTAGTAAGCCTAGCAATAGGAAGTTAGGATTATACACACAACTTCCCGTACCTTCACGTCCATGGGAGAGTGTTTATATGGATTTTGTAGGAGGTCTTCCATTGTAAAAAATGGGTCATGATTATTTGTATGTAGTTGTGGATAGGTTTAGCAATATGTGTATATTAATGCCATGTAAAAAGACTCAAACAACTCAACTATTCTTTCAGTGTGTTTGGGTTCATTTTGGGTTTCCCACATCCATTGTTAATGATCGAGATTCTCGATTTTTTGGTAATTTTTGGTCAAGTTTGTGGAACTTTATGGATACCAAGTTGAAAAAGAGTACAAACTTTCATCCAAAAACATATGGTCAAACCAAAGTGGTCAATCAAACAGTCGTACATCTTCTTCGAGGATACTACAACAAGCATCCTAAGTTGTGGGATGAACAATTGCATTACATTTAGCATGCTTACAACAGTGAAAAACACTCCTTTACACAAAAATCGACATTTGAGGAATGTCTTGGATACTTGCCTAGATCACCATATGAATTCATTTTTGGGAAGGATGTTTCTATTGATGGCCATAGAGACATAGACAAAGCCAAGAAGTTCATAGAACAAATCCAATTGATACATCAAACAATTCAAGATCAGCTTGAAAAGAAGGCAAGTACAAAGCAAGGCACTACAAGAATTGTGTAGATTACAAGCTCCAAGTTGGTGACAAAATTTGGCTTCACATTAGAAAAGAGAAGCTTCAAGGGGAAGGTAAAAAACTGAAACCAATCCATTATGGTTCTTTCATAATTTTTAAAAATATTGGTGACAATGCCTTCAAGTTAGATTTGCCTTCATACATGCAAATTTACTCTGTTGTTAATGTTGATAACTTAAGGTTGTATGAGCTTATGTTGACTGAATATCAAGGAGAAAATGTTCAGATTCCATATATTAAAGAATTTTTTCTAGAATACCTTGATGAGATTCAACAAGACACCATTCTTAATAGAAGAACAAGAACATCAAAATGAGGGAGTGTAGACTACCTTCATGTGGGGCTCAAAGTAAAAAAATCCTTCTAAGGCCAAATGGATCAAGATTGGAAAGGTTATGTAACTATACCCTCATTTGTGGAACAACTGAAAGTGATATTTTTCAGGTCCAAAAGCTTCCAGTGGGGAGGAGTGATCAGGTGCTCAAAATTGTGCTAAAAAATGAAAGTTGTCGGAATGGTGTCTAACCTAGATGAACATTTATATCTCATCATTCTGAATCAGATGCAACTCGTTTTGCAGAAAATCAACATCGTATGCTCCCAGAAATGTGTTATGTCTACTTTGTCAAACATGCAAATTTTTGAAAAAAGGTTCAGTGATAGCCCTATTAGTAGTCTGCATTACTGACTTGGCATGCCCATGTGGTAGGTTGAATGGTCAAAGGGTATATTCTCCTGTAATATTCCCAATTAGCCATAAGCTAGTTGGATAAGAGGATAATGAAGGTCCATAAGTTTCCTTAATAATGAATAAAATCAATGCCAATATGAAAATGAAACATATTGGCAGCTTAATTGAGCACCTTTAGGTGTGAAAAGGGGCTGGAACATCTTGACTGGGTCAACTTTGACCAAATCAACAACGCTGTCATGGAGGAGTGGCATTCAATGAGGGACAACACAGTTTTAGATGGAGACACCTTGCATGTAAGAAGTGTCATAAATGAATGAGGCTTAGTGTTTGGAAGCTCATTTATTATAAAAGGAAGAGGATGGTAGCCATATTCATTATGTTGATGTATTTGATATTTCTAAATTTATGGTATGTTTAGATATATCACTTTCTTTGGATGTTTAGATAAGATTGCAAGTTCTATTTAGTACTGGGTGTTCTTGATCAGGAATCCCACCTCTTTCCTTGAGAGGACTCTTGGAAGAGCATTGTACTACATTCAACTATCAGGCATTTGGCCAAGGCTTCAGTCTTAATGTACAACGCAGTTCCTATTTAGGATTTGTGTGTATGTTGTAGGGCAAAAGTTGTGGAGGTTTGATTTGGGATATTTATGAGATAGATCTCATTGGAGGGAGGTTCCTTTCTCTTTGGAGGCTAGTAAAGAAGGCCCTGGAGCTTCATTGACACATTTGGCATCAAGAAATAGCATATTTATCCCCTAAAATGCAGTATCAGTCTGGATCTGCGTTATTTTAGGGAGGATTTGTAGGGGTTTCTGCAGTAGGTAATTTGGGAGGTGTTTTCTCTAATGAAAGGGCCAACCTTTCATCCGAAGGATTCATTGGAGGAGAGCACATTCATTTTTGTATCAGCTTTAGCCATTTACTCTTCAATCGTTTTTTGTAGCATACTTGCAACCATAGGGCTGCAACTCATATTTTATTATTGGGTGTTTTTCCCGGAGACCATTGTGGGTTATTTTCTGGACATTGTTTAGAGCCCAGATCTATATTTTTTGTATCTATTGTGGCATATATCAGCCCCACATCTTTGTATGTTCATCTGATGTAGCATTTCACTTTGTGACTGTGCTGTAGCAGTCTTCCAGCATTTTTATTTATAGTAGCAGCACCTCGTTTGAGGGTTTTTCCATTGGAGGCTTGTTATATCTTGTTGTGCATCTTATGGCCCATTTCTTATGCATATTTTGCTGCTATTTTAATGATTATAAGGTCTCCATATTTGCCTCTTTCTTTTATATGATGTTTAGCACTGCTATTCCAACATTTTGCACTATATTCCTTCTTTTCCCATTTGGGAATATTACAGTGGTATCATAGCATAATCTTGGCACAACTTGTGCATCTTGAAAATCCAATATGTCATCACAAGAAGGAGATCCTCTTACTGATAGAGAGAAGAGGTATCAAAGAATAAGACACCGGACATTTTACTATACAAATGATAAAGAAGCAAGGGTAAAATCCCTTTATCAGGAGGAGAAGATGAAGAGAAAGAGTTTCCTAAGGTTCTTCTCAAAGATATACAAGACATTTCTAGAGAAATAAAGGAGATGAGGATGGATAGATACAAGGAATCCCCTAAAGGATTTCAACATGGTGAAGGCTCTGACATTTCTCATCACTAGAGTGATCAACCAGTGCAGCAACAACAAGTTTCCCAACGCTCTAGAATGCCTATATTCTTCGTAGTGGGAAATGAAGGGTTTCAAGAACAATAAACTCTTGAAGAATATTTCATTGAGTATGAGTCTCAATCTCATAGATTCAAGGACAACTTGAGTTTTCAAGAATTTTTTCATATCAAGAACAAGAGGAGACCCAAGCATCATAATAGAGGTGGAGGATTCAGTCAAAATCATGATCTACACCATGCTATGGGCAGATTTTTCTTACCCAACTTTGATGGGTCATCTAAATGCACTGCAAATCATGGGTAGAGAAGCTTGACATCTACTTCCAATTGAACAAAGTTCCAAAGATGGAGGCCATTAAGATAGCAACGCTGCACCTTGAGGGTGAAGCACATGATTGGTGGTTCCATGGTTTGTCTACATTGGGTCATGCCAATGTGACTGCATATTTATATTTCACAAGGAGGTTGGTGGAGAGGATTGATAGAATAGATCCCAAGGCACCATTCATGGGGCTTGCAAATCTCAAACAATCAGGTAATCCATAAACTTATATTTTTGAGTTTTTAAAACTTTCTATTATGGTTCCTGATTTATCTGCAACAAGAAGGGTCTATATGCTTGTTGGTGGGTTAGAATAACCTCTTCATGGGTGGGTTAATTCTGCCAAGTCCACTACCCTTCAAGGTGAAATTGAAAGGGCTAGAGATCTACAAGATGCCTTGCCAAAATCAAAGGCAACATTTTAGCAAAAGCCCTCTTTTCCATCAAAGGGAAAAGATGAGAAGGCTCCTCTTTCAAAGGAGAGCCAAAGTAAAAAACCTCTTAGTGATGATGTCCGAAGAGAATTGAGGAGGAGGAAGCTTTGCTTCACATGCCTAGAATCTTGGGCACCTAGACATAAATGTGCAGCGGGAAAGGCACACTATATAAAGGTCTCCTCATATGATGAGGGTGAAGAAGAAGAAGAAACAGAGAAGGAACAAAACGCTAGAATAGAAGGAGATGATCCACCACCACCAGAAGGTGAGGATGGAGCAACTGCTCCAATTAGAGGGACTCTTGCATCATTAAGAGTGGTACCCAAATATCATGAAACTTCCACACAAGAAAAAAAGTTGGATTTTCACAGTGGAAGCAAGGAAATGATAGTCCCATCTATTATGCATATGAGATTGGCCCATGAGACATCATTGCGTTGTGGCAAACCACCTAGGAGGCCACCTGATCCAAATTTGGTGAGACATCTCTCACATCATGATGCACCATTCATAGTTCCAGGAGGAATGTGAGCATTAGGAGTCCAAGATACAACGCTGAGAGTCTTGGGTAGACTCAAGGAGGAGGGAGGCATTCTCCCAACATCATCATTACCCACTCTCATTTCAGATTCTGCGTTATGGGGGAATAAACATGGGAAGGATAGCAACCTTCCAACATGTACCTTTGGCATGGGAGATGTCAAGGAGAAGGGTAGCCATATGATAAATGTTCTTTGTGATAGATCATCAGCGCTATCAGTATGGAGGATAGATCCATATTGGAAATCCCAACTGTTGGTGGATTATTCCAAGGATATTTTTACATGTATGATACTTGATGACCAGCTACATGAAGAGGGATATTTAGTCCAATATGAATTCATCTATTATCATGGTAGGATCTTCTTATCTAGAGCTTCCAAGCTCAAGGAGAAGTTGCTACAAAGAGCTCATGAAGATTTTCTCTTCAGCTATACTTATTCCATGAGAGCCTACAACACTATCATGGAGAGCTACACTTGGGAAGGCTTTGAAGAGGAGATATATCAACATTTGCAAAGATGCATAGACCATGTGGAGATGGGAGAGATACATAACTCAGTGACGGAGTTATCACAACCACCGCTTTCCTCTTTTGGAATGAGAGGGGATCTATCTATGGACCACTCCATTTGTATGAGAAAAAATTTTGGTAAGGAACATGCTTATGTACATAATATTTCATTTGATGACTATTTTCATTCCTTTACCATGTATATGCAGGCCATTTCTCCAAGGAGGAGCATTATTCCATATAAAATTCATGGCCAACTTTGGGCCATAAACATTTTTTAACATGGCCACTCCCTAGGAGGATATAGGGAGATGTTGTATCACTGTGAGTGCACTCCAAAGGCACCAAACATTTCTCACCTTTTTAGCCATTGTGAGGAAACTTGGACAGCCAGTAAGTGGTGGGGAAACCAGTTACCATATCACTATATGATGCAGTCACGAGATATACTGCACTGGTTCCACATGTGGGACTATGACCCACCTCCATTTTTGCATATTTCTGTTTACATGCACTTGGTTTTGATCCCATAAATTGATGATGTACTTATTATTTTTATGGGAATGATTGGAGGTAGGATGGGAGGATTGTATGTGGCCTATGGGAGAGAGATTCTCCATGTTCATTATGCTACATGTTTCAGGGGGAACATTTGGAAAACCATGATTGTTTCATTTGATCTATTACTTCCTTGTGGGATGAATCATTTGCATCTCATGAGAACTTTGGAGGAGCATTTCATGGAGGAATGGATTGGGAGACACTTAGCTTATGAGGGAAGCTTATCACATGATGGAGTCACCAATGTTGGAGGATATGAGTTGCAACACTCACCTTGTCAGTTGCTTGAGGACAAGCAACATTTGGGAAGGGAGGACAGTAATATTTCCAATTAGCCATGAGCTAGTTGGAATATTAATTTTTGTTTTGTTGTCTTTTTTTATGAATAAGAGGACAATGGAGGTCCATAAGTCTGCTTAATAATGAATAAAATCAATGCCAATATGAAAATGAAACATCTTGGTAGCTTAATTGAGCACCCTTAGGTGTGAAAATGGGCTGGAACATCTTGAATCGATCAACTTTGACCAAATCAACAACGCTGCCATGGAGGAGTGACATTCAATGAGGGACATCGTAGTTTTAGATGGAGACACCTTGCATGGAATTAGTGTCATAAATGAATGGGGATTAGGGTTTAGAAGCTCATTTCTTATAAAAGGAAGATGACGACAGCCATATTCATTATGTTGATGTATTTGATATTTATGAATATATGGTATGTTTAGACATATAGCTTTCTTTGGCTATTTAGCTAAGATTGCAAGTGTTGTTTAGCAGTAGGTGTTACTGATTGGGAATCCCACCTCTTTCCTTTAGAGGCCTCTTGAAAGAGCATTGTATTACATTCCACTATCAGGAATTTGGCCAAGGCTTCAGTCTTAACGTACAACATAGTTCCTGTTTAGGATTTGTGTGTGTGTTGCAGGGAAGAAGTTGTGGATGTTTGATTTGGGAGATTTCTGAGCTAGATCTTATTGGAGAGAGGTTCCTTTCTATTTGGAGTCTAGTAAAGAAGGCCCTGAAGCTTCATTGACACATTTGGCATCAGGCCATAGCATATTTATCCCCTACAGTGCAATATCAGTCTAGATCTGCATTATTTTAGGGAGGAGTTGCAGGGGTTTCTGCAGTAGGTTATTTGGGAGGTGTTTTCTCTAGTGAAAGGGCGAGCCTTTCATCCAGAGGATTAATTGGAGGAGAGCACATTCATTTTTGTATCAACTTCAGCCATTTACTCTTCAATCATTTGTTGCAGCATACTTTCAGCCATAGGGCTGCAGGTCATGTTGTATTATTGGGTGTTTTTCCTAGAGACCCTTATGGGTTCTTTTTTGGAGGTTGTTTAGGGCCTAGATATGTATTTTTGGTACCTATTGTCGCATATATCAGTCCCACATATTTTTATGTTCATTTTCTGTAGAAGTGGACTTTATGACTACGCTTTAGCAGTCTTCCGACATTTTGATTTATAGTAGCAACACCTCTTTTGAGGGTGTTTCCATTGGAGGCTTGTTATATCTTGTTGTGCATCTTATGGCCCATTTCTTATGCATATTTTGTTGTTTTTTTAACGATTAGAAGGTCTCCATATTAGCCTCTTGCTTTTATATGATGTTTAACACTGCTATTCCAACATTTTTCACTATATTCCCGCATTTCCCATTTGGGAATATTATATCTCCAGCGAATGAGGTGGTGCCAAGTGGCACAAAGATAGTGGTTGGTTGTGGCGGATCTTGATTGGGTTATAGGCGGCCAATCATAGGCTGCCATGTGGCATGGCCAGGGGCCACCAAAATTTTGGTCAAAGTCTAAGCGGCGTGAGTGGGGGTCGAACCCACAACCTCCAATAAACTAACATAGGCCTTCACCACAATACCATCACATTGTTTCTTAACATATATTGGTTTCACAATTGTTTTTTTATGACCATAGTTCCGTATTGGGGGAGGGGGGTCGGGGTCTAGCCCCAACCCTGGTCACCGCACCTAGGGGTGGGACCATGGGTGGGAGGCTAGCCCCACGCCCCCAATAACTGTGACATGTAGTGCCAAGAAGTTCACCATGTGACATAACGTTGAGACCGTCACCGGATCACCAATTTGGCTAGCCACCAAGTTAACCTCCACCATCACCATAATCTTGTGACTGGACCAACTTTAACCACCGGCAATCACTATTTTTTTTAATTAAAAAAATTTAATTAACCATGTTGCTTATGGTTAATATTTTGGATTTAAGGCCTTAATGGAAAAATTAGCACCTCGATAATTTTGCCTGGAAATTGGGCTATTTAGTGCTCGGCTAGCGGATTTGGAGGTGAAATTGTAGGATGGTGCTGGATTTGGTGGAATTTTGGGTGTGGTTAGTGCCAAAACTTGGGGAAGCCATAAAAAAGTCATTTTTGACAAAATGAAAAGCTTAAAGATGCTAGACAGACATTTTTGGGCATTCTGGAGCCATTAGAGTAGGTTTCAGAGCTGTTTGACCATTGCAAATGTATGTAATCACACTTTTGAGAATAATAGAAGAGAGTGAAGCCATTGGAAGTTGGACCAAGGAGACATAGCCCAAGAGGGGTGAACTCCTTCATCGTGTTTTGTTGTGTTACTGTTTATGGTTATGTTCATGTATGTTAGATGTTGTTGTTTAGTGTTTTGTTTATGTTAATTTTCTCAAGAAATTCACATAAAAACACATTGGTTAACTTTAAATTTACCTCATAATCCTCAAGCACTTTGTTTGTATTCTAAGTTGGAATTTAGCACAACAAACACTAACTTTCCCATTCAAATCAACAGGTTTGTCTAATCCTTTGCAAATTTTAACTATAAACTAGACGAACTTTTGAAAAGTGTATCTCCGTCCTAAAATTTGTGCCAAGCATTAAGGACACATGTGGGATTTAACCATGAGCCCTCATATCCACTACTCAAATCTCACCAAACACAAAATTTACATGTTCGTCTCGTCATTCAACAACTTTAGACTGTAAACACGACCAAATTTTGAAAAGTGCGTCTTTGTATTGAAATTAATTCCAAGCATTAATGTTATGAAAATAGCTCCAAAAATAGAAGAAAAGAGAGATCAATGCCTTAGAAATAATCCACTTTGAGGGGGAAACCTCCTTTACATTACATAAATGAAAAATTCTTGGATGATACAAATGACAAAACTTCCTTCTATATATAGGAGTCCATGGGTTCAAATATAATCCTAGCCGACCTAGCAATAATAATGTAAAGGCACAATAATAATAATATTGGGGTTACAGGGGTACAACAATAAAAATAAGGGGGCTACAATAACAACAATAAGGGACTACATTAGTAATATAGGGACCTAACATGCCCCTCTCCTTCAAAAAAAGTGTTATCCTCAATGCTTGAGTAGCTCTGGGTGCTTCTGTATAAATTTCTCATCCTCCCATGTAGAATCTTCAGTGGGTAAGTTCTTCCACTTGATGAGATACTATGAAATTGATCGATTTCGTAGTTGTCGATTTCTTCTTTCCGTGACTGCTTCAGGTTCCAATGTGATTTTTACTTCCTCATCAAGTTCTAGCAATATTGTTTGAACTGGAAGTTTTTCACCTATAACCTTCGTTAAGAATGAAACATGAAAAACTAGATGCACTCGCGAAGAAGCAAGAAGCTCCAATTTGTATGCCATAGTACCACTCTTTTCCAGCAGCTTGTAAGGACCATATTATTTTTGCGATAATTTATTATCCTTATTAGCTTGGTTGAGGGACATTTGTTTGTATGTTTGTAGCCGTAAAAATACACAGTATCCTACATCAAAACTTCTCTCACTGCGATGTTGATCTGCCTGTTTTTTCATTCGATATTGTGCCAAATTTAGGTTATCATTTAAGAGTTGGAGAACTTCTGGTTGATGCTCGATGTGATCTTCCACTTCTTGAACCTTAAAACATCAAAGATATCCTTCAAAATATTTATTCACTATCTCAGTTTGACCATCGTATTAAGGATGTTAAGATGAGCTATGAGCTATTTGAGTACCCAAACAAGAAAATAATTCGTCCAAAAATTTCCAGTAAAAATGGGATCTGTGTCACTTAAAATAATCTTTGGGTTTCCATGTAGTTTTTGAATTGTTTCCATAAATGTAGTAGCAACTGTACTTGCTTTAAATGGATGAGATAATGCACAAAAGTGTGCATACTTGGTAAGTCTATCAACTACCACCATGATGAAACTCTTTCTATTGGACTTAGGTAAACCTGTGATAAAATCCATTGAAATCTCCTCCGAACGTTGACTTGGAATGATAAAGGTTGTAGAAGACTCGAGGTCCTTATTGTCTCAATTTTATTTTCCTAGCAAACCAAATATTCCGCCACAAAATTTTGAATATCAGATTTAAGGCCATCCCAAAAAAATTCTTTTTTCACCCTGTGGTAAGTTTTTAAAAATCCTGAGTGTCCTCCTAAAGGAGAAGTGTCAAAATTTCAAAAGAATATTTTGTTTTAGTTGGGAATTATTACAAATATATGAACAATATTTGTACTATAAGGAATCATTTTTCCAACTAAATTGATTAGATGTACTAGGATCTTGCTGCAAATTTTGAATGAGTGTCCACACATCTTTGTCCTTCTTCCATTCATCCCTTGCTTCGGTTATCAAATCTGGTTGGATAATAGAAATTGAACAAAGCAATGCTTCCGCCTCTTCATTATTTCTTAAGAGTGCATCTGCAACAACATTTAGCTTCCCTTTTTTGTAGATGATTTCAAAGTCATAACCCAACATCTTTGTGACCCATTTTTGTTTCTCTTCTGAAGATAGTCTTTCTTCCAAAAAGTGCTTAAGAATATCATGATCAGTTTTTACCTTGAAGTGTCTTCCCATTAGGTAAGGTTGCCATTTCTTTAGTGCATGTATTATTCCTAACATTTCCTTCTCATAAATAGCTTTCTGTAAATACTTTCCTTTGATTGGGCGACTTTCAAAAGAAATGGGTCTTCCTTCTTGTACTAAAACATCACCAATTCCATTTCCTAAGGCATCACATTCCACAATAAAGGGTTTTTTGAGGTCTGGCGTAGCTAAGACTGGTGCTAGGCACATTGCCTCTTTAAGATGTTCAAAGGCCTTAGTTGCTTCAGGAGTCCATGAAAATGCATCATTCTTCAATAATGTTGTTAGAGGTTCTACTATTCTCCCATAATTCTTAACAAACTTGCGATAATACCATGTTAACCTTATAAATCCTCATAATTTCCTTATGGTTGTGGGAAATTTCCATTCCTTAATGGCTTTAATTTTTTTAGGGCTACCTTAACACCCTCGTGAGATACAATATGATCCAGATATTCCACCTCTTGCACTCCAAAGAAACATTTGGATGTTTTTGCATATAATTGTTTCTCCTCCAATAGTTTGATCACCTTGTCAACATGTTGAACATGATCCTTCCAAGACCTGCTATAGATTAGTATATCATCAAAAAATACTAGAAAATTTTTCTAAGGAAGGGTTTTAAAATGGAATTCATAAACCCTTGAAATGTAGAAGGTGCATTGGTAAGGCCAAAAGACATGACCGAAAATTCATAATGACCCTCATGAGTTCGATATTATGTTTTCAGAATATCTTCAATCTTCATTCTAATTTGATGATATCCTGAATGAAGATCCAACTTGGTAAAATAAATTCATCCATGTAATTTATCCAATAATTCATCAATCACAGGAATGGGAAATTTATCTTAAACAATGAGCTTATTGAGCTCCCTATAATCCGGACACATGCGCCATGATCCATCCTTCTTGTGCACCAATACTACTGGAGCAGAGAAAGAACTTGTACTAGGTTGAATTATACCAGCCTCTAACATTTATGCAAACATACGTTCAATTTCGCTCTTTTGGACATAAGGATATCTATAAGGTCTGATGTTTGGAGGAACACTTCCTAGCAGGGAAAATTTTAAGGATGGAAGTTTATCTTAAAGTTTAACAACCTTGGCGAGTCTTACTAGTCTCTAATATCCAAATTTTAAAGCTTTTGATGATAATTTTGTAAAAATGTTTATATTTCTAATTATATTTATATTAGAAATTTTTAAGGTAAATTAATTTTATACTACAAAATTTGGGCAAATTTATTTTCAGAAAAATGGAAATTGGTGAATATTTTTTTTGGAAAAAACATGGAATTTTAGCCCACCTGCGAATATTAGCCCCTAAAATTTTCCCTGCTTCCTGGAATCAAATGAATAGCATGATCATGATCAAGAATAGGTGGGAGTCCTTTGGGAGTTTCAAACACCTTGGAATGATTGTCCAAGGCTATTTGGAGATCTAGAGAAATAAATTATTTTGATGTTGGAACTTCTAGTGAGCATAATTGTGCAATTATGCCTCGTTTTTATCTCTTCAGAAGCTTTGTCATGACATTAGAGCTTATTATCTTTCCCACCCTCCCTGTTGTTAGGCTCCTATATTTTTCCTTGACTATCATTTATTTTCAGGAAGGAAAGGAGATTCTGGGTGACAAAGGGGTCAAATAAGTCCATCTACCCTTTGATTCAGATAAAAGATGAGCATTTTTTCGATTAAGTCTGATGGAAAGCCCAATCTCACTGCCTTCATTATTTTTCATTTAACCTCTCCATTACCTTTCATCTTACCTTTTTTTGGCACTCCCATGCTCTGAAATCCCAATTTTAACCCTAAACCCCTTTCCCTAAGCTAAAACCCCATTCCTATTACTAATATCCCTTCCCCTTTACTCATTACCCTCTTTTTCATTAAAAATAATGTAAAACCCACTTTTACATTGTTTTTAAATAAATTTAAACTATCGGGTCACACTTTAAATAAACCTTGTTTGTTTAACCCGACCGCTGTTATGTTAAAAACCCAACTCATAGTTTAAAGCCATCCGCTTTAAAAACCTTTCCCTCTGTTTTCGTTTCATTTATCCCTCCACTTTTATATATCCCTGGGCCCCACATAAAATTTAAATGCCTCCACTTTAAACTCCCCCCCCCCTCTCTTCATTTCATTTAACCCTTCGTTTCATTAAATCACCCAACCCCACCTGTTAAACTAACCCGCGATCGATCCACACCCGACCACCGTCCGATCTTCGCCACTCGATTCGACGACCCCCGCTCCATTTCACACCCCCAACTTCCCAATATTTAGAACCATTGGGGGGGTGTGAAATGGGTGGTTTTACAGCCCTTCTATCCACCACACGTCATCCCCACGCCTTATCGCATTCCCTCCAAGTAAACCACCCAACAACTCCTGCACCGTGCGATAAATCGTAAAGCACATTTCCATTAGACCGCCGGTCCCACCTCTTACCATACATCTGAAACTTCAAAAGACATACGATCTCCCCCCCCATCTGATCCAACGACCTACATACCTTTCTGCACTCCCCTCCTATCTTCCTCCTGCCAAAAAACTCATAGGGTATGGATCCAAATGGTTTTCCGCAAAAAAGGATTATAAGAAAAAGAGCGAATAAAATCCAGAAAAGGAGAATTCAAGGTAAATATAAAAATAGATAAGAAGACAGTGAAAGGAAAAGGGCAGGTGATACAGTAAGGTAAAAATAAATTTATAGTGGGAGTAAATGCAGATAAGGACAACTTAAAATTTTAAAGACAAATCAGAGGAAAAATCAATAAGAAAGACAAAGCCAGATGTCAAGGATCTGTCAAAGATATTTTTGGCTTGGGCCTTGAATGGTATTAATTTTCAAAACTTCATTTACTATGTAGTAAATGCAATCTTTCACCCTAGATTAGGGAAACCTCCTCAGTTGCAGTTAAATACTGCATGTATTTTTCATTATCAGTTTTGTTTTTTTGGTTGGACTTTGTTTAGACTCTGAGCTTCAAATATTATTGTATTGGACCACTGTAACTATTTTTGAGCTGGACATCAATGATACAAGCACATTCATAGGATCCTTGAGCTATGTTGATGGTGATGTTATCCCTCTTTTGTTAATGTTTTTTCGCTGTTTTTTTCCTAGTGTACATCAATCTCCTTGATAGTAGAACAAAGATTTTAGATTAAGATATGCTGCATGAGCACCTTAATTTTTTCTGTTAATTTTATCTCAATGTTTTCCTTTACAAAGTATAACTGAAGAATTCTTAACTACTCTTTATTTTGACCTAACTGTTATCTTAAGGTTTTCTTTTGAAGTTTAACTAAAGAATTCTTAACTGCTCTTTAGTTTCTATGAAACCGTTATCTTAAGGTTTTCCTTGTGAAGTTGGGTTAAAGAATTCTTAACTACTCTTTAACCCCACTAAAATTTTGTCTTAAAATGTTTTCCTCTAAAGACCTGAATGCAGAATTTAGAGACTGTCTACGCCGCACTTATGTTGAAGTATAGTTAAATAATTCTTAACATCTCTTTAGCTTTAGAGAACTCACTGCCATCTTATATTCATCCTTCCACAGAGATCCATTTGACATAGTTAGCTTTCCATGTGAAAACCTTTGAAAAGTTGATGTACAACTCAACCCTTTTATGACTCCATATCCCAATGGATTAAGCTTCCCACATTCTATTTGCCCAACCAAATAAACAATAAAAAAAACAATCCCAATCTTTATAACTAGCCTAAAATCAGAAAATATAATCATAAAGCTAAATCAGTCAATCATAAGTACAGAGAGAGCCCTTTCTGAGCCCAGGAAGGCTAGGTCGTAGACTCCAAAGTGGTTTGATGTTGTTCTCTGCAACTTGTTCTTGGAAATCTTACAAATTACAGGGAGCTAACATAATGGTGACCATATTGGGGAGCACTGAGTTATTAAAAAAAATCTTAATACTTCTTTAGAACTCAAAAAACCCACCAAAATTTGATGATTCAAGTATTAGCCAAGATTTTTATTTGGTTGCTGATGGTGGACAATAGCCAGCGTCAAGAAAGTTGAAATCATCCACCTGGCGACTCTATAGTTTTCAGTTGACCTAAAGACTCCACTGGTAGAAGAATCCAGATCGGTTGTAAAGATCCAGTGACCCTTTTATCTGACTGATTGACAAGATGGATCCAAGAATACAACGAAGGTATGCTCTAATGAATAGAGTTCACATTCTGGGATTCCCACACAAAATGCCACAAGTAAGTTGGGACAGAAATATGCCTACCTTTCAGGATGGAAAGGTTGATGACCCCTTGTTACATCTCATTAAATTTCATATACACTCATGGAGTTTGAAAGTCGAATGGCATGAGGATTGACTCATGAAAATGTTCATGCTAACATTAGAAGGGAAAGCAAGGAAATGGTATGAAGGTCTAAACCTTGGCAGTTTGTTTTCTTTAAAATTTTTCCGTAAGGTGATTTATGAGCATTATAAAGAAATTTATCCATCTTTATCATTAGCCGAAAATTGTTGTGATTAATCTGAGGATCTCATACAATACCTTGTAAATATTGATGAAGATTTGGGAAATTGGCATCTTGAGGATCTATTAGAAGCAATTCGTTAATTTCATGCTCAAGTAAACTGTCATGATAACCAAGAGAAGTTGGTTGAGAATGAAAGCAATCAGGAAATGAAAGAAGATCCACAAGATCTCTCTGAAGGGACAAATGATGATTCATCTACTCTTTTTTATGAGGTTCAAGAAGACATTTAGCCTTATGATCAGTCTTCACAAGAGAAATAGAACAACCGTGGTTTTATCCAAAGAAAACAAAGACTGCCTCCTCCTTTAACTGAAGAATAAATCAATCAGATTCTAAGCATGAAACCAACCTCTAAATTTTTACATAAAGAAATTATTTCTATTTGTTCTACTTCTGACTTATGTACTGAAGAATTTCCTCATGCAGAAATAAAAGAACAGATTGACACTGATGCTGAAATACCTTCTCAAGAAGGTATATTTCCAGAGAGAGCTCCTCCTCATCAAAATGACGGCCTTCAAACAGAATTCAACCAACTCAATCAAGGAATATTAGGTTTTCTTGAGGACAACATAGCAGTATATTATGAGGATGCCATGGCAGATGATCATGAAGAAGGGGTAGAGTTTCTCTCTCAAAATATTCCCGAACATGACAAAGTGGAACAAGGAGTAGTCCTGGATGGAGCTTATTATTTTATTTCTCAGGGCAAGGTATTATTCCAATATCATTTTGTTGGTTTCTTAGAAACATATAAATAAGGAGCATGTTATGTCAGGAAGGGTTTGTTGCAGAGTTTAAAGAAAATTTTTAGCACTACTGTTCAAAGGTAGGTAAGATGGGAGTGGCCTTTCTGTTTTATCAGCATACTCAAAAGGCTGAATAAGAATCAATCATGTAGTAATTTACTTGATTGGTTGCATTGGATAAGGGAGTTCACTTAGTGAATATATACCTCCAAGTTAGATTAGGGTAGTTAGGTATGCAAAAGAGTTCTTAAATACTTGAGCACTTTTCAAAGTTTTCAATTTCAAGTTGTTTATTCAGGCTCAAGATCAAGTGTGTTTTAGACCTCAGTTTGCAGTAAGTGTGGATTTTAGTTTTTGAAGGTCACAGTCACAAAAGTTGCAGCAGATCAGAATTGCAGAGTAGGAATCATCCAATAAATCAAGCTACTAGTCTACAAATTTCTTGACACCTCCGAAAGTAGCTTCCCTCCCTAGTTGGAGCCACTGTTAGACTCCTGTATTTTTACAGTATCACAAGGTGACTGCCTACTCCTTAATTTTTTTGTGCTGAAAATTATATTCCTTGAATATCATTTATTTTCAGGAAGGAAAGAAGATTCTGGGTGAAAAAGGGGTCAAATAAGTCCATCTACCCTTTGATTCAATTAAAAGAGGAAATTTTTTCTAATTAAGTATGATGGAAAGCCCAATCTCACTGCCTTCGTTAGTTTTCATTTACCCTCTCCATTACCTTTCATCTTACCTTTTTCTGACACTCCCATGCTCTGAAATCCCATTTTTAACCATAAACCCCTTTCCCTAAGCTAAAACCCCATTCCCATTACTAATATCCCTTCCCCTTTACTCATTCCCCTCTTTTTCATTAAAAACAATGTAAAACCCACTTTTACATTGTTTTTAAATAAATTTAAACTATCGGGTCCCACTTTAAATAAACCCTATTTATTTAACCCGACCCCTGTTATGTTAAAATCTCGACTCATAGTTGAAAGCCATCTGCTTTAAAAAACATTTCCCTCCACTTTCGTTTCATTTACCCCTCCACTTTGATATATCCCCGGGCCCCACTTAACATTTAAATGCCTGCACTTTAAAATTCCCCCTTTAGGCTCTTCATTTCATTTAAATCTTCGTTTCATTAAATCACCTGGCCCCACCTATCAAACTAACCCATGATCAATCCAAACCCGACCACCGTCCAATCTTCACCACCCGATCCGACAGCCCCCACTCCATTCTGCACCCCCAATTGCCCACTGTTTAGAACTATCGGGGGGTTGAAAAATGGGCAGTTTTGCAACCATCCTGTCCACCATGCATCATCCCCATGTCTTATCGCATACCCTATGACTAAACCACCTAACCACTCCTGCACTGTGCAATAAACCGTAAACCACCTTTCCATTAGAACGCCCGGTCCCACCTCTTACCATCCATCCAAAACTCCGACAGCCGTCCGATCTCCCCCCCCCCTCGCGTTTGATCCAACGACCCACATACCTTTCCGCACTCCTTGCCTATTTTCCTCCTGCCAAAAAACTCACAGGGTATGGATTCAAATGGTTTTCCGCAACATAGGATTATAAACAGAAGAGCGAATAAAAGACAGAAAAAGAGCACTTGAGGTAAAAATAAAAATAGATAAGAAGACTGTG
Source organism: Pinus albicaulis (assembly GCA_034641835.2). NCBI lineage: Eukaryota > Viridiplantae > Streptophyta > Pinopsida > Pinales > Pinaceae > Pinus > Pinus albicaulis. Next base: position 449,436,169 of record CM076573.1, read on the forward strand.
AGAGGTAAAGGGCAAGTGATACAATAAGGTAAAAAGAAATTTGGAGTGGCACCAAAGGGAGATAAGGACAATTCAAAAATTTAAAGATAAATCATAGGACAAATCAACGAGAAAGACAAAGCCAGATGTTAAGGCCACTCACCTTTTAGCTCTTCACAAAATTTTTGGCCACCTTCAGCCTAATTTTGAGTTAATGAAAGCTACAGCAGTTATATTACAGTCAGATATATTTTAGCATCAATTCAGAAAGTTGTTATAAAAGTTAATTTTGCAGGCAGTTAGTCAAAGATATTTTAAAGTTAGCTCAGAGTTTAAATAGAAAGTTATTATTATAGTAGATCTGTCAGAGATATTTTTGGCTTGGGCCTTGAATGGTCTTAATTGTCAAAACTTCATTTACTCTGTAGTAAGTGAAGTCTATCACCCTAGATTAGGGCAACCTCCTCAGTTGCAGTTAAATACTGCATGTATTTTTCATTATCAGTATTGGTTTTTTGGTTGGACTTTGTTTAGACTCTGAGCTGCAAAGATTATCGTATTGGACCATTGTAACTGTTTTTGAGTTGGACATCAATAATACAAGCGCGCTCACAGGATCCTTGAGCTATGTTAATGGTGATGTTATCACTCTTTTGTTAATGTTTTTTCTCTATTTTTTCCTACTGTACATCAATCTCCCTAATAGCAGAACATAGATTTTAGATTAAGATATGCTGGATGAGCACCTTAATTTTATCTGTTACTATTATCTCAATGATTTCCTCTACAAAGTATAACTGAAGAATTCTTAACTGCTCTTTAGTTTGACCTTGTTGTTATCTTAAGGTTTTATTTTGAAGTTTAACTAAAGAATTCCTAACTTCTCTTTAGTTTCTCTGAAACTGTTATTATGAGGTTTTCCTTGTGAATTTGGGTTAAAGAATTCTTAACTGCTCTTTACCCCCACTTAACTATTATCTTAAAATGTTTTCCTCTAAAGGATGAAATGTAGAATTCAGATATTGTCTACTCTGCATTTATGTTGAAGTATAGTTAAAGAATTCTTAACTGCTCTTTAGCTTTACAGAGCTCACTACCATCTCATATTCATCTTGCCACAAAGATCCATTTGACATAGTTAGCTTTCCATGTGAAAACCTTTGAAAAGTTGATGTACAACTCAATCCTTTTATGACTCCATAGCCCAATGGATTAAGCTTCCCACATTCTATCTATCCAACCAAACAAACAATCAAACAAGCAATCCCGATCTTTATAACTAGCCTAAATCAGAAAAGATAATCATAAATCTAAATTAGTTAATCATAAATAAAGAGAGAGCCCTCTCTGAGCCCAGGAAGGCTAGGTCCTAGACTCCAAAGTGGTTTTATGTTGATCTCTGCAACTTTTTCTTGCCCATCTTACAAATTACAGGGATCTAACACCTGCGATACCCTGTAATTTGACTTCCTTTCCTTCTGAAAAAAATTTCAAGAAAAGTTCTTGAAAATTAAAAGCTACCGTCCCCAAATATTGTAACCATTGTACTCCTAGTACAACATCAAGACCTACCATTGGAATGGAAAGCATTGGACTTGTTGTCACTCCAAGAGATAGTCTTGAGTTGCAGGAGACCAGTGCCTAGGACATCTTAAAAGCAAGACGTCATCTCGGCTCTCTTTATGTTCTTTGGAAGGTACTTCCTGGATATAAACTCGATGGAATTACTTGATGTGTGATTCTGGACAACAAAGGGAGCAGAGTAATAATGTGAAATTTGATTGTAAGAGAAAAGGATCACTCAGAATGGGCCCATGACCGTAATTCATTTCAATTTTTGTTGCAAATAGGGCCGGGTGTGGAGCCAACTAATAGTATTTAAAGATAATGGGGATGGACACCACGAAGAATTAAGGTGGTAAGTCAGAGTGGGGCAGGCTTACGAAGGTATAAGAATCCACCCTCCAGAGACTTAAGAAAAAGTGATTGAGATAAGAATTTTGGAACACAAATCATGCACCAAGCCTAATTAACGTAGAATTACAGACCATGTACGAGTATCATTCAAGATAAATTCATAAATAATCTATAAACAACCCACATTCTGAACGCATGATAACATGTAAGAAAGTGTGACAAAATATAGAAATATAGGAAACCAAACACAAAAGGGTCATACATACTATTCATAAATCCAGTAGGAATCCATTCTTGCAACAATCAATCGTTATATTATTTCTTCAAAACGACGCTTTCAGATATACATTAAGAGAAATTCTCAAAATTACAAAATGTGCTACACAGACTATGCACTTCAAACTTCCAGAGAATTTAGAACCTTTACTTCATTTGCGAGTTGGACTTTTATAGTTGTTAAATGGGAAGCGTGGCCAGATATTTATTTAAAAAAAATATTCCCTACTGATCTTACAGTTTCCCATCTAAATCAAAAAATGATGCGGAGTAATGGCATCGCATCTGAATCGGTATTTTCAGACACAGACTATAATAAAACATAACAGAAACATTAAATGTAGATAGTGTGTAGGGTGAAATCGAGATTTCACCTGATTTTACAGTACATTGAAGTTGAAAATCAAAAATAAAAACTAAGGCCGCTTGGGCCTGATCACGATGTCCATTAGTGGGTACAACGGGGAGTGCCAGAACCTTCTCAGTAACGTGATCTGACTGAAGAGGTGGAGGAGCTAGGCTGACAAGGTGATGGGGGTGGCGGTCACTATGAAGTAGAGGAAACTGGAGGATTCACATATTCATAGCACTTTTTCCAGATGAATGCTTTGGGTAGCTGTGCTGTGGTGAAGGATTCGAACATAGACTGCAGTTGTGTGAGCTTTGTATAATCCAGGAGGGCAACAAAGAATCTCTTGACCTGAGCAAGGAGGAATAATTCCTTACGTAGTGTTGTTACTAAGGTATATGCCTTTAGCCAGGAGGTCTTCTCTAATGTTATGTCTGCCTTACACTTGATCTATATCATTTTCTAATCATAAGCGGTTAGGGGAAGAAATGCGCCTTACTGTTGGTCCCAGCATGGCGGGAGGCCATCTTATACCAACTTGCGCCATTCCTGATCGAATCTCTCCACTCCCTTTGACACCAGCACTAAAAAACCCAATGCTTTTATGCATGCCTCCTATTTCTCGATCATCTTAATGACCTCCATGATAGTCCTGAAACGGTCGACCACTCCCTGGGTACTCAATTCTTCAGACGAAAGTTCGTTGAGATACCTAACATATTTCCTTGATGTTGCTACCTTATACTCCTGAATAGCACTCTTCTTTTCTTTAGTTAGCACGATGAGCTCCCAATGCTGCTTGACCTCTGTTATGATCTCTCCCTAGACCATTTTCCTTGCTTCTACCAATGACATGTTACCTTTAAGTTGTGATTTCAATTCTTTGATAGACTTCTCATGTCCCTGGGCTTCCTTGCAGAGGTTCTCTACCCTTTTTTTGTAGGGATGAAACCATCTTTTGATTCTCTGCGTATGCAGCCTTGGCCTCGTCTAGGAGCCAATGGGTAGTGCGTGCTGCATCTTCTGACATCCTTAGATTTTCTAGAGCCTTGGTTAGTTGTTCCAGAGCACTCTGTGGATCTTCTAGTACAGGAACTACACATGTATGTTCACCCCACTTAAGTTGTAGCTCTGACAACCTCTTATTTAGCCTAGCAATTTCCTTATCCTTTTGAGCAATCTCTTCCTCCCTTTGAGCAACGGAATCAGGGAGGATTTTTTTTTCATTTTCCACCTGGGAAATTTCCTCAGTCTGAATATGTTCAAAATGTGGAATATTTAATTTTCGCCTCAATTCTATTACCTCCAACTCTGTTTTGGTGAGAAGGGACTACAATTCTGAATTGGAATCAACTCCCTTCCCTCTTATCAATTTTCTACAGTTCTCTAGTTGAGCAGCAATAGCTTTAACACTAGCTCTTTCCCTTTGTTGGGTGGCCTTCATTTGAGTCAATTTCCTTTGGATCCTCTATAGGGTGACTGTATGTTTTACTACCTCAGTCCGTAGCATGTCCTCAATACACTGGTGTAGATCTAACTTATCTGGAAGGGGAATGGAAGCTAAGTTCAAAATTATTTCCATGGCTCTATACTGGGATCCCGATGGTACGAGATGAGTGGATGAATGCTGGATGGCCAATATGAGTTGCTCTTTATCCATATCCAGGAATGAGGAGAGCTTGGTATGATTTTTGTCAACGAAATGAGAAATTTCAGCCCTCAGATTTTGTCTCGCGGATTTTTTCCTGGCCTCAATCTGTTCCTTTGCATCATATTTGCCCAATGTGACCACTTTTGAAAGTTCTGAAGGGCCTGAAGAAGATTTAGAATCAAAGGAGAGTAGGAAGCCTAGTTTGTATTTGTCAGGGCCTCTGAGCAAGGAGACCTCGTCATCGAAAAATTCAATGTCTAGGTCCTTAGGCCCTTCAGTTCTTTGATTTTTACTGGGGTGTCCTTCCTCATCCTCCTCCATGAACCCTTGAATATCCTGGGGGTTTCCCTGTTCCAGACTTTCTGCCTCAATGAGTGCATTGCCTCCTTTTCCTTCAGGAGCTAGGGATTCGGCCTCCATCTCTGTATCCAAAGGCCACGTATAAGAGTTAGCTTTACATTCAATAAGAGGCCTAGGTTCATGCACATATGATGTGGATTTAATTTTCTTCTTCCTACGTGTGATGAACCCCTTAAGATCATCATGTCAGACATCTCCCCGCGGGAAATTCATCTCCCGCAACATCCTTTCCACTATGGAGAGGGCATGCCTTGAATTAATGGTGAAAGGGCCTACAAAATTTTGAAGCCTGAAGATGTATTCCTTTTTCGCAAGCACGAAGTGGGCTTGGTCGGCACTTAGGACCTAATGGATGAACTCGAGGGCGAAAATCCTCATGGATGGGAACACTGGAAAGTGATAAGGAGGTACTTCAGCAGCATATACCCTGATCTCTATGTGATCTTCGAATATGTATCAATCACCTGTGAAATCCATTTCACTGAACTAGAGCCATTCCTTTTGCTCAGGAAAAATTATGGGCGGGGAGCTGTCGTGTGTGATAACATAGTGTTACACTGAGATTTGTGACCATGAAATTTTAGTACTCCCTTAGAAGTCTACAATATCAAAGTTCCTAAATTCAAGCCTTGAAATTAAGAGAAAAGCTCATAAAAGTCTTAAAAACACTTGTATCGCACTTTCTCTTAGTATTGTCTGCGGTGCCGCACCTTTTGGCTATAAATATTGCGGAGCCAAACACACTTTTTATTCATTAAGGGTGCGGACCCCTGTAAAAGGTAAAAAAGGGCGCAAGTAAAATCTAGAAGCTTAGTTTGAGTCATTTTTGGAAGCTTCTAGAAACATTCCTGTGGTGGAAAGCCTGCTCTTTTCAGGTTCATGCATCCCTTCCATTAAGGAGCTAATCCCTTTGAAGGAGGATTCTATCCCTTCTTTTTTGGAGCTGTAACCTCCTCTCTTTCACTATAAAAAGATACATGGGGCAGCCTCAAAGGGTTACAATTGATGAGTTCAAGATTTAGTATTGTTGGAGGTGAAATGTTGCTGGAACTTAGACCCTTTTAGCTGAGATTTTATGTGGGAAAGATTACATACCTTTATGTATCTTGGTTGAAAGAGTTCAAGGCTTGTCAGAGTAAAGGAAATGCCTGTTCTGGACCCCAGGAAGGCCTGTATGACATCAAGGTAGACACGGTTGTAAGGTTCTTCTTATTTAAGTTAATACGAATGAATATTGTTTTCTCAATGGGCTATTTAATTTATTATCTCATTTCATGAATTCCTTGATCATATTGATATATTTTTGATTCATAAATTGATTTATTATACAAGTGATTTTGATATTTTCTTGTGTTTGTGACTGCAGATCCTTGACGACGACTTTCTTCAAGCCACTGGAAAGAAGATCAGGGCTGGACTACAAGTAGGTTTCTAAGACCCTGTTATAATTAATTCCATGTCAAAAAATATCTAGAGAAAATGGTTTTTATTTGTCCGTTTGTTGCCAGCTGTCCGTAGGACACTTGGGAGGTTTGTCTTGTCCGCAAGAACGAATTATCCGTCCAACAAAATGGCGACTCCACTGGGGAAAGGATCTTGAACTTTGATTTATTTTATTTTTGGCTTGTGAATTTATTTTTTCTGATTTTGATTGATTTATACTGGCTTGGGTAGTTTATCCCTGTAGAATCCCTAAGAAATGATTAAGATTTTTTAATATTTTCTTTAGTTTTCTTGTGTCCGCTCTTTTCTTTTATAGACAGTGCAGGCAGCTCCGCACTTTTCTTGTACCCACAGTGTGGGACCGCACTGGTTTGCACTGAATCTTGCAGACCCTGTGAAATTTTTTGAAAAATATTAAAATCCTCTTTTATGGATTATTTTGTTAGATTCTCAGTGAATACCCAGACCTGTATCTTCTGTCAGGAAGCCTTGGTTAAGAGTTTATTTCAACATTTTTAGTTTTGAATGATTTTTTGAAAGATCTGCATGTTATAATGATTTTTGCTTTGTATTTATCCTGCTCAAAGATTAGAAACCTTGGTATATGTTTAGATCACTGGTATTTCCTTGCTTTCTTTCTGAGTCTGACATCATAGCAGAAATTGTTTTATGAGATTTAGATTCCATTTTTCTCATTTGCAAATCTTTAAAAAAAAATTTGTTGATAAGTTTCGAATTTCACTTAAAAAACCAAAATTGGATATTTTTTGAGTTCTTGCTGATCCAAGCAAAGAATTTCTTAGTTAAATTACAAGCTAAGCAAGAAATCCTCAAAATATTTGAAGTTTTAATTCAGATTTAGTCTTTATAATTTTTAGATCTCAAAATTAGTGTTTTTAGCTTTGAGTGTTATTTCTAGAAATTGTAGTGTTCTTTTGAAGAAAAAATTAATTTGTAGTTTCGATCTTGAATTAAAGGGATTTCTTATTGAGCAATAGATCATTTTGAGTTCTCATTGAAATTGGATTTCTTTTCATTTATTCTTGTTTGAAGGAAATATTTGTTTTTAAAAGATTGCATTTCTCAACTCTTCCTTTAGATAGAATTCATTGAAAGAAAACGAATTGTTTCTCATAATAGATGCATTTTTAGTGTGTTTTGAGTCGGGTCACTACATATCATCAGTGTCACTTTCACACCTATTGTCCTAAGAAACAGCCCATTAAAATTAACGCTTAAATTAAAATCAATCTAGTAATTTTTATATTTCTAGGGCTCTTTTCACCAATATAGCTTAGGCTAGTGTCTTGGAGTAGGGAGTAATTAACTCTCCAAGACATTTAAAACAAAAAAGTAGTTGATATTGTGGTAGGAAAAAATCCAATAGTCACTTGTATGCTCTGGGAAGCTCCTCTTAAAGGAGTCGAGCACGAGATCATATCTGAACTAGTGGGATAATCAATTCTATCTCATTGGGAACGATAGAAGATATGTGCATATTAACAATGGTAAAACTTGGATAGACCATTGTTGAGGAGCATGGGGTCACTTGTCGATATACCTTGGATTATGTCAAGGAGCCTTCAAGGGGATTGAGCTTTGTTACTCTGCCCTTGCACGTATGTCGGGTCGTAGACTGTTCCCCTAGGTATATTAGTTCTTGTTGGTAACCATAGTGACCATAATCTTTACGGTTTTTTCCTAAGGTGACGGTGGAGGAAAGATCCCACTGTACCTGGAGAAAATGTCGACTAGACTCACTTGGACTCTCCGGAGGGTTATCTTCACTCGAGATGGTTTAAGTGGAGAAACTTGCATCGGTCTGTTTCATTAAGCAGGTTGTTGGGGTAACTGTTCCAACCGCCCTTTCTACATTAAATACTACGATGTTGGATTTCATCACCAACTAGTGTTTTTAGTGTGGGAAGTTACTGTTTTTGTGTGGTTTGATCTCCTAGATTTTTAGGCGTGTGATTCATTTTTTTGTTTCCTTAGCGACTCTATGAGTTTTCATTGAAATTTTCTTTGATTGCATGTGATTAATAATTTTTAATTGTGGCTGAATTACCAAGACAATCGCATAAACTCCAGGGAAAGCCCCCTGAGTATACACTAAGCCAACTTGAAGGGCTGCGAGCTCTAGTATCGCCTAGTGACAGTAGAATTAGATCAACAGAAGCCGGAGAGTCATCTATAGTTGTTCATCCTTATTATCAATCACAAACAACATAGCATATTCAAGAGCCAATTTCAGTTTCCAAAATTACTGGTAGTATTTCTCCTTCCAGTGAATTAGCTAAAGAACCTGAAATTTCTGAGCCTGACACTAAACCTGTTGTATTGGAACCATCTTCAGGATTTGTTACTCCGACTTCTAGTGATCCTGGTTCACCTAGGGTAAGACATCGCATTACTAAAAATCTTCCTTCTGACCTCATATCTATTGAAGAACTTGTTGGTCCAGACGAAGACGTAACTCTTCCCGAAACCCAACAAAATTTGAATCTTAGGGAGCGTGAATCAATATTCTACAGTCCTTTTAGAACTGATGCTTGGTATTTATCATTGAATTTTTTTTTAGAAAACCCGGGTCTTAGTTTTTCACCACCCCGAATTCCTTTTCATCCTACACCAAGAGGTTATTATCCTTCATAAATTATGTCAGGTGAGTCATCTATGTTTTCCCAATCACCGGAAACATTTTATACGATGGTCCTTCTGTTCCTTCGGGGTACCAGTCACTCTTTGGTACTTTCTCAGGAGAAACTCCTTGACCAGCTAAACAAGTGTTATCATCTGGTACAAATGGAACTAAAACTGAAACGTGGAACGCAGAGAAAATTTTTATGATGTCTGGTAATATTCCAAATCCTCAACCTCAAGGTAGTTAGTTACCGCCTGGGGGGCAACCTCAAGGTAGTCAGTTACCGCCTGGGGGGCAGCCTCAAGGTAGTTAGTTACCACTTGGAGCGCAACCTCAAGGTAATTTTTTACCAGGATAAACTATAGGACAATATTATTTACCTGGGGAACAACCTCAAGGACAGTACATACCTCAAGGTTATCAACCTTAAGGACAGTACATACCCCAAGGTCAACCCCAGACTCAGTATATTCCTCAGGGTCCTTATCAACCCCAAATTCAGTACATGCCTCAAGGTTATCAACCTCAAGGTCAGTACCCAACTCAAGGTTATCAACCTTCCGGTCAACCGTCATTACAAGGAGTTGGAAATTTACCAGTTAATTATCAACCTTACGTTCAACCAAGTTATGGTCCTTCGTATGTACAAACTTCTACGGGCCAATACCCCAGAATGAATATGATGTGGAATTAATCTCAAATTCAACAGACTATGCAACCTAATGTGCAGTTACCTAATAAACCTGAGAAACCTTTAGTTTTGGTCCAACCCAGCAACCTGTCTAGCCTACTTTTCAAGTCCCTGCACCTGGTTCTGTTCAGCAGCCCGGGCCTAGTACACCTCAGACTCCGCCTCAGATTGCTGCAACTACTGCAAATTTTGTTCAACCTACAACACCTGTTTCTGGAGTATCTGTAGCTCTGGTTTCTTCTATCCTTGCATCCGTGCAAATTCCTCAAGCCTCTGTGCCACAGTCAGGACCTACAATTCAGACTATGGTCTAGATGCCTACAGGACAAGCTGGTACTAGTACGATTATCTCTAGTCAACCACAGTTTACTTATCAACTGTACCAGGGACAGTATCAATTTTTTCAGGCTACACGAAATCCAGTATATCAGTATCAGCCATACCCTGGGTATACTTATCAAGTACCTCAACAATCCCAGTATGGTTCGATTAATCCTGGTTACCCAGGAGGTTTCACGATTCCAAATGCGCATCCAATTCCAGGGTATCCTGGATATCCTCCACCTGGCACTAGTTTTATCACACAAGGTTATCAAGACCCTGGCCATCGATTACCATTCATAGCAACTTTAGATTTACCAGATCTATCGCGCCTTACGAACGATCCCATTTTTTATCTTCCATATTGGTTGCCGATGCTTAACAAGTTTCCCAGTGATATTACGAAGTTTGAAGGTAAGTCAGGAGAGGACCCATCTAATCACGTTATGACTTATCACCTCTGGTGTGCATCCAATTCACTAATCGATGATTCGATTAGATTGCATCTTTTTCAGAGAACTCTCATTGGTCTAGTTGCCAAATGGTACATTGAGTTACCATGCGACTCTTTTAATAATTTTAATGCACTAGCTACTGCTTTCTTAACCCATTTTCAGTTGCCTGTCAGATACAACAACGACACAGAATTGTTGACTTCATTAGAATAGTCTATGTCTATGTACATATCTGATCACATTCATGAATGGAGACGTAGAAGGCGTTTAGTGAAAGTCTTTATTCCAGATCGAATTTTGGCTGAATGGTTTATTAAATCATTATTGCCCAAAATTACTGAAGATGTGGCCAAAGGAGGCATTGTTATGGAAGAGAAAGTCATTACTCAGGCTCAGTACCTTGACCTTGTATATACTCAATCAGGTACTCTGTATGATAAAATCCCCGATTTACCAAGACTTGGTCAATTAACTACAACTCCTTCTGGCTCCTATGCCGCTGATGGTGTAATTGGTTTTGTTAGCACTGTTAAAAGTAAGAAGAAGTCTTCCAAGACCACTTCTCCTGTTATCACTTTAACCGATTCACCCAAAGGATATTCTTCCCTAGAAGCTTCCGCCAATATTCATGTTGTAGAGTCATCTACAACCAAATCTAAAACTGGTGGTAAGAAGAAAGGTAAGAATAAAAAGAAAAAATCTTCAAAAGATAAAAACGATACAACTGAACCAACTGACGAAAAACGCAAACCTCTATATCCTTGTCTCATTTGTGATGAGGATCATTTTACAAAAGAGTGCCTGCATAGAGCTGAGGTATCATAATTCCTTAAGGGTTAGCCTATACCTACTGTCTTGAAGGATCCCTTTCCCGCTCAAGATAGTAACATGGTTGGATCTTCCTCCAATGCGCTTGAGAATATCTTGATGGTTGCGACACGATCGCAATATTATGGTAGTAAAAATACTAGTAAAGAAGCAAAAAAATCCAATTCTGCATCAAATACATCTCCCTCAGTTTCTGATCCATTACAGATCGAGAAACAAAATCCTGACTTAGTGATTAAACCACCTGCAAAAGGTGTACTTCGTAAATCAGCTTTCAATCCACATGCGAGAGCTGCTCAGAATTACAATATTGTTGAAGATTTGGAAATTTCCCCTTTAGCAATGTCGGCTTTGGAAGTATTGCAATCATGCCCAGCCCAAAGAAAATTACTTTTGTCAGCCTTAGGAGCCGTAGATCTCCAGGATTTGAACCTCATGATCTTTGATTTAGATAATTTTACACCCCACTTACCCCATCAAATGGCTTTTCAGATTCTGGTAATAGTAAAAACCAAACGTATCTTTTGTACTATTGTTGATGAAGGGGCTTCTTCGTGTATTATGTCGTTAAAATGTTGGAAATCACTTGGTTCTCCGACCATTAACCAATCACCAAATATTCTCAAAGCTTTTGACGGAAGAGGTTTTCAGCCGTATGGTATCTTACAAGATCTACCAATAGAGGTTGAAGGCAAAATGGTTAATCTAGATGTGGAGGTGGTCGATGCCCCTCTGGATTACAACCTTCTCCTGGGTCACAGTTGGTCTTACGCCATGACTGCTGTTGTATCATCGATCTTTCATCTCATCATGTTTCCTCATAAAGGAAAGATCGTTAAAGTAGACCAGCTCTCATATTATTCATCTGACCCAGCCTCTACTGATAGCATCCAGCATATCGGAAAATTGACTATCCCTTATAAGGATGTCGGAGTAGGTTTGATTAAAGATTCGGCTTTACTGGGAAATTTTTCCCTGCCTACTCCCAATGTACAACTTCCTATTACTAATATCAATATGATTGCATCAAGCACTATTTCCTTTGATGATCCTTGGATAGTACCTTCAGAATCAGAATTGGATTCTTTCGATGGCCCGATGCCTTTGAGTCCTTTTGAGTTAGCATATCAAAATGTACAGTCATTTTCAATATCAAGCTTAGCTTCGACACCAATTCTGGATCTTGCTCAACAAATATTCAATACTGATGAACATATTCGTGAATTCTTGTCAGTAGATGAGTTACCATGGGAATATCTTCATCATAGGTCTTCATTTTTACCTGATCTTGATCATTTTGAGAATCATTTTTCCTCCATTTTTACCACTTATTATGTCAATGAACATCAGAATCCTTTCTCACATATCAATTATGAATTGAATTTAGAAAATATTTCTACCACGGTTCCTCTTGACATTTCAGTAAAACCTGGAATTTTTGAAAACATTCATATAGGTGCTTCTTGTATGACTGATGAAATCCAAGCATATAAAGCCCTATTTCAGGAATTCCGTGGCATTTTTTTCTGGTCATATGAAGAAATGACAGGAATCGATCCTTCAATTTTTGTTCATGAAATTAAGACATACCCGGATGATAAACCCGTTTGACAGAGATTACGTCAGATACATCCGAGAAAAGTTGCCGCTATCAAAGCCGAAGTTGAAAAATTACTTCGCGCAGGTTTTATTTATCCAATTCCACTCACGGACAGGGTATCTAATATTGTTTTGGTCAATAAAAAACAAGGAACAATACGATTATGTATAGATTATAGGGATATAAATCGAGCTTGTCCAAAAGACAATTATCCAACCTCTTACATCAATCAAATTATTGACGATTTTGTTGGAAGTGAAATGTTCTCGTTCATGGATGTATTTTCCGGCTACAATAAAATCAACATACTCCCTGCAGATCAACCTAAAACAACTTTCATTTGTCCATGGGGAACTTTTGATTATCGCAAACTACCTTTTGGCCTTAAGAATGCTGGTGCCACTTTTCAAAGGGCCATGTCTTATGCATTTCATGACACTAAGCACATTGTGCAACCCTACCTCGATGATTTGCCTGCTCATTATTCACGCAGAGCAGATCATATTACTCATTTAAGAGCCATTTTTATACGATGTAGGCATTATAAGATTCCACTGAATCCTCACAAATGTGTTTTCTGTGTACAATCGGGATGATTATTGGGATTTATTTTCTCAAAGGCAGGCATTCATGTCGACCCATCGAAGGTTGAGGAAATCATCAATTTACCTCCTCCTTCTACTCTTCACCAACTCCAAAGTTTGCAAGGGAAAGCAAACTTTTTACGTTGATTCATTCCTAACTATGCCAAGTTAACAAAAGGTTTCACTAGGTTGTTGAAATGGAATATTCTTTTCTTTTGGGATGAGGTCGTTGATAGATCTTTTGATGCTTTGAAAAACGCATTGACCCATGCACTATTACTTCATCCTCACAACTACAACTAAGATTACTTTTTGTACCTCGCCGCTTCCGATTCCACGATAGGGGTGGTTTTAGTTCAGGAAGATGAATTCCATAGTGAACATGTAATTTACTATCTTATTCAAAATTTGCATCTGATTGAGATCAAATATTCACATGTGGAGAAATTTTCCTTGGCAGTTGTTCAAGCTGTCAAGCGTTTTCGTCATTACATACTTTTACGCAAAATGAAAATGATCTCTGATTGTAACCCTATGATGTATATCTTGACCAAACAATTGCTAGGGGGAAAATACTCCAAATGGATTGTTATCCTGTAGGAGTTTGATTTGGAGTTTGAAAAATCCAAATCCAAGAAATCATCGATATTTGCTGAACTTATGTGTGATTTCCCACGTACTGATACAGAAACTGTGGCGGAACAACCAATCGTGGACGAATCCTTGTTTCTTATTAGTACCATTGATCCTTGGTATGGAGATATTATTGTTTATCTTTAGACCCAATATTTTCAACCTGAGCTTTCACAGTCGCAACGACGAAAAATACGTTTCTAGTCTCAACAATATCATATTGTTGGCAACACACTATACCGTTGTGGTGCGGACTCAATTTTTTGACGTTGTCTAACCCATGAAGAAGACGAAAAGGTTTTAAATGACTTTCACTCTGGAGCATGTGGCGGTCATATGTCTGGGTACGCCACAACCCAAAATATATTGCGCGCAAGTTATTTCTGGCTGTTCTTGTTTAAAGATTGTATTTATGCGGTTCGAAAATGTCATAATTGTCAAATATTCAATCGAAAAATGTGTGCACCACCTGCTCCTCTTCACCCTATAATTGATGTTGGTCCTTTTTAAAAATGGGGCATTGACTTCATTACATGTAACCCTCACTTGGCTGGGGGGCATGGGTATATTATTCTAGCAGTAGATTATTTTACCAAATGGGCCGAGGCGATGCCTACATTTGCGACAGATGGAAACACTACAACTACTTTCATATTCAATAATGTGATTGCTCGTTTCGGTGTACCGCAAGCGATAATTACTAATGACGGGAGCCATTTTCGAAATATCATGATGACCGGGTTAACGGACCAACTTGGCCTGCGCCATGACAGTTCTACACCATATTATCCGTAGGCTAATGGTTTAGTTGAAGCAATTAATAAAGTTTTAGTCATCATGATCAAATGAATCATTGGCATTCATAAGTCGAATTGGCATACCATGCTCTTTTCAACACTTTGGGCATATTGAACCTCAGCAAAAATATCGACAGGTTTTACCCCTTTTCAACTAGTTTACGGTTTAGAAGCAGTATTACCCATTGAATGCGAGATACCATCACTCCAACTAGCCATAGAGTTACTACCAGCCACTTCTGAAGAGGAGAAACATTTTTTATACTTGGCTCAATTAGATGATAATCGACACACCGCTACATTAGCTACCGAGACTCATGCGAAAAGAATGAAAGCTCAGTATGATAGAAGTGTTACCCCTTGTAATTTTTTAGAAGGAGACCTAGTTTTGATTTATGATCAAGCCAACGATAAACTAGGGGCTGGGAAATTCAAACCCATGTGGCATGGTCCTTATATTGTCAAGAAACAGCTTGCAAAAGGGGCCTATGAATTGATTGATTTTGACGGGGTCTCTTTAGGTAAACCCAGAAATGGACTTTATCTGAAGAGATATTACGCTTGATTTTTGTGTGGAGATCTTCTCTGTATATTAGTTACTTTTTAGCTGGTGTGCTATAGATTAGAAACATGTGCCTAGCTTAAGTGTGCTTTTACTACTATTCCTACTTATCTGGATACTCTTGATATCGCAGATGTCGACGTCCTTTCAAACATATATTGGTTTTGCTGATGGCACTTGTCGTAGTACACGAAACATCTCTTCCGCAGCTTGGGTTATTTATTCACCCACTGACGAGTTAGTATCTATGCATGGGGTAAGCCTCAATCAAACAATGAACAATATTGCTGAATATAGTGCAGTTATTGAATTATTGTCGGAATCCATTTCATTTGGAATTCGGAATTTGATCGTTAGGTTAGATTCTGAACTCATTGTATTACAGTTAAACTGAGTATATGCCATTAGAAACCTAGTATTATTAAGATTATTTTTAAGGGTTCATCTCTTGGAACGAGAGTTCGATTATATCGAGTATCAACACATTCCAAGAAATTTAAACATATTAGCAGATGCAATAGCTTCTAGTGTTATAAACAGACATTTGCAATAATAAAGTAATAAATCAGCATTCGATAACATGATTGAACAGGTAACTCGAAATAATAGTATATCATAGTATAGATGTAGTGTTCAAAAAATAGTACATCATCTTCGATCATAGGTTCAAAATGCCTTATGATCGGAAAAAAGTGATACAAAAATGAGTCTATACAGTCAATCATCCACTATCCATGGTGATGATCATGATAATACACTACTGCTCGTGCCACCCTAGTAAAAAATCTCCTGAATGGTCCAGGAACACCAATGACGTATCTCTGTAGACGGAGTGGGATGTCATCTATGGTAGTCTCAGGAATATCCATAGCTAGCCGCTCCAAATGGTGTTCTAAATCAGTCAGGATCTCTGCCTTTTGATCTTGTGGTGGTGGTGGTGGTGGTGCTGCATCCCTTTGCCTCCGGTCAAAGGGGTGATGAATGGCTGGTTGAATTGGACCCACATCTGCATTTAAAATTTTTGTTACTAGTTTTGGACAATTTAAAAAAAAAAAAAAAATTAGAAATTAGAACATGTCAAAGAGATTTTTTACCTGAATCATCCCACTGAGCTCCTGGAGGAAGGGGAATATCTCGGTTGCCGCAGAAATCCATGCCCGCATAAGGAAAATCCTCTATCACAAAAATTTGGCGTTCTAACCAACGAAAATAAGCCGAGGGAAATCGAAAAATCTCCCCACCCTCGCTATGACGGGCCATCAAAGCAACCCATCGAACCATCCGAGACTCTCGAGGTCTACTAGCATCAACAAGAATATGTTGCGGGGCTAACATAGGGATCCTCTCTAGAGAAAAGATAACTACGATAGATCCATATCCAAATTTTTTTAACTTCCCATTCTTTGCTCTGGTAAGTTGGCCTTTCACATTTTCCAACACTTCCTCGCACCAGTTGAATATGGTGCCTCAGAAACAATCTACTGCAATCTGCATCTGAGATCCAGTAGCTACATGAAAAGCTGCACTTTCGCACAACTTGACAACGGTAAATGTAATCACTTTTAACTCGGGACGGATGATAGTTTTAATGTCAATCTGTTTGTCTCTAGGATTGGCTTCATCATTAAAAAAATCTAATTGTAGGCTGGAAACAGACTGGCCACCTGGCCTAGCCCCAAATAGAGAAAGTGGTTTGCCTCTCTTAGACAAACCAGTCAAAAAATATATGTCCTCCATCTCAATTTTGAGCCGGTGACCTCCAATCATGAACAATGGTCCTAAACGTCCCACTTGCTTACCAACCAAGTGAGAAGATCTACTTGAGCTCTCATGCCACTGATAGCCCAAAATTTGAAAAGCCCGCATGCTCTTAAAACTTGCAAAGTACGTTGATGAATCATTGTTGCTTCATATATCTCCTCATGTTCCCGTTCTCGCCAAATGAGCATTGTAGATATCCTACAATGAGTAAAATGAAGGATTAGAATCATTTTGAAACAAAAATTTTGGGTAATTTAGGAGGAAAATGTGTTTTTAAATTCGTTACGGCACCCTCGCACTTTATGCTCAGAGACAGTGCATAGCTCCGCACGGGCTCTGTGTTAAAAGTACGGGACCTCGACATTTTCCTTTGTGAGAAAATTTCAGGGTCCGTAGGTACCTAGTGTCCTACCTGCAGACCCCCGAGGGCGGATTTTTGAACCTATTTTCCTCCTAAAAATGAAAATTTGACCCTGATTTAAAAAAATGAATAGATGAAAAGCAAGTAAAAGAAGTTGTGGATTACCTGGTGCAGACAGTTTTCGATTCCAACGGTCGGTTTGTCCAGAATCTTCTTTGAAGCGTTTTTTGCCAAAAGCTCTAAAATTTTCACTCCAAACTCAAACTGTAAAATTGAACTTGAAAAACTCCTTTTTATAAGTTTTTTTGAATAAATGAAATTTAAATTTGTTTATTTTTCACTTTCAAAAGATGGTTTTTCAAAATATTTTTATTATTGAAACAGGTATGTTTAATTTTTTGAGTTTTTTGTGCAGAATACCGGATTTTTCAGGCAAAATTATCATTTTTGATGAAGAGTATACTTTTATCACTTTTTCGGGCTCTTTAAAATTTACGAAAAAGTGAAACCATGGAGTCCTCTTTTAAGCCCTTTTCAAACTCTCTAAAAATGAAAAGATTGCCGAGTACTTGACTATTCAAATTCGTTAAAGGAAATGAACGGTCGTCCCTTTAGTATAAGTTTACCCATTTTCTAGACTGACATGGAATATTTACAAAAAAGGTATACGTTGACTAATCATTGTCAATAGAGTTCTCTCTTGCATTATTTTATCCTTTTTCGGGCTTGAGAGACTAAAATTACGAAAAAGTACACCCATGGAGTTTTCTTAAGTTTTTTCTTCTGACTCCCTAAAAATGAAAAACACCGAGTTTCTCCTATACTAGACTTGTTAAAATTTAACAGTAAAGGACCTGTCAATTTTAAACAGAAATGGACCACTCCTTCCTAGGGTTCAATTTTAAACTATGTTGGAGTCATCCGAAGGATAAGCTTATAAACAAGCAAATGTTATCCTCCTCAAGATGGTCAAAAAATAAAGAGGTACTTGCTAGAAATGGTGGGGGAAAAGAGAGAAAATAGATTCATTTGTTACAATTTGATTTGTAAAATAATTACACCATTCTTGAACACGACACTTTTTGTCACACTTCTACTTGGGTTGGGAAAATCCCTTGCCAATCAGTTAATCAAACCAATTGAAAGTCTTCAGCCGGTTTCTGGGTATTAGCTTAGGGAAACTGTCACCAAACCATCTGCAGTGTCGTTATGTGTTCAAGAGGACAGTCAAGAAAACCATTCATCTGCAAAAATTTGTCTCCATTTGCGTTGACCATCCCTGAGTCATTCCTTGCAAAACATTTCTTCAAAACTTGATCTATGGTTTCACGTCGTGAGCTTGCTTACGACGGATCACTTTCTATCGACGACAGCTCATCATCTAGAAAGTTGATCTAGAATCCATCACTACCTTGGAATCTGCATGCCTTAATGGCAAGTTTCTCGCTTTCGACGACAGGTTGCATCATTGACCTTCGATCGAACGATTCCGTGAAATGTTTGACTTCAAATCACTTATTCACATTTCATGGATTGTACTGAGTACTTTGAGAGCCATTGTCATTATTGGTGGTTTCTCTCACACTTGTTAGCAGTTCACATCATTGACTGGTAATCAAGTGGTTTCTACCATGTTCGACTTCAACACATTTAATCACATGGATAGAATCGTACTAATTTAGGAAGCAAAAATCAAGACCCTGGATCTAGTTTCCACCATCCAGGCTCTGAGGAGTTTTATTATTCGTTATGAAGTAGACTATTCATTACAGATGGCTGTGCCCATGCTGTGTCTACACTATTGATATTAAAATCATTTCTGTATCAGAACAAGTTTAGTTAGTTTTGATTTGAGTATGGGAATGCCTACCTCAGCGATGATATATATGTTTTGCATTGAATTTTTTTACAGGGTTCCGATTGGGGTGTCCACAGGAAAATCCTTGAAATGATAAAGCACATCACTCTTCGAATACTCTTAGACTTCTCACTTTAGGGGGCAATTTGTTACACTGAAATTTTTCACCATGACATTTTAGCACTCCCTTAGAAGTCTACAATATCAAAGCTCCTAAAGTCAAGCCTTGAAATTATGAGAAAAGCTCATAAAAGTCTTAAAAACACTTGTACTGCACTTTCTCTTAGTATTTCCTGCGGTGCTGCACCTTTTGGCTATAAATATTGCAGAGCCAAACAAACTTTTTATTCATTAAGGGTGCAGACCCCTGTAAAAGGTAAAAAAGGGTGCAAGTAAAATCTAGAAGCTCAGTTTGAGTCATTTTTGGAAGCTTCTAGAAACATTCTTGCGGAGGAAAGTCTGCTCTTTTTAGGTTCATGCATCCCATCCATTAAGGAGCTAACCCCTTGATATAAGGAGCTAATCCCTTTGAAGGAGGATTCTATCCCTTCTTGTTTGGAGTTGTAACCTCCTCTCGTTCACTATAAAAAGAGGCATGGGGTAGCCTCAAAGGGTTACAATTGATGAGTTCAAGCTTTAGTATTATTGGAGGTGAAATTTTGTTGGAACTTAGACCCTTTTAGCTGAGATTTTATGTGGGAAAGATTACATACCTGTATGTATCTCGGTTGGAAGAGTTCAAGGCTTGTCAGAGTAAAGGAAACGCTTGTTCCGGACCCCAGGAAGGCATGTATGACATCAAGGCAGACACGGTTGTAAGGCTCTTCTTATTTAAGTTAATACGAATGAATATTGTTTTCTCAGTGGGCTATTTAATTGATTATCTCATTTCATGAATTCCTTGATCATCTTGATAGATGTTTGATTCATAAATTGATTTATTATATAGGTGATTTTGATCTTTTCTTGTGTTTGTGACTGCAGATCCTTGACGACGACTTTCTTCAAGCCACTGGAAAGAAGATCAGCGCTGGACTACAAGTAGGTTTCTAAAACCTTGCTATAATTAATTCCATGTCAAACAATATCTAGAGAAAATGGTTTTTATTTGTCCGTTTGTTTCTAGCTATCCGTAGGACACTTGGGAGGTCTATCTTGTCCACAAGAATGACTTATTCGTCCAACACAAAGGCTATGGAAATGAAGTCAGTAAAGAAAACAGATGCTGGTGAACTACCAGAGTCCACTCAAAAATAGATTTGGGTTCAACATTTCTCCTGGAGAACCTGTTGAGGCCTAGGCCTTCAAACTTATTTGCATGCTCAAATAGGAATAAGTAGAACACCAGGGAGAAATATTTGAAAGAGAAGAAGGAAGACATATCTTGGAACTGGGCTTTGATTGTTGAGGCCAGAAAGGTGGGGGTATCCAAAAGGATCTCAGCATGCATCATGAGCCATAGAAACCATAAACCCGCCTTATTCACCATCTCGGCATCTTCAAACCCCCGCATTCCCTAGATGACCGCTAGAATATGCAGTATAGTTTTACGGAATGACGAAAACGAAATATAATCTATGTAAGGGAAAGATAATAGGCATGAGTTGGAGATGAGATTGAGGAAAACACTCTATTTGGGAGTAATATCAAGAATATTGGTCCCTCGAGTGGAAAGGAAAACGTCCTTACGCTCGATGTAAGCCTCCCCAAGTGAGACAATAAACTCTGGCAACAGATGGGTCATCGGGGAAATTTGGTAGTAAAGCCCTGACTCGACGAATCTAAACACGTCTTCGTCCCTTCACTAAAAATCAAAGAGCTCGGCCCTGGTGCGGGCTACATTGAAGGGATCGACCGGGTCACAAAGTTGGGAGTGAGCATCAGTGAGGGGTTCACGTCCAGGAGCAGTCCTAACCTCGTGAGCTTGGGGGGTTTCAAGTGTGGAGCGTTTCATTTTTTCCATGATAATTTGAACAAACAGTAAAGGGAAAAATGAAAGGGACATGACCAAATACTTGAAGTAGAGTGAGGTAGCAGGGAAAGCAATGCGAGAGTTAAAAGCAATCAATACTTGAGTGTTTACCTACCTGACAGAGCGAAATACCAGTAAATAACCAGTAAATTCACACAACCGAGAGTAAAAATCTCTACGGAAACAGGGTTTTACTGCTTACCGAGGTGGGGCGACACATGTAGGGTTGGTGTCATGAGGACGCTGACAATGGGACATGTGGCACACGGTGGTTGGCCGAAAGCGGCTGGGTAGGTGGGGGCCACATGCCAGATAAGAGGAGTACTAACCTTCGTACCCCCTACAGGAATTACCTTACCATAGAACATACCTGCGCTGACTGTTGAGCTGGGTGGGCCCCTTCAATCTTTGGCAGGTTGGACAGGGGCCTCCATCTCTTTTCATTCCCCCATAGAAATGCTTTGATTGGCCGTGAGGAGGGATGACGTCACCTCCTCCAGCGGGTTGGCTTCGGCCACCTTTTCTCCCTTTGGATGTCGACAAAAATTACCATATGCCGCGTGCACTTGGTGGGTGGCTCCGCCACTAGACAGTGCACGCGGTGCCTTTTCAGGAGGGGTGATCGCGTCGGCTTCCTCTTCATCCCGTCCACCCACCAGGCCGCGGGGCTCATTTTTGCAAGCTCCTCCAATAAATTTTCCACTCCTTGTCCTTTGAACCCATAATTTATTTTCACAATCGCTCCTCTTCTTTTACCGGTGAGATCACAAGACAACATTAGATCCACTTGGGGATGATACGCTTATTCTCAAGGGTGTTGAGAACTTCGCAGACCACCTGCTTGTGTGCTTGTTAATATACCCAAGGAAATTATCAAAAATCTTCAAGTACTTCTGGAAAAGAGTAGAAGGTAAATGCATGCAAAAATAAAAGATGATATATGTACAGTGTGAACGATATATACAGTGGGCCCTTACGGCCACTGTCATTAATGAAAGTAGGGCTTGAGGAATTTCCCATTCACGAGCATTTCAATCAGGTTCCCTTTCAAATTTTCAAATATGGAGGTGTTATTTCTCTTGACTTCTGCCACCTTGAAAGGTACGAACCAGAGTGGATCAAACTTCCCGTGTTTACCTTTGTCTGCCCATATGATGTCCCATCACAGCACCAGGTCCCCTGCTTGTATCTCCTTATCCTTTGCTCGTTGGTTGAATAAGCATTTCATCTTTTCCTGATTGTTGGCCAACCTGATGTTTACTTGCTCATGTTCCATCCAGTTCTAAAAGCTGATTCATCCTCTTGATGAGGTCATTTGGTTCCCCTTCACTGTCTTGCAAAGCTCTGGCCATAGGTAAAGCAAGTTGAATGGGGAAGACCACCGCTCGGCCATACACCAGCTCATAGGGGAAATTTCTGTTGGATCTTTTGCTGGTAATGTGATTTTCCCAAAGTACAAATTTGAGATGGGAGTCACAGTTCTTTTGATTCTCATTTATGGTATATTTTTTAAATTCTTACCAAATTCTTGTTGGACGACTCGGCCAACCCATTCCCCTGTGGATAATAAGCCGTGGAGTGTCCCAGAGTGATATTATACAGTTGAAAAAAGTTTACAAACTTGGCAGACTTAAAGACATGGGCGTTATCAGTGATGATTTTAGCTAGGAACCCAAACCTAGCTATTGTATTTCCTCCAGAAATTTGATCACCACCCCATCCGTGGCGTTTATTGCAGGCACAACTTTGACCCACTTGGTGAAGTAGTCGATGGGAGTGAGAATCTAGCGGTGTTGGTTACTAGAGGCCGGGTGGATCTCCCCAATAAATTTGATGCCCCATTGTCTAAACGAATCTTTGACATGTATCGAGATCAATGGTAGTGGTGTGAATTTTTGTTTTTCTGCAAAATTCTGGTATTTTACACATGCTCAGACATGAGTGTGTACATCTCCAAATAGCCGAGGCCAGAAAAAATATGCTCTCAAGATTTTGTGAGCCGTAGACTGCCAACTATAATGTCCGCCGGATACACCTTCATGAAACTCGCCCATCACCTTGTCCACCTGCTACTCTATTAGAAATAGTAGCAGAATTCCAGATGGATCCCTCCAATACAGATGTCCATTCACCACATTGTACTTTTGCGACCTTAGCCTCAGGGTGTAGTATTTAGCCTTGTCGAAACTTGGAGGACACCTTAGATTAAGAATGTATTCCACCACGTCCTTATCCCATGCAGACAAAAGGAATTTGACATGCGTTTTTTGCATTGAGGTTTCTATTCCATGATGTACTTCTATACCTTCTGGTACCTCCCCCCCTTCCATGGATAGGTTTATGCCTAGGGCTTGGCAGTTGGATTCTAATAAGATTTTAGACAGCCCCTATCCTTTAATGAGTTTAGTGGGTTTGGTCTCCAACTTATACTCCTGGATCTTTGCAATCCACTTGCCCCTCTTCCCTTTGCTGTCTCCCTATATTAATATTTCTTTCACTGTTGTTGTGGGGACATAGGAAGTTATGGCCGACTGCAATACATATATATGGAAATCGTTTAACGATTTCACCAGGGCATAGGCCTGCTTTTCCAGGATATTATACTTTGTTTATGCATCCCACAGGACCTGACTGAAAAATGCAATAGGCTATTCATGCCCATCTTCATTCTTCTATAACAGTACCACAACTACTGTGTGAGGGGAGGCGAAAGAAAATATCATGAACGACCTGTTGTAGTCAGGGCCGGCTAGTACTGGAGCTTCAGTTAAATCCTATTTGATTCTGTCTAAAGAGGCCCTTTATTGGGGGGTCCACTTCACTTTATTACTTTTCTTGAGCATCTGAGTAATATGTCAGACGATCTTTGCATAATTGGGAATGAACCTTCTCAGGAAGTTTATTCTCCCCAGGAATACCTGTATTTCCTTTTTATTTCGTGGGAGGGAAATTTCATTGATCACCTCTACCCTTTTCCAGTCAATTTTCACTCCCTCCTTAGTTACCATGTGCCCCAACAGCTTTCCTTCTTCCAAGGTGAACATGGACTTTTGGGGGTTCAAGGATAGTCCGTACCTGCGGCACTTCTCGAAGGTCTAGAGAATATGTTCAATATGCTCATCATCACACTTTGAGAACATAGTGATATTATCCATATAAATCACTACAAACTTATCTTTTTCCCCTACAAAAGTAATATCCATTGCGCATTGGAAGGTGGCACCAGCATTGATTAGACGAGCGACATTTGGGCGTACATGAAGGTTCCCCATGGTGTGGTGAATGATGTTTTCTTATGATCTTCCGGGAGGACTGCCACCTGATTATATCCCAAGAAGCCATCCATCATGGACATTCGGGAGGATCCCACCACCTTTTGAAAAATATGGTCCATCTTCGGGAGGGGGTAATTGTCTTTGAGCGAAGACCTATTGAGATTTCGGAAGTCCACACACAATATTATTTCTCCATTCTTCTTTCTCACCGGGACCAAGTTGGCCACCCACTCCAAATATCTCAGGGGAACAATGATTTTAGCTTGTAATTGCTTTTTGATCTCTTTTTCAATTGCTAGGAGCAACAATGGATTGATCTGCCTCAGTTTCTGCTTATGAGGCTTGGTGTCTCCTTTGAGAGGTATTTTGCATTGTATGACATCAATGTTGAAAGTCTTCAAATCCTAGTATGACCAAGCGAAGACATATTTATATGCTTGGAACATTTGGATATATTGGGCCCAATACTCTTCAGGAACTCCCTTGGACAACTTTACCACCTTTGG
Organism: Pinus albicaulis; assembly: GCA_034641835.2. Taxonomy (NCBI): domain Eukaryota; kingdom Viridiplantae; phylum Streptophyta; class Pinopsida; order Pinales; family Pinaceae; genus Pinus; species Pinus albicaulis. Next base: position 449,460,992 of record CM076573.1, read on the forward strand.
GTCTTCCTCTATTCCAATATTTATATCATTGACATGGTCATCCTATATCGCTTTACTAGGGTTGGCTGGGATTTCATTTCTGTCAAAAATTATTTCCAATGGCACAAGGCCTCTGGGAATGACATTTACTTTGAGCTGTAAAATGCGGTGCCCAGTGAATGTCTCCTCCCATTTGGTTTGCAGCTGATCATTGGGCCCTTCTTCCACTTAATCAATCACCAAATTGGAGAATTCGCCAACCATTTCCATGAAGCATTTAACTTGTTGTTAATCCTCAAAGATCTGCTAGTGCTTCACATTATCGGGAATGGAGGGGTGATATCGTACCTCAACCTCATACCTGAGTAGAGGATTTTGTGGTGGGCGGAAATTGCTGGGTGCCACAGCGAGCGAGTCAGACATCCAATTCTGGTCCCTCAGCATGAATTGTATGTTAAAAGACAAGAAATATTTCTCCACCAAGTCCCACACTTCATTTCTATAGGCTCTGAGATGTGGATGTTTAGCTTGGAACTGATTTCTGACTTGACTTACTACTAGTTCTGAGTCCCCGAAAAATTTTAGGTTCTGAATATTCATATTTTGCGCTGTCTATAGTCCTAGTAGCAGAGCTTCATATTCAGCCACATTTTTTGTGGCTTCGTACTCCATTTTTAAAGAGAGAGGGAGAAAACATCCTTCAGGTGACATAAAGAGTCCCCCGGCTCCATTCCCTTCTCGCGAATTGGCCCCATTAAAATGCAAGGTCCAGATCTTTTCTTCATCTTTACTCATGGGTTATTTTTGTTTTAGAGGGTGGAATTTAGATTCCTATAGGAAATACTCATCCTCTTCGAACATGAGACAAGAAAATTTTCCTTCTTTACCATATACTGGGGAGTTCGTAAAGCCATTAGCTTTGGTGACCATCTTCACGAACCTGGATTCACGGTATAACCTCCTTTATTCCCCTCCAAATAATGGAATAGTAGCGTAAGTGAGATCTAACTTAATTGACCTGCCAATATTTGATCCCCAATATCTAGACAAAAACATCCCAAATCGGGCTGAGACATTAGCTACCACGATATCCATCACCATGCTCTTAGCTGGGATCTGGGCTAGATTTACCACTAGATATTTTATCATGCCCATGAAAATTACCCTCTTGGAATCAAAATAATATTGATCTTTATATAGTTTGGTAATCTTCAGCCCCAACTGCTCCATGCCAGACATCGAAAATAGGTTGTCTGAAGCCCCTGAATCTAGCATGCAATTGTGTAGGAACATGTCATGAATAACTAGAGACACATAGAATGGGGGGGTTGCTGAGTCCAACTCTTCTACATGGGGGCCAAAGACTACCATGGGTATTTCCTCCTAGAGATTGAGACTATATACGAAGGCTGCTTTAAGAGTTTGACTAGTGGAACTGGGATTTATACCTTTTCTAACTCTTTCTAGAGGTTCAATATTACAGGGTTCCTTTCTGTAATTCCTTCCTTATGTTTCTCTTTAGGGTGGACTGGTAAGTTGGAGGTTGCAGCAGAAGCCTTGTGATTTGCAGGGGGATCGAGAACTGGCTTTTTGGAGGAAGAGGCAGTGGCTTTATGGTGCACAGGCTCTTCTATGGGCTTTTTCCCCTTGCTGACAGAATTTGTAGAGGTTTGCTCTTTTGGTGTGGGTTCTTCATCTTGCTCTTGTACTCAGGTCCTCTTTCTAGAGGATTTGAGGTCATACTTCTTATGGAGCTGAGCTTGCATGAAGTCCAAAAATTGCTTGCAGTAAACATCAACATCTCAATCTTCTAGGGAAACTTCTTTCTCTTCTAGCTCCTCTTGCAGAGTAAGCTCCCCCTCTTCATATTTTGAGTAAGAAAGGAATTGATCTTCATAAAAATTAGGAGCTTCCTCATTTTATCCTTCCACTTTCCCTTCTAAATATAGAGGAGGTTGGATGTGATCTTGTTGCTCCTTCCTTTCCCGCTGTAATAATTGTAGAGGTAGTTTCCGGTACTGTGGATTGAAACCTATATTAGGGTCCATTTGGTTGGGTCGAGGAGAGGAATTCTTAGCCTCCAACTAAAGATTCACTAGCTTTTTGGAGAGGTTCTTAATCATTTTTTTCATCTCTTCAATATCATACTCTGATGCTTCTCTTTCTTGATTAGAGGAAGAAGCCTCCTCCTTACCCCTTCTCCTGGCCTCATGCTCTGTTCTTCCTTTGGATTTTCCTGTAGAAGAAAAGTTCGCTTCTGCCTCTAGAGCATCGGTCTAGATTTGATCTAGGTATGAAGATTTTCTCTCTCTCAAGGTGAATCCAAACTCAGACTCAAATGCTCCAGCAAAAAACACTTTGGTCGCTACTTGAGGAGGCTTAATATTAGTCGGTAGATTATTGTACAACTTACTGAATCGTTTTATAAATTACGTTACATCTTAATTGTGTTTCTTCTTCAGGGCATTGAACTTTGTGAGGATGTAACCGTGATCCCTTTTTTCTCCCCATTTTTGGGTAAAATAATTTTCCATTTCCTCCCAAGTGGTGACCGCTTTGTTAGAAAGAGATTTAAACCACTTTCAGGCTTCTCCATCCAAGGACTGGACAAAAAGAATCAACACCACATCCAAGTGTTCCACTTTGACGTTTTCAGCGAAAGCGTAGAAGTCCTCAATATGCTTCTGGGAAGAAGTACTGTCTTCCCCGGTGAACCAAGGAAAGAGATTTAGGTAGTCCTAAGGCATATCATTTAGAACTTGGGGCAAGGAAAATGAGGCATATTTGTTAAGGGGGAAACCTGGCACAGCCATGGGAGGCATTGGAGGTGGGTTATGACGGTGATTTGGGTGGAGTACAATAGGTATATGTTCATAGTGGATTTGGATATTGACCTGAGATGAGTTCTAGGGTATGGTAAATTTTTTGACTTCCTTGGCCTTTGGAGTGGGACACAAGGGAGGTAGAGGGATTTTCAATGACTTGGCTTCGTATTTTATATTAGAAATGGCTACGACAGAGGTTTCTGGTGGATATTCAAGTACACGGGCTGTGGATCCAGGGCCATAGAATTCAAATTTTTGGGATGAGGAAAACGAATATTCTAACGAGAATGAGGGTAGTTTAGCTTGGACAGGTTTCTTTTCTTTCCAGATTCTCTTGAATATAATTTTTTCAGGATCATATACAGACGTGGTTCTCAGCTGAGAGGTATCTGACCTTAGATGTGGCTTGGTGTATGCCAGGATTGTAGCTGTTTTATATTTAGATAATAGTGGAGTCACCAAGGTGAGCTTTGTGCAACGCTCAACCCTTGGTGCTCACCTGATTGAAGGGTGAAAATGATGTCGTATTCCAGGGAAAATATTTTCAAATTTGTTCGTTGGCAACGAAGCCAAAAAGATGTTGTCACTCATAGAGATAGTGTTGAGTTGAGGAGACCAGTGCTTAGGACATATTAAAATGAGGAGGTCATCTCGGTTCTCTTTATGTTCTTTGGAACGTACCTCCTGGATATCAACTTGATGGAATTGTTTGATTTGTGGTTCTAGACAACAAAGGGAGCAGAGTAATAATGTGAACTTTTATTGTAAGAGAAAAGGATCACTCAGAATGGGCATGTGACTGCAATGAACTTCATTTTTTTTTGAAAATAGGGCCGGGCATGGAACCAACGAACAATGTTTAAAGATAATGAGGATGGACACCACGAAGAATTAAGGCGGTAAGTCAGAGTGGGGCGGGCTTACGAAGGTATAAGAATCCACCCTCTAGATACTTAAGAAGAAAGTGATTAAGATAAGAATTTTGGAACAAAAATCATCCACCGAGCCTAATTAAGGTACCATTACAGAACATGTACGAGTATCATTCAAGATAAATTCATAAATAATCTATGAAGAACCCACATTCTGAACGCATGATAATAGGATAGAAAGTGTGACGAAACAGAGCAATAGAGGAAACCAAACACAAAAGAGGCATACATATTGTTCATAAGTCCAGTAGGAATCCATTATATTATTTATTCAAAATGGCTCTTCCAGATATACATTAAGAGAAATTCTCAAGATTACAAATTGCGCTACACAGACTATGCACTTCAAACTTCCAGAGAATTCAGAACCTTTACTTCGTCTCCAAGTTCTCCTTTTATAGTTGTTACATGGGCATCATGTCCAGATATTTCTTCAAACAAAATATTCCCTATTGATCTTACAGTCTCCCATCTAAATCAAAAAATGATGCGGCGTAACTTCATCACATCCGAATCAGTATTGTCCGACACAAAAAATAACAAAAAAATAGCAGAAACATAAAATGCAGATAGTGCACATGGTGAAATCGAGATTTCACCCAATTTTACATTACATTGAATTTGAAAATCAAAAATAAAAACTAAGGCTACTTGGGCCTGATCACGATGTCCATTAGTGAGTATGATGGGGAGTGCAAAAACCTTCTGAGTGGTGTGATCTGAATGAAGACGTGGAGGATCCAGGCTGATGAGGCAGCGGGATTGGTAGTCGTAGTGAAGTAGAGAAAACTGGAGGATTCACGTATTCATAGCACTTTTTCCAGATGACTGCTCTGGGTAGCTGCATTGTGGTGAAAGATTCGAACATAGACTGCAGTTGTGTGAGCTGTATATAATTCAGGCGAGTAGCAAAGAATCTCTTGAACTGAGCGAGGAGAAATAATTCCTTACATAGTGTTGTTACTAAGGTATATTCCTTTAGCTTGGAGGTCTTCTCTAATGTTATGTCTGCCTTGCACTTGATCTCTAATATTTTCTGATCATAAGAGGTTATGGGAAGAAATGTGCCTAACTGTTGGTCCCAGCATGGCGGGAGGCCATATTCTACCATCTTGCGCCATTGGATCGAATCTCTCCACTCCCTTTGACACCAGCACTAAAATCCCAATGCTTTTATGTTTGCCTCCTCTTTCTCGATCATCTTACTGACCTCCATGATAGTCCTGAAATGGTCGACCACTCCTTGGGTGATCAATTCTTCAGACGGAAGTTCGTTGAGATACCTGACATATTTCCTTGCTGTTGCTGCCTTCTATTCTCCTTCCCTGCGACTAACCTCCAGTTTTCCCTTATACTCCTGAATAGCACTCTTATTGTGATTAGTCATTACAAGGAGCTCCCAATGCTGCTTGACCTCTGTTATGATCTCTCTTGAGACCATTTTCCTTGCTTCTACTAACAAAATGTTACCCTTAAGCTGTGCTTTCAGGTCTTTGATAAAATTCTCATGTACTTGGGCTTCCTTGCAGAGGTTCTCTATGTCTTTATATAGGGATGATACCATATTTTGATTCTCTATGTATGCAGCCTTGGCCTCGTCTAGGAGTCAGCAAGTAGTGTGTGTTTCATCTTCTGACATCCTCAGATCTGCCAGAGCCTTGGTTAGATATTCCGAAGCACTCTGCGGATCTTATGGTACATGAACTATAGATGTATGTTCACCCCACTTAAGTTGTATCTCTGACAACCTCTTATTTAGCCCAACGATTTCCTTTTCCTTTTGAGCAATCTCTTCCTCCCTTTCAGCGAGGGAATTAGCGAGGATTTTTTTTTCCTTTTCCACCTGGGAAATTTCCTCGGTTTTAATATGTTCAGAATGAGGGATATTTAATTTTCGCCTCAATTATTGTACCTCCAACTCTGTTTTTGCGAGAAAGGACTGCAATGCTGAATTGGCATCAACTCCCTTCCCTCTTATAAATTTTTTGTAGTTCTCCAGCTGAGAAGCAACATATTTAGTGCTAGCTCTTTCCCTTTGTTGGGTGGCCTTCATGTGAGTCAATTTCCTTTCGGTCCTCTGCAAGGTGACCATATGTTTTACTACCTCAGTCCATAGCATGTCCCCGATACACTCGTGCAGATCTAACTTATCTGGCAGGGGAATGGAAGCTAAGTTCAAAATTATTTCCAGGACTTTGTATTGGGATATCGACGGTATGGGATGAGTGCTTGAATGTTGGATGTCCAATATGAGTTTCTCTTTATCCATATCTAGGACTGAGGAGAGCCTAGTATGATGTTTGTCAATGAACTGAGAAAGTTCAGCCCTCAGCTTCTCTCTCGCAGATTTTTTCCTGGCCTCATTTATTCCTTTGCATCATATTTTCCCAATATGACCACTTGTGAAAGTTCTGAAGGGGCTTAAGAAGAGGCAGAATCAAAGGAGAGTAGGAATCCTGGTTTGTATTTGTCAGGGCCTCTAAGCAAGGAGACCTCGTCATCGGAAAATTCGGTGTCTAGGTCCTCAGGCCCTTCAGTTCGCTGCTTTTTATTGGGGCGTCCTTCCTCATCCTCCTCCACGAACCCTTGAATATCTTGGGGGTTTCCCTGTTCTAGCCCTTCTGCCTCAACGAGTGCATTGTGTCCTTTTCCTTTAGTAGTTGGGGATTCAGCCTCCGTCTCTCTATCCAAAGGCCATGTATTAGAGTTACCTTTCCATTCAATAAGAGGCCTAGGTTCATGTGCATATGCCATGGATTGAATCTTCTTCTTCTTGCGTGTGATGAAACCCTTAGGATCATAGTGCCAGACATCTCCCCATGAGAAATTCATCTCCCACAACATCCTTTTGACAGTGGAGAGGGCATACCTTGAATTAATGGTGAAAGGGCCTACATAATTTGGGAGCATAAAGATGTATCCATTTTTCGTGGGCATGAAGTAGGCTTGGTCGACACTTAGGACCTGACGGATGAACTCGAGGGCGAAAATCCTCATGGATGGGAACACTAGCAAGTGATAAGGAGGTACTTCAACACCATAGACACTAATCTTGGTGTGATCTTCGAACATGTACCAATCACCTGTGCAATCTGTTTCACTAAATTGGAGCCATTCCTTTTGCTCAGGAAAAATTCTGGGCAGGGAGCTGTCATGTATGATAGCATAGGCTATGGACATGAAGTCGGTAACGAATTTCACATACCCCTTCCCCTCTGGATGCTGGAAAACTGCCAGAGTCCACTCGAAAACATATTTTGGTTCAACGTTTCACTTGGAGAACCTGTTGAGGCCTAGGCCTTCAAAATTATCCGCACGCTTAAATAGGAATAAGTAGAAAACCAAGGATAAATATTTGAAAGAGTAGAAGGAAGACATATCTTGGAACTGGGATTTGATAGCTGAGGCCAGAAAGGTGGGGATATCCAAAAGGATCTCAACCTACATCACGAGCCATAGAAACCCTAAACCTGCCTTAGTCACCATATCGGCATCTTCAAACCCCAACACTCACGAGATGACCACTAGAATAGGCTGTATGCTATTACGGAATGATGAAAATGGAATAGAATATGTGTGAGGGAAATCTAATAGGCATGAGTCAGAGATGAGATCGAGGAAACCACTCTATTTTTCCAAGGGTTGATTCGAGAAATGGTAGGAGAGAGTGACTTCGGTGAACTCGACACAGTCCTGGGCGAGAGGATAACATAGGGATTTTCTAATGAGTCGGGGAGTAATCTCAAGAATATTCGTCCCTTGAGTGGAAAGGAAGATGTCCTTATGCTCGATGTAGGCCTCCCTAAGAAAGACAATAAACTCTGGGAATGGATGGGTTGTCAGGGAAATTTGGTAGTAAAGCCCTAACTCGACGACTTTAAACATGTCTTTTCCCCTTCACTGAAAATCAAAGAGCTCAGCCCTCGTGTGGGCTACATTGAAGGGATATATTAGGTCGCAGAGTTGGGAGTGAACATCAGTGAGGGGTTCAGGTCCAAGAGCAATCCTGACCTCGCGAGCTTGGTGGGTTTCGGGTGCAGAGCGTTTCATTTTTTCCATGATAATTTGAATAAACAGTAAAGGGAAATAATGAAAGGGACACTACCAAATACCTGAGTAAGTAGTGAGGTAGCTAGGAAAGTGACACAAGAGTGAAAAGCAGCCAATACTTGAGTTTTTACCTGCCTGACAAAGTGAAATACCGGTAAATAACAAGTAAATTCACACATCCGAGAGTAAAACTCGCTACAGAAACATGGTTTTACTGATTATCAAGGTGGTGAGACACATGTAGGGCTAGCGTCATGAGGACACTGACAATGGGACATGTGGCACACAGTGGTTAGCCAACAATGGCCAGGTAGGTGGGGGCCATGTGCTAGACAAGAGGGGTACCAGCCTTCGTACCCCCTACAGGACTTTGACGGGCCCATTCAATCTTTAGTGGGTTGGACAGGAGCCTCCATCTCTTTTCCTTCCCCCATGGAAATGTTCTGATTGGCCGCGAGGAGGGATAACGTCACCTCCTCCAGCAGGTTGGCTTTAGCCACCTTTGCTCCTTTCGGATGCTGACGGAAATGACCATATGCCACATGCGCTTGGTGGTGGCTCCGCCACTAGCTAGTGCACACATTGCCTTTGGGGGAGGGGTGATCACATCAACTTCCTCTTCATCCCGTCCACCCACTAGGTTGCGACGCTCATTTTTGCAAGCTCCTCTGATAGATTTGTCGCTCCTTGTCCTTTGAACCTACGGTTTCTTTGCACATTCGCTCCTCTTATTTTACCAGTGAGATCACAAGCCAACAATACTATTCAATACATATTCCCCCATGGTTAGCTTGATATTATGTAATTTTCTAGAGCAATTTATAGTTCCTCCATTTGCAACCATCACTTGACATTCTAGTGCTAGGTATAGGAAACAATTCAATTCCTTGGCTACCTTACAATGAATAAAATTATGGGTACTACCTAAATCATTCAACACTATTACCTTTTTCTTCTTGATATGTCCTTCTATCTTGTGGGTTTGAGGAGTGTTAATTCCTGCCAAAGCATTACATGATATGGTCGAACTCATTTCTTCTTCTTATAGGGTTGGTTCCTGGTGTATATCCTCTTTGTTTGAAGTTTCTTATTCATTTTCTTCCTCCTCTTCACAATCTGTGTAAAATAATTTCTTCTTAGCATGCCTATGGCCTTTAGTGTATTTTCTATCAGAACTGTAGCAAAGCTCTTTTACTCATTTTTCTTCCAATTGTTGTGGTGTCAACCTTGTAGGTTGTGGGAGTCTAGGAGTAGAAACACTTCTATCTTTATAGATGTGAGTAGTAGGCCTCCTTGTCGCCATAATTTTACATTCAATTTTTCTTGCCAACCTGAATGCCTTCTCCAATGAATCATGTTCCCAAAATTGAACGTCATCTTGGATGTTATCCTTTAAAGTCCCTATGAAGACATCAATCATGTGTTCCTATGGAATATCAGTTACCCTTATATTCAAATTTTGGGAGTCCTCAATGTGTTCCACCACTGAACCCTTATATTTGAGATTTATCAATTGGCTAAAAAATGTGTTTCTCTTTGTATCCTCATAATGTGCTATCATTTCCTTGGTAACAATTGACCAAGTGAATTTTTTTTTAGGGGAGAAAAGCCATTGATACCATACAAATGTATTTTGTTCTAAACATAAATTTACAATGCATACCTTTTGTGTGTTTTTCACATTATTGAGATCAAAATATTACTCCATCTGTAGTATCCTTTTTATGGGATCCTTGCCATCAAAATTCCTCATATTGATATTTGGAATATGGCAGGTCTTCCATCCAACATTAGAGTTTATGAAATCATGATTAACATTTATTTTTTTCTCATCATGAGTTTCCTCTACTATCCTTTCGCCATTAGGAATCATTTCTTGTATCAACTTTGTCGAGCCTTCCATGTCTTCTTTTATATCATTCTTCATGTTTTCCATTTTTTATTCCATGTCTTCCATGTCATTATTTAAACCATCCATCTTAGTTTCCACGCATTTCTTCAAACCATTTGTATTAGCTTCCATGACCATCTCCAAACCATCCATCTTAGCTTCCATGCCTTTCTTCAAAACATCCATTTCATTTTTTGTTGCTCTTTGAAAGAGCGAAATTTGGTGCACTTTCTCTTGTATTTTTGATATATCATATTTCACTTCTTCATCTTCATGAGTCATAGGAGAGTATTCTGAGGGCTTAATGGGTGTTGAGTTATTTTTATGGGGAATTCTAGAACCCAATATTGATATCTATGCTTCAATATTCTCTTAGAATCACTTCAAACTGATTTTTCAAACAAGACTTATGAAATTTGAAAACAAATACACACCCTTTTCTTGGTTTTCAGGAGCTCGATATTGAAACTAAATTATCTTTGTGATTTCGGATCTTCAATATCTAAAATTTGGTCCTATAGTAGCCCTTTGAATCTTATTTCCAATGCCACAGGTTTGACCTGATTTGGATTCTTCAAAGAAAAATTATTCCCAATCTTCCACAATGACCTAATTATGGACTAGTTCAGTAGAGTAGCTTGTATAGTGTGCCACGTGTCACTGTTTCCTCCTTCAGCTCTGAAGTTGATATAAAGGAAACTACAGCCCATGTACTTCCGTCCACTTTTTACATAATTCCAATCTAATGCTCAGAGAGACAGTTATGACGATTTTCCGATGGTCTCCTCTTTGAGATGAAATTCGGGAGTCTGAAAACACCCTAACTTCCATAGATCATATCTCTAGAAAAATTGCGAACCAAGATCTAAATTTTTTACACAAATTTCCTCAGGATTTTGGCTTCACTTTGGAAATGTTTCAGCTTCTGAACCTTAGTAGAAAAAAAATTATAGCAAAAATTCCACATTGACCTGTTTAGGTGAAGTTTAGGAGCCTGAAAAAAACCCTAGAATCCAAATCTCTTATACCAAATATTATGAAACCAGATCCAAAAATAGAAGAAAAGAGAGATCAACACCTTAGAAATAAGCCACTTCAAGGGGGAAACCTCCTTTACATTACATAAAACCTCCTTCTATATATAGGAGTCCATGGGATCACAATATAATGCTAGTCGACCTGACAATAATAATTTAAAGGCACAATAATAACAATATTAGGGTTACATGGGTACATCAATAAAAATAAGGGGGCTACACTAACAAAAATAAGGGACTACACTAGTAATATAGGGACCTAACAGGCAAACACATTGGAAGTTGGACCAAGGAGACATAGCCCAAGCGGGGTGAACTCCTTCATCACGTGTTGTTGTGTTACTGTTTATGGTTATGTTCATGTATGTTAGATGGTGTTGTTTGATGTTTTGTTATGTTAATTTTCTCAAGAAATTCACATAAAAACACATAAAAACTCAGTGGTTAACTTTCAATTTACCTCATATCCTCAAGCACTTTGTTTATATTCTGAATTGGAATTTAGCACAACAAACACTAACTTTCCCATTCATATCAGCAGGTTTGTCTAATCCTTTGCGACTTTTAATCATAAACTAGACGAACTTTTGAAAAGTGTATCTCTATCCTAAAATTTGTGCCAAGAATTAATGACACATGTGGGAATTAACCATGAGCCCTCATATCCACTACTCAAAACTCACCAAACACAACATTGACATGTTTGTCTCGTCATTCAACAACTTTTGTTTGTAACATGACCAACTTTTGAAAAGCGCATCTTTGTATCAAAATCAATTCCAAGCATTAATGACACGTGATATTTTACTATAATCCCTAAAATATATTTCTCAAATCCAAACTCTATTTGCATCAGTGGAGTCGTCTCAAAAAATTGTGAAGATGACTATAAACACCGTAGGATTTTTTCATCGTCACTTCTAGACCCTTTTGGGCTCCACTGTCTCATCGACTATTCCAAGAAAAACGATACCTTCTCTACTAAATGTGGTAATTGTAAAGCGTGCCACTGGCTACGCATGGGTTTCTCTCCCATTGTCAAGGTAATGGGAAATGATTAAATAATGTTCATGGGTAGACTTACCAAAGTCATTTGTTGTAAACACATCATAAAGGGAATATTAAAAATTTTTCGTAACCATAATATATGTGGTATGTCATTTTCCTGTGGCGTATCGTTTTAACCATAGTATATATGAATAGCATATGATTAAACTTGTTCCAACCATACATAATAATATGTACTGCATTTTTAAACAATATACCATACACCAATCAAATGTTAGTTCACATTGGATCATATGAGTGGTCAGTATTGTTAATAGATGGTTGATAGAGAGGTTGTTGTAACAACCCTTGGTTAATTTTATATGTAAATAAAATAAAACCAAGGTCATGGGACATACATTCCAAGTTGAATTTTGGGAAAAAATTTATAGCGGGCATCACTTGTGGATTAATAATGGCTATGGAAATTGGAAAAGGCATTAGTAAAGAAAAAGAGGAAATAATTGGCATTTAATTATTAAAATAAAGGAAAATAGGAGAAAAGGAAGGTGAAGAGAAACGCATTTGCATGCAAGGGAAATTAGAGGTAAAATGGAGGAAAATGAAGGAAATATAGGCCTCAATGATAAAAAGGCTTCACGGAAACAATTGCTAGCCTTTTTCCAATGTTAGCTTTTTGACAATTTTGGGTTGAGCTCTAGTTCATTCTCTCATTCTCTCATACTTTTTCACACGTAGAAAATTCTTGGAGCATGATCTAAGGCTCAATTTTTAGCTCAAATTGGTAATGCTCAGAAATGCTTCGATCTTGAATGCCTAGATAGAGCTCGTCTCCAGGATTCCAACGCAACTCATTTCATCAAATTCCAAGTTCGTATGAGGGAATTATGGCATGCTGTTCGTTTTCCTAAACAAGAAAAAAATGAGAAGAACAAGTACAGGGATTATGTGGCAAGTCCAGTCAGCTTCAGAAGGTTTTCTCCAATTTCAACCAGTGGCACTGTGACAAGTGCCATCTTCAGATTTGCCAAGGTATGCCATGGAAGTTGAATTTTTCCTCCATTTCTTAAGTTGGAAACTTTGTTTTAATGGCTCATTATTTTATTACAGAGGATTTTTATGAGCCAATGGGGAAGGGCCACATGGCATGCCACATACCCCCCACATGGCATGCCAGGTCGAATTCAAAGGTTGGCATGGCAAGTTATATTTCAAGGTTGGAAATTATGGAAATTTCACATATTTGAATGTCATATGATATATATATATATATATATATATATATATATATATATATATATATATATATATATATATATATATATATATATATATATATATATTACTTAACAAAAGTTCAAACCTTAGGCAAGATAGAACTTCGCTAGATGTGGAGAGGCTCTTCAACAAGGTTAGTGGAGATTTCCTCTGGTGGAACGAATAACTGTTAAGTGGGGTCGACAATTTTTATGCAAAATGTTATGGCGGGGGTCGGAGTCGAACGTTAGACCTTCCGCCCACCATCCTCGCGTGCTACCACCTCTCCTATGCCATGGGTCATAATCGTTCTCGCAGTCCACTTATTATTAAAGTTTCTAACACCGACGGTCAGGGGTTCGGAGGGGGTCAGGCCCGTGGGCCAGCCCCTTCCCATGTGCTCAAGCGCGAATAACCAGACACTAAACAAGCAATCCAATGGAAAAATTAATTAGCGTTAAGACTTGTTTTATTACGTTAATCCACGAATTATCGTGGTTAATCCATAATTAATATGTAATCAGTGCTAAATGCACTTATGTAATTAAGTGCGCTTATCTATTGTTTAAACTGCACTTATCCATAATCTAATGACCATTTAATTCAGCAGCGGAGATAGTGGAGGCAACGAATTAGGCAAAATTGCCAAAAATCGAATTTTAACTGGCGAAACTCTAGTTTGGAGGAAAAAAGCTAGGAAAGGTTGTTTCTGTCATAACTCATGCAATTTTCGACAAAAATGAGCCTAGGAAGAGTCATTTCTAGTATATTTTGATGTTTTGAAGCCATTGGCGTAGGTTGCAGAGGAAACAAGAGACTGTAAACAATCATTTTTCACATTTGAAGCTAATACAAAGGCCCACACTATGAAGATGGAACAAGGAGATGTAGCCCAGGAGGGGTGAAATCCTTTATCAAAAACTTGTGTATTGAGCTCTATTATTTGTGCTTGTTGTGTACTTATTTGATGTTGTTTGGCTTTTATTTTCTATTCTTTTGATTTCATGAAAAACAATAAATTTCACCAAGTCTTAATGACTAAACAATCACATGCTCATGGGTAAACTCTCAATGGATAAGCAAACCAAACCAAATTTTATTTAAATATAAAAATGATATTAGCACAAAAAAAATAACAATCATTTTCAGATCAAGTTGGTATCAGAGCACAAGTTTGCTTGCTTGTTTTTCTTGAAGGGTTTTAATAGCTGCAATTTTGCGATTCTTACAAGGTTGAGATAGCAGATAGGAAAAAGGAATCTATTGATAGCTAGTCCTGAGATTAGGAAAATAAGGAAGAAGGTTGAGAAGGCATCATCCTCACCCAAATGACCACTCAAAGAAACACCTAAAGCACCTCAAATTCCATCTCTATCAGTTGATATATAAGAAGTGCAAATTGCACAAGAGGCTGAAGTGATTGAAGAGGTTCAAGCTGCAAATATTGAGCTTGAATCCAAAGCAAACATTTAAGGCTATGAAGAGACTCATGAACATTCTGAAGAAGAGGATTTTAAGAGAGACTTCAAAGAGATGCAAAAAATGGTTAAAGTCATGTATGAAGCATTCATTGCAGAAAAAGCTGGAGCAGGTTCAAAACCTCCATATGGAGAAGGATCTTCAAAGAGTAATAAGAATGAATAGAATAGCTCAAAAGGTAGTCGAGGAAAGCCACCTATTGGGTGGCTTGATTGTCAGATTAAACCTCTCAATATTAATTATCAATCCGGGAGTTGTAAACGCGACTTGTACTGCCTATTGGCTCAACTTAATGGTCAGAGTATATGAGTTTCCTTATTAATGATAAACTAGGTGCTGAAATGAAACACACATTTACTGGCAAATAAACAATCCTGAAAAGGAAACCTACTTAACCAATTTCGTTCAGTGAAAACTCCATAATGCAATTAAACTACAAATCAATCCTCAATCATGTAACATTATCGCACTCGCATTCTACTTTTAAATCTCCTATGATAACTTGAAATTCTTAATCTATTAACTCCTCTAAATAACTTGAAACTATCACTTGAAAACTAAACTTGAGACAAACAAAAAGACACACACATTATTCTAATGATAACTCACACCTGAAACTAACTACTCTTCATAACAAATTCAAATTCAAATTAACAAAAGACAATTCTAACTATTGCTAGAAGAAAACTACTTCTCTCTATGTAAAATAACATTTAAGAGATCCTATTAAAAATAACATTACAATTAATCTATGAGAAACCTTCAATTCAAATATTTAAATCTAAATGAAACAAATTATTCAAAGACAAGCTCACTCTCCAAAATTATGCAACTAATAATAAAAACTAAATCAAAATCATGTCACACAATACTGAAAACTCAATCACTGCTACCTGCATAATTAAATCCGCACTCAAACTTATAAATAAATGATCATAATATGAAAAATAAGAATAATTCTAATTTAAAAGAAATTTAATTATTAAGAGAAATCCCGCTATGAATAAACAAATCAAACCTTGAATTACACTCTAAATGGTAGTGTTACTTATGCAAAATTAAAACATTACAATCTGTTCTCACTACTAATTCAAACTCAGAAATTGGAAAACGAAATAATGATCTAAGTGCAAAATTAGGAAATATTAGATGCTATTTAAAAAAACAATTTGAAACGAAATATGATTCTACAAATTAAACAATTCCTAAATCTATGAAGAATGAGGGACTAAACTCCAGGTTGCGGTGGATCCTTGCCACTCCCTGGAGCAAGTCATAAACTAACTCAATGTTAAAAACAAAAATTACAATGCTTACATAAAAAAAAATGCAGAAGCCAAAAATTATTAAATTAAATCAGAACATTGAATCAAATATTAATCAACAAATACATCATTAGCTCCATTACAATTATTGTGCTGGGCAATTCGATGCCGGATCTATATCTCCTTCTGCGCCCTCTACATCTGAGAAGTCGACTTTACGTTGAGAAATCTCCCTAATTTCTGGACAAACTCAATGATTCTGCGCTCTCTTCATCTTTGGAAATTGATTTTGCAGATGAAAAATTCTACTCTCTAAATTCCAGACTCACTGCTTCATCTGCGCTCTATCTAATTGAGGATGAACTCTCTCTAACTGATTGAATCCTCCTATCTAATGGATCTCATGGGACGAGTCTACTTCTATTCCCCTTAATCGATTACAAAAACTTATATATATACATTGTTAATTACAAACTTGGGGGATCTCAACAGCTAATCAGAATATAGGAGGAGATTAAAAATTTGCTGGAAATGAGATTAGTTTCAAAATAGAATGTCAATTAGGAAATCGCTCCCCTTTTTGTGGGATTTTGTTGTTGCTGGAAGGTGCAATTGGCTTCTAGAAGAATGTGACTTCACACACTGCTGGGAGAGGTATCGTACAGCTAGTTGGGGCATCGTAAGGCAGCTTCAACAATGATTTTCATTCTCGTTTGCCATATCATAAGGATGGAAACTTGTTTATTCATAAGAGTTTGACGAAGGCTGCGATTCTCCTTTTACGCCTCTAAGAATGCCATTAAGCTTGGCTTATCCCCAATCAATAATGTATGATTGAAAATGATGCATGCTATGGGTGCCACGACCTGTAGTTATGATCCTCGATCAACAATTCCCCAAAGCACACCACTAGCGGGGACACCTCAGATGGCTTCCCATTGAACTCGAATTTATTGAATCTTTTCTTGGGATTACTTTAAATCAAGAATTCTACGATATGAAGCAATGGCCAAGAGATGGTTCATTAAAATGTTCATATATATCTACTCACCAAAACGTAGACGCAAAAATGGTTCACTGTGGATATTTGAGCTAAGATGGTTCATTAACAGGTAGCTTATATCTACTCATTGAAACATAGATGCAAAAATGCTCACTGTGGAGATTCCGATTCCAGCAACTCAAAACTCACACCACAGAAATCTGAAGTCTATAATTTATATATATCGTAAGTGTCAAAAAAAATATCTCATCAACGGCTCCAAGCAAATTTAATCCTGGTTGTAATTATTTCTCAGGTTGGTCAGTCTCTGCTTCTGTTGAAACAAATTCAATGTATTTTCCTTTGGGAGCAACATTATGTGAATGAGAAAAAAAAAATACATACATATCAGTTTTGCGTCCAAGTTTCTTTTGAGCCAAAATAATCTGCAGTGATTGTGAATCATTTGTTTTTGGAATGGGGTGGCTCATGATACAAATTTCTCGAGAAACCTTACCTATCTTAACCTTATTAGGTAGATATGATGGATCACAAACAACATTTTTTTACACTTTGCAGTTTCACCTTCTGATGTCACCCCATTAGCTTTACCTTCTTCATCAAATGTCACCTTGCAATCCAGTTTTTTAAGCATGTAAGTTCCACCATAAAAAACACTGAGCTATGAAAAGGCCTGAGGAATTTCTCCCAACCCATACAATGGATATATGTATGATGAACCTCCTTGGAAGCGTGCAAGATATTCTACATACAGATTTATCCTCTTCACTGTTTCCAAGGCAAGCTCACAAAAATAGTGATCATCACGATAAAGTGCCAAGGCATTCCCAATGATGCATGAAGCCCAATAGACCATGAAGCGTGCAAGATATTCTGCATACAGATTTATCCTCTTCACTGTTTCCAAGGCAAGCTCACAAAAATAGTGATCATCATGATAAAGTGCCAAGGCATTCCCAATGATGCATGAAGCCCAGTAGACCATGGTTTTGCTTGAATTAATAGTTTTATTTTAACTTTTTCCATTGTGAGAAGTTGTGCCACCATTTTGAGGATCGTCAACTTCCATAGATCCTTGTTCAAAGTGTCTCCTGTCCTGATTGTGAATTATTGGGAGAATTTCCATCGCTTCCTCCAGAATGATGGTTTATGTGTATTTTACGAAAGGGCTAACAACCATTTGAGAGTGAACTGAGATTTTTTTTAATCCCCAAACATAACCAGAGTAGCAATATTCATAGAGACCCAATACGTTCATGTTCAACAGTGGTTTTTAGTGGAATATTCCCCTGATGATAACTCCTTCACGAAACTGAATTTTTCCAAACGGTATCTGGGTTATATGAAAAATGGTGCTCTGAACCAAACCCATGTCTCAGAATTTATATATTCTACTTAATTTGGTTGAAAATTTTATATTTTCACCTACATAAATTCAACTACCCAACTGCTGCTTTTATGCATTTGGTGAATTTGTGCTCAACTGCATTCCTGCACCGAGCCTTCCTGCAACCGAGAAGGAATTTAAGAAAAAAACTCATCTAATTAACTAATAAAAAGAATAATAGCTATTGTTCCTAAATTCCTCTAATTAACAACATAATGGATTAATAACGATTAAAAGTACCAGGTACAAGTATGTATTTATTTGATAAAAATCGTAAAAATTCAGACAAAGATGCAGCTCAATGTCCCCCCCACACTGAACTTCTTGCACGTCCTCGTGCAAGAAAAAACTATAAGATGATGAATAAGGTAGGGAAAATGTCAGCAAAGAGTTTAGCTTGATATTGTAATGCATTTATTAACCCGCAACATTATTATTACGGCACCAGCTAAAGCCATGTGAGATGATAAAACAAGATCAGGTACCAAAAGTAACATTTATGGAGAAACTATTGTTGCACAAAATTGTTACATTGTCCCAAATGAATTTTTGTTTCTGCGCAAAGTCTTATGATGAAAATCAAATTTTACTGAAGAGGTGCAAAAATACTACCACAGGTTTCATGCACCTACTATAGAAATCTTGTACCTAGGTCATGCAACACATATTTAGAGGAAACTATAATCAATACACATTGTTGTTAACCAACTCCTTGTGAGTAGTCATCATTGAGCATTTCATCACTCTGAATACCATGAAAATTAAAGTGATTTATGATACTAATAACCAACCTCTTTATGGAGTACTCTAAATTCTGTTGTTATTCAGATTCAAAAATAGTTTTCCTCTTAATCTTGTACAAAGGATTACCTTCATTAAGGGTACCACATCATTCAAAGATTCTTGATTTTTTAAAGATAAAACTCAAAGCATCATGTTCAAATTGTCTTAAAACCATTGCCCAAAAAAAAATATGAGTTTTAGGGAAAGAGAAGGATAACCAAGAAAATCATAGTATGTAGTTAACTTTAATACCACAGACATGGCCCTGTTGCCCACGGGTGTCCATAACCTCGACAAGGATGTCTTTTAACCTAGAGAAATGTCAGTATCCCACTTACTAGATACAAATTCAGAGTTAGATTATTTACCTCTCTAGATCCACTGTCTTGGCTTGGTAACCCGCTGATCGTAGAACCACTCACAAGAAGTAACATGAATGAACAGGCCGGCTCCTGATGAGATCTTTTGTCTTCCATTTTTTTTTTTTTTTTGCTGAAAGCCATTACTCTGGCTTGGTGACTAGTGGTAGTAATGTCATGCAGGTTAGGCCTCATGATCGTGGTAGGTCGGCTCATCACGAGACCTCCTATACTTCCCTAAATACTTGTAAGCTCTGATTATAATTAACCTTAAAGGTTACTTAATGAGTGGGGAGACAGATCTACTCCTTAAGAGTATAGGATGGCGTGAAAATTTTTTAATGACTAATCATTTCTGGCTAATTCCTCTACCCTAAAGACTTGTTAAAGATATCCCAGACAATGACTGAAAGATTCTTTGAGTTAAGAATGCTAGTGTTCTCCTGAATATCTCATTATGATATTTGCAAGAGTGGTTCACCATAGGGGTTTTCCGATAGTACCTTCTAAGGGAAACTGGAAATATATACCCGAGAAGACAACTTATTAGAGCAATTAATCATGGTTACTTTTTGCAAAATCATGAGGCATTAGAGCAAATTGTACTCAACAAGATTTGTCAAAAATTTGTGTGTTAACAACTAATGTGGATCAAAAGTAGTTTTAGCAACCATAAAAATTCAAAACCTTAATAGCATTGTAACTGCTTTATTCATTTATTCTCCTACCCTATTTTACCCTAAGAGGCGAAAGACTCTCGTTTAAGTATAGGAGTACTTCCAATGAAGCCATGTGCATAACAAAATGTTGATTATACTCACGCTTAGTTTTAAGGAATAGACTTCAAGACATATGAAATAATGAGAAATCAATTGCTTTAATTGATATGGTACCAAGATTTTTCGAATGTTGAGGAAATACGATGGCTCGATGTCTTCTCGAAACCAGGATTCAATGGAATCCACATATTTATGATTTTCCAACTGATGCAAATCTTCCACAGTTTGATAGTCACTCTCCCGGAGGCACACAAAATCTGGTGAAAGAGAAAAGATAAATCCCTCAAGTTCAGGCTCAACTATCTGCTTTTCAAACTGACAAGAATGGTTGAGAGAGATTCTAGGGTTTTGAGTTTCAACAACATTTTTAGAACAAGTTCCAATGAAAGATTGCTCCTCTTTTGTTCTTTGAATTATATCTTCTCGGGGTGAATGCTCTGTAGTAATGGGGGAAGTTTCCAATTTTATTCCCTTTTCTAACATGGAAGATGTAGCATTTTCTTAAATAGAGGAATCAACAGGAAGAATAGGTGGCTCAAACTGTTGTGCAACCTCATGGTTTAGATTAGGGTTTAAAAGATGGTTTGGGGTATTTTTTTGGTTAATGCTTGGACTAAGATTTGGATTTGGATTGGGATTAGTCTTTGGACTAGTGTTAGGTCCAAGTTTTAAATTAGAATTAGGGTTAGGTATAGGGTGTGGATTAGGGTTAGGTCTAGGGTATGGATTGGGGTTTGGATTAGGAAGAAGGTAAGGTTGCACATACAACTGGGACCATGGAAGAGGATAACTTAATGGTCTGTTGGCCATATATTGTCGTTGTTGTTGGTGCTCATATGATTTAATTTTCATGGGAGATTTCCCTATAGAGAAGGATCCAAATGATTCTTGAGGCCATGGAGATATCTGGCTCGAGTATGAGTGCGAAGGTGAGGGCCACTGTGTCCATGAAGTAGGATATTCAATTGGAGGAGGATCACAAGTTTGCCATGAAACTGCAGGATTATAAACATGGTGAGGAACCTTCTCAGGAAAATAATAATTATTCCAAGTATCAAATGGTGTTGGGTTTTGAGTTATACCTGGTGGTTGATTCAATTCCTTACTTGATTCCCTGAGTACCTTTCGTAATCATGGCAGTGATGGGAAATTTTCGGTTTCATGACCATCCTCACAAATTTTGTAAACTTTTAGATTGCTAAGTGGACACTTTCCAAGGCAATGTTTCTTTCTACAGTTGGCACATAGGATAAGCAGTGGTTCTTTGTACTTCTCTTATTCCTGCAAATCATCCAATTTCGAAATCAAAGATTTAATTATATTAAATTTATGCTCCAGCAATATATTAAATTCAGCACTTGTGAATTCTTCATCGGATGAGTTGTTCATATCTACAGCAGCTTACAAACTCCTCATTGACTGATTCCTCAAAATACCATTTTCTTGTTTTCAACAAGTAAACTGGTACATTCTGTCATCACACGGATTAGTATGCAAGGGTTCTTACAGAACCCCAAAAATGATATATTGTTGAAGATTGGACTCTGAAGATAAATGAATTTTAAAATATTTTGACTAAAATACAACTCACCACACTTGCATGAAAGGGAAAATGCTGAATCAAAGTGCTATTTAACAAGGTAATTCGGAAATTAAATGTCATGCTTCTACTTCTCCACATAAGCAAGATAAGGAAATAAAAGATCAAGAGATAAACAAGATGGCCAGAATTTGGAGCAACCCCACAAAAGTGGATGTGTGGCTCTTCAATCACGTCTTATCATACACTCTCCACCCTCTGACATCCTACAATACCCTTGAAACTCTGTAAGAAAAATTTTACCTGAGCCAAAATAAAACTCCCCAACAACGGTACCAAAATGTTGGGCGGCTTAATTGTCGGATTAAACCTCTCAATATTAATTATCAATCTAGGAGTCGTAAACGCGAGTTGTACTGCGTATTGGCTCAGTTTAATGGTCAGAGTATATGAGTTCCTTATTAATGATAAACTAGGTTCTAAAATGAAAACATTTATTTGCAACAAACAATCCCCTTTTAAAAGGTAAAACCTCATTTAACCACTCTGCCTGCAAACTCCATAATGCAGTTAAACTACAAATCAATACCAATCATATAAAATTCTCATAAACACATTCTACTTTTAAATCTCATGATAACTTGAAACCTTAAATTCATTAACTCCTCTCACCCAAGGTGGAAAATACTGAGAGGGGGGGGTGAATCGGTATTTACTGCATAATCAAATCTTTTTACTTTTTCATTCCTTAAAACCCATACGCTACTTTCCTTCAGTAAACTAGCGTATATACGCGGATCCCCTTTATGAAACTAGCGTATACACAGAGATCTAGATCAGTCATTAAACCTTTACTTATATTATTCCATCATTCATTCATTGTGTGCTCAATAAACAATAAACAGGTGTAGAAAGAACAGAATAAACCATCACACAAAGCATCACACATGAACACCAGGATTTTTAGGTGGAAACCCAAATCGGGAGAAAACCACCGCTGCAGTTGCTCAGCCTTCAATATTTTATTATAGAGAAAATATCTTACAACATATGTGCTGGCGCAGACTTGACCAGCACGCAGGCACCCACCTGCGCTCGTTTACCAGCCTCTCCTGGAAGGGAGCTCCAACCCCCTGACTCGTTTACCAGCCTCTCCTGGAAGGGAGCTACGACCCCCGATCTCGTTTACCAGCCTCTCCTGGAAGGGAGCTACAACCCCCTGACTGAAGGCTACAACCCTCAGTACCTCTATGGACCACGTTTCATCAATTTTCACACTGGATCCAACAACTTTAATAGAAACACCACTATGCCATATTTCACTATGTTTCCAACAATCCAACCTTCCATACTTCTTCTTTTAAGCATAAAACATCTATCAATGCAAGGTATACTTATCAAATGTGAATGTGAGAATTGTAAACACAACAGTAACGATCACTGATATTTCATACCCTTATTTGAAACTTAGTTTCTGTATACGTGCCATTTCCACTCCATGAGCCAGAGGCTGGCTTTTCATCCACATAAACCTTTATACCCCCGTTGTATATTTGCCATATACGTTTTCTTTTACCTTGCAATAAGTCATTGTGATATACGCGCTTCCTCCGCGGCGAAGTAGCGTATAGATCTTCAATCATTACAGAGCAGCATACTTCATCAGATCAGATATTCATTTCAGATTTACCCTTTTGCTTCAGACAAATGTTCGCCTAGATGTTCGCCTCATCACAGATCTAAGCCTTCCATAAGCAGATCTAGTAGATACAAGTACTTTTCAGATCTAGATCCCCTTCTTCATCATTGGTGCATCATACATTCAGATTTATCATTCAAGTGTAACCCTTTCCATTCAGATCTACTTCAGAGAGAAGTATTCATTCAAGCTCAGACATCTTGCACCCACACTCATGATTTGCACAATGAATTTCTTCTCCTTATATAGGTTTTTCCTTTTTCAATACCATGAGCCCCCTTTTTCAATACCATGGGCCAAAACAATACCATGAGCCCAAAACTACTTGGACGGGGTCAATTAGGCGGATCATTACCCAATACAATGGGTCAATACCATGGTGGTTACCCCTGGTTTTGCACTTTTTGAGCGCTTTTGCCCATACGCGACTTGGAACGTTCCTTTCAGCGTGCATACGCGACTTCCCCTAGGCCAATCCTGCCGTATACCTATTAGTCACTCCTTTTCATCAGAATTGAAGTACATGCTGGAAATCCTTCTCTCATTGCCTTCCTTCGTTCGTACCGTAGACATCAGATTTCCTTCATCAAGGACATATTCTATCAAGCACAACTTCATCAAGTGGGTTGCCTTTCAAGGACAACACTCAGCATCATATTGTCAACAGACATCATATCACATCAGATTTACATCATTTACCAAGTCCATCAAGTCAAGAATAACTTCATCCGATGGTTTGCCATCAAGGACAATACATGTCAATAGTCGCATGTCTTTATCTTCATTCAGTGGGTTGCCATCAAGGACAACACTCTGCATCATATTTCCAACACTCACTAACTTGAAAACTAAACTTGAGACAAGCAAAAAGACACACACATTATTCTAATGATAACTCACGCCTGAAACTAACTACTCTTCATAACGAATTCAAAATTAAAATTAACAAAAGCCAATTCTAACTATTGCTAGAAGAAAACTACTTCTCTCTATGTAAAATAACATTAAGAGATCCTATTAAAAATAACATTACAATTAATCTATGAGAAACCTTCAATTGAAATATTTAAATCAAAATGAAACAAATTATTCAAAGACAAGCTCACTCTCCAAAAGTATGGAACTTATAATAAAAACTAAATCAAAATCATGTCACACAATACTGAAAACTCAATCACTGCTACCTGCATAATTAAATCTGTACTCAAACTTATAAATAAATGATTATAATATGAAAAATAAGAATAATTCTAATTTAAAAGAAATTTAATTATTAAGAGAAATCCCGATATGCATGAACAAATAAAACCTTGAATTACACTCTAAATGGCAGTGTTACTTATTCAAAATTAAAACATTACAATCTGTTCTCACTACTAAATCGAACTCAAAAATTGGAAAGCAAAATAATGATCTAAGTGTAGAATTAGGAAATATTAGATTCTATTTAAAAAAACAATTCGAAACGAAATGTGATTCTACAAATTAAACAATTCCTAAATCTATGAAGAATGAGGGACTCAACTCGAGGTTGCGGTGGATCCTTGCCACTCCCTGGAGCAAGTCCTAAACTAACTCAATGTTAAAAACAAAAATTACAATGCTTACATAAAAACAAATGCAAAAGCTAAAAATTATTAAATTAAATCAGAACATCGAATCAAATATTAATCAACAAATACATCATCTACTCCATTACAATTATTGTGCTGGACAATTCGATGCCGGATCTATATCTCCTTCTGCGCCCTCTACATCTGAGAAGTCAAATTTACGTTGAGAAATATCCCTAATTGCTGGACGGACTCAATGATTTTGCGCTCTCTTCATCTTCAGAAATCGATTTTTCAGATGAAAAATTCTGCTCTCTAAATGCCAGACTCACTGCTTCATCTGCACTCTATCTAATTGAGGACAGACTCTCTCTAATTGATTGAATCCTCCTATATAATTGATCTCATGGGCCGAGTCTACTTCTATTCCCCTTATCGATTACAACAACTTATATATATATATATATATACATTGTTAATTACAAACTTGGGGGATCTCAACAGCTAATCAGAATATAGGAGGAGATTAATAATTTGCTGGAAATGAGATTAGTTTCAAAACAGAATGTCGATTAGGAAATCGCTCCCCTTTTTGTGGGATTTTGCTGTTGCTGGAAGGTGAAATTGGCTTCTGGAAGAATGTGACCTCACACACTGCTGGCAGAGGTATCGTACAGCTAGTTGGGCATCGTAAGGCAGCTTCAACAATGATTTTCATTCTTGTTGCCATATCATAAGGATGGAAACTTGTTTATTGATAAGAGTTCGACGAAGGCTGCGATTCTCCTTTTACGTCTCTTAGAATGCCATTAAGCTTGGCTTATCCCCAATTGATAATGTGCTTACACGACACATGATTATCTAAGCGTAGGAGTTTTCTCTGGTGAATTACATGTTTATTGATTTGTTTATATATGTAACAATATTCTTTCACATATTAGTTATTTAATTCGTTGTAATTGTTCTTATCTTCATGATATTTTTTAACGTGCCATGCGTATTGTATACAATAATTTCGCAGGTCTTGTAACTAAAGGGTATTTTGGATGTAAATATTGTGGACCTTCTCTGAAACCTAGATGGTCCAACGACCTACGAAAGCCAATGTATGACTGCTCCAGGGTATTCCTCCCAGAATAACACCCTTACAAAAGAGCAACATCCTCTTTCAATGGTAAATGAGAGAGAACCCAAAGGCCACCAATAACGACACCAACTGAATGCATTAGAACATATGAGAGATAGAAGGAGAAGGATTTCATAGAAATTCTTGATTCAAATGGGGAGCCTATGTTTGATGATCTAGAATTCTTCGATGCCTATGTTGAGAAATTGCCCATTGGGATGAAAAGGAAATCTATATTTTGTAACCTCCCATATTGGGAGCATCTTAAGATTACACATTTATTAGATCCCATGCATATATTTAAAAAAATTTCATCTTCTTTATGGAGGCACATATCATATAAACAAAGTGACACATTGGCTGTTAGGAAATATATTATTACTTCAAAAACTAAAAAGAAACATAATTTGGCCAAGATGATTAGAAAGTACAGGATCAAAGGCAGGCGATGGTACCTCTAATTGTAATTTCAAAGAAGGTTACGTCCCATGGATTTAAAAAAAATATGATCTTTCTTTGGCAAAGTAAGTTATAGTGGGTGTGAGGGTGCCATATTCATATGTGGCTTCACTACGACATTGCTTCACTATGGATGACCATTTGTCAGGGTTGAAATCGCATGACCATTTGCATCTTATAAGAGTATGTATAATGTCAAAAGCATGATTTTATTATTTGTTATATTAATAAATTTTATCCCATGTAGGGATCATAAAACATAAATAATTTTGTATATTATTACATGTGTGTATAACTTTGCAGTGTCATTATCCTTTTTTCGTGTGTGGGTGTGTGAAACATGAATTCCCCCAAGATCTAGGGCGTGCCATATCTAAATTATTTGCATTTGTACATTGGATCACATCAAAGGATATTCATATGGCTAGCATTCCACGGTGGCATCAAGAGATAGTTGAGATTGTTTGTATGTTTGAGAAGGAACTGCTGACGAGTTTCATAGACTTGCAGGTTCATCTTCTAATCCACCTAGTAGATGAGGTTGAATTAGTTGGTGTGGTTTCTTGTCGTTGGATGTTATTCTTAGAGAGGTACATGAAGAAATTGAAAGTTTTTGTTCGACAAATGGAAAAACCCGAGGGTTCTATGGCAAAGGGGTGCATATTGTATGAGTCTTTCTATTATTCTATTGTGTACATTAATCAGATTGGAAATAGATCAGGTGCGATGATTTGGGACGATGAAAGAGATGAAGACAAAAGAGAAGGGGAGCTACTATAAATGAATGGGAAAACGTGCTTGATAAAGAGTAAGAGACTTATAATTTTTCAAATTTACACAAAGTAAATATTCATGTTGAACTTCGATATAATGTATACTTTGATCTCATATGTACTATATGTTGGTTTGATTTCATCAGCAAATGCAAAAATTGAAGCAATAAATAAATTCGTTCTTCACAATTCCAAAGTGGCACAACCTTGGGTCGCATCGTTCGAACAAAAGAGGATGAAATAAGATAGTGACAGGAAATAATTCATACGGTTGAATGGTATAAGTGTGCCTTAATCTGAT
Organism: Pinus albicaulis; assembly: GCA_034641835.2. Taxonomy (NCBI): domain Eukaryota; kingdom Viridiplantae; phylum Streptophyta; class Pinopsida; order Pinales; family Pinaceae; genus Pinus; species Pinus albicaulis. The sequence continues at coordinate 449,488,477 of CM076573.1, forward strand.
CATTTAAAAGAAAATATGCCAATTATATTCCCCAACAATTGGGTTTTGACCAAGTCAGAGAGAATTACGGTGCAACCGATCGTTACGTGCGTGCTGAACATGATGCGCTAAACGTAGGGATTGGGTGCAACCACTCGGTAATAATATATTTTTGTACATTTTAAACTTAATAATGCACCTTTAAAATGTAATTGCATCTATATTTCATATTTTAACAGTTGGTTTATTATAAGACAAATGACACTATGATTTTTAAAATTTTTATAGGTGAATTTGTTCCCATATATGTGGGCATATGGACACCATTTTTGGACAAAAAATGTCGATGATGGATACATGACACAAGACTGTAGAGTGGAAGTCGCATTCGATCAATCTAGTTGAGCTAGCCACCGTGATCAAACCCTAGTACGAGGGACGTTAGGTTACGTCAGAAAGATACAAGAGATCATTGAAGTGGATTTCTCTTCTTTGAAATGTGTTATTTTTAGGTGCACATGGTGGGACACCTTTGATCAGAATAATGTAAAGTAAGATCATGATAGTAGGTTGATATGTATCAACTCTACAAAGATGTGGGATGAAGCTAAGGAGCCATATGTTTTCTCCAAACACTGCAACAGGTTTTTTTTTACCCATATGTATGGGATAGGGATTGGTGGTTTGTATTGAGACATGACCCTCGATCAAAGCATATTTTTGAGAACAATAGTGTTATCATGCAAGCGAGCTGGAAGATAATTAGGGTGATCTTGGGAACCCAAAGTGATATGGTACATGTGTTATTTCATCATTTATAATTTTTAAGATGGGTTTTTATAAAGAGAGGACCTAATTACCTTATAACTAAGACTCTTTTTTTCTAAACATTATAATATGTATATTGAATTAATTGGTTTGCATTGTGTTAATGTTAAAATCATTTCACTTGATAATTTGCAATTATGTTGATCTTGAAAACAATGGCGTACTGTATAAAGTTCCTTTTTTTTATAATGTCAATTCCTAAAATAATAAAACTACTTGATTTCTTTGAATGTGTGTGAGTGATATCTTCAAAATATATACTGTTATTTTGTATGTAAGATCATAATAAAATAATGTTAATTCTAAACATGAATTTATTTGCATTATTTTCTAGACTTTATTATGTTACAAAAATTCATATTATTCTTGATTTATTATTTTACAATTATTTATATTCATACAAATTTACAATTTTACAATTATAGTAATTTAATGATATTTACAGTATACATTTTACTTACGCTAGTTATAGTTCAAAATTGACAATTAATTTACAATTTTACAAATTTACAAATTCAAAAATTTTAATAAAATTGGATGATGACAATACATACAATTACAATTACAATTTTACAATTTCATAATACAATTACAATTGCATTACCATTTTATAATATTTTACATACAATTACAATTAAAAATAAAATTACAATTACAACTTTACAATTTTACATACAATAACAATTAAAATTACAATTACAATCATTTCACAATACAATTACAATTACAATTTACAATTTTACATACAATTACAATTAAAATTACAATTACAATCATTTCACAATACAATTACAATTACAATTAAAGTTTTACAAATATTTTACATACAATTAAAATTAGAATTAGAATTAGAATTAGAATTATTTTACAATTTCGCATACAATTACAATTAGAATCACGATGCATACAATTACAATTACATTTTTAGAAATTTACATATTTTACAATTTAATAAAATAGAATCATGACATGAATACATACAATTACAATTACAATTTTACAATTTCACAATACAATTACAATTACAATTTTACAAATATTTTACATATAATTACAATTACAATTATAATTTTACAATTTTGCATACAATTAAAATTAACATTTCAATTACAATCACGTCATAATATTTAATAAATATCATGATTTAATATTAAAAATAAACATCACGATCATGATAACCATCGTACAAACATCATATTTGACTAAAATAAAGATTCAAATTCACTAACATCATCTAACCATCGTGATCATGATCATCTAACAAACACAAGCATTGTATAACATCATCACAACACAAACATGAAATATACATCTCATGTCAAATAAATTCTATCACATACACAGCTATCTGCAAGCACATTAAATGAACATATCTAACATGAACTAACAATATACACATCATGATGAACACGAACATGTAAATTAAGTACATCAACATGAACATAAAATACATGGACCATGTATACACACACACACAGACACACATATATATAATGTCAAAAATATACAACTGTAATATAACTACATATAAATGTCAAATATCTGGTGGTACATAAATACTAGTACTATTTGATGTCTCCTCAGTCGATGGTGCAGTCTCATGCTCAGATAGATGGCGTGCTTACTTTGGAGGTGCCTGTTGATCAATTGATGGTGTAGTCTGCTCAGGAACTTCCTGTTGATGACTCATCAATGGAGCATCCTACTCAGTGGATGGTGTGGCCTGCTATGATGGACCTGCCTCCTCAAGTGGACCTGTCTGATTAGGATGATGTGCCTGCTCAGGACTAGGTGTCTGCTGAGATGGTGCAGACTGCTCAGACGATGCCTACTGATCAAGACTAGATGTTGGATGCTCATCATGATCTTCACCGTGAGGTGAAGGAGGGGGAGGTGGAGTACTAGAATGATGATCACTCCCCTCATGATCATGATCATCAGATGAGGCACTTCTCTGTCGTGCACCTCCACGACAGCTACCTCTCCTAGCCCACGCTAGTGCTCTGGAAGCTCTATCGATATGATGCATGAGGGTCAACATATCACTGGGCATGACTCTCCAGAGTTGTATGAGCCTAAAATTAGCCTGGATTTCTCTGATCCTAGCCAGGCGGACTCCCTCATCAACTAGGAGTCGATAGAGTTGGTCGCTCAACTCCATCCTAAATCAGGCGTCCAACCTATGCCTCACCCCCGTAGGTATCTGCACCCGATCAGGATCAGTTCTGTCACCCTGATCATCCGCCTCTACCATATCCTCATCAACATCTACACCTGGATCATTCGGTGGCGATGGAATCTCGTCCCCAATGAATGTCCCAATATCTACAAAATATATAGTACACAACAATAATTAGACATTTTCATTAAACAATTTAATAAAACAAGTTAAAGAACGTGTTAGAATAAATTTGATAATTCTAATTAATTAATTATGAAAATAAAATGAAACTATATTAATTTAAATTAAACACTAATATTACCACTCGCATACGGTGGCCCATCCTGTGTGAAGAGGATGTCGATACACCCTCACCAATCCAAACCCACATACGGACATGGCACCAGAATGAAGGAGTGATCATCAACACTGGATAGCGACTCTAGTGCATCACGAGATATCCTGGCGGGAAATTCATACTGGCCCCTCTTAGGCATCATCTGGCCCCACATCAACATCCGTACATGCATCATCGACCTATGAGGCTACTGAAAAAAAGTAGGCTTCATCTCTGGAAACCTCTACAAAAATAAAAAAAATAACTCTGAAGCAAAAGGGAAGGTCAACCTCCCACATGCCCGAGAATGACTTCTATCTAATGCTATACAAAACTGCCGCAAAAAATCATAGACCATATCCCAAGTCATGGCACCTGGAATAAAGAATCAACATAAAATAAAAGAGGGAAAATAATGCATTTCCCGTCACTGGTATAGTGTGCAATGGTCATCAGCATTAGTAAGAGGCACCTCACCTCCTATGTACCAAATGAAGAAATAAGTAACTGACGACTAGACACCTGAAAATATGTTGGAGAAACTATATCGTTCCTAATGTATCTCTAGGAGTATGCCAACTGACTCCCTATTGCATAACCGATGAGGAAATTTGGAAACTGGGGAAAATCCTGCCCTCTCCTTGATAGACCAGTAATAAAATATATTTCCTCCACAGTGGGCGCATACTACTGGCCAGGACCAACCCAGAAAGCGTGTCAGTGGGCATCCCACCTAAAGATGAGTTGTCCCAATAACCCACTATGGCCCTTCAAGGATGTAGCCCCCTCATATGGCAGGGGAGGTACGCACTCCTGCCGGCAGTAGGTGGCTCTTGTAATAGGGTGAGGTACATAAAGTCTCTCTCCCCCTCATGCCTCCCGCAATTGAATCTAGTGGTCCTCCATATATTTGTTGTTCCCTTTGTTCTCTCCATTGACATTGTTGATGGTTCACCGCATGTTAAATACTTTTTTTATTAAATGAGACATATATATATATATATATATATATATATATATATATATATATATATTTATTGAAAAAACAGTCAGTGCACTCAAAAAAACAATCACGCACTCGTACCGGTGCGTACATTTTTATCGCACACCTCTCTTGGTGCGCATAGAAATTGTTCGCGCACCGCAAAAGATAAAAAGCTATTTTTCTGCAGTGCATTGATGAAACTATCTGCCCCAGAGTGGATAGTTAGGGTAACACACTGCCCAAAAATAATAAATGGTCAACAGTGTAGTCCTGTAAAGGACCGCACCGTTGACCATGTACTGTTGTTAGGCGCGTGGTGCACTGACCTAACTATTCGCCCCAGCGAAAATATTTTGGTCAACGCATTGCCCAACAACATTACATGGTCAATGGCATGATCGTGTAAAGGACCACACCGTTTACTATGTAATGTTGTCAGGCGGGCGGTGCGCTAACCTAAATATCTGCCCCGGGGCTGATAGTTTGGTCAACGCACCACCTTCTCGACACTAGTAAATAGTCAACGATGCGGTTGTTTAAAAAACCACACCGCCATGTTAATTTTAAAATTAGTCATGGTGCACGTTTTTTTCGGTACTACACCGGAAATTGGTGCAATTTTGGTTAGCACCGTTCGCGGTGCAGCATGTAAATTTACAGGTAGCATCACGGACGGTGCAAGCCGAATGGCTCAAGCGCACCGCGCATAATTTTTTGTTTTTTTTTTAACAATTAATTTTAAGGTTTTTAAAAATGTAATCCACTAAAATGTTTAGTTATTGAGAAATAATTAAAACACCTGTACATTTGCGCGTCGAGGAGGCATATTTGCTGAGAAATTGAAGAAACCAAATTTTCCCACCGTTTCGAAAATTCAAACTCCGCAAGGTGGGCAATGGACGACATCAGTGTGTGCAATTGGAGCATTGATGACAAGGCACCTCACACAAGACAAATTCACACTGGTGCATGAGAGGTCTGGAGCATTGAAGAAGTAAAAATAACGTTTTTACGGCCGGTAATTCTTTTTTATTTAACCTAGTTTTGGTACGCGGGTTTTTGAGACGCGTCAGGCGATATTATCGATGGCACATTGCACGTCGTTAGGGTGCATTGGATTACTAAGATGCAATGGGCTTGTTTATGCGTAGAGAATTGATGCGCTATAGTACTTAGATGCACCAGATTGGTGCGTTGTGAGTAAAACACATTGGTGTGGTTTATGATGAGAAACACATCGGACAAAAAACATCTGCAAAAACCTCCACCCACCAACCTCCTCTAGAGACCTCCACTACAAACGGATATCTGGGCTATTTTTATAAGGGGTTCCTCAAAAACATCCGCTAGAGGGTCTTTTCCTTGTAGTGACAACCTTCTCATCTATTACATCTTCACCAGGTGTTCTTAATTGGTTTACTACATTCATCATCTAAGTCATCAACTAGTCAATAGACTCAAAATCCTTCATATTCTCAAAAATTGTCATAGGAGTTTGTGACTTTGTTATTTTTACTTTGTTTTTTCCTTGATAGGAAATCTCTAAAGTGTCCCATGCTTGCTTGGCATAATTTTTTGTTGTAACTTTGGGAAACTTGGTTGTTCTAATCCTTGTTGAATAAGCCATAGTTTATTTGTATCCTTCTTTCTATTTTCATTTAAATGAGCTCTTTCAACATTTTTCATAGCATATATGCCTTCTTGGTCTAGTTGTATGAACCCATTTACAACTACATCCCAGCGATCTTCGGAAGGAAGGAAGTTTTTCATCTTTATTCACAAAACGCTCTAACTTTTACCTATCAAATTTTTTCCTAAAGGTTGTTATAGATTGTTGATAGATGTCATTTATTATGTTATTATTATTTCTATATGCAAATCAATCAACCATGATTAACAAATTGAAATTACAAACTTTAAACCATGGTCGTTGTAATTTACTATTCACGCCAAAGATTTTGTATATCTAAAAGTCTCTACTACTAGAATCCATAATACCCGTGCTAAAGAATCATAAATTTATTACAATTCTATCCTAAAAACATAATGGTTTAAGGTGCTCTATCACAAAACCTAAAAGAAAAACTCAATTACAACCAATCAAACAATCTCATTCATTTCAACTAATCTAGAATGTTGTACAATGGGGTGCCTTATAAAATCTATCCACTCCTCCTTATCACTATTTGTTATGTGAATTATTGAAGATGTCTTCAATCCCCTTAGCAATCCCCTTAGGAGTTGAACAAGTGCTAACTAGAAATGACGAATAGAATCCCTCTTCTCCTAAGATGGTATTGTTCTATAAATTAACTTTCTCACAAATGAGTGGTTCCTTATCTACATTCTTCAATAAATTTGGTTTCTAACGAGATTTTTCCTCTAGAATTTTGGACAAGAAATAATATAACTAAATAAACAAATAATATCACTTACAACCACTCAACCCCTAACCCTATGGTTTGTTTTGTATTTTCCTTGGGTACCTTGCAATATGCTCCGCTCAATATCAAATATAGAAACCCCTTTTATTCTAATGAGAATCTTCCTTTTAGAATATTGGAAAATAAATAATATAGTTAAATAAACAAATAATATCACTTATCACCACTCAACCCCTAACCTTGATCTTGTTGTTGAGATGGACACTATTACATCAGAGTTGAGGCGTTGGTCATGGAAGATGTGGAGTTCATAGAAGGAAATGGTGTTCAGTGAGTATTTCAGAAGCTGAGGGTGGAAAACTATGTAAAAGATGCCAGCATCAGTGGCTATCGGCACGACAAAGAGGATAAGGGAGCAGAAAATCCTAGCGAGGCAGTAGCATGAAGGATTCCGACGATGGCGGGGAGGCTCGGAAAGAGCATAGTGATATTGTGGCGAGGTGCTTCTGTGTACCTGGTCCTTTGGGAGCTAGACACTATAAGAGCGTGGGGTTGTTTCCCTAGCAGCGACATTCACATTATTTTCCCAAACGCGTTGATCGGATAAACCCGCTGATCGACCGCCATTGCACAGCTCTGAAATTCGTTCAAATAAAGCTCGGGGAGAGATGGGAAGCTTGTTGGAAATAATGAAAATGAAAAAATTATTATTAACGGAGTGAAATTTTCTAAATGGCATGTAAATGGGTACACTGCTATTATATCTAGCCTAGCAGGGGCACTTATGGGAATTGTGGGCAAAATGTAGGTGATAAGGACATGAATATACTTTAAGTATAATTGGGGTAAGGGTTAGAGTGAGAGGGATTTATTTATTTGGCAGGTTTAGTTGGATTTAATCAAAGAAATTTCAAATCAATATTTAAGACGAAATATTATGTGCTCCTTAAATCAACCATGGAATATGAGATCCACTGTTCCCAGATTAAATAAAATTATGAATAAATAAGATGTTGAGTTAAGCAGCGGAATACATAAATAAATAATCAAATCCACACAACAGAATTAAACAAAGACACAGAGTTTTTAACATGGTTCACCCAACCAATCTAGGCTACGTCCACCAAACAGGGCATCGACAATCTCATTCATCAACCGGAGAATTACAACAGCAGAGTTTTCCATCTGCTCTTCCACTCACCTCACATTCCTCATCATGCTCATTTGCCTCTACGGGTTTACATTTTATAGCTGGGAGTAGAAACTGAATCATAAATTCACTCACAACAAATATAGGATGCATTAACTCCACATCAGGATTACATGGAGTCAATTTAGCAACAAATCCTATTGTTGTCACATTCATGAGATTTTCTCCAAAAATAATTAAAAGAAATCTTCAAAAATGTCCACCTTGACAACAATTGGCCTGATACCCTGTTCCATTATAATTTTTATCTTTTCTGCAAACCAAGAGAAGCCAGACACCATCGTAGCTTCTATAACAAAACTGGTTTCGTGAACATGTCTGCACAGTTTTCCTTTGTATGCACTTTTTCAAGAGAGACTCCTCTTTCAATGATAACCTGTCTTACAAAAGGGTACTTGATAGGTATATGCTTTTATTTACTATGATAGGCTGGATTTTTAGCCAAATGATAACCTGTCTCACAAAATAACTTGATGTTGTCCTGCAACCTACCAAACTCACCAAACAAACCTTTCAACCAAACCGCTTCTTTGCAGAATGTGGCAGCTATGTGATACATACGTAGTGGATAAAGCAACAATGTTATGTAGCTTTGACATCCAGCTAATAGCTCCACCTGAAAGAGTAAAGACATACCCTGAAGTTGACCTTCTCTTATCCAAATCACTTGCAAAATCGGAATCAACATATCCGCAAACAAATTCACTACTTCTGTTATAAGTGATACAGTAATCACTTGTGCCTCTCAGATATCAAAGCACCCATTTCAATGCTGACCAATGTTCTTTTCCTGGATTTTCCATGTACCCATTGACAACCCCAACTTCATGTGAAATATCTGGTCGAGTAAAAACCATCACATACATCAAACAACCTACTACATTGGCATATGGAATTCGAGACATATATTCCTTTTCTTCATTTGTTTTAGGACATAAACTTGAAGAAAGCTTAAAATGGGAAGCAAAATGGACTGAAACAGGCTTCACATTGTTCATACCAAACCTTAAAATTATTTTCTCAATATACTTCTTTTGTGATAGCCATATCTTACCATTGTTCCTCTCTCTGAAAATCTCCATGCCCAAAATATGTCTTTCTGCTCCTAGATCTTTCAGATCAAATGTCTTCGCCATCTGAGCCTTTAACCTGTTGATCTCGCTTATGCTTTTGCTTGCTAAAAGCATATCGTCAATATACAACACTAAGATAATGAACATGCCATTACTCAATTTCTTAAAGTAAACACAATGATCATATTCACTTCTTATATAATTTTGACTCATCATGAAAGAATAATTTTTCTTGTACCATTGTCGAGGCAACTGCTTTAGACCATACAATGATTTCTTGAGCTTCCAAAAAAATTTCTTGTTGCGATTTTGAACAAACCCTTCCGGTTGTTCCATGTAAATCTCTTCATCTAAATCTCCATGTAAAAATGCAGTTTTAACATCTAGTTTCTGTAATTCTAAATCAAGTAAAGCAACTAATTCTAACACAATCTGAATTGAAACAATTTTTACAACTGGTGAAAATATCTCATGAAAGTCAATGCCTACTTTCTGAGAAAAACCTTTTGCGACCAGCCTCGCCTTGTACCTGTCTTCTTCATCATCAACACCCTTCTTGAATTTGTAAACCCACTTACATCCCACAGTTTTTCTGTCTTTGGGAAGTTCTACCAGATCCCATGTGGCATTCTTGTCTAATGCCTTAATTTCGTCCTGCATAGTCTCTTTCCACTTACCACTGTTAGAACCTTCTACAACTTCCTGATAGCAAAAAGGTTCATCACCATTAGCGGTTAAAGCAACTGAAGTAACATAATAATCATACCTTTTAGGAAGAATTCTAATTCTCGTAGACCTCCTTAAAGATGTTTCTGGTACTTCCACAATTTGCTGATTATTATCTGTAGGAACTTCTTCATGATCAGCATCTAAAACACGTTCATGATCTGCATCTGAAACTTGTTCATGATCTGAATCTGAAACTTGTTCATCTGGACTATCATCAGTATTTGAACTGGTTTCAAACTGAATGTGTTGAAGCTTAGGTACATTATCCTATTTCAATTTATCATCTACATCTAGATTTTCAAGTGAAGATTCATTAAATTTAACATCTTTGTAAATGATGATCTTGTGAGTAGTAGGATCCCACAACCTGTATCCCTTAGTCCCATCACCATATCCAACAAAGATATATCTTTTTGATTTAGGATCTAATTTAGAACGCTGATGTTTCGGAACTAGAGCATATGCATCAAAACCAAAAACTTTCAGTTTAGAATAATCACATGGATAACCTTTCCATACCTCTTGAGGAATTTTTCATCCTATCGCAGTTGATGGTGATCGATTTACCAAGTAACAAGCTATAGAAACCGCTTCTGTCCACAATTCCTTCTGCAAATTGGCGTTACTAAGCATACTTCTTGCTCTCTCTAAGAGAGTCCTGTTCATGCGTTTAGCAACTCCGTTTTGCTGAGGAGTATATACAGTGGTTTTATGTCTTTCGATCCCAGCATCCTTGCAATAATTATCAAATTCCTTTGAAGTAAACTCACCACCATTGTCAGTTCTTAAACATTTAATGGTTCTTCCAGTGATGTTTTCAACTAATGCTCTAAACTGTTTGAAAACTGTGAATACATCAGACTTCTTCTTTAACATGTAGAACCACACTTTTCTAGAGAAATCATAAATAAAAGATACAAAATATGATGATCCTCCATATGAGGTTGGAGGAGATGGACCCCAAACATCAGAATGGATATAATCAAGGATTCCCTTACTAGTATGTTTTCCAGTTTTAAACTTCTGCTTGCTTTGTTTCCCAAATAGACAATGTTTGCATAAATCTAACTTAGAAGATTTTAAACTAGGAAGTAACTTACGATCAGATAAAAATTTTAATCCTTTTTCGCTCATATGGCCCAACCTTTGATGCCATAAACGAATAGAATTACTGTCGTTTTTAGATACTGTAGAAGCATGATCTGACTCTGTTCTTCCTTCTAATTGATAAAGATTTCCAACCTTCTTTGCTTTCATGACTAGTAAAATTCCTTTATAAAATTTCATTACTCCACCTTGAATAAAGGTTTTATATCCATTAGTGTCTAGTACTCCTAGTGAAATGAGGTTTTTTCTTAGTTCAGGTACGTGTCTTACATCAGTTAGAATTTTATTTGTCCCATCAAACATTTTAATCTGGATGCTTCCAATTCCCACAATATTACACAAGACATCATTTCCCATGTAAACAACTCCATCATTGATTGATTTATAAGTTTTAAACCACTCTCTATGAATGCACATGTGATTTGACGCACCAGAATCTAACAACCAATGTTGATCATGATTAGACAAACTAACTGATAACACTTCATCACTCATACCTGAAATCGATGCCGAACCTGTATATGTCGCATTTGTTTCTTTCTTCTCTGTCGAAGAGTATCCTTTGGATGTTTGCTGTCTTTTCCAACAATCCTTCTTCAAATGTCCTGATTTTCCACAAAACCAGCACTCTACCTTACTCTTCTTCCCTTTCGATTTTGAACACGAGTTGTTGTGCTTACTGAAGCGTCTTTCTTTAGAACGACCTCTTACCATCATTTCTTCTGATGTAGAGGTTTCTGAATTTGACCTCTTCCTTGTTTCTTCGGACAATAAAGTTCCAACAACATCATCAAATTCAAGGGTTTCTGATGAACTAAGACTTATAGAAGTAACAAAATGATCCCATGACTCGGGAAACGAGCATAATAAAGTTACAGCTTTATCTTCTGATTCAAATTTTACTTCTATACTTTCTAACTGCACCAGGAGAGTATTAAAGGTATTCAGATGATCAGTTATCGTCGTACCTTCCTTCATGCATAAGTTGTACAACTGTCGCTTCGGAAGAATCCTATTGGTTAAGGATTTTGTCATGTACATATTTTCAAGCTTTTTCCACAAACCATCAGCAATTTTCTCTGACACGATGTTAAACAAAACATCATCCACCAAACACAGTTGAATACCGCTCAGTGCTCTTTCATCCAAGTCACTCCATTCGTTATCTATCATGGTGTAAGGTTGTTTGGCTTTTCCCAACAGCGCCTTCGCCACGCCTTGTTGCACGAGTAGATCATACATCTTCACTTTCCAGATCTCGAAGTTGTTTTTGCCATTGAACTTCTCGATCTCAAATCGAGCACTTTGTGTTTTGCCATTTTGAGTAGCTCGTGTCACAAAATCTCCAATTGCAACTTTTAATAAATGAAGTTTTTATTTAAAAAATGGCCTTAAGTTAAAAAAAAATAATGCCCTTCACCTATAAAATTCCTTTCCCTTAATACCATATGCAAATGGAATTTAAATTACAAATCGATTTTAGAAAAATTTTACAACATGAAGTGCCAACCTTTTTCAATATAACCGATAGTATTTTAAAACCACTCAAATCGATACATACAAATCGATATATACAAATTGATTACAATTTGGCATTTAAAAAACAAATCGATTTGATTTGCATGTTTATAAAATCGATGTGATTTCATTGCACTATTTAAACCCATCGACCCATTTCAAATCCACCTTCATACTTCTCTTGTAGTTTACTTTAGTATGAACTTCATACTTCAAATCGTTTTTAGACCCATTTCAAAAAACGTTCCATATAAAATATTGATTTAAAAAAAAAAAAACAAAAAACTGAACCAAACTCACGACATTTTCAACAAACCGATTTTTAAATGGTTCAATGCTACCAAGTTCGAGTCTGAATTAAACTTAACAGCACACGTCAGGTTTAACAGTCTCATGCAGTAGATCAGCTTCCATGGCTCTGCTGTGGCTCTTCCACAGCGCTAACAAACCTCCAGCAAACACAGCTCACAACGACTATCAACAACGTTTATATCACTATTTTCAAACTTGGCTTCTGCAAATTTATTTCAGCTCATAGTTCATCAACTCAGCAAACGATCCAGCAAACAATACTTCAACTTAGCAAACGATCCAGCAAACGACCCTGCATTACAAAATCAACGACTGTCTAGCTCACGACGCAACGATCACAGCAAACGACTACCAGGTTAATGAAAACTCAACAGTCCATGACATTGCAACTAAGCAACAGGGATTCGACATTTCTCGAGATTTGACATAGCTCGATAGCTTGGCATCCCATAGAGCTTCGACACAGCTCACGGCCTCATGGTTTCGCAATCACACGCAGCAGACCAAAGCTTACAACATAAGCTCCAATACCAATTGTTGAGTTAAGCAGCGGAATACATAAATAAATAATCAAATCCACACAACAGAATTTAACAAAGACACAGAGTTTTTAACGTGGTTCACCCAACCAATCTGGGCTACGTCCACCAAACAGGGCATCGACAATCGAATTCATCAACTGGAGAATTACAACAACAAAGTTTCTCATCAGCTCTTCCACTCACCTCACATTCCTCATCATGCTCATTTTCCTCTACGAGCTTACATTTTATAGCTGGGAGTAGAAACTGAATCATAAATTCACTCACAACAAATATAGGATGCATTAACTCCACATCAGGATTACATGGAGTCAATTTAGCAACAAATCCTATTGTTGTCACATTCATGAGATTTTCTCCAAAAATAATTAAAAGAAATCTTCAACATAAGATGTCTTTCTCATACCAATATTCCAAGAATTTACAATGCCCTCTAGAGAATTTGGGAATTAAATTTTCTAATGGGGGGCTCCGATTCTGTAAAATTATGAAATTCGCTTTATCAGGGATACCCGAAATTCACTGAACTTGAATAAAAAAATCAAGATTACACGTTTGAGGACACAGCAATAATAATTTACAATGATTTAAAAAATGAATTTTGATTCAATCGTCTAAATTAGGATTAGGAACATAAATCAAGATTACGCATCTGAGGACACAGAAATAATAATTTACAATGATTTAAAAACCAAATTTTGATTCAATCATCGAAATTAGAATTAGGAACATAAGCTAGTTTTGTTTGGAAATTTTTGCGATCCCATTCTCCAATTTCGTTCAGTTTCAGTCCCTGACTTAGTCTGAAGTTCATGATCACTGGTTCTCAATTTCTACTATTCTATTGACCTTAAAATAGTTTTGTTATAAAATTAGAGTTCTCTCAGAAAGATTCTCTGTCAGAAATTTTAAAGTAAAAGATTAATAGTATAGGCCCACAAGGTTTCTTTCAGCTGCTTTTTGGGAAATAATAAGTGATCTGAGAGTAACCTTGTAACCTGGAAACCTACATTGGAAGTTGTCCTCCCTACATTGGAAGTTGTGATATTGAAAGTCTCTAACTAAAAGGTCTAATTCTAAAAGGTCTAATTTTTTGTGTAATCGATGCTAAAAATCTTAGATGACTGTAAATAGTCAATTTGTTGGCGACTGATAATACTTTTGTATTAAACTTATTTTATAGGGTGATAGTAGGCCTTATTGTGATTAGGCTTGAAATTTTTTTGATCAGGATATGACCATCCATCCAACGTGTATCTTTAATTTCTTTGCTTATACGATCTGTTAACTTGGCCCACTATGATGGTAATGTGATCATCCATCCGACGAGTACCTTCAAGATATTTGTTTATAGGATCTGTTACATTCACCAGGTAGAGTGTAACTTAGCCCATAAACACACAATGTTCCAATTTCCTTGCCATGACTTTGTTAAAAGCCAAACTGACCTAATTTCTGTTTTATTAAATAAGCAACTTTATCCCGTTCATTTCTTATTCACCTTCTGTCTCTTTATACATATTATGTGACTGAGATGGTAAGATAATAACTTGTTTTGAAAGGGAGATGGTAAGATGACGAGCCTAGATCCATCTTAACCCCAAATCTATCAAGGGTGGACAGGGATTAAATATTTGATGGTGCAAACTTGTTTTTTGAGTGGAAAACTTGAGGAAAGGTTTTCATTTGGAGAGATTTAATCTCTCTCTGCTTGATAGATACCGGGTTAAGATAGATCTAGGTTGGTTATTTAATACTATATAATATCTATATAATATCTATATTTGTAACTATGTGTCTCTTTCTTATTCCCTTTTTTTTTAGTGCAAAACTTGAGGAAACGTTTGCATCTCCAGAGATTTAATCTCTCTCGGCTTGATAGATACGGGGTTAAGATAGATCTAGGTTGTTTATACAATACTATGTAATATCTATATTTGTATCTATGTGTCTCTTTATTATTCCCTCTCTCTATCTCACCTGGCAAACATACACACTCTCTCCATATCTACTCTCTTTCTCACTCCTCTCTTCCTATCACTCTCTCCTTCTCTCCTTCTCTCTCTCTCTTCCCTCCCACTCTCCTCTCTCCCTTCCCCTCTCTCCATCTCTCCCTTTTCATTCCTTCTCTCTCTCCACCTTTCTCTATATGTATTTCTTCCTCTCTCTCTCTCTCTCTCTCTCCCTATTTCCCACCCTCCAACTCCATCCCTCTCTACCCCCCTCCCCCCCCTCCTCTATCTATCTATGTCTTTGTTCTTTCTTTCCTCTCTCCCACCCTCCAACTCCATTCCTCTCTCCCCCTCTCCCCCCCTCCTCTATCTATTCCTTTCTCTCTCTCTCTCTCCCACTTCCCTCCATCTCTCTCTTTCTCTCTCTTCCTTCCATCTATGTCACTCTCTCTCTCCCCCTCTCTTAAATTTGATCCCATTATATTATGTTTAAGAACATATCTAAATTAAAAAAAAAAATTGTTTGTAAAATATTAAACGTATATTTATCAATAATCATGTCAAAGAAAATACAATAATGAAAAACTTAAAAGAATCATGCACTATATTTCCTCTATTATTGTTAGTCACTTTTCTTAATTAAGATAGATCTATGTTGGTTCTTAATAATATTATTTATATTATATAAATTTCACATATTTATATATAAAAGTATTCTCATTTTTAATTTTATTAAAATCTTGATTAAATTTCTATGGGAATATTTTTAGGAGTCATGAATATAGAGGGTTTAGATATATCTCAAAAGTAATTATAACCTTTTAACCCTTATATTTAATTCAGAAAATGTTATTAAATTAAATTAAATTAAAATATTTATAAAATATTTTGATTGTGAAATAAGTTTGGTTTTTGGGCATGTGGTATTGCTAAGCCATGGTATTGGCCCATGGTATTGTAACAAAGTGTATTGTGAAATAAGTTATGCTTATTGGGAATCAGGGTATTGATAAGCCATACAAAACCTATTTACAAGTTAATAATATCCATGGTAAAGTGGGGGTGAATATCCACAGTTACGAATCATGTCATATTTTTATAAAATATTTTGATTGTGAAATAAGTTATGTTTTTTTTGGTAGGTAGTATTGATAAGCCATGGTATTTTAACAAAGCCTATTTACAAGTTAATAATATCCATGGTAATGTGAGGGTAAATATTCATGATTAAGAATGTTGACATATTGTTATAATTACAAGTTAATAATGTCAATGGGAAAGTGGGGGTGAATATCCATGGTTAATAATCTTGTCATATTGATATGAAATATTTTGATTGTGAAATAAGTTATGTTTATTACTTCAATCACCAATTGTGCTACCCATTGCGACTAGATGTGATGTATGTTAAATACATAGAAGAAAAAATTAATTTTCAAATATGAAATTCTAAACTCTAAATAATAATTTGTGTTTGATTAAGTAGATAGAATCATAACTATTTTATAAATGCAAATTATTATCATATGATGTTTAATGTTTTACTCAATAATTATATTACATGTAGAAATGTGTGATCGTGTGATCAAGCATTCTTGTATGTATCCAAGCAATGTTTCATATTTCCATATCCATATCCTATTAGAACCACTTGTATATCTAAATAGGGAGCAAGAAAACCAATAATTATAAGGATGGAAATTTATCACAAAGTGGAAAAACCTTCGCTAATCGTAATATCCTTAATACATAAATTGTAAATGTTCCTCCATATATTTGTGCAAATAATTATCTTTATATTAATTTTATATAGTCTTTATCAATTTGAGCCTTTTTAACGGTAAAATAGTTTTATCCTATAAAATTTGGGCAAAAGATCTTTAGAAAAAATGGGAATTGGAAAATATTTTTTGGAAAGATGGAAAATTAGCCCATTTGTGAAATTTAGCCTCTAAAATTTTCCTTACAAGAAACATTCTTGACAACCTATGCTTTTGTAGAATGTCTCAATATAGATTCATTTCAATTTATCTAGAACCAAAGCACCTATCCATTGATTATAACAACATATGAATTAGTTTTGAGGAGAATGGACTAAGGGGGTAAGGAAATCTAGATAGAAAGGGGAGTACCAACTATAGAAAGAAGCTACACAAAAGATAAGAAGTAAAGGTTGTTCATTTATGGATTAAACATAGAAAAAATAAAAGAAACTACATAAAATAGGGGTGGCCTAATAGAATAAAGTCATCACCCCACGACTTCAACACCTTCGGACCTTCTTTGTACTCAAACTCTCCTGAGCTTATATTGACTAAAAATTATATAAATTCAAAGGCACAACTACAAAGTATTGAGGTAGATGAAAAAAATGCATGCATACATGGAAACACATATAAGGAAGAGAACAAGATACACCAGAGAGCCAACCCTTGTTGCTACAACTTAGAAATAATAGGAAGAAACCCTGATGTCACACAAGAACTAGAAGGGATGGAGAAGGAATCTATTGTAGCACAATAAGAAAAAACCTTTTTTGTTACAGAAGAATCGACAAAGGGTATGGATAAAGAACATGGCCCTAAGGAACTAGAGTTGGAGATGGAAGTGAAAACCGTTGATGTAACACAAAAACTAGAAAGGGAAAGCCAAGCTGAAATCCTTGTTGTAACATAAGAACTAGAAAGGGGAGACATAGAAGAAAGCCTTGCTGCAATTTTGGAAGTTGATATTGAACAATAGGAAGTGGTAGAAAAGGTTGCAACACCCAAAACACCACCGAAAGCACAAGAATTTGATTCCACACCATAACTGAAGAATACCTTCAAGGTCAAGAAGCATAAGAAAATAGGTGGTATTCCTTCCCTTATTCCTTTGTATACATATCTTCATAGAAGGAATATAATGCTTGAAAATAAAGTTAGAAACCTCAAACTACAATCAAACTACTGAAGAGTGGATGGAGAGAAAGAAAGCCCCTTTCTTAGAAAGTAAGTTTCCTTATTGATAAGAAAATAAGGGAAACTCTTCCAGAGGTAATGGAAATGGCCTAGGAAGAACCACTTGAGAAAGAAACCTTGGATATGGTTATCCAAACGAAAAACAATGAACCTCATATGATAGAACTCGTTGAGACGAAGGATCAAGAAGTTTAAGTAAACTTCCAAGGCCAGTGGGAGAAGGATAACGAAGATAGATGGAATAAAATATTGGTTTCTTATGAGGAGAAGTTAATACTCATCAAGGAACATCAAAAAATTATCAGGAACCTTAGAGACATATGGAATGAGAAGTTGGAAATCCATAGAAACTAATGGGATCATTGGAAGAATGGAATGGATGAAGAAGTTTGAAATACTACCAAGCTCCAAAAATAGGTGTATATACTAGAAGTTGGGAGTGTCCATCTTGGATTAATAGTGGAGGATACACTTAGCTACAAATATGCTTATCCTGTGTAGAGTACATACTTATAGGAGAAGTATTTCATGTTCCAAAGAAAGACTCTCATTCCAAGTCATATTAAATCACCCATCCAAGAAATTTCTTGGTGGTTTATTACATATACACAAATGAAGAGAAGAATATATGGTGTGAACTCTATCAAGAATATATTATATTGCATCATGACCCCATCTGGAACCCCAACCATTTTGTATGGGATATGCGATTGTGAGATTTTTCGTTTATCTTCAAAAACCACAATTATTGGACAATTTCTTATTAGGGGGTTGAAAACAACTTTAAATTTAAATTATGGATTATATGGGAGTATTATAGCCCCAAGGAGAAGAATATATGGTGTGAACTCTATCAAGAATATATTATATTGCATCATGACCCCATCTGGAACCCCAACCATTTTGTATGGGATATGCGATTGTGAGATTTTTCGTTTATCTTCAAAAACCACAATTATTGGACAATTTCTTATTAGGGGGTTGAAAACAACTTTAAATTTAAATTATGGATTATATGGGAGTATTATAGCCCCAAGGATGTCCTCCTATTACATGATAGATAGGTAAAATACCCAAGTTATGTAGAATTTATGGTCTGAAATAGGAAAAGAGGGCATTGAACATTGTAAGAAGAAAATTGAAATATTGTCAAAAACAATTGCAAAAGGGTATATTGAACACTAGTCCGAATAAGTTGCAAAGGATATGTGAAAAAGGGATCCTTTCAACCCCAACAACTCTACAATGGATCTAAATCGGGTAAACATATACATCAAGTGCAAAGGGAGTTGTGAAAACCATTGGGTTGGCCTTAACTTTCACTATCCAATGAACTATATTCCTTCTGCCGTGTATTAGAGAGACTATAATATACCTAAAACGGAAGAACTTTCCTTTTGGAGGGAAGTTGAGGAAAGGAAAGGCTATTTTCATTTTCATGAGTTAACAAAAGTGGACTATAATATCAGTAACCTCCATGGACACCATAATCACTCATCCTCAGATTGATTGTTGGTTGCATAGGTACATGTAATAATTTTGGCTAAGGGAAGATGATGAGTGGCAAATTTGGAATCTTTGTAGCACACTTCTAAGACCTTTTTGAAAATATTTTTCCCATTTTTCACCTCATCCCAACAAAATTTTTTCCTATATAATTGCATTCTATTCAAGGTACAATTATTCTCTTATTATGCCATTTTAATGCTTATTATTATTTGTTTAAGTAGATGATTATATTTATATTCTAACCAATCATATTGAGGAGGAAAATTTGCACAAGCACCTTCAGACGAGAGTATGAAACAGGTGTCACAACCCACCATGGAAAGCTATTGAAACTCCCCATTGACGAGTGCTACAAATCTCAATTTCCAAGTGTCGTAACACAACTCCTAGTTTCTAGGTGTTACAACTTCCTATTGGTAGGTGTTGCACCTACCTATTATTGGTTGATGCGACTCACCATTTCAACGTAGTGTTGCGACTCACTAGTCTAATATAGTATTATAATTCCAAAGTGTTATAACTATTAAGTGTTGACCCTAGTGATGCAACTTTGAGGTGTTGACATTCATGCTATAACTGCTCATCGTTTCCACTCACCCTATTGTCGTTATTGCAGCTTACTCCAGAATTCATTGTTGCAACTCTCAGTTAGCTGACCATTTGGGAAAACTAAGGAAATTTTGGATAGCTTGTACAATGCACATTGTTGAGCATGTTGGTAGTTGTTTTTCTTTATGGAAAGTTTCAATTTTAGGAGGATATTTTTCAAGTAACATTGTTGAGCATGTTGCAATTTGCAGTCATTAATTTCAATTCTAACTCATTGATCTCAGGTGTAAAGGTCATGGGGAGCATGGTAAGTGTATTATCATAGATGTGTTAATCTATGTTTTTACCTAACTTTAACTCATGAATGAAGGTAATATATTTGAATACATGTCTATGAAACCAAGCTCTTAGTTGGATATCCCTCTCCACGAATTTCCAATGGTATATGGCACTTGATATAACTCCAAAGAAATGAAGAGAAAACTAAGTTTGAAGTATTGCAGTTCAAGCAAGGTTCTAGCTAATCATGATTCTAGCATGGGCCTCCTCATTGGATCAAAGCCAAAGTTGAAGTGCAAAGGTGCAAAGCAATGAGCGACAAGTAATAGGGTGGTAAGCCACCCGTCATAGCCCCTGGTCATAAGGGGCTTGAAAGAAACACCTAAGTTTTTGTTGGCCCACCCACTCTAAATTTGTGTCCACACGGTGGAAGAGGTGGCAAGAGCTGACTCACAAGATCCTAGTCACGACCTTTGGTCACAAGGTTTATACCTTGTATGCCAAAAGGATTATCCAACTCTCACACCCAATAAAGTACATGTTAGTGATGAATGGACGATATATCTAACGATGAATATTGCTCAGATCCGATGGTCCACATCAACAATGGGTGCACAACATGCACGAAGGTTAAAGAGATCTATTTAATGGAATGGATTCAATTTTTAAGATTACCCAGATCTAATGGTCTAGATCAATTTCGAATGCAAAACATGTGCAGAGGTTAAAGATATATATTTCATGCGAGGGATTTAGTGGTTGATATTGTTGGGAAATCCATTAGGCCAACATTAGGGTCTTATTTATTTGATTTCTCTATTGCTTCACAATTTCTTGTGATTGTTTATTACTTTCTCTTCTTTGTTTTTATATTTTCCTCATCAAGAAAATTTCCAAAACTATGATGATGAAAAAGAAAATATGAGAACATAAGATGTAGGCACTCAGCCAAGGAAAAACCCCTATGAAGCGGAAAACCTAGTCAAGCTCTTCCACTAGTAGAATAAAATCAAATTGATACAACGAGGACCTAATATTAGGAACTTAGACTCCCTATATCCACCAAGTAATCTTGCATGTACCCAAGTCAAATTTATAGCCCCTTCCTTCACAAGTCAACATAAGTATACTCTTCAACAAGAATTTTAGTCTACTTTATATTTCTGAGGTTTGATATGTACCTTTGTCCCTGTAATATGTCTTTGTTTCCTTTACAAGTGTGGAAGAATATCTACTTCCAAATATCTCTTCCTCTGCTATGAAAATTCCTTCCTTGTGATGAGAAAAGGCTTATTTCTTAAACACCTTCTAATTTCCTTATTCACTTGAAAATTGCATATAGACTTCACATATTTTCTTCCCCGCCTTAATAGGTCGAATAACACTTGTATATATATTCTTCTTATGTGAGGATGTTTCCCTTCAATGAGGTCGACTAGTAGAAGATGGAGCTGACTTGGTGGATGGAGGATTATTAAATAATTTGAGAAAAAAAAAACATATTTTTATTCTTTAGAATAAGGGTCCTAAGGAGGGTCCTTTATATAATCAATATGAATTTTACTTTGATACAATCCAAGAAGCCTTCAATGGAGGTTTTGACCTAGAAAAAAATAAGCAAAACATAAAACTCATGCTTAGTAATAATTTTATTTTTATAAATAATTTTTTCTTTCTATTTCATTTGACAAATACATTACATCATGAAAAATACAATTATGAAGACTGACACTAGTTACATTCTTCAATGGACCCTCTTAACTAGGGATATATTCATAAGTATACATATATAGGTAAAAGGATGAACTCAAAATGATATTTTCTATGAAGAGTCATAGAATACACAATGCTAAATATTAGATACTTTACCAAGGTATCTAACCAATTATAAATAAGGTGTATTCCAAGATTCTGTGACTATAGGCACCATTACGCTTCAGCTCTAACACCAACCCATGGTGGTCTAGGTATCCTATCCATGGTCGGAGCTCCACAAGACCAATGATACCCTCCCTAATTTAGGATCTAAAAATCATCAGAGACTAGCTAGATGTCCTCCCAAGCATCATACAGGCACATAGCCCAAGATTCTTCATCTCTCCCTATAGACTAAATCATATATATGCACTAGCCCAAACATGCTTCTAAAATATGCAACCATCTTATGGAGAGATATTCCTATAAAATCACAGCCAAATTTAGTAACAAACTTTAAAATATATACAAGTTATCACAAACACACACGATCCTTGAATATTCTGATTTTTCTTAGGCCATCATCATATTATCCAAACATATCTCGTTAGAAGCTTCCTCTTTCAATTTTCCAATAGAACCAAATTCACCCCCAACACTTATTATGGAACATCTAAATCTTGTTTATAATTTTATTAATCATGAACAATCATTTCAGTTCTTTATCTATTCTCTAATATCACTCTTTCTTTAAGGTCTTATAGCTATCACATTATACCATCCCTCTTAACTCAGGTGATATACCTTTTTTTTTTCATCCAAACTTCTTTTTTATAATAGAAATATCTTTCATCTAGCCACACATGCTCTTTTACGTGTATCATCATATCATCAGAGAAAATTCTTCATGAACGTCATTCATTCTATGGAACTAAGGTCATATATCCATTTCTAATGTCATCATTATACTTACATCTCCCTCTTTCCATCATGCTCATCATTATTATCATGTAATCTTCAATTATGAGGTAGGTGAACATATTCAAAATCTTGAAGATTATATACCTACAAATCTTCTAGTACACATATATAAAAGAATGAAGTTAACTTTATCAAAATAGGGTTATAATTTTATTAAAATGGGAGCATCAATACTATCAATCTTTAGTTATTCGAAACCTAAACCTAGTTAGGCCCATAATATAGAAGGGTTACATCTTTCATACCCTATAATTTCACATCCATATATGGTAGGGTGTTTGTAATAAACCCTATATTCCATTCATTAATATTAAAGCATTAGATATCAACACCTATATTAGGTTACAATTCTAATCATAGCGAAAGAATTTTATATCCAAGGTTTTGTTATGAAGCCATAGAAACTTATATCAATCTCTACTAGGGATTTTATCGTAAACCCTAGACACAAACATCAAAATTAAAATTAGATATACAAAAAAATTGAACATGATAGGGTTTCAGTCATATAGAAGCACATACACCTACGGATTCATTCCTAGGATCTTTCATTAGTTATTACAAGGGCTTTGACACAAACTCTAATTCACCAAGCACTAAAAATATAGGGTTTTATCATATAATATATACATCAACCAGAAGCCCTTAAAACTAGGATTTTATATCAACAAACCTTTAACATTAAGAGATTAGGACTTTATCAACAAACCCTAAGAACACTAGGTTTTCATCAAAACATCACCAAACCCTAAAAATCAAAAGACTAAGGTTTCATAGTGAACCTTAAATATTAGGGTTTAAAAAAATGTGAAAAAAATGCAGATAGTATGATAAGAGTAGATTCAATCTAGAGACTAATCACCCTAACAACATAGAATCTTAATGATTATTTAACAAAGTTGTTGATGATGTCAGAAGTCCATCAACTAAGGGGGTCTCTGTGATGTGAAGTCGTAATTATACCTCACACTGTTTGGAGTAGGATCCCCATATAGAATGCGACCCAACTGTCATTTTCTTAAATATATTCCTTAGCTTTAGCTATTAGCATGAGATACAAGCGCACTTGTGCTTTTGAATGAGCTAGCGAGTGTGCCTTGTGAATGTTTGATTGCAGATGTAGCAAGGTTATTTTACCACAAAGGGGGAGATAAATTGAGCCTCTAAGAGAGCAGTAATAGTAATATCCTAATGGAGACACATAGATATGAAAAAGATTCATCTAAAATCAAGCGAAATAATTCACACAGATGTGATGATATTTACAACCATTAAAACACATTTCCAATAAGTTAAGCACCAAAGTCACTAAAATAGTTCAATTACTTCAATAGATGTGAAAGTGAACATGAATCATAAACATTAATGTAATAGTATTAGAAACATCCACAATCCATGTGTGAATTTTTTTTGGGAAAAAGGCTTCAAGTATTAAGAAAAATTCCAAATATACATAAATACAATGAACACCACTAGCTTTAATAGTGGAGCATTAGAGCCTCTACTTGCTCCAAAAAAGTAATAGATTTGTCTCTCTAATTCCCTGTGGGAGACGAAAAGGTTAAAATTAATTTACATGAGAAAATAGGATCGATTTATAACTTGAGGCAAGTCCTTTCACATCCTCATGATTCTTGACCTTCCAACTTCTAGTGACCTTTGGGCCTCTACATCCTTTGGAATTCCAAATGACTTTTGGAATTACAAATAACTTTTGGTATTATCTTTATTTTTATTTTTAATGATTACAACAATACATCATGAATTCCACATCATCGTCTGATGAGAATGAGATATGTCACTATCTTTGATGATTAGGACTAATAGTGAATGATGAAATGAACCTTTTCTAGTGGTGACTTGGATGCTATTTGTATATTAATTCTTTAGGAATATTTTATTTTTGATGTCTCTACCCTCTAGAGGGTATTTGATCAAATGGAATATTTAGGGTGATTTGATCTTCAAGATTAAAGTGTTCTTCATTATTTCCATGCTTCCTTTGTTTTTTCTCTTTGCTTGATCTTCCTAGTAAGTGCTTGCCATGCTGTTTCTGGAATAATTGTATCTGCAATAACTAATGACAAGCAACAATCAATATGAAAATATCTTATTCTACCATGTTCAATGAATATTTTATATTCATGCCATTTCAGTGTGCTCAAAAGGAGCAAAAGGAGATTTTGGGTGCATAGGCACACTTTGAAAGGCTAAAGGGCTGATAGGGGGGGATTTCAGGGCTTTGGCATGCACTCAAGCAAAGGATTAAATTAAGGCAGGGCACATGGCGCAAATCTGGAAAATGAAAGGGAAGGCTTTGGACTTCCCAAGTGTGCTATGCAATCAAGGGAGAGATAGAGGGTATAGGGCGCACTCCCTGAAGGATGAAGAATGAGGCGTTTGGCCTTCACAGTGTGCTCATGTGCTCAAGAAACCAAGGGGGGATCATGGAACACTCATGAGGTTTTAAGGGTGAGGATTAATGTCTTGAGAGTGCACTCATGCACTCAAGAAGCCAAGGAGGGTGCATGGGGCAAGTCCTAAGGCTGAGGGAGGAAGCTTAGTTCCTTCAGAGTGTGCTCATGCACTCAAGGAGGATACATTCCTTCATGTTGAAGGATTTCTCTTAAGGAGAGTGCATTCATTCACGTCAAAGGAGTGCTAAAATAGGGTAAATTCCTTTAGGTTGAAGGAGTGCTCTTGAGGAGCGTGCATCCCTCCAGGTCGAAGGAGTTACCTTAAGGATGGTATGTTCCTTTATTTCGAAGGAGTGCACTAAAAGGAAGGCTTGGTATTTTAAGGTGCAGTTCAGAACAAGGAGGGGAAAAGATGGATTAACGAGTTCTCTTTGTGCTGTTACACATGGCGTACTTCCAAACAATGAAGGATATTATATCAAGGCTTTAGAGTGTGCTCATGCACTCTTAGCTTCAATGTGTTTTCTTTGAACCCAAATACTTGTCTAAGTTCGAGATATAGGAAAAGGAGTGAACATGATGAGTTTTAGACCTAAAACCAAGTGCTACACATACCAACGCATCAACAAAATATATAAAGTATTGAAGAATAATAATTATACATCAAAACACTAGTTTTCATGCATTCCCCAGGGAAAACAAATGAATTTTGTGCATCTACAGACCAAAAGTGTCGTTTTACAACAACAAAGATGTTAAAACCATGAAATGAACCTAGAGATGTTCTAATCAGCGAGACTAAACTTGAGACCACTAAAGAACACTTGAAACACATAGAATAGTGTGAGACAACATTTGGTGATCAAGGGAACACATTAGATACAACAATGATAGTAGGCTCTAAAATTCGAGTGTAGTGAAATTTTTAGAGGGTATTGTAATAGCGACAACACTTGGCAACACACTAGGCAAACTTCAACTTATCTATCTAGGAATAGTTTTTAGTTAAGGTCCAGACCTTTAGGAATTATTGATTGCCTCAATTTCCCCCTTTCGACCTAGTTTTATACATAGCATCTCACTTTCCTCTACTTGGTTGAACACACACAAAAATGTACACCATATCATAATTTTTTCCATGCAGGAAAGGGTAATGTACACAAAAAATTTATGATATTCAGAGAAATATTTTTCATCTCGGGTGTTTCATCGCTACCATTAGGCCTGATAGTACCCTAGTGGAGTCACTTCAGAAGCACAAATGTTGTTTCACTGCTAGGGAGCCTGGTTAGTACCCCGGTGAAGTTGCTTGCTCCACCTCCTTGTGCTGAAAGCCTTTCTCTTATTTCACCCTTTATTTATTTATTTAATATAATTATATGCATCGACACTTATTATTTTCAGTGGGTGGAAGAGGGATCCCAAATTATTGACATCAAAGGTTGTTTCCCCTTCATAGAATTATTTTAAGACATATGATATTGGTTTGCTCGCTTTATATTTTCCCTTTATTCCCTCTCTACTAGATTGGAAAAGCATTAACACACAAGTAAATTTATACTAATTTTAGTAGCTTAGATACTAACATAGGCATTGATTTAATAATTTCCCTCAAGGTTCTCCTATTGTACGAATCATATTTTCCATCTAGACTTAGCTCATCCTACAACATTTTCCAAAAGAAAGAAGAACAACAACAAAAAGCCAAGTATTGTGGTTGTCACACTTCTCTTTTATTACACCACAATATTTTTGGTGATGCACTCTTTCACACAAGGTATTATTAAGAAAACATGAAAGAAAATACATACAAAACCAAAAGCAGAAACAAGAGATAAAGAAAATGGATATTGAATCCAAAAACATCATACAAAAACAAAATAGATGAAAAGCGTAGATGGAGAGTAGGAAATAAGGTGGATGAAATGCGAGAGGAACTAAATGAAACTAATCCTACTGCTAACCTAACCAACTAAAAAGGTAAGGGCTAAGTGTAATTATATTTCCATTGAAGCCATAATAACTTCTCCCAACTTGCAATCACAAAGATACAAGAAATGAAAATTGATGTAATACAATGTGTAAAAAAAGAGTTAAGAACTGTAATATATTTCACAAAAGATAAAATGTATTTTATATATGTAAATAGATGTGTCATGTCACCTGAATTTTCCCAACCTGACACCTTATATATTTTTATGAAAATCGAAGCAAAACAATCTTGATGGTTCCTTGTGAATGTTCCTACACTTGTATTGTATTCCTTAGCGGACACCAACAGAGATCGAAACTTTCTTTTAGAAAATAGTTTTGCTAAGAAATATGCTTACAATTGATGATATATTTGATCATGAGATTCAAAACATTCCTTTTGATGATCCTACGAGTTTTTTAAAGATATTTTTTAAACTAATGTCATAGAATCAAGATAAAAGTCTCATGAAGGAAAATGAATTTGACCAGGTTGAGAAAGATTGTCAAGATAGTAAGGGCCTAACATAACCATAAGCGGAGGCTAATGTGTCTCAACTACTTGAAAAGTATCTAAAAATTGAGAAGATAGGACATAAGGATCACATAATATAAAACAATTTCCATGAGATATACTAGGGGGGAAATGATCAATTGGATGGAAATTGTTAGAACAAGAACCATGATCAGATAGATTGATTAAAACACATGACTCTTGATCAGTAAACAAAAAGGATAAATCAATTTCAATAGCTTGGAAAATGATTCAAACAAAAGAATAATCTTCCTCAAATGGTGAATATGGGAAACCATTTTCTTCTAACTCGTGACAAATTGTAGTGGCATCATAATCATTGTAAGAATGAAAAAGGAATGTATTCAAAACACCTGAAACCTGTTAAGATGTAATAGGTGAGAAAGAGGAACTTGATGCAGAAAATAACATAAGCATTCAGTACCACTCAAAAGGATATGTAGTATCATTATAACATTCACAAGAAGGACTGGGAGTTGATTATTTTCAAAAGTATGTGATAGGTATGCATATTTCTATCGATCAAGATATTTGAAATGATTAGCTTCATGTATTTGTATATTCATGGAAGGTATACACTCCAATCCCAAGTTAGATTCAACTGATTTTCATGAAGATAAGTTAATTGAAACAAAAATTTCAAACCAATAAGAAACTAAATCTTGAAAGTTAGAAGAGGTAGGTCAATAATACCATAATTATTTTAAGATGGAATTTACATCCAATAAAACCATGAAAAGGAAAGAATTTTACCAGGATATCCAAATTTGATTTAGTGCAGGGGCCTTACCAGAGTCCTCAGAACCTAATGTAACCATCAACTAAAGTTTAAGTTCCTCAAATCCCTGATGATTCGCAAAATTTTTAAGAATTATAGAACTACATATTGAAGATTGAGTCATATCATGCATGGTACGTGGAAAAATACCATCATCAATTGCAACAAGATTGGTAGTATCAAGTTCGAATCCATATACATTATTTATTTTATCAGAATTTTCATCTTTAAGAAATATACTACCCAAGTTATAAAATTATTCTGATTGCACCTTTGACGATTAATAGATTGAAAAAATTTCATGAGTAACATGTACTAAGTAATTCTCCCCATGCAAGACTAGAAATGATAGGGAATGGAATGAATACTTGATGATTTCAGTACTTTCCTCTCCATCATGAATGATCTCACCACCATGTGACAATTCAAAATCCAACTCATTAGATGAAGTATCCCCATCACAAATTAATTTTTTACAAAAGGTGGAACATAAGGGATAGTGAGGTCAAGAGGAAGTTTCAATAAAAAAACCTTCATTAATCAAATTAGGTTCAAGATATAAATATTTCAAAACAAGGTTTTCTTGAGAAAATGAAAGATCAATACGTTCTCTTGGGAAACCATCATTACATACAATAATGGAGTCATAATCAATAGAATGAAGGTTGTCCAAGACTTCGGAGTGATTAAGAAAGTTAAATTTATTTAATCCATCACAGAGATTCTCAGATTCACAATCAACCAAGGATGGTAAAAAATTATCTTAAGATGGAATATTTTGAAAAATAAAAGTAAGGTCAAGCGAATTCTCACCTTCCTGCTCCTCTAACTATGAATAATGATTTCCTTTCACTTGATTATTTTTTATATTTGGAAGATATTGATCAATCATATCATGGGGAAAGGGATCATGAGAAAGAGGTGATAGAGGATAACAAGAACGAAAATCAGATTCAAGACTAGAGTTATGAGTGTTAATACCATCTGGTGGAATTGAGTGATTAATATTCACCATACGCTTCATGAACCATTCCAAATCATCCTAAGTCAAATCAAGATCATGGGAAATGGATTATGGTTGATAAGATGGAATAGGAATTTTATTTGCAGATTTCCCAACCTCAATATTAAGATAAGGAGGCACCCAAATCAGTACGAGAAAAGGAGGAGGACAAGGAACAAAATGAATAGTAGGATCCTCCTTTTAGATTGGGGTTGTCTCACAATTTCCAAAATTTGGGAGAACATGAACATCTGTAGGTTTATATTCAAACTTATTCAAAGAATTTGAACTAAATGTTCAAACTTTTTCTTAAAGAAATCCTAATCCATATCTTATTCAGGAAAATCATAACATAGGTTAAGGAATTTGTTTGAAAAAACCTCAATCGATTCGCCATGATCCATTCTAAGCTGATTAATTATTTTATAAACATCTTGGTAATCATACCAATCAAATTCCTGATGAATATCCTTGAGAAATTAACGAAAATAATGAATGGAAGTGGATGGTAAGTTATGACACTATTTATTAACATGACATTTAAGAGTGAGGTTGAACAAAATAAACATAACATATTGATCATTGACTTCAAGAGATTTACAAAACCCAAGAAAATAATTTATGTGCTTGGATAGAAAGTTACAACCCTCACCATTAAACTTGAATTGAGACAAGCAATGAATGAGTTACGTGGATATTGAAATGTTTCTAGGAGGTGGGTTAAAAAAATACTCTGGGATTATGATTTGGAAAAGAGCCATTTAAGATAAGAGATTTAAATAGACTCAACGGGAACAAATTTTCATCTGGCCCTCCTTCTAGCACCAACTGTTGATGGTGCTAGAAATCCGTTAGCTAAGGTGGTGTCCCAAATATTAAGTCCCCATTGGACCTCACACCATTTAGAGTAGTAGCCCCATCTTTAATTTGGACCATATATCGTTTTAGTAAAGACATTATTTGGCTTTAGCTATTAGCATGAGAGAGAAGCACACATGTGTTTTTGAATGAGCTACTGAGTGTGCCTTACAAATGCTCAATTGTAGATGTATTAATGTTATTTTATCACAAGTATGGAGATAAAGTGAGCCTCTAAGAGAGAAGTAATAGTAATACCCTAATGCAGACACAAAAATATGACACAGACTCCAATGATATCAACCAAAATAGTGCACATAGATGCAACGATCGTTACAACCATTACAACATATTTCCAATAAGTTAAGCATCTAAGTCACCAAAATAGTTCAATTACTTGAATACATGTAAAAAATAGCATGAAACATAAACATTCAAAGAATATTATTAGAAACATCCAAAATCGATGTGTGAAAATTTGTTGGCCAAAAGGATTCAAGTATTATGAAAAAGTCCCAAGATACATAAATATAATGAACACCACTAACTCTAATAGTGGAGCGTTAGAGCCACTACTTCCTCCTCAAAAGTAATAAATTTGTCTCTCTAATGCCTTGTGGGAGAGGCCACGGTTAAAATTCCTTCACCTGAGAAATCAAGATCTATTTATAACTTGAGCCATGACCTTTCACATCCTCATGATTTTTTTCTTTCCAACTTCTAGTGACTTTTCGACTTCTACAACCTTTTGAATTCCAAATGAATTTTGGAATATATGACTTTTGGTATTACATGCCCTTTCCACTTCCATTACTCTTTAGTTCATACATGACTCTTGGTCTTATACTTATTTGTATTTACAATGATTACGATAATACATCATGAATTCCACATCATCGGGTGATGAGAACATGAAATGTCATTATCTTTTATGGCTAGGAATAATAGTGATTGATGACATGGAATTTTTTTAGTGGTGACATGGTTGCGACTTGTATCCTCTTTCTTCAAGAAATTTTGATTTTTTATGTCTCTACCCTCCAAAGGGTATTTGATCAAATGAAGTCTTTGGGGTTCTTTGATCATCAAGATTAAAATGTGTTTTTTTTTCTTTCCATGCTTCCTTTGTTTGTTCTCTTTGCCTGGTCTTCCTTGTGCATGCTTATCATGTTGTTTCTGGAATACCTGTATCTGCATTCACTCATGACAAGAAAATATTAGCCTGAATTTCTCCTATTCTACCATGTTTAATGCATTTTTTATACTCAAGCCTTTTCAGTGCGCTAAAAATGGGAAAAAGGAGATTTTGGGTTCATAGCCGCACTTTGAAAGGATGAAGGGTTGAGGGGGGGAGGCTTCAAGGATTCGACATGAACTCATGCACTCAAGGGAGGGAGGAAATAAATGAAGGGAGCATGGTGCAAGTACAAAGGAAGGAAGGGAAGGATTCGGGCTTCCCAAGTTGGTTGTGCAATCAAGGGAGAGATGGAGGGGGAAGGGTGAACTCTTGAAGGCTAGAGGGTGACACTCCTTGAAAGTGTTCTCATGTGCTAAATAAACCAAGGGAGGAACATGACATACTCCCGAAGGATGAAGGGTGAGGTTTCATGCCTTCATATTTTTCTTATGCACTCAATATGATAAGGATGGTACATGGCACAATTACAAAGGATGAAGGAGGAAGCTTCGTGCCTTCAGAGTGCGCTCATGCGCTCAAGGAGGACACATTCCTTCAGCTTGAAGGGGTGCTCTCAAGGAGGGTGCATTCCTTTAGGTCTAAGTAGTGCACTGAATGAGGGCACATTCCTTTAGGTTGAAGGAGTGTTCTCAAGGATGGTTGATTCCTCCAGGTCGAAGGAGTGCTCTTAAGGAGGGAACATTTCTTTAGGTCGAAGTGGTGTGCTCAAAGGAAGGGGAAAGATGGATTAAGGAGTGTGTTGTGTGTTCTTGGATGGTGCAGGGTGCACTTTTGAATAATGAAGAATCCCCGATCAAGGCTTTAGAGTGCGCTGATACAATCTTGCCCTCAATGGGTTTGCTTTCGAACCAAAGATTTGTCTACGTCTGTGATATAGGAAAAGGGGTGAACTTGATTAGTTTTATACATAAAACCATGTGCTACACATACCAAATTATCGAGAAAACTTACGCAATATTGAACAATGATAATTATACATCAAAACACCACTTTTCAAGCATACCCAAGTAAAACAAGTGAAGTTTGTGCGACTGCGACCCAAAATTGTGGTTTTACAACAACAAAGATGTTACGACCATGAAAGGTGACTAACGACGTTCTAATAAAATCAATGAAACTTGATAAGACTTACTAAAACCTGGAACACATATAATAGTGTGAGACAAAATTTTATGATCAAGGCGACACATTAGATATGACGGTGATAGTAGACTCCAAAATTCGAATGCAGTGAAATTTTTGGAGGGTGTTGTAGCAGCGACAACAGAACCCTAGACATGAAAGAGTTAGTAATACAAAGAAAATTTAAAAAAGATTGTACCTTTCAAAGAATTATATTAGCTACAAATACTTTGATCTTAAACGTACCTCGATTATCAGGGAAAAATTTAATGCTGGACAATTATCTTGAAGTTTAAAAACATTTGTGAATCTCACTAGTCCCTAATATGCAAACTATAAAATGTTTATTGATTTATTTGTAAAATTATTCAAATTTATAATGATCTTATATATACTCTCTATATAATTTTGGAAATTTTTAATGTAAAATGATTTTATATTATAAAATTCGGCCGAATCATTTTTGTAGAAAACGGAAATTGGTGAATATTTTTTTTGGAAAAATCATGGAAAATTAGCCCACCTGTAAATATTAGCCTCTAAAATTTTCTATGTTGGATTTTCTCCTTTTATAAACCTTGTATGGTTTCCTTATTGAATGGCTCCCTCTTAGCCTCTTCATGGTCCATTCAAATGAGTCCACTTTAATTAGAGTGGCCAAGGATCCAACTTGATTTACCGAGTCTCCATTATTAATATCAACATATCTACATGAAATATTTATAATCACAAGAAAAATATACAAGTACAATAGTGCAATGATCATCAGGTGTTTCCATTACCCGTTTGGAGAATGGGTTCTAATGGATCTTGAACCTTAACTAGCTCTATGGATATTATGTCAAAACCTAGACATCAATTAATTTCATTCTTTCCAAGATTGTCATATATCTTGGAATAATTATAAAACCTAGACGCTATGGGATAGAGTTTCTAAGAGGGAACACGTGAATAAGGGTTCTCATACAATCTATCTTTTACAAAGTCTAACACTAACAATATTTAATACAATGAGAACTTACAACCGCTAGAAGCAACTAATCCTTCAAAAATTTTATACTAGGCTCAAATGTACATGCTATACATACCTCAAGGTTACAATGATTGCAGAATTGATGTTCCATTGACCTAGATGCCTTTTTCTCACAAACTGAAAACATATGTTACAAGACTAAAAAAGATAAACAGTAATATTAGTACTTACTTGAGTTATATGAATACTTCAAGTTGTTCTCAAAATGATAAATGCTTTATTTTGACTGTAGAGAAGGCTTCCAATTAAGAGATGATATAGGAAATCAAATAGACAACTCGTCACACTAATATAAACTGTTCAATTTTACTTATAGATTGAGATTATGTCTCATTTAATTAGACTGCAAAACATTTCTTATTGCCATCCTCCTAGGTTGGCTTTTTATGTCTCTGTTTAGGCTCATACATTATATACATATGCATTGATTCTTGTCCTATTCCATTGAAAACTTGGCTCCTTCTTACAGTGACTAAATATTTGACATTAAATAATTTCATAATGGCAGAAGTGTCCTGAGACACATAATTTTATTGATATTGAAAAGAAATTACATAAAAAGTTGCAGGAGTTTACAAACGTAAACTTCTACTAAATTTTCAATTAGGAGACTAACCTATTTATAAGCTATATGTCCTAACTTAATTCAGTTATGGATCACTTGAAAAAATAACAAGTGTCCATTTACAATAAATGATATTCTATTCAATCTACTAACTTTATTCCTATTTTAGAGCCTGATATACGACCCAATTCTAGAGTCCTATCTTTGCTAACAATATTCTATTTCTAAGTGTCTCTAATATTTATTAAATATTATAATTTAATAAATATTTTTATTCTATAATATTTATTAAATATCATAATTTAATAAATATTTTATCCTAACTTTACATTAATATATTTGGATCATATAACATTCCCCCCTATGATCCAAAGATATATTACAACGTATACCAAGTTCATCTTTGAACTCAGTAAATTTTATTCTGCCAAGAGGTTTGGTGAAGATATTGGAGGTCTGATCTTCTAAAGGACAATAAATCAGCTTGATGACATCCTTTGCAATGAGTGATATGATATGATGATACTTGGTGTCAACATGCTTTTTCTTTGAATGAAAAACTGGATTCTTGGAAAGATTTATTGTTGACTGGTTGTCGATGAATAACGAAGTAGCTTCTGCTGGAGGAATTCCCAATTCCTGTAAAACTCTACGCAACCAAACAATCTCACATGCTACTTCCCATGCTAAAATGTACTCTACTTCTACTAAAGAAGTGGCCACTGTAGCTTGCTTCTTGCAACTCCAGGAAACTGCAGCTGACCCCATGTTCATTAAATAACCTGAGGTTGATGCCCTATCATCAATAGTGCCAACAATTTCGGCATCTGAAAATCCACCAAGTACAAAATTTTTAGTCTTTTTGTAAATAAGACCAAATTCTTTTGTTCCTTGGATATAACGAAGAACTCTTTTCGATGCATTCTAGTGACTATCTCGTGGTTCCTGCATAAAGAAGGAAAGAATACTGACGACATAAGAAATATATGGTCGAGTAGTTGTCAAATAAATCAGGCTACCAATCAATTGTCGATAAGTAGTGCTATCCACCATTTCCCCCCCTTCAAATTTTGAAAGTTTCAAGTTTTGTTCGATAGGGGTGAGAACAGGCTTGCAATCTTGCATTCCAAATCACTAAAGAATTTCTACTGCATACTTACTCTGAGAAATGAAGATATGATGTGGACGTTGGAATACTTCAACTCCAAGATAGTAGTGAAGTAGTCAAATCTGTCATCTTAAAACCTGCATGTAACTCCTTTTTTACCTGTGCAATATGATCATCATTGTTGCGAGTGATAATCAAATCATCTATATAGATAACCAAAATCACCATATTTTTAGCTTGTTGACGTACGTACAAGGTATCATCAGATTCACTTCGTTGAAAACAAAATTTCCTAAGGTATTCATCCATTTTAGCATACCAAGCTTGGGGAACTTATTTTAACCCATATAAAGCCTTTAACAGTTTCTAGACTTTATGTTCCTGTCCTTCAATTTCAAAACCTGGTGGTTGTGTCATGTACACTTCTTCATGTAAATCACTGTTGAGGAAAGCACTTTTTATATCCATTTGATGAACTTTCCATCCTTGTTTAGTTGCTAAGGCAAGTGTGAGTCAGATGGTGTTCCATTTAGCTGTAGGAGCAAACGTTTCCTCATAATCTATCCCTTCCTCTTGCGCAAAACCCTTAGAACAAGTCTTGCTTTATACTTGTCAATTTCACCATTTTTCTTGTACTTAATTTTGTAAACCTATTTGCATCCGATGGGTTTAACATTCTGAGGACAATCAACAAGTTTCCAAGTTTTATTTTCTTGAACTGCCTGATATTCATCAACCATAGCCTATTGCAATTCTTTATGTTTTACTGCCTCTTAGTATGTAGAAGTTTCATTAAAATCATTTGCTATCAAGGCTCCTTTGTTTCTTTGTGATCCCCTTGTTCCTGTTTTATTCTGTTCATTATGCCTTACATCTTTCAAAAGTTGAACTACCCATTTTGGAAATTGATGTTCACTGGTTTGGGATTGTGAAAAATCACCATCATTGTAAAGAGGGTTGATATAAACTGATGTTTGTTGATCAACCGTAGGTTCCGGGGGTGGAGAGTCATTGTCAGAAGAACTGTTGCTGCTAGGAGAGTTGGATGAACT
The DNA here is from genome assembly GCA_034641835.2 of Pinus albicaulis. Taxonomy (NCBI): domain Eukaryota; kingdom Viridiplantae; phylum Streptophyta; class Pinopsida; order Pinales; family Pinaceae; genus Pinus; species Pinus albicaulis. Next base: position 449,525,207 of record CM076573.1, read on the forward strand.
GCTAGAAGACCCAGATGGCGCTGATGATGAAGACAGACTAGATGAATCATTTTCAGATGAAGGAAACTCAAGCTCATACCAATTTTGTGCATTTGGTTGAATTTGTAAATTTCTGTTTCTTTTATTACTTTTTGTTTCTAACTTTTGAATAAGAATTTCAACTTCTTCAGCACTCTTACTCTCATTTTCATCAAAAATAACATCTCTACTTACAATAAATTTCCCATTCGACAAAAGTCGGTACCCTTTCTTCTCATCATAATACCCGATCATTGTGCACTTCAAGCTTCATGCATCAAGCTTAGTTCGTTTTTCCTTCGGAACTAAGGCATAACAGACTGATCCAAAAACTATGAGATGTTTTACCCAAGGTTTGAAGCCAAACAATGCTTCATAAGGTGTGATTCCATCTAAAGAAGTAGTGGGAGATCTGTTTCTCAAGTAGACAATGGTATGAATTGCTTCAGCCCAATATAAAGGACTTAACTTTTTGAAAGTTAACATAGATCACACCATTCCTAACAAGGCACGATTCATTCTTTCTACTACTCCATTTTGCTGCGAAGTGTAGACATTGGTGATATGTCATTTTATGCCATTGTCCATGCAATACATTTTGAATTCATTTGAAGTGAATTCTCCGCCATTTTCAGTTATAAGAGTGCCAATCCTCTCCTTTACTTTATTTTTAATAAGCTGATGAAAAGTTTTGAACTTTTCAAATGCTTCTAACTTTTGCTTCAAGAAATATACCCAAGTCATCCTGCTAAAATCATCAACAAAGAGTAAGAAATACCTACAACCTCTGAGAGAAGTTGGGAAGGGTCCACAAATATCACTGTGAACCCACTGAAAATGCCTATTTGCGTGCCATGAACTTGTAGGAAAAGTCTCTTGATGTTGTTTTCCAAAAATGCAAGATTCACACTTTGCATTTTCCATTTTGAAGGTTGGAAGTCCTTTAACCATTCCCTGTTTTTGTAACTGAGAGGGACTTTCAAAGTTGATATGGCCATATCTTACATGCCACAATCTGATCGGTGAAATGTCTGTACTTGTTTCTCCTGCAAAGTCATAATTTCTTGGAATAATTGTCCCTTTCATCCTTAACAGTTTTCCATCTTCATAACTTGTCATTATTGTTTTCATGTTTTGTTTGACTGAGTTAATTTTAAATAAGCCATCTTCCATAATCACCATATGTCCTGCTTGTCGAATCGTGAATAAAGATAACAAATTTTTTTTGAATGCTGGGACATACCATACATTTGAAATCATTATTTCTCCAATGCCTGGTAAAAAAAATTTAGCTACACCTTTGCCTGAAGGAGTATGTTTTGTTTTATCAGCAAGATAGATTGAATTTAGATGGCATTTTGAAATTCCAAAAGAAATCCTGTCGAAAAGTCATGTGTTGAGTTGCACCTGTATCCATAATCCATGCATCTTCATAATCACTTCTGAGAAAGCTTGAAACTTGGAAAGCTGTTGATTTTGTGTTGGTGAAAACATATTCGGAACCATCAGGATCATCTTCATCATTTGCAAATTGTGCAGAGTTTGGATGAAACTTGGGAACTTTCTCAATAGAAGTTCTACAATCTGCCGCATAATGACCAACTTTGTTACATCTCCTGCAAACAATTTGACTTAAATGGCTGCCTTTGCCTTGAGATTGTCCTCGACCACTACTTTGGCCTCTATTTTGAGTTTGTCCTCTGCCTTGATGATATCCTCTATTTTGATTGTTGCCTCTTCCTTGAAAAATTCTCCTGCTTGAATTGTAGCCTCTGTTGAAATTGTTTCCTCTGCTTTGACTGCGACCACGACCTTGGGCTGCTTGAATTTGATTGAAATTCCCTCTTCTTTGGTTTCTTGAATTTTCAACTGAGGAGTTACTTGAGCTGGCTTCGGTGAAGAAGACATCTTCTCCAATCTGTTTCTTCTTCCCAAAGGTTTTATCATGTTGGGCTAACATGTCACTCAATTCATCAAACTTTATCTTCTCTAACTTTCCAGTGACTTGCAAAGTTTCCAAAAAATGTGTATATGATGATGGAAATCCAGCAATTAGAATCGTGGTCAAGAAGCTTTCATCAACAACTTGAAAACCAACATTTATTATTTCTTGCTTGATATTTTTAAGTCGTGAAATATACTCAAGGACATCACCACCTTTAGTTAATTTATGTTGAAGCAATTTTAATTAAAGATCGACCTTCTTTTATTCAGGTTGTGTATCAAAGAGATCTTTGAATGTACATAAAGCAGTCCATGCATTTGAGGAATTTTCAATATGTATGTACATTTCATTATTAACTGAAGCTTTTATAAGAGCTAATGCTTTGCCATTTTTTACTTCCCATTTTGCAAGTGAAGCTGCATCTGTTGGTTTATTTGGCTTAATGTTGCCATCACAAATTTCATGCCACAATTCATTATATATGAGAGTGCTTTCAATTAGACGTTTCCATGTCTTATAAGATTTCACTCCTTCTAGTTTATCATATTTAGAGAACAAATTAATTAACTTCGACATTGTAGTGTTGAAGCAGTGCACCAAAAGAATCAAGCACAAAAAATGAGCGACTCGTCACACAAAACACGCCACGCAAAGATGACACACGCCACGCAAAAAATGATCTATCGGGGCTTGGCCTTGACCCTCGTATAGTCGTTCAAAAAAGGAGAAAAATGACTGAGCTATGCACTTGGCTCTAGTCAATTTCTCGTTGAGTGTTTAGAATGAAATATTTGCAAATTTGACAATGCCGTTACAAATCTCCTTAAAAAATTTACCCCCCTTCAAAGTAAAAATATACTTTGAGTTACAAATTAATGACCCTTATTTCTCCAAAATAAAAAAATAAATTTCAATTTTCTCCCTTATAACTCCAATTACAAAAAAAAATTTCAATCCTTATCTTTCCCAAATCACTCTTTAAAGATAATCATGCTTTTACCTATATAACGCAATCATAAATCCATACCACCGTTTGACAACATTCTATAACTCCCCTACGCAAGCATCTTACCATGATGTGTTACCACTGCATTTGGTGCGATACCATTCAGGCACGCAAATACTTTCATGTTGTGGCTTGACTACTTCCAAACATAGCCTTTGCCAATCTCTCAAAATGGTATAGATCTTACTTGTAAGTAGACAATTCACATACAAATTATATGTCAATTTGCATCATTGATAAATCAATCAACGTTTTGTACTTACGCAATTTCAAAAACTCCTCTTAAAATTTTATCACTTACATAAACTTTAATTTTCACAATGCTTATTGAATCCTCACAGGATCATTGTAAATGTAAGTAACAAATATAAAAAACAACAAAGCACGTAAGTCCAAGCACAAATTTACAAACGAAATTGAATAATACCCAACTCATTAGTTGCTATCGCCTCTAGATATCGGTGTTTACCAATTCAATGACCCAATATGCAACTCTACATTTCATAAAAAAATGTGATTTCATTATTCTACACTGTCCGCTTTATGCATCAGCGAAGGAATGAGAAATTTGCCACACGACTATTTGGATGTTGCACATGGATCAACCAAGTCCACTTACCCACGGCTTTGCAATCGTTGTTAGAGCTTGCATTCCTTTGTAGCTTGACAGTCGATGTTCAAGCTCTACGTTTAATTCAAACAGCTACCCATGGTTTTGCAACAGTCGCTTCACGATCTCCCTTAACAACGCTTCTGCATTTGACTTCAATGCTCCCTCAACTCCGTTAATTGGTTGTCCGCTTTTCTATCCGTATGCAAGAGTAGTGGCTTGCTTCAATGCTGGTGGCAATGCTCTCAACGGGCTTTAAAAATATGTTTTACTTCACTTCAAAATCTATGCGTTGGTTAGCTTTAGTGCTAACGGTAACGCCTTCAATAAGTTTTTATCTTTGGAATTCAATCTGAACAAGCTTATTCAATGGGAAGAAAAACTGTAGGAAGATCTCGACAAGAAGCTCACAGAAAATTGAATTTAAAAAAAAACTGAATCTTAAATAAAAAAATTGACTTTCAGATTATAACCAATAAATTTCTTTTCCTTAAAGCATTGACAAGATTGCATACCAATTCATCCTTTAGCAGAATTTTCCAAAAGTCTGCAAAGCTGAAATCTCCACCTTCACCTCATCTAGATTACTGGTGGCTCTGATACCACATTAATTGCAGAAGTGTCCTCAGACACATAATTTTATTGATATTGAAAATAAATTACATAAAAAGTTGCAGGAGTTTACAAACGTAAACTTCTACTAAATTTTCAATTAGGAGACTAAACTATTTATAAGCTATATGTCCTAACTTGGTATCAGAGCCATATGATTCAGTCCCTTTGATACAAAAACCTATGGTACTTCAGTAATTTTCAGATCTTAAGATTAGATATTCACTTTGTCCCATAATGAATTCAAGGACTATCTTTACTGCTCAAATTATATGATTCAGTCCCTTTGATACAAAACCTATGGTACTTCAGTAATTTTTAGATCTTAAGATTAGATATTCACTTTGTCCCATAATGAATTCAACCTTGTTTAGGTTATATATTTAGCTTCTTCGTTCTCCAAAAATGCTACTCGTCTCATTTCATTATTGTGGATTTTAAATTCAGGTATGTGGCCTTAATCACCTAGGTCTACAAGTTAATTGCAAAATTATGGTTTTATAATCATGCCCAGAAATGTACCATATCTATTCAATTCTCCTTCTATACTATTTTTCCTCCAAAAATGGATTTTGAAAGACATTATCCTTAGCACATAAGTGATATTTTAGCTTCCATTGTTGTATTGCCCTTAGTTCTCATACCATGTTGAGAAATCCATTAGGGAGGAATTAGGATTTATTATTAACTTGATTTATCGATTAATTGACAATTTCTTATGATTAGTTATTACTTCTTATTATTTGGTATTATATTTTCATCATCGAGACAGTTGTGAAAACTATGAAGATCACAAAGTCAACAGGAGAACACAAGATGTAAAAACTCCTATGAAAGGGAAAATCTACTCAAACTCATCCACTAGTAGAATACAATCAAATTGAGATAAACATGACCTAAGATCAATAACATAGACTCCCTCTATCCATAAATTCATCCTCCATGTACTGAAGTCAAGCTTCTATCCCCTTCCTACAGAAGTCAACATAAGTCCACTCCTCAAAAACAATTTCGGTCTACTCCGTATTTCTGAGGCTTGGTTTGTACCTTTGGCCTTGCAATATGCCTCTGTTTCCTTTAAATGTGTGAAAAAATATCGACTTCCAACGATGTCTTCTTTTTCTATGAAAATTCATTCCTTGTGATGATAAAATAATTTTATCTTAGATAATTTCGTACTTCATTCTTTACTTGAAAATTGTAGATTGACTTAATATATGTGTGTCTCCTCTTCAATAGGCTGAATAACACTTGTATATATACTCTTCTTGTGTGAAGACGCATCCCTTTAACGAGGCCGACTTGTAGAAGATGGGTTTGACTTGATGGATGGAGGCTTATTAAATATTTTAACACAAAAACGTAATTTTATTCTTTAACATAAGGAGCCCAAGAAGGGTCATTTACATAATGAGTATGAATTTGAATTTTGACACAACCTAGAAGCTTTCAATGGAGGATTTTGACCCAGAAAGAAATAAAACAAGCGCAAAAACCATGATTAATAATCATTTTCTTTCCATAAACAAAATTTTCTTTTTGTTTCTATTGACAAATAAATTACATCATGACTCAAATACAATTATGAAGACTGGCACTAATTACATTCTTAAATATAGATTGCTTGGATTCAATTGTCTAGATCAACATATGATGCAAAACATGCACAGTCAATAATATATGGAACTCATCCAATTTGATATCTAGAGTGACGTGGATCCACATGGCAGGACAGGTGGCAGTCTAGTAAGCCTAGTTCCTTGAGAAAGTTGGTGCCTGCACATCAAAAATTTAGTGTTTCCTTTTAGTTCAAGAGCCTGCAAACATTAGGTAGTTAGTGCTTCCTTTAATTTGGAGCCTACAAAGCCTAGGGATTTGGTGCTTCCTTCAAATAGGTTCTTGTAAATTCAAAGGATGGGTGTCTCCTTCTAGTTGGAGCCAAAAAAATTGATGTTACAAAAGATTGCACTTTTCTCTGTTTACAATTTTCCCTGTAAATATGGTGTCTCCATGTGTTTTTATGTGTTATTTACATGGTTGATTTCTAAATGAATTGAAATATAGGATATGGTTAATAATTGTTAAAATTGTTCATAATATTGATTCCCCCAACCCCTCTTTCAATATTATCTTGGTTTCTAACAATTGGTATCAGAGTATGTTCCTTCAAAAATAGTTTAACCACTAGAAGGTAGATCTAAACAGACCATGAATAACTAGGATCGGGTTCCCCCAAATGGAGTACCATTATTGAATGGATCAACTTATGCAATGTGGAAGGTAAGAATAATTATGGTTTTAAACTCGTCATGTTTTTGTTAAAAATTCTTAGGAACATGATGACAATGAAAATACTAGATTTTCTTTATTATTATTATTATTTGGCCCTCATCATGTTGATTAGCCATGATCCCTGGTCAACTAACTACAATGTTCAAATTGGACAGAAAATCATGTACACACTTTTTCACTTTGGGCTCATTTCCAAGTCGTTGAAGTTATACGGAAGCATTGGTACTTCTTGACATATGTACTTGAGTTTTATAAGGTCAAGGGTGGGAAGAATGAGAGAGGAAAGTAAGGTTTTTTTTTGTGATTTTTCGTATTGGAAAATAAGGATATTTTCGAGGTCCTGTGTTAGGTCCCTATATTACTAGTGTAGTCCCTTATTGTTGTCAGTGTAGCCCCCTTATTTCTATTGTTGTACTCGTGTAACCCCCATATTTTTATTATTGTGCCCTTACATTGTTATTGTTAGGCTGGCTAGGATTATATTGTGACCCCATGGACTCCTATATATATAAAAGAGGTTTTGTCATTTGTATCATCCAAGAATTTTTCATTTATATAATGTAAAGGAGGTTGTCCCCTCGAAGTGGCTGTTATAAGGCATTGATCTCTCTTTTCTTCTATTTTTGGAGGTGGTTTCATAACATTTGGTATCAGAGCTTTGGATTCTAGGGTTTAGCTGCTCCAAACAGGACATCATGGAATTTCCGCTATAAAAATTTTTCTACGAAGGTTTAGAAGCTTAAATTTTTACCATAAGAAGCTAAAATCCAAAGGAAATTTGTGTAAATTTTTCATATCCTGGTTCGTAATATTTTCAGAGATATGATCTATGGAATTTAGGGTTTTTGCACACTCCCGATTTTCATCTAAAAGAGGTGACCATGGGAAAATATTCATAACTCTACTTTTGAGCATCATACAGGAATTTTGTAACAAGTGGCCAAAAGTACACAGACTTTTGTTTCATGTATATAAATTTCAGAGCCGATGGAGGAAAAAATGTCATGTGGCACACCGTACAAGTTTGATCTACTGAACCAATCCATAATTAGGTCATTGTGGGAGATTAGGAATAACTTTTTCTTGAAGATTCCAAATCAGGTCAGAGATATGGAATTCGAAAGAAGCTTCAGATGAATACTACAAGACCAGATTTCAGATATTGAAGATCCTAAATCACAGATATAATTCAGTTTCAATATTGAGCTCCTCAAAAGCAAGAAAAAGGTGTGTATTTTTTTTTCAAATTGCATAAGTCTTGTTTGAAAAATCAGTTTGAAGTGATTCCAAGGGCATATTGAAACATAAATATTAGTATTGGGTTCTAAAATTCCCCCAAAAAATAATTCAATGCCCACTAAGCCCTCAGAATACTCTACTATGACTCATGAAGAGGAAGAAGTGTAACATGTTATATCAAAATTACAAGAGCAAGTGCACCAAATTTCGCTCTCGCAAAGAGCATCAAAAAATGAAATGGAAGTTTTGAAGAAAGGCGTGGAAGCTAATATGGATGAGATCGATGAAAAAATGAAAGAAAACATGGAAGACATGAAGAATGATATAAAAGTAGACATGGAAGGTTTGAAGGAAGGTTTGTCAAAGTTGATACAAGAAATTATTCCTAATGGAGAAAAGATGGTAGAGGAAACTCATGATGAGAACAAAATAAATGTTAATCATGATTTCATAAGCTCTAATGTTGGATGGAAGACCCACCATATTCCAAGGATGGATATGAGGAAGTTGATGGCAGGGATCCTGTAACATGGATACTGCAGGATGGAGCAATATTTTGATCTCCATAACGTGCAAAACACACAAAAGATAAGCATTGAAACTTTAGATTTAGAACAAAATACATTTGTATGGTATCGATGGCTTTTCTATGATAATTTTTTTTTTTTCACTTGGTCAATTTTTATGGAGGAAATGATAACACACTATGAGGATACAAAGAGAAACATCTTCTTTAGCCAATTGATAAACCTCAAACAAAAGGGTTCAATGGTGGAGCATGATGAGGACTTCAAAAAATTGAATATAAGGGTAGTTGATATTCCATAGGAACATAGGATTAATGTTTTCATAGGGGATTTAAAGGGTAACATCCAACATGAGGTTCACCTTTGGGAACATGATTCATTGGAGAAGGCATTCAGGTTGGAAAGAAAAATTGAATCTAAAATTATGGCGACAAGGAAGCCTACCACGCACATCTATAAAGATGGAAGTGTTTCTACTCCTATACTTCCACAACCTACAAGGTTGAAACCACAATAATTGGAAAAAAAAAGAAAATAAGAGCTTTCCTACAGTTGTGATAACAAATACACTAAAGGTCATAAGTGTTCTGAGAAGAAATTATTTTACATAGATTGTAAAGAGGAGGAAGAAAATGAACAAGAAACTTCAAAATAAGAGGATATACACTAGGAACCAACCCTAGAGAAAGAAGAGATGACTCCAACCATATCATTTAATGCATTGGAAGGAATTACCACTCCTCAAACTCTCAAGATCAAAGGACACATCAAGAAGAAAAAGGTAATAGTGTTGATTGACTCAGGTAGTACCCATAATTTTATTCATTGTAACGTAGCCAAGGAATTGAATTGGTTCCTATACCCAGCACCAAAATGTCAAGTGATGGTTGCAAATGGAGGAACTATAAATTGCTCTGGAAAATGCCATAATATCAAGCTAACCATGGGCGAATATGTATTGAAGAGTCCAATGCTTTCCATTCCAATGGGAGGTAATGATGTTGTACTAGGAGTACAATGGTTACAATCTTTGGGGATGGTAGCTTTTAATTTTCAAGAACTTTTCTTGAATTTTTTTTCAGAAGGAAAGGAAGTTGAATTACAGGGTATCGCAAGGAAGTAGGGAAAGATAATAAGCTCTAATGTCATGAAAAATCTTCTCAAAAATATCAACGATGCGTAATTGCACAATTATGATCACTAGAAGTTCCAACATCAAAATAATTTTTTTCTCCATATCTCCAAAAAGTCTTAGAAAATAATTCCAAGGTGTTTAAAACTCCCAAAGGAATCCCACCTATTCGTGATCATGATCATGCTATTCATTTGATTCCAGGAAGTGTTCCTACGAACATCAGGCCTTACAGATATCCTTATCTCCAAAAGAGAGAAATTGAACATATGATTACAGAAATGTTAGAGGCTGGTATAATTCAACTGAGCCAAAGTTCTTTCTCTACTCCAGTATTATTGGTGCACAAGAAGGATAGATCATGGCACATGTGCTCGTATTATAGGGAGATCAATAAGCTCACTATTAAAGATAAATTTCCCATTCTTGTGATTGATGAATTATTGGACGAATTACATGGTGCAATTTATTTTACCAAGTTGGATCTTCGTTCATGATATCATCAAATTATAATGAGGACTAAATATATTCTGAAAACAACATTTCAAACTCATGAGGGTCATTATGAATTTTTGGTCATGCCTTTTGGCCTTACCAATAAACCTTATACATTTCAAGGGTTGATGAATTCCATTTTCAAACCCTTCCTTAGAAAATTTATGTTAGTATTTTTTGATGATATACTGATCTACAGTAGGTCTTGGAAGGATCATGTTCAACATGTTGACAGGGTGCTCAAACTATTGGAGGAGAAAAAACTATATGCAAAGACCTCCAAATGTTTCTTTCAAGTACAAGAGGTGGAATATTTGGGTCATATTGTAGCTCACGACGGTGTTAAGGTAGACCCGAACAAAATTAAAGCCATTAAGGAATAGAAAGTCCCCACAACCATAAAGCAGTTGCGAGGATTTATTGGGTTAACAGGGTATTATCACAATTTTAATAAGAATTATGGGAAAATAGCAGCACCTCTAACAACATTATTGAAGAAATATGAATTTTCATGGACTCTTGAATCAACTATGGCCTTTGAACATCTTAAATATGCAATTTTCCTAACACCAGTCTTAGTTATGCAAGACTTCACAAAAAACTTTATTGTGGAATGTGATTCCTCAGGAAATGGAATTGGTGTTGTTTTAATGCAAGAAGGAAGACCCATTGCTTTTGAAATTCATCCAATTAAAGGAAAGTATTTACAAAAATCTATTTATGAGAAGGAAATGTTGGAAATACTACATGTACTAAAGAAATGGCGACCTTACCTAATGGTAATACACTTCAAGGTAAAAAATAATCATGATAGTCTTAAATACTTTTTGGAACAAAGACTATCTTTAGAAGAGTTGAAAAAATGGGTCACAAAGATGTTGGGTTATGACTTTGAAATCATTTACAAAAAAGGGAAGCTAAATGTTGCTGCAGATGCACTCTCAAGAAAGGATGAAGAGGTGGAAGCATTTCTTTGCACCATTTCTATTCTCCAACCAGATTATATAACCAAAGTAAGGGATGAATGGAAAAAGGAAGAAAAAGTGTGGACACTCATTCGAAAGTTGTAGCAAGATCCTACTACATCTGATACATTTAGTTGGAAAAATTATTCCTTATGGTACAAAGATCGCTTATACCTTTGTAATAATTCCCAACTAAAACAAAATATTCTTTTGGAATTTCACACTTCTCCCTTAGGAGGAAACTCTATTTTTAAAAACCTACCACATGGTGAAGAAATAATTTTTTTGGGATGACCTTAAATTTGATATTCAAAAGTTTGTGGCCGAATGTTTGGTTTTCCAGCAAAATAATGTTGAGACAATTAAGACTTTAGGTCTTCTACAACCTTTCTCCATTCCAAGTCAACTTTGGGAGGAGATTTCAATGGATTTTATCACAAGTTTACCTAAGTTCGGAGGAAAGAGTGTCATCATGGTGGTAGTTGATAGACTTACCAAGTATGCACACTTTTTTGCATTATCTCCTCCATTTAAAGAAAATACATTTGAAACTGCATTTATGGAAATAATTCAAAAGCTACATGGAAGCCCAAAGATTATTGTAAGAGACAGAGATCCCATTTTTACTAGAAATTTTTGGATGGAATTATTTTCTTGTTTGGGTACTCAATTTGCTCATAGTTCATATTATCATACTCAATCCAATGGGAAAATTGAGATAGTGAAAGAATGTTTGGAAGGATATCTTTGTTGTTTTGTATTTGATAAACAAACATAATGGGTCAAGTGGTTACCTCTGGCTGAATGGTGGTATAACACTTCCTTCCATACTACAACAAAAATGACGCCATTTATGGCACTTTATGGATATCATCCACCGTATGTCACATCATCTTTAAGAGAAAATTCTAAGGTTCAAGCAGTGAAAGATCACATCGAGCATCAACAACACATTCTCCAACTCTTAAAGGATAACCTAAATTTTGAACAAAATCGGATGAAACAACAGGAATATCAACATCGCAGCGAGAGACATTTTAATGTAGGAGACTAGGTATTTTTATGGATACAACCATACAAACAAATGTCCCTCAAGCAAGCTAAGAAGGATAATAAATTATCGCCAAATTATTATTGTCCTTACAAGGTGTTGCAAAATATTGGTACTATGGCATAGAAATTGGAGCTTTCGACTTCTTCTCGAGTGCATCCAATTTTCCATGTTTCATGCTTAAAGAAGGTTATAGGTGACAAAAATCAAGTTCAAACAATATTGCTAGAACTTGATGAGGAAGGAAAAATCATATTGGAACCTGAAACAGTCATGGAAACAAGAACTCGACAGCTACGAAATCAATCAATTTCAGAATATCTCATCAAGTGGAAGAAGTTACCCACTGAAGATTCGACATGGGAGGACGAAAATTTTATACAGAAGCATCCAGATCTACTCAAGCGTTGAGGACAACACTTTTTTGAAGAGAAGGGGCATGTTATGTCCCTATATTACTAGTGTAGTCCCTTATTGTTGTTAGTGTATCCCCCTTATTGTTATTTTTGAACCCTTGTAGCCCCCATATTGTTATTATTGTGCCCTTACAGTATTATTGTTAGGTCGGCTAGGATTATATTGTGACCCCATGGACTCCTATATATAGAAACGAGGTTTTGCCATTTGTATCACCCAAGAAATGTTCATTTATGTAATGTAAAGGAGGTTGCCCCCACAAAGTGGTTGATTTCTAAGGCGTTGATCTCTCTTTTCTTCTATGATGGTTTCATAAAGTCTTGATGAAATCTAGGTCGAGGATGCAATTTTCTTGCACAATCATCCTCTATTTTTATCTTCCAGAGTCTGCCAATTGTTCTTCTCAGAAAAATTATATTGTTCTTTAACTCTTTGATTAGGACATGGCGAGGAATTGATTTGATGAAATATCAAGTTCACATTATGGTGCACTGGCTTTGGTGAGCCAAAAGTTTAATTTGCTTGTTCAAAGCCGGGATCTTTATATTTTGAAGGGACAACTCAGAATAATGGAACATCAGATTTACTTGGCCTGCAATCTGGATCGATATGAGGCTTTTGATCCCACATGATAGAATTTATTATGATTTCTACTTGCAGACAAGGAATACTTTGCAGTTGGAAATGAATTTCTTGTCTTTGGATGGCAGGTGATGGTATTTGTTAGATGGAAGACTGCTGATGAATATGCCTAGCTGTTTGTTTGGTTCTTCCCATTATAAGAAAATTTCCATTGTAGAAATAGGTTGTGATACCACCACGGGTGTGATTAGATCTTCATAAATTTATAATTCACAACATGGCACTTGGGAAATTCTAAGTATTTTTTATGGATGATAAGTTCTATGTCATCAATGTGTTTAGAAAACCTAAGTGCATGCACGAAGCAACATTTAAAATAAATAATATATCCAAACGACCATTTTTAAACACACTAATGAAGCTATGTCATTGTGTGGATCGACACAATAATCCACATTTGTGATCATTGTCTCCATGACCATGGAAGCTACCATTGGGCCATCAGTTCGAGTCTTGGTTATTGTGGTATTTTTGGCTTTATTTCTAAGCAATGTTGGATGCCAATGGAGAGAGATGAACTTGCAATCAAGTCACTTAAGCTTAGAAAAAAAGAAACAACACTCTATGTCTTTGTGTTGTCAGAGCTACGAAGATGAAGTATTTAGGTTTATAAACCTAAACCTTGGGTTTATATACCTTGGGTTTATAATATTAGTCCCTTGAGTTTAATATTATACCCTTAGGTTCATAATCCATTGGTGTTTTAGTATTAATCCCTTTGGTTGATTGTTCCTTTGGGTTTATAATATCGACGCCTTCGGTTTATTATTCCCTTAAGTTTATAATATCAATCACGGCAAACCATCGTCATTCATAGTCAACCATGATCGAATGTCACATTGTGACAAGGATTGTTTCACCATAAAAATCAACCATATTTAATATAAGATTATAAGTTTATATTGCAAACATTTAGAGGTTTAATATAAGATACTATAATATATTGTTTTCAAAGATCTATAAAAAATTCTTATATTAGTTTATAATATATATATATATATATATATATATATATATATATATATATATATATATATATATATATATATATATATATATATATCTATATCTATATCTATATCTATATCTATATCTATATCTATATCTATATCTATATATATATATATATATATATATATACATATTAATTTATAATATATCTTTTTAAGATTAAATATTAGGTTTTCTAATAATAATAGATTTTAGAGTTAAATATTAGACTTTCTTGTTTTTTTTTTTCTAAGTAAAACTAATTCTATTAAGTATAAGAGTTACTGTTACAAAACTGCCACAGTGTCATCTGTGTGAGCCTGAGCACTGGGCTTGATAGACATGCTGAACAAGAAAAGTCTGGACTGCCCGAGATTGAGAAACCAGTCCTTTGGAGATCAGTTTGGACGCCCTTGGAAGGGAAACCGACCTACAGTTTATACAAGAGAACTTAACATAGAGAAAAAGGCGAAAATTAACAATCAGCCTTTCCAGCTGTGCGTTGAGACAAAGAAACAAAAAATTCCAACCGTAATTGAGCAAAAATACCAGAAGAAGCTGGGAGCTGGGAATATCATTGATCATGAGTTGGAGACGGAGGTTCTTCCACCACCCTGCATGCATATTCATCTACACAGTCATTCATAACGCCCTTGAGAGTGTCATCCTGGTTCGAGGCCCCATCCTTCATGCGCGGCGCATCCTCTACGTGGTGGGCAGCTCCAGCTGGCAGAACCGAGCTTTGGGGGAGGCTTGAGATAGGAGGGGGCAAAGGGGAGGCCTCAGGGGAAGGAATGGGGAGGGAAGACTCTTCTATAAGATTTACCATGATAAAGGATGTGACAATGGGGTTGTCATGAGAACACTCAAAGCGGAATTCAGCACGCTATGAGGTTTGGCGAATGGGCAGGCGGACAGACCCATGGGATACGGAAGGAATTGCAGCACTGTGAGTGTTAACAAGGGGGGGAAGGGGTTGGCTGAGCCAAAGGAACAAAATCATGATGACGCCTTCGACCTCTGCCATGATGCATCTCCTAAGGCTGGGCTTGAGTCTCTTCGGCAGAAGAAGAACCCGAGACAGAGTTGGAGTGGGGTCGATAATGAGAGGCCCGACCATGACTAGTGTCGCGCCTACTCCTCATTCTATGTCATATGCGTGGCATTGTGGCAGAGGCGGGAAGTGAAAAAATGTAGTGGAAAGGGCAGACAGGAGGCTCAAAAACACAATGAGGGGAGTTGCAGCGAGAGATATCCATCGACCGAGTGCCAAGAGGAGAAACGACACCACAGAGATCCACAGTTCGAGCACAGTGAGGGGGATTGGCTCTGCAAAAGAGGTTGTGGGAGAAATGAAACCCTGGCAGCGGTTCAAAACAAGCAAGGAGATGGCATCGACGTTCGGTGTGAGTGCAGGTGTTGGGTTCGGCATAGCCTTGAGGGCATGCGCTGTTTAGAGGAAGCAGAGAGCCAATGCTGCTATCACAGCTAGTCGAACAATATGGAACGGACTCCATAACCAATTGAATACCCATGGCAAAATGAAGGAGCGTTTGCGCAGGAGTTATGTCGTCGCGAGCTGGCGGATTTATGATCTCATTAATGCGCATACAGGAGGCCATATGGCCACCCCACGCGAGCTCCTTTGGGAGACGCGTAGGGGCCAATGTCCCATTAGTCCATGCATTCATCCGCATCTGGAGTATTAGACTTTCTTGTTAAGTTTACTATTAATATTAGATTTTATTATTAATTTTACTATAATAACATCATATTTTATTAATATCATATTCTTATTATTTTATTATTAGAATTAATAATTTTATTAATGTTTATTACTAATAGTTTTATTAGAGTTTACAAATTTTATAGATAATAATGTTAATGTAATTATTGGGATTTTAATATAGAGCTTTTAATATAGGGTTTTGTCTAATATATAGATTTATAATATTAGTATTTATCTATATTAAGGCTTATCATCTTAGGGTTTAATATATACGACTTATAATATTAATGTTTAAAATATTGGGTTTATAATATTATAATATAAATTTGGTCGAACTTATGTTTACCATATTTAACAAGAGTCAACCTTATTCACTTATAGTTGATATAAAGTGTAATGTTATAAACCATATTAATATTAATATTATTAAATATTTTTAGGCATTAAGAATTGTCTATTAGTGATCATGTTTGACTATGGTAAACCATGATTAACCATCCTTAACCATGATACACCATGGTCATCGATGCCCACCCATCATCAACCACGTTAATCCATGGTCAACAATGGTCAACCATGAACAACTATGGTCAACAATGGTCAACCATAATGAACCATGTTCAGCCATGGTAAACCATGGTCCAATGTCACATTGTGACAAGGATTGTCTCAATATGAAAATCAACCCTCGTCAACCATGTTTATTTTAGTGTTTTTAATATTTATCTTAGGGTTTATATACCTTGGTTTTCTAATATTAGTCCCTTGGGTTTAGTATTATTCCCTTGGGTTCATAATCCCTTGGGGTTTATTATAAATCCCTTGGTTTTATTATTCATTTGGATTTATAATATCAATCATGGTCAACCATTGTCAATCATAGCCAACCATGGTCAAACATGGTCGAATGTCGCATTGTGACAAGGATTGTCTCACCATGAAAATCAACCATGTTTATTTTAATGTTTATAACAATTATCTGAGGGTTTATAATATTAGTCCCTTCTATTTAATATTATTCCCTTGGGTTCAGAATCCTTTGGGAATTTAGTATTAATCACCTGGTTTTATTTTTCCCTTTGCTTCATGATATCAATCCCTTGGGTCTATTATTACCTTGGATTTATAATATCAATCATGGTTAACCATGCTCAACAATATCCAAACATGGTTGACCTTAGTTAACCATGGTCAGGTCAACCATGTTCGAATATCGCATTCTGACAAAAATTGTCTCCATATAAAAATCATGGACAATCAGGATAAACCATGGTCAAACATCGCATTTTCACAAAGCTTTTCTCGATATGAAAATCAACCATGGTCAAATATGGTCAACCATGATTGAATGTGACATTATGACAACAATTGTCTTGATATGAAAATCAATCATGATCAACCATGGTCAAACATGACATTTTGATAAGGATTGTCTCAATATGAAAATCAACCATGATCAACCATGTTTATTTTAGTTTTCTAATATTTATCTTAGCATTTATATACCTTGGGTTTATAATATTAGTGCCTTGGGTTTAACATTATTCCCTTGGTATTGATCAGAATCTGGATTAAGGGCATAAATTAGCTCAAAAATGAAAGTGATCATAATTGCACCAAACTATATTCAAAGCGACCGGCCCGTTGCAAGGAATCCAACGCAACTCATTTCGTTGAAAACATGGATCATATGGAGTCATGGTCTGCTGATCGTCATTCAGAACAAGCAAATTAAAAAAATAAAAAATTGTAGAACAAGTGTAGATGTTGACATGGAAGTCCAGTTAGCATGCAGAGAACCTTATTTAGTTTTTAGCCCAATGAGACGGTGACACGTGTCATTACGGGATTCGCCAATTTGATTTGTGAAGGTAAAAATCGTCCAATGCCCTTCAAAATTGAATGTGGATTCATGATTATTATGTGTTGGAAATTATTATTTTTAATATATTGAAGTTGAATTAATATTATATATATTTAATATTTTATATGGTTTTTAAATAATCATATATTATATTAATTTATCTATATATTTATAATTATTAAATTTAAACTTTATATACTATTAAATATTTAAAATCCAAACCCAAAAGTCAAAGTGGCTTATGTTTTAAACATTGGTGTATTATTTTGGAGGAGGCATATTATACGGTGATTAAATATTTCCATGGTGGTTAGCTATTTGCAAAGTTTGGAGCATTAAATGTGGTATGCGATTAAAATATTTATAATTATTAAATTTACACTTTATATATTATTAAATATTTAAAATCCAAACCCAAAAGTCAAAGTAGCTTATGATAAACATTGGTGTATTATTTTGGAGGAGGAATATTATACGGTGATTAAATATCTCCATGGTAGTTAGCGATTTGCAAAGTTTGGAGCATTAAATGTGATATGTGATTAAAATAATTGCACAAGGAAATTATTTTTTAGTATATTGAAGTTGGATTAATATTATATATATATTTAATATTTTATATGGTTTTTAAATAGTTATATATTATATTAATTTATCTAGTCTACTACCATCATCATCAATTATTAAATTTCTGAGAAATTTGAAAGTCTGAATGTCAAAAAGCCCAGCAAACCAATTCCAACGTCATTCATTGCTGGCAAAGAAAAAGGTGTTGTGCCTCATGAGATTCCCAGACTAGAGTCAAGTCCTCCTGTCTCTAGATTCCCTCATCTCATGCCTAGAGAAGTTCCACAGTTGCCTGTGACAGAATCTAAACCTGAGTCAGATGAAGAAAGATCTGAAAAGATCACAGTTGCTGATGTCATGAAAGACTCAGAGTCAAAAGACCATGTCTTTCCCATCTATGAGCCTCTAGAGCCTCAGTTCACCCGACATGCAGCTCCTGACCTATATGGTGCAGGAAAAATTCCCCCAAGGGAAACCTTTCATGACGGGAGTCATAAGGAATGGAACATAGACAATATGTCTGCACACCAGATCCGGCAGATACTGGATCAGATGATTATAGAATACAAGTTGATGTGTGCAGATGGAAAGACTGGAATTGAAGCATGCAAAACAATCATGCAATGCTTCACTGGTACACTTACAAGATGGTGGGAGCTTGAGTCCTCTCCAGCGATGATTGAGAGAATGGAGAAGGAACTTGTAAAAGATGAGCAGGGTGATATAATCTTTAACCCTGATGGCACTGCACAAGTAAATATGATTGGTGCTCTCACAGCACTAATACAAGAACATTTTTGTGGGTTAGAATATGTTGCAGCTGATAAACATGAAATGATTTTGATGAATCTTAAGTGCAACAATATAAATCAGTTTGAAGATTTCCACAGAGATTGGATGCAGAGAATATTTTGGGTTAAGGATCCCAAGAATATATTGTGGAAGCAGGTCTACCTAGCAGCCTTACCTTCAAAGCTAGTAGACATCTTAAGAATGGAAGATGCTTTCCCCTTGCCTTTAGAAACATATGTATGGGGAGATATTTATGGCATTGTAACAAAAGTTTTGATTTCTTTATGTACCAGGTCCAAGATGCAGAAGTCCATTGATAAACTCAACAGACTTCCTGGTACTAAATCATTTTGTAGCAAGTATGGCATCACAGTGGATGATCCTCTTGTGCATAGAAGGAAGCACAAGCACCAAGTCAAGAAGGCCTATAAAAGAAGCAAGTCTACTTACAGATTGAGCTCTGCAAAGAAAAGAGAAATTCGGAGACCTAAAGAGCATAGAAGATCTAAAGCTCCAAGAAGGCAATCCAAATGGCGACCAAACACTCATTACTATCGGCCCCAAGATATTCGGCCTAAAGATGCCAAGCTGGCCAGAATTAGAGAAGTTGAGTGTTGGTTATGTGGAGAAAAAGGGCATACATCTAATATGTGTCCTACTGCTTTAGAATCAAAGAAAGGTCTGGGCAAGAAGACTAGTAAGTATGCTAAGAATAAACAGCCTTCCTCCTCTCAAACCACTGTTAAGCAGGATCCCGACGCCTGTGCCTATTGTAAATCTACCTCACATAAGATTTCTGAGTGTCCATCTTATCCAGGTCGTCGTTTCTCTATCATGCAGCATGCCATGCCTTCTTCTTCTGATGATTCCTTTTCTGATGACTGTTCATCTTCCTCTTCAGATGACCAGGTCAATATGTATTGTCACTGCTTAGACCCAGAAGCCTGTAAATGTGAGTCCTCTTCTGAGTCTGATTCTGATTCCTATTCCTCAGCTGTTGAAGATCCTCCTCATATCCTCATGGCACAACTTGATGATGACTTGAAAGTTTTTGCCCAAATTCGTGCCATGGATGAAGGAGACCTGAAAACTGCTCTCCTTGATGCCTATATGAAGAATCTTCCTGGTTCTTCTAGTTCTTCCAAATCTTCTGGTTCCTCTAAGAAGCCCAATTTTGTTGAAGCTTCTTATGAACGCAACACCAAATCGTATCTCCAGCACAATAGCAAAGCTCGTAGCCTCACTTTGGGGGAGGTGAATAAGGAGATACATGATTTAAAAAATGAAGTGCGCAGTATAAGAAATGAGCTTAATGATCTGAAAGCTCAAAATAATCAATCTGCTTCTCCATCAAATGTTTTGTCTAAGCAGCCGACAAATTACACACTGCACACTCAGCCATACACTGAAGTCCACACTGCATCAGGCAACTTTGTTTCTTCAGGCTTCAGTGACATTGGGGACATGCAGGTCCTCACAGTTCAATATCAGCAACATCATATATTGGTAAAACTTTCTGTTGCTGGTCATGTTTATCAGGTTATTGCTTTAATTGATTCTGGTTCAGATTTAAACCTGATCTCTAAACATATCATCCCTTCAAGGTATTGGACTACTGCAGAAAGAGAAGTCCAGGGATTAGGGATGAAACATCTAAAGTTTGAAGTTTCTAAAGCTACTGTCTGTTTTGATTCAAGTTGTGTAAAATTATCCTTGGCAGTTTCAGATACCCCTGTTGACTGTATTTTGGGTAATGTCTTTTTAGCAGCAGTAGAACCTCATGGGTCAATCAGATTTCCTGATGGGTCTGCAGGAATGTTTATTACTGTTTCTGGTAAAAGAATTGAATTGCCTTATGTTTCCAGAAACAAAATCTCACCCATGGTGCAGGCTATGCAAGAAAAAGCACAGAAACTTCAGAAGATTGAAAACAGCCTGGTTGAACTCAAAGACCATAAGGAAACTATCAGAGTTGAAGAACAGTTGAGTTCACCAGAAATCCAAAAGAAGATTGCTGCTATCCAGAAAGAATTTGAAGATACATGTTGTTTAGAAGAGCCAAATGCTTTTTGGCACAGGAAGCAGCACAGCATAGAATTGCCGTACAAAGAAGGATACACTGGTAGGCCGTGTAAATCAAGAGCCATCCCTATGTCTGTCCATGATAGACAACACTGCCAGTCAGAGATTGAACAACTTCTACAGAAGAAGTTGATCAGAGAATCCAGTGGACACTATGAGTGGAATGTTATGCCTTTTGGACTAAAGCATGCTCCATCCAAATTCCAAAAGGTAATGGATTCAATCTTTAAACCTTATGCAGATTGGTTGCTTGCATACATTGATGATCTGCTGATTTTTTCTAAGAATCTGAGTGACCACTTCAGACATTTGAAGATCTTCATGAAGTTGGTCAAAAATAATGGTCTTTTCCTAAGCAAGAAAAAGATGGAGCTGTGTAAAACAAAAATCAAGTTCTTAGGACATGAGATTGAAAATGGTCAAATTGCTCTGCAGCATCACGCATTGGAGTTTGCTGATAAGTTCCCTGATGTCATTCTTGACAAAACCCAGTTGCAGAGGTTTTTAGGGTGTCTCAACTATGTGAGCAATTTCGACCCAAATTGTGCTTTTGATAGATCTCTGTTGAACCAGAGACTCAGAAAAAACCCTAAACCTTGGACTGACAAGCACACCCAAGCAGTCAGAGAAATAAAGTCCAAGGTAAGATTTTTGCCCATTCTACATGTTGCTGATGATAATGCCTATAAGATTGTTGAAACAGATGCCAGCAACATAGGTTGGGGAGGTGTGCTAAAGCAGAAGCCGGAGAAAGAAGACCTGAAAGAAAAAGAACAAGTTGTTCTCTTCGCCTCTGGAACTTGGAGCAAAGCAGAGGTAAATTACGCTCCTATTGAAAAAGAGGTTAAAGCAGCGTGGTACTGTTTGAGAAAGTTTTCTGTTCATCTGGAAAATAAGTATTTTCTGCTCAGAACTGATGCTAAAGCTCTGGATAAAGTTTTATCAAAAGTAATCAAGAACCCTGAAGATGCGAAATTTGCAAGATGGCAAGCACTCTTTGCATATTTCAGCTTTGATGTTGAACATATAAGAGGTGTTGAAAACTGCATTCCAGACTTTTTAAGCAGAGAATACATCCAAGAGCAAGAACAAGTGAATGACAAGGAACAAGTGCAGTATCATTGTTTTGTCATTCTAACTGAGTGGAATCAGGCCAATAAAAGAGAAGAATTGAGATATATTGCAGATGATGAACCTTGGCCTGTGTATTTTGAGAAGTGGAGGCCAACCTGGATCCTCCGAAACACACAAGTGTTGGATGGAAATTTGCAGAGTCACACAGATCTACAACACTTGGTTCCGGGCAGAAAGGTGTACCCCAAAGGAAGCAGATGGATACATGATAAGATGTATTCACACAGCATGGCTGCCTCTCTTGAAGCTGAGAGATCTCTCTCAGAAGATTTCTGGGATTTGTACGTCATTGGTACTGGTGGCGGTGACAAATCAAAAGAATTTTATAAGAACTATGTTATAAATAGAGTCAGGAAAATGGGTCCTTATAGATATGGAAATTTCACATCTTGGCCACAAGATGATCCTAAACTTATTATAATTTTGCAGGTTATGAAAAACTGTGGTGGGATCTCCTTAATAGAGATGGATCTGAAGAGACCCATTACACAAAGTTGAAGTTTGCACCAACTTGGATAAATGAAAGAGAACCATTCATCCCATGGTTATCTAACTGGTGGTGGCACTATGGGCTTAGTCCTTATAGTATGGATCCTGATTGTTTTCAAACTTACCATAGACATTTTTGTAATGATTGTCTTTCAGGACCAGCTGGTGAGTGTTTTCACTATCCAATGAACACTGTTGGAGAACTCGCCAGTATAGAACACACGATGCTTGACAATCCCATCTTAAAAATGCATATGCAGATGCATTATCAGTGGGCAGTCATGACAAAAATCAAGCATCAGATAGTGCTTAACAAGCCCATGATTGTCAGAAGAATCTACACTAAAGCATGGGACGATGAGTGGTATCATGTCAAATTTCCAGGTGCCAAAATCCTTGAAGAATCTGCAGATGGAGCCAGTACAAGTGGTCCTCGGGAGCCCCACTCATAAAAGGTTTTCCCTGTGTATATATGACACCTAGTCACGGGTTTATTGTGACGTAGCTTTTTCCTTGGATTTTTCCTACGTCAGAAAAATATCCAATGTGTTTCTAATAGATTTAGATTCCTCGTGGGCCTTTGTAAGGTATCCACAGTGTATTTCACATGTTTACACTTTAAGTTTGTCGGCATGACAGATCTCCGTGCGGATGTCACCTCTTGGTGTTACCCGAAAACGATGATCTTCTGCCAAGTGTCAATAATCTAGCGATGCACAGTAATGTTTGTCCCCCTCTCATTCCTATATAAGGAGAGGTAAGGCTCATTCGTATTCATTCGCATTTGGTGTGTTTTGAGTCTTGAGTCCGAGTAGTTTCTCCCTGCTCTGCGTCTGCGCCATCTTGGTGATCTGCTCGCATCACGGAGTCCATTACTTAAGTCTGAGTAGTTTCTTCCTGCTCTGCGTCTGCGCTTTCACAAGCGATCTGCTCGCAACACGAAGATTTTTGCTCACAGTCTTTAGGTTGAAGTGAGAAGCCTGCGCGTCTGTTCATGTGACAGGCGAGAACCTAAAGTGGCCACTTCTTTAGTGAGTCTATATGTTTATATTTGTGTGTTATAGTCATAAACTCTGAGACAGAGTCTGTATCTCGGCCAGGAAGCCTCTGGTATCGATCCTTCATTCGTGAAGATCATAAGTCCAGTAAATGCCGATACAGTCTATCTCTGATACAGAGAATTCATTGTAATCTGATTGTGAAGCATTCTGCTAATAAAGAGACAAGACTTTCATCTTGAGTTCCGCATTATTACTCTGTGTGCTTAAATCATTCTGTCAAAATACTTGCACTACTATAAAAGTTCGCCGGAGTTCGCGAAGTGCTACGGATCACATAAGGCCGTTGGAAGGCGAGGAAGCCGTGTGTTAGGCCGCTGAAGCGTGAGGGCATAATTAGGTTCGTCTGGGTTCATAACAAGTAGTGTTCAGAGAAATTTGACAAGGCCAAATCGGTTGGTTGACGACCGCAAGCAAGCTTTGCTAGCCTCTGCTAGAAAATTGGTATCGGAGCCAATAAGTCTACTCTGTAGCCTGGTTCAAGATCTTGAGTAATATCCGAAAGTCTTTCTTTCTCTCCTTATTTACAATGGATCCCTCTATGTCAAAATCTGTATCCTTCAGAGAGCTCGAAGAACAGGAGCGAGCCGAACAGAATCCCCTCAGAGATTTGTTTGCGTCTAGTAGTAGCCGTGTGATCAATCAGTCTGATCACTTGTATGAAGAGGTCGAACCCCAAGCTCGATGGGTACTCCCCAATATAAAACCCTCTGAGGTCTACAATGATTTAGCCATCTGGCATCTTAAAGCTGCCACTAGAATAACAATAAAAGAAACTGTGTCTAGTATAGAAGAAAACAGTGAGAGAATTCAGTTAATTCCCATTTTGAATCCTAAAGAGCTCCAAGCTGAAGCTAAGAAGTTGGGAACACAATTTTTACATTTAGGCTGTCTAAGAGTTGGCATTAATGCTTTGGTACATCCAGGAGTAGAAGCTTATGCATTAGTCACCATTCGTGACTTAACGCATAATAAGTACACTGATTCATTAATAGGAGGGATAGTAGCTCCACTATCCAATGGACCAGTCTGGTTTGACTGTTATCCTAATTTCTCTGTGTCTGTGTTTGATGAAACATTGGCCGATATTCTTCAGTTGCAAATCCAAACAATGGGATTTGATATGAGGAGAAAAAGAAGAAATATCGCTATCCAGTTCCGTGGTTGTTTTCGCCACACATCTACAATGTTTCCTGCAGTACTCCATGCACCCAGCAGTGAGTCAAAAACCAGTGTCGTTGTCATAACAGATCCCAAGAATCAGAAGATAGAGCATCAAGCTATCAAGTGGGAGGATCTGCAATTTCCCCTACACTGGACTATTCCTAATCCAAAACCACTGTCTGTCCAGAAAATCACCAATGCCAACATCACCGAAGATCATTCTTCTGCCACTCTGTCTTTTCCCAGAAGATCCACAATTGATCGCAGAAGACTTGAAGCCGAGTGTAAAAATTCCTCTCGTTTTGTTCCACCCGATTGTACAGATACGGGTTGTAGTTCTCTTGTTTCAAATTGTAGTCATGTTTCTCTTTTTGAGTTTGCACAATTAGTTAATTTCAATCCAGTCAATGTTGAGTGTCCACAATGTAAACAAACTGTTAATCTGCAAAGTCTTGCATATGCTGTTCTACATAGTAACCATAATCCTCGGACAGGACAAGCTCCTCCAAGTACCTCTGTCAGTCCTTGTCCCAATCCCAAGTGTTCAGATATACCTTTTCCACATGAGGATGATAAACCCCATGTTATGATGATGCATATAGTACCTGCCATGGGAGAGGAAGATCCAAGACTTGTAGAGCTTCTATTGAGTCAAAGACCCCCAGGAACTCCAAGATATGGTTTAGGTTATTTAGAACAGGCAAATAAGCTTATTCCAGAATGCAGATTTAAAGATTTGCCCCCAGGAGTAAAGAAACCATCTGTTCCGGAAATCCATAAGTTTCTTACTTTGATGGATGGTTGTTCCAGCACTTTAATCCCATATTCCTGGATGAAGAATATGATAAATTGGGATTTATTCACACATCCTGATGCTGAAAAGTTTGCAAATACTTTTCCAAAAGAAGAAAAAATGAAGATGTCTGTTGAATGGAAAAGTTACATGGAAGAGAATAATGTGTGGATTTCTTTTTATTCTTGGAAGAAGCAAATGGAGAATAATGTTGTACTAATGGCTGATACTACAACCTCTACTTCTCATGCTTGGACTGCTCTTGATGGCAGTATATATTATTAAATATTTAAAATCCAAACCCAAAAGTCAAAGTGGCTTATGTTTTAAACATTGGTGTATTATTTTGGAGGAGGCATATTATACGGTGATTAAATATTTCCATGGTGGTTAGCTATTTGCAAAGTTACTTTGCAGCATTAAATGTGGTATGCGATTAAAATATTTATAATTATTAAATTTAAACTTTATATATTATTAAATATTTAATCCTAATCGAAAAGTCAAAGTGGCTTATGTTTTAAACATTGGTGTATTATTTTGGAGAAGGAATATTATACGGTGATTAAATATTTCCATGGTGGTTAGCTATTTGCAAAGTTTGGAGCAGTATGCGACTAAAATATTTATAATTATTAAATTAAAACTTTATATATTATTAAATATTTAATCCAAATCGAAAAGTCAAAGTGGCTTATGTTTTAAACATTGGTGTATTATTTTGGAGGAGGAATATTATGCAGTGATTAAATATTTGCATGGTGGTTAGCTATTTGCATATGTGGTATGCGATGCGATTAAATTAATTGCATTGTGCAAAAACGTTATGAAGAAGGGGCAGAGGTCCAGTTTGAACCCATGACCTCCCCCCTAACACTCTGGCCTTTCGCCAAGGAGCTACAAACTTGATATTTTTAAAGATTGTGTGCGATATTATATTTAAATGGAGTCTAAATTTTGAAGGCGGATGAGAGGAGCAGGCCAACCTTCTTCCTCATAGAACCACGTCCTATATGACCCAGTTTTAAGAGCCCAACACTAAGTGTGGATTAGTGCAGTTAAGAATACTTATCCACTAATTAATCTTCAGTTAGCAGTTGGCAGATTTTCAGCAAATTCCCTAAATTTAGTGGAGCTTCCAGATTTGGTGGAACTAACTGATAGTTTTCCAGATTTAGAGGCACAATCTAGGGAAAACTTTAATGAGGCCTATCTTGGTCAAATTTTGACCAAATTTTGCTCAATAATAGTCATTTTTAGTAGATTGGCATGCTCTGAACCCATTGGAATAAATTGAAGAGGAAATGGAGCTAATATATAGGTGTTTTTAGCACGTTGAATAATTTTGAAGCCCATGGCCACTGGGAGGGAAGGCCATGCCCAGAGTTGCTGGAGGCCAATTTCAGTGAGTGATTAGTCAATTTTTGATGTATTTGATGCTCTGAAAATAGTGGTATAGTTTATATAGGCCTTGGAGCACATTGGAAGGTGATTGTGTCACTTTGGAGATTAAACAAGCCCATGGCCACCGGGGTTGGAGGTCAATCCTAGAGGAGCTGCTAACCAAATTCAGAGATTGGATAGTCATTTTTGGGGTTTTCATGTCTTCTGAAGCCAATGGAATAGTCAAAAAATCCATTGGAGCATCATAGATGCTTGTAATAATAATTTTGACTCATAATCTTAAGAGGGCCTAGCTAGTTAAAGCAGGTCCATGGAAATGTAACCCAGGAGGAGTTAACTCCATCATTATACATTATGTTATGTGATTGTTGTGAGTTATATTTCAGTATTTCATTTTTTGTTCATGATTTTTTAATTGTTAATTAACTCATAAATCCTTCATAAAAAACACATAAAACTTGACAAAAATCCCTTCACAAAAGTGGTTAACATGATTCGATACTTAAACACATTTTAATACTGATGAGGGAGCTTGCATAGCAATAATAAGTTTTCCCATATTCAAATAAAGTATTAATCCCTTGGTTTTATTCTTTTGGGATTATAATATCAATCCCTTAGTTTTATTATTCCCTTGGGTTTATAATATTAATCATGGTCAACCATGGTCAGCAATGATCAAATGTCACATTTTGACAAATATTGTCTCAATATGGAAATAAACCACGGTCGAACATGGTACAACATTGTGTTCTCACTAATATTGCTCGATATGAAACTCAATGATTGTCAACCATGGTCCATTGTCGCATTGTGACAAGGATTTTCTCAATATGGAAATCAACCATGTTCAACCATGTTTATTTTAGGGTTCATAATATTAAAGTTATGCTTTATATACCTTGGGTTTATAACTTTTACCCCTTGGGTTTATAATATCAATCCCTAGGGTTTGTTTATCTAAGGGTTCATATTCCTAGATTTTAATAACATTCACTTAGGTATAGTCCCTTAGGTTTACCATGGTCGAATTTCACATTGTTACAAAAATTGTCTTAATATGGAAATCAACCAAGGTAAACCATGGTCCAAATTTGTGTTCTCACAAATATTGTATCGATATGAAATTTAATCATGATCAACCATGGCCAACCATGGTCCAACATAAAATTGTGACAAGGATTGTCTCAATATGGAAATCAACTATGGTTAACCATGCTTATTTTAGTGTTTATAATATTTATGTTAGGGTTTTTATACTTGGGGTTTCTAATTTTTACCCTTCGGTTTATTAGTCCCTTTGGTTTATAATATCAATCCCTTGGGTTTATTGATCTAAGGGCTCATATTCCTAGAGTTTATTATTATTCCCTTAAGTTTTTAGTCCCCTAGGTTTACCATGGTCGAATGTTTGCCACAAATGTTGTCTCAATATGGAAATCAACCATGACTAATCCAACGTCGCGTTATGAAAAATATTGTATCGATATGAAAATCAATCACGGTTAACCATAGTCCAATGTTCCATTGTCATAAGGATTGTCGCAATATGGAAATCAACCATGGTCAACCATGTTTATTTTAGGGTTTCTAATATTTATGTTTATTTTAGGGTTTATATACCATGGGTTTATAATTTTTATCCATTGGTTTTATTATTCCCTTGGTTTTATATACCATGGATTTATAATATTAGTCCCTTGGGTTTAATATTATTAAACAATGGTCAACCATTTTTTTAAAAATCAGTTGTTGTCAACCATGGTTAATCATGGGCAACCATGGTCCAGCATCGCATTGCGACAAGGATTGTCCCAATGTGAAAATCAATCATTGTGTCAACCATGATCCAACGTCACATTGCAATAAATATTGTCTTAATTTGATAATCAGTCATCCATGGTCAATCACAGTCAAACTTAGTTAACCACGGTAAACCATGTTCTATAAAGTCAAACATGGTCAACCATGTTTTATGAAGTCAAACATCGTCTTCCATGGTCAATCATGGTCAATCGTGGTCAAGCATCGCACTGTGACAAGATTGTCTTCATATGAAAATCAACCATGGTTAAGCATGGTTAACCATGGTTCAACATGGCATTATGACAATGATTGTCTCTATATGAAAATAAACCATGGTGAAGCATGTTTATTTTAGTGCTTACAATATTTATATTATGGTTTATATACCTTGGTTTATAATGTTCCTCCCTTGAGTTTAATATTACTCACTTGGGTTCATAATCCCTTAGGGTTCTAGTTTTAATCCCTTGGGTTTATTATTCCCTTGGGTTTATAATATCAATATGTTGGGTTAATTAAGGGTTCATATTCCTAAGGTTTAATATTATTCCCTTATGTTTGTAATGCCTTAGGTTTTTCGTATTAGTCCCTAAGGTTTATTATTTCCTTAGGTTTATAATATCAGTCATGGTCAAACTTGGTCAACCATTTTTTATAAAATCAAATATCTTCATCCATGGTTAAGCATGGTCAACCATGGTCTGATGTCGCATTATGACAAGGATTGTCTCAATATGAAAATAAACCATAGTCAACCATGTTGGTTTTGTGTTTTTAATATTTATTTTAGGGTTTTATATACCTTGGGTTTACAATATTAGTCCCTCAGGTTTAATATCATTCCCTTGGGGTTAGTATTAATCCCTTGGGCTTATAATATTAATCACTTGGGTTTATTATTCCCTTGGATTTATAATATCAACTATGGTCAACCATGGTGAATCATAGCCAACCATGGTCCAACTTTACATTGTGACAAAGAATCAATTATTATTATTATTATTTAATAATATTTTATTAAAAATATATTATTATTTAATAATACTTAATTAATTAACTATTATTTATTATTAGTATATTATTATTAACATTATTAATATTAATATTAATATTATTATTATTATTATTTATTTTTTATTAACATAAATTAACATAAATTATAAAATAAAATAAAATAATAATATTTATATTTTTCCAAAAAAATAAAAATTAATTTTTTTTTAATAAATTAAGTATATATTTACATTTTATAAAAAGTGAAATAAAAATTTGTTATTATTAATAATTTTTATTTATACTTAATTGAATATATTTATTTAGATCATGGTATAAATTGAACAATTATTGTAATAATATTATCTTTATTAATAATAACTACAAATGAATCCTTCATCTTATATAAATCACATTTATATGTTATATTTGAATTATATTATATTTTGAAATACTAATTAGTAATGTATTAATAAAATATTAGATAATAACTTAATATTATTTTAATATTTAACATAATATTAATATAGTAATCATAAATATGTAATAATATGGTTGTTATTATTGATATAATAGTTGGTCTTTAACAAAATACACATAATAATTATTAATGTAGTTGATATTGATGTATATCAACCACATTGGTAAATGTGGTTGTAGATATCCTTCATAGACGCCTATCAGCGTATATTAACCATATTGGTAAATGTGGTTGTGCTAGTAGTTATAATTTATCAGAGGTAGAAATATGACTTTAAATTTGTTCTACGTGTTCCATTGTCACTTTAGAGTAACTTCCACACAAGTCTCCTACGCTTTCACCTACCTAAGGGACCTGCTTCCTCCGCACAAGGAAGCTCCACACAATTGTTCAACCACCCACCCCACCCCTGCCTTCGCCCTCGCTCTCGCCTATGTAAAGGAACTGCTTCCTCCACTTAGTTCCTCCGCACAAGGAAGTTCTGCATAGTTATTCACCCCCTCTGACTTACATAAAGGACATGTAACTCCCTCATTTCTAGAAAATTAGAATATTTTTTTAAATTTACTGCAGAATTGGAATATTAATGATTTTCTCCAAACTTTAGTTAAAATTTCATAAAATCCTAAAAAGTACCTAGTCCTAATAACATAAGTATGACATACTTAGTAAAACCTCAAGTCTAAAAGGAATGAGAATATTTATAAATGAAGATCTCATTCTAGAAGATCAAGCAAAATTAAGAAAGGAGGTTCAAAAGGGAAAATAAGCTAGGAAGGAAGGAAAATGGGCAATAATAAAAAACAAAAAATTCGTTATTTGAGATAGAAACCAAAAATATAGTAATAAATAGCAATTCAACATGCTCCAGACTCTTTCTTGGAACTATCGGGGCTTTCCATGGAACAAGTGCCCCAAGCTAAGTTGGATCTCGAATGAAGTTGATATTATATCGCTAGTTGAAACTTGGGAGCACAAAGAATCTAAGGTACCTAACATAGATGGCTTTGTGCTATGGTCAATCTGGAACGAGTGATCCTACCATCTATGAATTGGGGCTATAGATTGTTACATTAGGAAGAACATCTCCCCCTAAGCTAAGCTTTATAAAAGAGAACTTTACAAGAAATATATTTGGATAGAGATTACTGACATTAATGATAAAAAAAAACCTACATAGTAATATATTATTTTTACCCTATCAATTCTAACTTCTATAAGAAAAAAAATTTAGATAAAAATGGTCGTTACAATGGTTTAGAGAATTATATTTCTAACCTAAGGAATGAAGGTAATATCCTCTTAATGGGTGACTTTAATGCTCGAACCTGAAGCAACCAAGATATTATTCTAAGCAATTATTTCAACCCTAATCCTCTTTGGTTAGATGAATACCTTACTCTATCTAGCGAGTGCAAAAGAAGATTTGAAGATCTAGGAGAAATTTTGGTTGGGTTTGAGCTATTCAAGCTCTGCAATGCTCAAGATCTCCTAATTTGCAACAGTCTAAAGAAGTGGCCCAATTCTAGCCAGATGACCTGTATCCATGGGCTTGGTAGCAGCGTGGTAGATTATGTTATTTCCAACATCCCTTTATATAAGGAAATAATAAATTTTGACATCTTAAACGACCACGAACCTGATTCTGATCATAGACCTTTAATTGTAACTCTTAATTTTGTTATGGATAGAAAGGCCATAGAAGATAATACTTATAGCCAAAAGAATTTAACCTTCGATAGGAATAAAAATGATCTTTTTCTAAATGAATTAAAAATTAATTTACTTCCTTTATCTAGTATAGGCAACATATAAGACCTTTATCATAATTTTACTACAACCATCTCATATTCTATTAACAAGTTCTCAATTGAAGTTTCAAGTAATAAAATAAATAGCAAAACCAACCCTTGGTATGATCAAGATTGTAAAAGGGCGAGGAGAGAAATTAAGGAAGCTGGTGATGAGTCTCTTAAAACTAGCAAGATAAAAATATACAAAGCCCTAACTAAAAGGAAAAAAATACAGTATATTCATAAAAGACAAGAAAATATCTTACACCTCTCTAAGGTAGCTCCTAAGAAATTCTGGAGGTAGATTCTAACTAGAAAAACTAAAGATAATAATAGAATTTCTCTACACGACTGGAATTCTGATCTTAAAAAGCTTTATGAATCTCCAAATTTCATTGATAAATTTGAAACCCTGCTCACAACGAGATAAGTTTTCTCATTAGAAGACATATATTTTTGGGTTAAGCGCTTGGAAAATGGAAAAGCTAAGGACATTGAAGGTTAGCAGGCATAAATCTTAAAAATTGGAGGTCCTGTCCTCATCCCTCACATCTGCAAGCTTTTCAATCAAGATGTCAAGCAAGGGTTCCCTAAACCATGGACTCAGAGCCTCATTATTCCTATTTTTGAAAGTGGGGATACAAATAACCCCTCTAATTATCGGACAATTATGATTAGCCCTCTCTTAGCCAAGTTATATGTTATTATTTTGGAAAAAAAATATGAGCATATGGCTTGAAAGTAAAGGTAAGCGGGCTAAAGGCCAAACAATTTTTAGAAGGCAGCACTCAACAACGGACCACCTCGTTACGCTTAGGATCATTGTGGAGGAATGTCGTAATGATAAATCCATTCTCTTTTGTTTCTTTGTGGAATTTAGAAAGGATTTCGATACGGTACCTAGAAATAACCTATGGAATATATTAGAAGAGGTAAAGGTTCCTTTCGAGTTGAGAGCGGCCACTATAAGACTATACGTGAATGTAATTGCCAATTTTAAGAGCAACGAGGGGTGGTTGAAAGATATTAAGTGTAATATCAGAGTTAAACAAGGATGCCCCCTCTCCCCTACCCTATTTGACATTTGCATCGACAAGCTGGAAGGTTGTTTAGAGGAAGTAGGATGTGCCAGCACGATCTTGGATCGAATAGTCATCATCCTTCTTCTTTATTTTGATGATACTGTTTTCTGGCAAGGTGCCCTTCTGATCTTGATAAGAAATTGAGACTTCTTAAGGATTTCTGCTCTAACATGGGTATGACTGTTAACAATACAAAACAAAACTATGATTATCAAATCCAAGAAGGAAACTTACACTAATTTTGTATATGACAATAACAAGTTAGAGAAAGTGTCTTCCTACAAGTACCTAGGAATTGATATTCATCACAAGCTCAACTGGAACTATAGCATTGAGAAAATGATTAACGGAGGGTGGAAAGCTTATTTTGGTCTTGGAAATAAGTGTAAAGCAACAAACTTTGTGATGTGGAATAAAAATGTGCTCCTCGTTGAAACTTTATTCTCTCATGTTATCTTGTATGGTTGTGAGGTTTGGGGTTGCAACATCTCTAGAGAATCCTGGAGAAAGATTGAGCAAATCCAGAAGCGTTTTATAACGTATAACCTCAAAATTAAAAGAAATACACCCTATCCTATTATCCTTGTAGAAGTGGGTCGCTCCCCTATCGAGAGGCTAGCTATGACTAGGCTCCTATTGTACAAGCACAAAATCAATCAAATGGGAGACCATAGAATTCCTTAGCTAGCATTAAATTCCTGCCAAAACCAACTAAGGCTCAAGCGAGGTTGGTATAAAGATACCAGGGCCTGGTTAAACCATTGGGAGATCGACGAAAATGTTGCATTACAAAATATTAATAAAATTAAAAATATTGTTACTTTTAAGTTTAAAGAGAAAATGTGGTGTGAGAAAGATTTAGAGGCTAAAAGAAAATTAAGATTTTATAAAGAGGTCATCAACCCTACTCTAGCAGATCAAAAATATCTCTCTATTTTAACTAGCTCAAAGAAAATTTTTTATATAGCCAAGATAAGAATTAACTCTCATGAGGTCCATAGTGAAACAGGTCGTTGGGCAGTTTTTTAAAACACCATGGGTGGAAAGGATCTGCCATCTCTATGAGAATATGAACATTGAGGATGAAAATCACTTCCTCTTAGAGTGCCCTATGTACACCCACATTAGATCTCAGTTTCAAAATCTTTGTTAAAATACTGACCTTCCTAGCCTTTTAACATGTCAAAATTATAGTGAGCTCGGGCTCTTTGACCATAAAAGTACAATTTTAAAACAATCTAATAATTTGTCTCTTCAGGTCGAATAGACCAAAGTTTGGTTGAATGGACCAACATAATAGCATTTTCAAGAGTTAACAACCAAATGTTTGGTTAGCGAGAACAATAAGGAGCTATACAACCTCCATCTTGCGCACTTTTGACCATAGTTACCAAATTTGGCCGTACTGTAAAAAAAGAAATTTTTTTTTGAAAATTTGATGATTCAATACGGTTCGTGGATTAATATGTAAATTTGCAGTTTGATATTATACTAAAATTGACGCAGATGTCTAAACTAAATTTAATCTCGAGAAACCCTTTCTCGATTCAAGAATGGCATGTTGGCCATTATTTGAAAAATGCCCAGACCCCTTTGGGTATTTCGCCGTCCCATATACTTAATGTCTTCTACTCTCTATTTATTGTGTCACGCAACGGAAAGAATAGATGTTTGCGTGTAGATCATTTTTCCCCGTAATAGGCCATTATAATAATACGTAATCATACAGCTTATGGATTGAGGAAATGGTAATTACATAAGAATTACCAGCAGCATGGCCCAATAAAATACCTCAGGGCCCTCTTCTGAAATTTACAGAAGATTTGGCCAAATTAGAAGCTCTTTGATTTTATCAAAGTATTACGAATTTTACATATTTCATATTTTTCAAATTTTACTGAAGGTTGCTTGATTTTTTTTTTAATGTAACCAGAAATTCATTAGCAGTGTTTAATGAAATTTGTAAAAAATCAACGATCTTTTATATATACAATAATACAAATACAATAATACAATGGTATTTGTAAAATAAAGAATATATGTCTTTATATATAATTTATAATTTTATTAAATTAAAAAGATAATAATAATTGAGGTCAAATTTTCATAATTTTTGTTATAATAAAATTTATTTTGAATAAATGTAAAGTTATAACGTTTAATATTTTGAATAAATGTAAAGTTATAATGTTTAATATTTTGAATTAGAATTTTATTTTTCTTTGAAAATTATGTATACAAATTTAATATATAACTTTATCTCAAAGTAAAATTCTTGATAGTATGGAATTTATGTGGTTCATTGTAATATAAAATTTGTAAGGAAAATCAGTTTAGTTTATATTGAGTAACATATAATATATGGTGTAATTGGGTGTATAAATAAATACAAAAATTCTCACAAAATTTAGTATTCTAAATGTAAAACTACATACTTTAGTACAATATATGGTTTTTTGCAACACTTATAATTAAAAACAATTATAAAAATATTTATAAAGATTTCAATATTATAACTATCCATATTAATATTTTAAAATATTAAAAAAATAATATATTTGAATCAATTGTAAAGATATATTTCCAAATTTTTTCATTCGAATGGTAACTATGCTTTTGATACCCTTTAAACAAACTATGACCCAAGGTCAGCTTATTGATCTCAACTTTTATAGACGAGGCTTTAAAAAGGTGTACGAGACTTTGCTTTTAGC
This sequence comes from Pinus albicaulis, assembly GCA_034641835.2. Lineage (NCBI taxonomy): Eukaryota > Viridiplantae > Streptophyta > Pinopsida > Pinales > Pinaceae > Pinus > Pinus albicaulis. The sequence continues at coordinate 449,561,093 of CM076573.1, forward strand.
AGGCCCTCGTTGGCGATCAACTTTCCAGTTCTGGTTTGTTCAGTATATTTCATTACACTATTCAGTTACAACGTGGATATTCCGCCTATGTCTCTCCGTGTTGCCTTCTGCGTGCTACGATTCTTCCATGATTTTCACTTGGGTTACCTCAGGGTGTTTGTGTTTGTTGCGACCCGGACTCCGCAAGAAATCATTAATTTACTAACCAGACACCCTCCACACCGAGAATGTGAGTTATTTCACAACGAACTAAATATGTTTATTAATTAATTATTAGAGCTTTCTAATTCAAATATAAACATCGATGTATTTGAGAATCACAATTTAGTTTAATTAGATTAAAAAAGAGCTGTGCACATATTTGTTACATGCAATATAAAAATATTTACTTTTAAGAAGATTTATTAGTTAAATTTTGGTTTTTCTTGATTTTTTTTCTAAAAACCTAAATTATTTAGGATTTGTTATTAAATAGATAAGTAATTAACCATTTGAAAAGCATATTATATCAACAATTATTACTTTATTTACTTATAGATTTAATAAATAACTATGCACAACCAAAACTCTTATACTATGTGTAATAGCATAGATTCAAACCCTAATTAAATGGTAGCATAGATATATCTCAACTCTTGATTTACTAAGAGTGGAGAGGGATCAATTTTTTTTTTACTCAAAAAGAATTTGCATTTTGAAAAATCTGGTCCCTCTCTACCCTTTGTAGTTCCTGAATTGAAATGGATCTAGAATGGTATATTCTTAAATTAAAAAAAAAAGCGATATCACTTATGTACCTTCTAGTGCTCGTTTAATGGAGTGTTGATGCATATCAATGTGTGAACCATTAAACATTCACCATGAAGTTGTGCAACATTCAGAATGCAATTCATTTTTAATATATAAATTTATTATTATTGTTTTAATATATTATGTTTATTATTTATTAAATGTACATTACTAAATTAGACTTATGTAAGATTTATTTTTCATTTTTCATTTTAATCTTACAGTGAAAAATTGGAGATGGAAATTAATTATTAAATTAAAATATATTTATAACTTATTGAATCTAATAGTCTTGACAACCTATTTGAAAACTTAATTTTCCATTAACATTATATATATATATATATATATATATATATATATATATATATATATATATATATATATATATATATAATTTATTAAATTTCCCGCTATCAATAATAAAAATGTATAATTAATATATCAGTTTTTCATTCAATATATAACTATAAATGAATACACATCTAAAAATATAGTACTTTAAAAAAATTAATGAAAATAAATGTTAAACATACAAGTAAAAAAAATAAATATTATACATGGAAATAAAAGAAACAAAATATTAAAAAAAACAAAAAAAACAAATATTAAAAAAAAAACTAATATTAAACATGAAAATGAAGTGACTTGTGCATTTCAACTTTGTAAGCTATTTCTTTTAAGATTTGCTGAGCTCACAAATGCAAAGACTCTTCAATGAATTTTAAATTCATTTACTCTTGAAAGGCTCTTCCATGAACTTTATTGTTGTGTAATGAAGACAAGTCTAGTTATATTTTCATGCATGAATTCAAGAATATTTAAATATATATGTTCATGCATGAATTCAAAGATTTTTAAGTGTGGGAATTCACATGTAAAAGATAAGGTGACCCACTCAATCTTGGAATTTCAAATCTATTCTGCCTATCCATTAAATTTTTTTATGATGGTTAACAATTTTCATTTTTGTCATTTTAACCTTTCTGCATATTTATATCTCCACTGTCATATGAGATGTAGTTAATCCAACGAGATTTTTAGGTATATAGAATTCAATCCAACTTATGTGTGAGGGGTTGGTTTAACCGACAACAAACTTGACAGGATGACCATATATCCAAAGGGAATTTTAGTAAGGAAATCAAGAATCTAACGTAATATATACCACGTGTACGTGAGACGGTATAATACTATTATATTATATTAGAATCTCAATGATTGCAATCATACATTTAAAGTAGTGTAGGTTATCGAGAAAAAAATTTATGATGGAGGTAATCCTTAAAATATAGAAAAATATATTTTTGAAAAATCGTCTTCAAAATAGGGTAGGACATCTATTTGTTTAACATTTAATGTTACACATCGCTAAGCACAACGATGTCGATTTTAATATAAGTATTACATAATCCTAATTACATGAAGAGTTGAACTGAGTTTAGGAATGAGAAGATATATCTTGCACGTAAATTTGGTAAAAAATTGTTAAAATGAACCTATAGATATTAAAAATGGTAAAGATTAATTGTATTATTGAAAGATCGGCAATGAATTCAAGTTTAGCACTTAAAGAGAATCAATACGCCAGAAACTCCAAGATCGAAAACATCTGCAAGATAACAACCTCCTCTTATGCCAAAATCTCTACAAAAAAGACCCTGATTGTGTAGAGTTAGCATAGACCGCATATATATTTTATGCTTATATATAATGATTAGATTACCCAATTTTTACAAAATAAAATTCCAGTTTTCATAATTTCGCTCCAAATCCTTAAATTCAATTTAAATTCTACTTCGAACTCTTTGTGCAATCTAGAATTGAAAATGTCTCATTGATTTTATTTTTGTGATGTTTTCTATTGGTTTTTATATTTTCTTTATAATTATATATATTTTTTACTTTACATTAATTACTAGAATGTGAATTAGAAGCCACATTACATTAAACTTTCTTATACATTAAATATTAGATTTTACAAAAAATTATGCTAATACATCTCTCTTTATACTAGGTTATAGAGCGCTTCTTTGTACAACAAAAATAATCTAAAAAAAATTCAAGGTTATTAATCATCAACATAAAAAATAGTTTGACTAATCATTACAAGAACAACAAGTGGCAAGAGCTTACACTTAAAACCAAAAATTAACTTGTAATTTTCAAATCATTGTGCTGTACTCATAGAACTAACCATAACCAACATTTTGGAAATGACTTTCCACCCAAATGTAGGCTCAACTCTACTATGAATTTCCATAGTTGGCCACCACCGAGCCCTTAATAAAATACAATTACCAATAAATTCAATGAATCCTGTCATTGTAGAATTCTCTTATTAAAAGAATAAAGCCTTAAATCTCCTTATCTACACTAAAGAGAACAATTTGTTTAAAAAAAAATGATAGATAGTATATGTGCACTTGATAGATCATCATACAAAATTACTATTTTTATAGCTTTCTTTTGTTGAGATAATGCCTCATTTATGATGCATACTACACTTTAGGGATTGGTTTGGTGTGTTGGAGGATGTTGAGAGATTCTCTCAACTACTCCCTCCAAGAATGGAATTAGTTGGATCTCAGTAGCACTATAAATATTGTAATGTATTAGTGTGATTTAATATAGAAATTCAATTATTGTGTGTGTGAATATTGTGTGTTTCTGCTCTCTCATAATTTCTAATGTGGTATCAGAGCAAGGCTAGGCTTAATCCCTGACGGGAGTGCCCAGAAAGATGTGAGAGTCTGCGTAATTGGTTGTCTGTACATAGGTGTGAAAGTGAAATGTTTATTTTTTATTTTTATATTTTGTTTTGTTGCTACTGACGGGATGAATAGGAGTCTGTTGTCCGAGTGATCTGTTGTGATCTGTACAGAGGAAAGAACACTGCCTGAGTACAGTGTTTGATTGTTGCAGAGGTGTATACCTCTGAATAGAAGCCGACCATTTTCTGCAAAACGCAGTGATTTTTTATTTGAAACTCGTTTGGTATAAATGGAGGGCCGCCTTCAAGGGCCGTCAGCTGAGGTTGAAGAACTGTAAATTGATGCTGCTGCCGCTGCCGCTATACATGGCTCTCATATTAACGGCCGCTATAAATTGATGCTGCTGCCGCTGTCGCTATACATGGCTCTCTATAAATTGATGCTGCCGCTGCTGAGCGATGACCCTTTTTCCATGCGAACCATTATTTCCTTTACAATCTCATTTTATGTATTTTGGTATGTCAAACATGGCCCCATTGCTTAGTTTGTATCACATGTGTTGGCGTGGTTAACATGTCGGTCTTGTTTTGGAAGATTTGTGATGCATCCCATGCATTTTCTTTGGTTATGCCAGTGTTAGGTCCCTTCCAACAGGCTAGGTGTATATATATGTTATTTGAATGAGCCTCGCCATGTTTCATTCAAGTATATTGTGTATTAATCATGTATACCCTTGTATGACCATTTTCATCTTGACTTCAGTTTAAGCCTTGTTATATCTTGAGATTTGTGGAGGTAGCCAGACAATAAGATCAATATTTTATTCTTCGAAGTGCTGAGACATGGATATGAAGAAAACAATCCACGCGTGCATTCTTCTGGCTATGGTGTTCAGATTGTTGGGGTTGATCAAGTTCCTGTCTCTGCTGTTGCACCTACGGTCGATCACATTGTTAGACTCATGTAATCTGAGACCGGACGACGAAAGTGAAATCTAAAGTCAAGGGAATCCGGTGAAGCACGTTGTAAGAGAAGGAATAACAAGAGAATAGATGACATGGCTCCGTTGGTTGGGTTGCTCATGTTGATGGAGGGGAATGGCACGGTGTTTGAAGTTCATTATTTTTTTGTGTAGAATATGTATTATAGTGTTGGGTTATAGCTTATATTTGTTGTTATGAGATTTTTGTATTAGAGAACCAATTATTGAACAAATTAACATTATTTAAATTAGTCGTTCTTGAAGTTCTACAGGAACGAGAGAACAATAGGCTAATTTGATTGTGTGAATTTGTTATATGCTGATATTGTTGTGCTACGGGCCAAGAGCATCAGTTACAGGTTACATCCATTTGTATGAAGCAGGTCAAGTTGTTAGATTAGCTCTTGAACACATTCAGTATTCAAACCATTTGCCTAGCCACTGATGGATAGCCGAAAGCGAAATATCCGACAGATGGTGATTGGTCCATAGGATGGTTCATCACTTGTCAGCTCTTATCGCGGAAGCCCCGATGAGACGAGTTGTCAATACTGTTGATCTTGCAAAGTTCATTATTGCTGGTCAGAAACAAATGTATTTTAAATGGGTTGAATGGTAGCTCGAAAATGGTGGAGAAAAGAGCGTTGTCTATGAGATCTCAGAGTGGATACAAATGTTAATGAAGACCAGGGCAGACAAATGTTTGTATTAATTTAGTGTGTTCTCCATTTCTGTAATGTAGGCATTAAGGGGGGGTGTTGAGATAATGCCTCATTTATGATGCATACTACACTTTAGGGATTGGTTTGGTGTGTTGGAGGATGTTGAGAGATTCTCTCAACTACTCCCTCAAAGAATGGAATTAGTTGGATCTCAGCAACACTATAAATATTGTAATGTATTAGTGTGATTTAATATAGAAATTCAATTATTGTGTGTGTTAATATTGTGTGTTTCTGCTCTCTCATAATTTCTAATGTCTTTATTTATTTATTTCTAGCTTTACCATTTATTATTTTATTTATTTCTTAATTATTCTTCTCACTTTTATTCGTTTATTATTATTATTATTATTATTATTAATTTAATAATATGGTAACTAAGTTGTTTCAGCATTTGTCATAGCCTATCTAGTTTTGTGACCCTGCCAACAATAATGAGTACGAAGGGGTTTTTTCATCTTGATTAACTGAACTTTATAATTTTTACCTATTAGGACTCCTCCCTAAGATTTTCATAGATTGTTACTAGATGCCATTATTGTGTTATTATTATTTTTTATATACAACTCTATCAATCATGATTACCTAGTTAAAATTACAAACTTTAAACCATGCTTATTGTAATTTACTATTTAGACAAAAGGTTTTGTAAATCTAAAATTATGTGTTGGTAGAAGACATTAAACCCTAGATAGAGATCTCATAAATTTATTATATTTTTATCCTAAAAATGCAATGGTCAATGTTTTAAAGTATTATATCACAAGCCACAAAAGAATAACCCTAACTAAAACAAATTTATTATAAATCAAGCAATCTCCTTCATCACAAGAGGCCTAAAATGTTGTACAATGGAGTGCCATAAGGAATTGATCCATTCCTCCACCTTATAGCTAATTGTTATGAATGAATTATTGGTGATGTCTTCAAACCCCTTACTAGTTAAGTAGGTGCTATCTAGAACAACATCTTGAGGATTAGAATCCCTCCTCCCGTGAAATGATGTTGTTCTACAAATTAAAATTCTCACAAATAAGGTTTTCTTGTATAAATTCTTTGTTTGTAGTTGTTACTTCCATGACTCTTGCTTCCATTAGCAGGCTTAGTCTAGAAACTTGGAGAAAAAATAATACAACTAAGTAAATAAATGATCGCACTTATCACCATTAAAACCCTAACCTTAGGGTTTGTTTTTTATTTTATGTGGGTACCCTGCAATAAGATCCTCTCAACACCAACTCATATAGAAACCATCAAGGAAAATTTTAAGGATGGAAATTTATCTTAATCTTACTAGTCCCTATTATGAAAATTTCAAAATATTTGGGGATATTTTTTGTAAAAATACTTCGATATATCATAATTTTATAATATTCTATATAAAATGTTAGCGATTTTTAGGTAAAACAAATTTTCAATATAAAATTTGGGCTAATAATGTCTAGAAAAAAATGGAGATTAGCGAATATTTTTTTTGAAAATGAATGGAAAATTGGCACACTTGCAAATATTAGCCCCTAAATTTTTCCCTCGAAACCATTCACTTGATCAGTGATAGCTCAAACCCTAACCTTAGGGTTTTTATTTTATTTTATGTGAGTACCCTGCAATAAGATCCTCTCAACACCAACTCATATAGAAACCATTCGCTTGATTAGTGATAGCTCCAACCTTGATCTTATGCCAATATAATGAAAGGAGGTAGGGAAAATAATCACATAAAACACTTGTTAGGGTATATAGGAATAAACACACAAACAATTTAATTATGACTACAACTAAATATTTTTTATTTATTGAGCCATTTTTCTCTTTCATACACTTTTCATTACTTCTTAAAATGATATTAAATAAATTGAAAAATATCTCTCTGAAACTAATTAAATTCGAAGAATTGTCTAAATTTGACTACCAAAAAAATGTTTAAATGCAACATCTACACCTAGATCTAATATTCAACCATATTAATATTGAAACAAACAAGTAATAAATAATTCAACTAATCAGTTCAATCCACATAATTATATTATTTCAACATGAATCTCCCCTTAATAACTCTATCTCATAATTTCCTTCCTTATAGTTGTCGTGACAACCTTGTCTTCCCACTCTAATACCATAATTGATGCAACCTTCTCACCACAAATCCTTGTTAACGATAGATAATTACTCGTGTATCCAGAGTTTTCTAAATTTAGAGTGTTAGTTAACTAAGTCAAGTGTGAGTGAGTTTGAGTTAAGTCTTATTTTGGGTAAAGTCAAATTTAGAGTGTGTGTGCATGTTGAAGTTATTTTGAGTGAGTTGCTAGAAAAAAAACATAAATATACCCTCATCGAGTTCATTGTAATAATCAAGTTTGTGTGATCAATAGAAGAGTCATAGTTCATGTTATTTTTTTGTGTGAAATTTTGTGTCTTTCCTCCTCTCCCTTTCCATCAAACTAGTATTAGAGTCGAGGAAGGATTACAAGATTCGAGGAGTGAGCAGAGTTATCAAAAAAAGGGAAGAAGACTCATGATTTTAAAAAATCGTGAAGGCAAAACCATCACAACTTTTAGGTTCCCATGGCAGGCTGTGAAGTGTAAAAGATGTTATCATTTAAGCACGATTATCCAATTCAACACAACCCCTCTCTCACGATAGGAGTGATGATTCTAATTCATCACAAGATCCCTCTATCAAAAGGTGCGATGATGCTCTTTTGAAAGGAGCAGACAATAGGACGTTTCATTAAACGCTTTCATTTCAAAGTTTGTTAAGTCACATGGGATTTATCTCTATATGAGTTAAATTAAAAGAGTACGTGACAATATTTTTTAGAAAGTTTTTTAAAAGGGTTTATTCATAAGGTGTTTTATGAGTGGTGGTTACTTGTAAAGGGATTTTTAATATGTTAAAAGAGTTTTTGAAAGGGAGGGTTTGTGAAGCTTATTTAAGTAGTTTTTTGAAAATTAATTTTTATATAAAAAGGATTTTGAATAAAAAGGGAAAAAAGGGTTTTTTACTATTATTTGAGGAGTTTTTTTAGATGGCTTCATCAAGTTTCCAGTCGCAATATCTGTCATTTACTAGGAAGAACCATGATATGTGAGCCATTGACATGGAAACTACACTAAAGGATCATAATGTTTAGGATTATATCAAGTTTGGATTTCCATAACCTAAGGATGAAAAAGAAGAACAAGCCCTCACTAATGAAGAGAGGGGAAAATGGAGGAAAGATAAAAATAAGAATGGACAAACATTGCAGCTTATCCAGCAAGGATTGGACCAAGCCACAGGGCTTCACTGGGGGATCAATAGCATAGCACATGGGTTCATATTGGGGGATATATATTGAAGAAACAATGACATAATATATTGAGTATATATTAGGCGGTAAAGGGTTTTTAATTATGAGGTATAAAAAATGGAGCTCAAAGCTAATGAAAAAATATAAAGGGGTATAAAAAATGTTAATGAAAAATGGATACCTATAATATATAGTGAAAGTAGAGGTCATTTAAATTGGGAAGGTGTAATGGATTAATATCGGTAGGGGGTTAAATAATGCTACTTTTAGAGGCATTTTCCAATATGTAGTCAAATTAGGGGTATTTTTTAGTATGCCATGAATGAATGTGATATATAATAGGTTCATTGAGTGAATCCCCCATGGACCAAGTAGTATTTTAGAAGCTTATGACCATGTAATCAACAAATAAAACGTACGAGACTTTGGAGACGACCTATAAAGTTATGGCCAAAGTCAATATTGTTAAGCTGCAAAATACTATGAGAGATTTTGAAAGTCTGCAAATGAAGGAAACAAAAGATATTGATTCATTCATGAATTAGGTTTTGACTTTTTTAAACCAATTAAGTATTTATGGTGATGACATAGAAGATCAAACAATGGTTGAGAAGGTTCTTATATCTTTGTCTACCAAATTTGATGTTGTAGCAGTAACCATAGAAGAATTCAAGGATTTGACAATGTTGACAGTTGATGAATTTATGGGATCACTTCTATCCCATGATGCAGGGATATACAGAAATAAGAAATCCACTTTAGAGACCACTTTTAAAAGTCTTGTTTCTATTTCAAAGGATGGAGGTTAAGCCAGAGGTAGACGAAGAGGCAAAGGACAAGGTAGAAGACATGGTGGTCACAGAGATGATAAAGAAGAGGTGGAAAAAGAAAGTGGAAGAAAGAAAAGAGGCTTAACTAACAATCAAATAGTTGATAAATCCAAGGTGAGATGTTATTATTGTAATAAATTTGGTCACTATGTTTATGATTGCAAGAAGAGGATAACTTATCAAGGAAAAGAAAGAGTTAATGTAACTACAAAGAATAATGACTCCATCTTCCTATAATGTCATTCGATGCATGAAACTTCTGATAATATTTGGATTGTAGGCAATGCTTTTAGTAACCACACGACTAGCATCAAGATCCTGATTACAAATCTAGATCACTCTGTGAAGAAAAAGATAAAGTTGGGCACTCACAACACTGTAGACATATATGGAAAATAAGTGGTCATCATTCTAACCAAATAAGGAGAGCTGAAGAAAATTTCAAAGGTATATTATGTCTTTGGTCTCTGATCAGGAGTTCATGAATTTTGCTCAAAATTGAAAGTGCTTGAAACTATACCGAACTTGAGTGATCAGGTAGATATCCTTGTTCTGATTTCGACACCATGAATGGTTCGAAAAATCGATGTCGTATGAGGGAGATATCGCATTCTGATAATTTTCCCAAACAACTAAAATTGTGACAGGTTTGATTAGGATGCCCAGTCAGCATGCAGGGGTATAGTCAGCAAAAGTGGAATATTCTGGGAATATCCTGTTTTCTCTAAACCCATGATGTTTCACCACGTGGCACATTCTGGATCATTGATGGGTTGTACGAAGCATTTTTTTTGAATATATGGATGGGTGACACGTGGCCAACCCTGAGGCTGCCACGTGTCCCCTGTACGGTTTAGTAAAATTTTGTTTGGGTCCGGGGGGTTCAACCTTGTGACCTCCAAGCATGCATAAGTCTTCGACCATCTTCGCTGCTGGGTGAAGTTTACCCTGTAGGTGCACCAGATATATTTAAGGTTGTTAACTTTGCAAGTTGGGGGGCGGACCGCCAGTGGCCCTGTTGAGTTTGTTCACATGCGAAAATGTTATAACTGCGACTATAAAAATGAACCAACAGCTATTAAACCATGACTCGGAGGCATTAAATTTCAAACATATCACATGCTACAACATTGAAACCGCAACATATTTTTCTTCTATCTGACGGTTCTGAAAACCGTTAACTCTAGTGGCTCCAAATGCTGGTCACATGCATGGAAGTGGCAACAGTTAGTGGAAATCCACCACTACACCAAGTTCCATGCCTAAAGTTTAATGCAGAGGTTCTAACCGCGAAGTTTTGGGGGGGGGTCGGCATGTGGCCACCCCACCCTTAACAATTACAGATATTGCTACAGCTTGGTATTTGGCGGGAGGTTTAGCGCGCCTTCAAATTCATAGGTTTATGCCAAATTTAACTGCAGCTAAACAATAGTCCTCGCGTTTTAGTGGGAGGTTTTGTAGGGGACATTGGGAAAAATCCTAGCTAGGTCAATTTTCGTCCAAATTGGGTGAAAGAAGAGACTATCTAGACTAATTTGAGCATTCTGGATCCATTGGTGCAAAGAAAATAGCCAATGGAGGCTTGTAAACACATTTATTTGTAAAATTTTGAGCATAATGAAAGATGGACATGCCATTAGGAGCTAGACCAATAGATGTAGCCCAGGAGGGGTGAACTACTTCTTCATGTCTGCTATGTAAATCTTATGTGTGGTTTTATTTCTCTGTTATACACTATTTTTCAGTGTTATTTAGGCTCATTTACATGCTTAAAATTCATAATTTCATATATGTTTCATGGTTAAATTCCTCAATCCTTAAGAAAACAAATGGAGAAAAATATGTACATGTTTTATAGCTGGAAAGACACTTAGCACAAAAAATAATACAGTCCTTTCATATCAGGTTGGTATCAGAGCTAGAGTATATTCTTTGGTGTTGTTGTGTGAAAAGATTTGTTTAATTGTTTACAAGTGTTTACATGCTTACTAGGTTAAAGATCAAGAGAGGAGAAGGAAAATTGGTGGAAGCAAGAGGGTCTCAAAGTGAGCCACAACAAAGGAGGGCAATATTTCTACATTCTCCACCACCTAGTTCACCTCCTAAAGAAGAAGAAGTAGCATTAAGCATGGCTTCAGAGGAAGATGAAATCCATTAAGAAGTGGATCCCAAAGAGGAAGAAAGAGTGTAAAAAAAATCATTTCTTGACTTAACTGAGATGGTTAGAATCCTTTAGCAAGAAAGGAATGAGAAACTAGAAGAAGAAAGGTCCAAACTTCACAAGGAAGGACAGGGATCATCAGGAGCTCACAATGATGAAGATAAGTCAAAGAAGGGTAATGGAGGAAATGGAGACACTAGAAAGTCACCATCCTCATCCTCATCCTCATCATCATCATCATCCTCTACTTCATCTTCAGTACATCAGCCACACAAGTCAAATAACACTGGTAAAAGTCCTTTTCTAAAAATCGACATTAAGTTTGAATTTCTGATGTTTGATGGTGAAGTCAATGTAGAAAAGCTTGACAATTGGATTAGGCAATTGTAGTTCTATTTGAGAATCCAAAACTTTCATGACGATGATACCAAAATCCAATTAGCTTCATTGAGAATGGAAGGTGCAACACATGTTTGGTGGGAAGCCAAGACAAAGGAGGAGAATAAGAAGCATGGTAATATTATTCTATCACGGACTGATTTCATTTCTGCAATAAAACAATAGTTTTATCCATTAGCTCACATGCAGAAAGTCGTAATGGAATGGAAAAATTTTAAACAATTGAAAGGACAAAATGTACAAGTTTACACACAAGAATTTAGGAGAAGAGCTCTCTTATTAGAGGTAGATTTTCAGAGCCAAGGTACTTTTCTCAAGTATACCGGAGGCTTAAATAGCTACCTAAGACAGAATATCCTCATGTTTAACCCTACAAGTTTAGGTGAAGTTTGTGTACAAGCCACACAGTTGGAGGCAAGGAGAAAACAAAACATAGATGAGAATGAGGAAAATGAGTTTAAAGGAAAATGGAAGAAAAATAGGAATTCAAATATCAGGAAAGAGAAGGGAAAATTCTTTTGCAAAAAATGTTCAAAAACTAGCCATGATGAAGACCATTGTTGGAAACTTCATCCAAAATTGAAACCAAATAGCTTGAAAGCAAAAGAGAAAGGCAAAACTATTGCTATAGCTGAACAAGACTTCGGGCGAGAATTAGGAGATGAAACATAAATTATAGCCATGGGACTAAAGAACATGAAGGGGAAATAAATTAAAACTAAACCTAGTACTAGTACATCAAACTGCCACATACAAGCTCCAAATGAAGAATAGAGAATCGAACTGTTTCATGTGAGGGTCATATCCAAACTTACCAAGATTGACACATTGTTTGACAATGGGTCACAAGAAAACTTAATCTCTGAAGACTTGGTAAAAAAAATTAATCTTGATACCATTACAAATCTTAAACCATATCCACTTGGGTGGATTTGTAAGGATGAAAATTTACAGGTTTCAAAGAAGTGCATATTGTGGTTTGCAATAACTGCACCTTTTATTGACATAGTTGAATTAGATGTGGTTCTACTTGACATAACGGGTATGGCGTTTGAAATTCCTTACTTGTATGACAGGAAAGAGATCTTCCATCGACATGAGAACAAATACCATTTATTCAAATATGGCAAGGAGTATGTTGTGAGAGGTCATCATAATAAACTGGATACTTCTTTAGTTAATGTAGGGAAATGAAGAGGCTAGTCAATGCAAACCAAAACTTAAAATTGACGATGAAAAAACAAAGAGGTGTTTTTCATCATACTTTTCAAACAAATGCTGATATATGTAATGAGTTGTTTTAGATTGATAACAGGTTGTATTTGAAAGAAGATGACAAGCAGTTCCAATAATCAACATTGGTGTTGAATGGTGTTGAAAACAAGGTGTCAGTGCAAGAGGTTGCAAAGGTCAAAGAGAGGAAAAAGCAACTTGGTAAAGAAGGCACAAGTTTCACAAATGTTAATTGCTAGTTTCCAAAAGGCAGAGTACAATGGCGAAGAAACTTGGTCAAGAGTCGACACAAGTTCAAGGCAAAAGCAGCTAAAAATCGCCATAACGACAGAGTGCAAGGTGAGAAAGATTCCAAGTTTCCTTTGATTATTAACCAAGGTAGAAACAATATGTTTTCTACAAAATTAGATTGTTGTTCTGTAAATTCAGAAAATGTGCAGCATGACGGTGTCAAAGACAACAATAGATGGTCGATGGAATCAAGGAAAAAGTTGTCTTTTCATGAAAAGCTCCAATTGATAAAATTAAGAAAATTTCAATGCATAAAGAATAGAAGAGTGAGGACACAGTCTCCTAATCTTCATAATCAGTAATCCAGAGAGCTTTTGGGGTCCAAAAGCTTTGCAATGGGGAGGTGTGATGAGGAGTTCATGAATTTTGCTCGAAATTTAAAGTGCTAAAAACTATTCCGAACCTGAGTGACCAGGTAAATCTCATCGTTATGATTCTAGCGCCATGAACAGTTCAAGAAACCGATGTCGTATGAGGGAGATATCACGTTTTGATCGTTTTCCCAAACAGCTAAAAATGCGACAGGTTTGACTGGGATGCCCAGTTAGCATGCAGGTGTACAGTAAGCAAAAGTGAAATATTATGAGAATATTCCATTTTCTCTAAACCAATGATGTTTCGCCACGTGGCACATTCTACATCGTTGATGGATTGTATGAAGGATTTTTTTTGGACCTATGGATGGGTGACATGTGGCCAGCCCTGAGGTTGCCACGTGTCCCCTGTATGGTTTAGTAAAATTTTGTTTGGGTTCGAGGGGTTCAACCCCGTGACCTCCAAGCACGCATAAGTCTTCAACCATCTCCACTACCGGGTGAAGCTTACCCTATAGGCACACCAGATATATTTAAGGTTGTTAACTTTGCACGTTGGGAGGAGGGGGGGCAACCACCGACAATCCTAACCCGCCGACGGCCCTGTCGAGTTTGGTCACATGCGAAAATGTTATAACTGCGACTATAACAACGAAACAACGATTATTAAAACTGTGACCTGGCGGCATTAAATTTAAAAAATATCACATGCTACAATTTTAAAACCGCAACGTATTTTGTTGCTTTCTGACAGTTCCAAAAACCATTAACTCTGGCGGCTCCAAATCCTTGTCACATGCGCGCAGTCTGACGTAAGTGGCGAAAGTTAGTGGAACTCCGCCACTACACCAAGTTCTGTGCCTAAAGTTTAATGCAGAGGTTCTAACCACGAGGCTTTAGGGGGGGTGGGCATGTGGCCACCCTGCCCTTAACCATTATAGTTATTGCTACAACTTGATTTTCAGCGGGAGGCATGCCTTCAAATTCAGAGGTTTATGCTGAATTTAACTACAGTTAAACTGTAGTCCTATAGTTTTAGTGGAGGTTTTGTAGGGGATATTGGGGAAAAGCCTATCCAGGTCAATTGAGGACAAAATTGGGTGAAGCACGAGTCTTCCTAGGCTAATTTGAGCATTCTTGAGCCATTGGTGCAGAGAAAACAACCATTTGAGGTTTGTAAACATGTTTATGTGCAAAATTTTGAGCATAATGAAAGATGGACATGCCATTGTGAGCTGGACCAACAGATGTAGCCCAGGAGGGGTGAATTGCTTCTTCATGCCTGATGTGTAAATATTATGTGTGGTTTTATTTATTTGTTACAAACTGCTCTTCAATGTTATTTAGGCTCATTTTCATGCTTAAAATTCACAATTTCATCTATGTTTCATAGTTAAATTCCTCAATCCTTAAGCAAACAAAATGAAGACAAATATGTACATGTTTTGTAAATGAAAAGACACTTAGCACATCAAAATAATATCGTCCTTTCAGATTAGTCTCAAACATAATGTGATAAATGTTGGCCAATTGATGCAGAAAGGACACAAGGTTATTTTTCAGGGACAAGAGTGTGTTATATATGAAAATCCTCCAAGCAAACAACTGATAGCCAAGTTGCAGATGATGAGGAACATGATCTTTCCTCTGATCATGAATTATGATGATCATATCAGTTCTTTTACGATTACATGTTCTAGTGATTATTGGTTATGGTAATTTTGATTTGGACATTTGCATCTCTTTGTTTTAAGATTGATGCAGCAAAAACAAATGGTTATAAGATCACCTCCCATCAAAGAGCCTTCTAGTACTTGTGAGTGTTGCATCTAGGGAAATAAACATCGTGCCAGCTTTTAGAAATGAGTTATATACAGAGAAAAGAAGCCACTAGAGCTGGTTCATACAGGCCTATGTGGACCTATGAGGACATAGTCGATTAGTGGAAGTTTTTACTTCCTCACTTTCATTGTTGATTTCTGCATAAAGACATGGGTTTATTTTTTGAAGCAGAAGTCTAAAACTTTTTCAAAGTGCAAATAATTCAATGCCTTAGTATAGAAACATAGTGATTCTTAGATCAAGGTGTTGAGATCATATTTTGGTGAAGAATTTGATTCGAAGGAATTCCATGCTTATTGAAAACTACATGGATTTAGAATGAATTTTACAACCAAATACATAATGCAATAGAATCGTGTTGCAAAGAAAAAGAAAAAACAATTATGAACATGGCAAGGATCATGGTGAAATGAAGAAACTTGTCTAGTGAATATTGGGCAGAAGCAATTGCATGTGTTGTTTATGTGATAAAAAAATCTCCTACAAAGGGTGTGATGAACATAGAGCCAAAACAAACATGATCAGGTATGTCTTGCTTTGTATCCCATCTCAGAGTTTTTGGATGTGTAGCTTATGCACATGTACCTAAAGATATAAGAGGCAAGTTGGATGATAAAAGTGAAAAATGCATACTTACTAGTTATAGTGAGAAATCAAAAGCTTATAATTTGTATAACCCTATGACCAAGAAGGCTATAATTAACATAGTTGTTTTGCTCAAAGAACAAGATTCATGGAATGAGACTATAGAAAAAACAATTGATGTAAGAGTACCATTGATGGAAGAAGAGGATGTAGTAGAAGGAAAAAAAAGCAACGGGATTCACAAGAGAAGACACCAATCAAAGTCATGCCAGCAAGAACTCCAAGATATTATGAGAAACATAGATATTCATGCAGATCAACAAATCAAAATTCTCTCAGCAATCAATTAGGTGATGAACCAAGCAATGGAAAGTGAAAAATGAAAAGTTTGTAAGATATTTATGATGATTTGGATGTTAATTTAAATTTTGCATTGTTGTCATTTCAACCTCCATCGTTTGATAAGGCTATCGAAGATGAAAATTGGGTGCAAACTATGGATGAAGAAATAAAAGCTATTGAAAATAATCATACTTGGGATTTGGTTGACTTACCAAAAAGATAAGAATCTCATTGCCGTGAAGTGGATGTACAAGACAAAGTTGAATAAAATTAGAGAAATTGACATATTTAAAGCAAGACATGTAGCAAAATGGTTCTCGCAACAACCCGAAATAGACTTGAGAGAAACATTTATTCCGGTAGTCAGATTTGATACTGTAAGAGCACTCTTAGTGACAACAACTCAGAACAAGTGGAAAGTGTGTCAAATGGATGTGAAATCAACCTTCTTGAATGAAATTCTAGAAGAATAAATCTATGTGCAACAACCTCCATGTTGTGAAGTTCTATGGACTCAAGCAAGTTCTTAGAGTCTAGTATAGCAAAATTGATAGTTACATTCATGTATAGCAAAAATTGGTATAGCAAAACAACATTGCACCTACCTTGTATAGAAAGGTAAACGAGCATGGCCAAATTTTGATTGTTTATTTTTATGCGGATGACATGATTTATACCCGTGATCTTGAATTGGATGAATTTAAAGCAATGATAATTTTGGTCTTATAAAATATTTTCTTGGCGTAGAAGTTGAGCAATGTGAGAAAAGAATTTTTATCTGTCAAAATAAATATGCTAAAGAATTATTGAAAAGATTAAGGATGGAAAATTCTAAACCTACTCCTACAGCAATTGCAACACGTACAAAGTTAAGTAAGGATGATGAAAGAAAAAATGTCAATCTAACTTTATTTAAAAAATTGGCTGGGAGCCTTATGTATCTCACAGCTACAAGACAAAATATTATGCAAGGAGTTAGTTTGATTTTTAGATTTATGGAGTCTCCAAAAGACTCACATTGGAGAGCATGCAAAATATTATGAGATACATAACAGGAACTATAGACAGTGGCATAATGTATGCAAGCATAGAGGAAAATACTTGGTTGGCTATACTCACAGTGATTTTGCACGCAATTTGAATGATAGGAAAATCACTTATCATTATGTATTTCATCTTGGTTCACGTGCGATATCATCGACATCTAAGAAGTAATCTATTTTGACACTTTCATCAACAAAAGTAGAATATGTAGCTACGACATCAACAACATGCCATATGATATGGTTATGAGGATTTTTGGATGGATTTCAACAAAAACAACGAGGATCAACAACAATCTATTCGCACAAACATAGTGTGTTTCATCAAAAGAGCAAGCATATTGATACTAGATATCATTTTATTGGAGAACTTGTGAGCAATGGAGATGTTTATTTGAATCCTTGTAGAGCGAGTGATCAATTGGCTGATATATTCACTAAGCCATAAGAAAAAGATGTCTTTGAGTTTCACAATGGAAACATGGGTGTTGTAATCCTAGTTGAGACTTAAACAAGGAGACATATTTGAATTTTCATGAGTCATATCTTAGTTTAGTTGTCGTAGTTAAGGGGGAGTGTTAAAGATAGCTAATTACTCTAGCATGCAGAGTTGTGTAAATTTAGAGTGTGAGTTGATTGAATCAATTGTGAGTGAGTGCAAGTTCAGTCTTATTTTGAGTAAAGTCGAATTTAGAGTATGTGCATGCTAAATCTATTTTGAGTGAGTAGCTAATAAAAAAAACATATATACCCTTCCCGAAATTCTTTGTAGTCATCAAATTTATGTGATCAATAGAAGAA
The DNA here is from genome assembly GCA_034641835.2 of Pinus albicaulis. NCBI lineage: Eukaryota > Viridiplantae > Streptophyta > Pinopsida > Pinales > Pinaceae > Pinus > Pinus albicaulis. Next base: position 449,579,434 of record CM076573.1, read on the forward strand.
TTAGAACTAGTATTATTGTTTGTGTGTAAAATTGCGTTTTTCCTCCCATGTCTTTCCAACCAGGCTGCACACACCCTAATAGTCATTGATGCACCAAGATTTGACAAGAACGTCAAGGTGCACAACAAATGTGTGGAAGCAACTTGACATGGCATTAGACTCTAAAAACACAATAGTGAAACTCGGTGAATTAGAAATCACATCATCCATAAAGACTCATCCGAATTCGATACCAAGAACAGGTGACAATCAAGATTCAATCGCATAACAACAATGATCGAGTGATTATATTATAACACTGCACTTCAAACAATCAAATTACAGACTTAATCATTCTATTTTCTCATCGATTAGAGAACAATTACTCAATACTTTCATTATAAGATCCAGCTTAAAAAAACCAAGTTACAAAGCTGCTCAGTCATTACGTTTTATGATTTTGATCTAAGCAATCTAATTATTTTGACATTTCCAGAAGTACATCTCTGGAATTCGGCTCGATTTCATCGCACGATTATTTCTTTGTTCTTTATCCTCCAGCCTGTCTGCTACCGCTTCACTTCCATCAACCAATTCTGCCGTCTTATTCTTCTCAGAACGTCGCAGAGCCTGCAGTCTGCCCTTGCTCCGAATTCAAATTATCTGACGGATTGCTGAAATAACTGATATTCGTGGTTGTAGCTCCATTCCCGCAAATTCGCGAACTGGCTGATCGGGCCCGGCGCTGGTTCTGCAAAGGGGACAACTGGAATGTGAAAAAAACCACATGTCAATACACTCCACATGAAAACTATGCCCGCAATTGGGCAGAAGCCGGGCTTTCTCATTCTCCTCGAATTCGCACAGACACACTGCGCAATCTAAACTATCTGTGAAATCCTGCGATTTGTAACGAAACAAGGGCATAGTCTCTAATATCGCAGGATCCAACCCCACATTTTGCAGCCTCGCCGGTAATTGACCTGTGAAATGAACCCCACGACGCCTAGAAGCTGATCTCCAACGACTCCGTCTGGAAAACCTAGCAAACTGTGTCCGAATCCATGTGGCATAGATATGAAGAAAAAGGACGAGAAAGACCAGAAAAAGAAGAATTATCAAGGCCGATATCATAAGTCTAACATCGAGGACATATCCCGGCTCGCCTCCTGTTTCACCATAACATGGAGGTGGGTGATTAAAATCAGGGGCCGAGCTGGGCTCGCCATCATAACCACGGCGCAAGATGACATATCTGGCTTCGCCATCGCCAAGAGAGTGGTCATTAATACCACTAAACGACATCATAATGTCATGGAAATTCTTTTTCAGATGGGGCTCTCTATATTTAGCAATGCAATGGGCATCGCCCCAGATTCCTGTGAAAGGCTTTGTGTTCCAAGGAAGAAGCCCAAAAGTTCATATAATCGAATCTAAAGCCACACACAATACGATACCTCGCTTATTCAATTCTACTGCTTTTGCATGCTTCGCTTTCCCAGGGATAACAGAAATTAGCTAAACTTAAATGACAAATGAAGATTGTTCCTTGTCTGAGCACACGGCAATAGCAATTTACAATAAAATAAAACAACCCGAATTTGATTCAATCGTCCACGTTAGGAACATAAGCAGAATAGTGTTCGTTGAAAAGCTTTTCAATCCCATTCTCCAATTTCGTTCAGCTTCAATCCCTGATCCCTGCTCTGAAATTCATGATCCCTGGTTCTCAAGTTCAGATATTCTATTGACTTCAAACCACTTCTGTTATGAAATTAGAGCTATATGGTAAAGCTTATTAGTCACAAATTTCAAAGAAAAATATTAATAATATAGGCCCACAAGTGTTCTATCAAGTTCAGCTATTCTATTGACTTCAAACCACTTCTGTTATGAAATTAGAGCTATCTGGTAAAGTTTATTTGTCACAAATGTCAAAGTAATATTAATAGAATAGGCCCACAAGTGTTCTCTCAACGGCCATTTAGGAAATCATAAGTGATGTGAGACTGACAGCTGAACTGGTGAAAGTTATGATATTGGAAGGCTCTAACCAAAAGATCTAAATTTTTGTGTACTAAAATATCTGACATGACTATAGTGCGTTGTGCTACTACCATGCAAAAATAATACTTTAGCAATAAACTAATTTTACAGGGTGATGGAAATCATTATTGTGATTGGGGTTGAAAATTGTTTGATTAAGATGTGACCATCCATCCAACCTGTACCTTCAACGCCTTTGAATATCGGATGTGTTACATTCACGAGGTGAGTGGTCTAATACAGTAAATAAGTAGACCATATAAGCACATCACGTTCCAATTTCAATTTCCTCATGGACTTTATTAGAAGACACGCCAACATGCTTTCTCTTTCATTAAATAAGCAACTTTAGCCATTCATTTCCTATTCACCTTGCTGCATTCCCTTCTCTTTATATATTATGTAAATAAGATGGTAACATGATAACTTGTTTTAAAAACGAGATGGTAAGCTCATAACAACTTACTTCTATAAACATAGAATTAGGTAGCGTTATCCCATTCATTTCCTATTCACCTGGTTGCATTCCCTTCTCTTTATATTTTATGTAAATAAGATGGTAACATGATTCCTTGCTTTAAAAAAGAGATGATAAGATGGTAACAACTTACTTCACTAAACATAGAATTAGGCAGCTTTATCCCACTCATTTCCTATTCACCTTGCTAGATTCTCTTTTCTGTATGCATATTATATTATGTAATTGAGATGGTGACATGATAACTTGTTTTAAAATGGAGATGGTAAGATGATAACAACTTATTTCTCTTAACGTGGAATTACGTTATTCCGTTCATAAAATTTTAAATTGTATTTATTTTTTTAATTTTTTTTAATTTTGGAAATTTAATATTTAATTAGTTGAAATATTTTTGATTAGTTGAGATGTTGTAATTTGATTTAATTAAGTGAAATGTATGTTAAATATTTTCCAAAGAAAAAAAATTGTAAAGAGAAAATTCTAAATCTAAATAATATTATGTTTAATCAAGTAGATAAAATCATAATGTTCTTATAAATGTAAATTATTAATTCTATCATGTTCAATGTTTTATGTTGTATGTATTTGAATGATGATAGTGTTGCATAAATTCATACTTAGATGCTATTAGAACCACTTATTTATGTAAATAAGAAGCAAGAAATTAGGAAAAATTTAAAGAATAGAAATTAGATGAAAATTTATGGTAAAATGTAAAAGCTATAACAAATTTTACTAATCTCTAATATGAAAAATGTAAAATATTTGACCAAATATTTGTGAAAATATGCAAATTGATAATGATTTTATATATCCTTTACAAATTTTGGATGATTTAAAGGTAAAATAATTATATCTTATAGAATTTGGGCTAAAGGTCTTATGGAAATTGGATTTTTTTTTTTTTTAAAGAATTTTTTTTAAAGAAAATTAGCCCATTTAGCCACTAAAATTTTCACTACAAGAACATTCTTCCCAACCTTTGTTTTTGTACAATTTCCCTCAAGCTAGAGTCATTTCAATTTATCTAGAGCCAAAGCATTTATACATTGATTAGAATAAAAATATGAATTAGATTTTAGGAGAATGGTCTAAGAGGTTAAATAAATTTAGAAAAAAAGGGGAGTAGAAACCATATAAAAAAGATACCAAGAATACAATGAGTATTATGTGCTCATTTAAGGAGTAAATATGAAAAAATAAAATAAATAAAATAAAATAGGTAGCCTAATAGTAGAAAATTAATGCACTAGAACTTCAACACCTTTGTACTCTCTCTGTCCTTAAACTATTTTGAGCTTATTGTGACTGCAAATTTTTTGGATGGGAAGGCCTAGCTACAAAGCCTTGAGGCAGATGAAAAAGAGGGCCATATATGTGGCAACACCTAGAAGGAAGAGAACAAGATACACCGAAGATCAAACCTTGGTTGTTAAACTCAAAAAGAATAGGAAGAAGCCCTTACTGTCACATAAGAAACAACATGAGTGGAAAAGGAATCTATTGGGGCACAAGAAGAAGAAACCTCAACTACCACACAAGAACGAGCAGAGGTGATTGGGAAAAAATAAGGCACTAACGAATCGAGTTGGAGATGCAAGTAAATGGAGATGCAAGTAAAACCCTCGACCCAAAAAAGGAACTAATTGTGGGGGGGGGGGGGGGGTGTCAAGCTAAATAACTTGCTACAACACAAGAAAAAGTAAGGGAATACATAGAATAATGCCTCACAACAACTTTAGATGTTGATATGGAATGCTAGGAAGAGGAAGAATAGGATGCAATACACGACACACCAAAGAAAGTACAAGAAGTTCTTCCCACATGAGAATTGAAGAAGACCTTCAAGGTAAAGAAGTAAAAGAAATCAAAGGTAGTCTTTCATTTATTCCTTTGTACACCTCACTTCTTATAAATAATATAATGTTTGAAAAAAAATATAAAATTCAGACGACAATCAAACTATTGAAGAGTGAATTGAAAGAAAATAGGTCCTTTGAAAAGCTAGTATTCCTTACACAGGAAATATGTTTCTTTGCTACTAAGTAAATAGGGGAACCTTTTCAATAGGAAAGGGAAATAACTTGGTCATAAACACATGTGAAATAAATATTAAACAAGGTTTTCCAAATAGAAAATAAAGAACTTGAGATGATAGAACTTGTTGTTCAAGCAGATGAAGGATTAAGAAGTTCAAGTGAACCTCCCACACTAGTGGGAGAAAGCCAAAGTAGATAGCTTAAATGGAATATTTTTTGCTTATGAGGAAAATCTAATGCCAATCAGGGAACATCAACAAATTGTCATGAACCTTAGATACAAATGGGTTGAGTACATAAAAATCCACAAAATGAAATGGGATTAGTGGAAAAAGAGAATGGATGAATTTGAAAATATTATCAATCTCTATAAATATGTGGATACACTTGAATTTCAGAAGATCTATCTTGGATTATTAGTGGAGGTTTCACTTAGTTGCAAATCCCCTTCTCATATGTATAGTATATACTTGTAGTACAAGTGCTTCATGTTCCAAAGAAAGGATCTCATTACCTCCAAGCCATATGAGATCACCTCGTCAAGCACATTCTTGGAGGCTTATTGGCTGCACGAATTAAGATAAGAATCTATTGTCCATACTATATCAGCACAACATTTTCTTTCATTATGACTCCATCTGGAACCTTAGCCATGTTTTAGGGGATGTGCAATTGTGAGATTTTGCATATTTCTTGAACAACCATGCCAGCTAGACAAATGCTCATCAATTGACTAAAAATGAATTTAAATGTAATTTTTGGATTAGAGGGGGATACTATAGAACCAAGGACATCTGGTTGGTACATTATAGATGGATAAGCTCCCATAGACATGCAAATTTTATGGCCCAAAATAAGAAAGACATCATTGAACAATGTAAAATAGAGATTGAAATACTGTAAACAATAACTATAAAAAGGCATACTGAACACTGGGGAAAAACCATAGAAGGTATATGTAGAATATATCCCTTCAATCCAAACAATTTTCATAGGCTCTAATGAGGGTACGCTAATACATTAAGCATATAGAGAGTTGTGAAAATTGTTAGGTTGACATCAAATTTAACTATCCAATGATATGGGTTCCTTCTACCAAGTATCAGAGAGACTATAATATGCCCAAAATAAGAACTTACATATTAGAGGAAAGTTTAGGAAAGGAAAATATATTGCCATGATTATGGGTCAGATTGTTGAACCCTTAGTTAAACTGAGAGGGGGAGGGGGTGAATCAGTTTAACACATACATGGACTTTGAAAACTTTTCATTAAAACTTATTTACACCTTCATTTCATGTTCAACTTAATATGTGAGTAATCTTAGAATGTGAGCAGCAAATATTAAGATAATGTAACAACAAACTTAATATGACAGCAGCAAGTATTAAGCAGATTAGATAAACCATATCAACACCTAAACATCATGCACATAGACACCAGATATAAGTGGAAACCCATAAAGGGAGAAAACCACATCTTATTATTGTTGTGATGCAAAGGCAAGCTCCAACTCCCTCTCAACACTGATTTTCTGTAGGCACCAACCTACAGGAGGCTCCTACCTCAATTCTGCAAGCCACAACTTGCAAGGAAGCTTCAACTCCCATCAATTTTCTGCAGGAATCAACCTACAAGAGGCTCCAACCTCAGTCAGCTACAACTGACATCTATCAAGCTACAACTTGATAAGGAAGCTCCAACTTCCTCACTCTTTCAAGAGAAAAAAATTTGTTGATTTACCTTGGATATCAGCTCTATTCTGTACCTTCTTACGGCTATCCTCCAGTCTTCATATCTGTTCTACATCATCTCTGCATCTTCTTAGATTCTCTATTAGCTCCTCTTTCTTCTTATCCTCTCTATCTCAATTCTGCATTCTCTAACCACACTCTCTCTAACATCTCTTTGCATATCAAGATGATATTATTTATAAAGATTTTCTTGTGACTGTTTGTATTCCTCAGAGAATTCGAAATGGATAGCCATACCACTTTGCCTTCTACCTCCTCATTTCTTTTATCAGCTCATTCAGAAAAATATAACAATATATATTAATTTCAAATTTACAGTGGGATTTTTGTTTTCCTCCGAAGACTTGCCAATGCATCACAAACAATATAAAATAAATTACAACATTTACATTCCCAATTTCAATTACATCAAGAAAATTTTACTCAGCCCATTTTCTGACTTTTGGCTTTGCTGGCTTTGTCTTTTCTGCATCTATCAGGTAATTGTTCTGCCTTCTTCTGTTCATCATGCCTGTAAAATGCTCTGTGACTTTTTCAGTTCCTACATTATTTGTTTACCTCTGTCAGGTCTACATTTTCATCCATGTGTTTATTCACATGTTCACTGTACTTGTGTGCACCTGCTGCATATATAACTCCTTTTCAAGTTTATCCTCAAATAAATATAAATCTGGGCAATGTCTGTTCATTATTAATCTCTGTGCTCGGGCTACCTAATTACACACTCTCTGTCCATATATGAACTTAAACTCAATGGTTAAAACTCGTATTACAAATTCAATCCAACTTCTTCCCTCAGGGCGTCCAAATGAACTTTAGCATAAAGCTCATTATATAATATCATTTTCAAATCAATCCATTCAGCCTTTTGGATCACTGTTCATTCTTCTGCAGTTGTCTCTCTCTCTCTCTCGTTTCTTCACACTCTCCTCCTTATTGAAGTTGTGCAACCGCTCCATATATAACTGTCGTTTAATATAACTGCTGATTTTAAATCGGGGCAAATTCCAATGCTTTGGTTTCCTTCACCAGCAATTTAAATACTGTGCGGAACCTACTTCTTCAAAGGGTTATAAAAACCCCAATGTATATAATGTGCCCCTTTATCAAACCATCATTTATGAGTGCGCTTTATTATCTTTGAATTTGATAAAACTTACCAAAGTATCAACATACACTATGGTTGGCGAGATGTTCATACTGCCATCGTAACTTTAACACTCTATACCTTGGTCAAAACCCGGCATATCACACCATACCTTATTTCATGATCTTCGGTCATTATTCAATAGCCATTAGTCCCAATGGTCTGCGGACTTCACCATCACTTTGAATTTATTATATAACTTTACATAAAGCCGAATTGTGACTCTATGTTCCAGTGACATATATTATATCAGATATCAGTCTTCGCAGCTATATAATATATATATTATATATTCGCAGCAGTAAATATTTGTTTTCTCATAGAATATATATACCAACATATGTATACTCCCTGAATCGAGTGTCATAAACATTAATAGGAAACTCACTCACATCAATCCAAATCATATGATTATTTGACCATACGTAAACTCAGACTTTGGTTATATTACCGGTCACGATGTATATTAACAAATGGGTCCCAGTAATAGATTCTTACCTCTTCAATCGATGGCTGCAAACTTTAATGCATACCATCCGATGATCCGATGATCATCGCGCAACCAAAGTGCACATCGTTTAATTCTCCGAGTTCACATGATGGAGCAGGTCCCAACGCTTAACTCCCCTTCTCATCCTACGGTTGTAGGCTTATCACGCACTCATCCACTGATCCGATGGATATAACGCATATCGCGTTGTTTTTCCTCCCGGGCTTTAACGCGTGATATGAATGGTTTTTGAAAACCACTTTTTTCCACGTGTTTTCCTATGGCATTGATCGCGCTCGAATTGGGAATATAGCTTATCGTACAAAAGCGGTGAGATGAAAACTGTCTGGTGTTCCAAACCCACTGTCATTGTTCATACCTCGTGGTTCCATGGTTCTTCAAGGTTCCACGCCATCTCTTTTAGCATGGTTTCTTCGTGTAATATAGCCTCACGCATAGTTCATCACTGTTTTAGTCGCGCACAGGGTTAAATAATAGATTTCGTCTCTCATCGACCATTTCTTAATTGGTCATGCTTCCAATATTCCAAACTGGTTTGAAGGCAAGATTTCTATGAAATTCATGGCATATCCACACAGAATTCTTCATGCAAAGTTTATTCCAGGTCTACTCTAATTTTAACCTATCCAGCATTCACCTGCAAACTATTATAGCTTCTTTTGCACTGCACTTCGATTGCAGTTTCTCATCGATGAACATCATTTTGTGTTGCTGGTGACTCCAGTTTCAACAACAGCAACCAAAAACATTATTACTTGTGGCTTTGACATAGGAATGTAGATTGAACCTCACAAATTATTACTTAGATCTATCTCATCCGTAAACCCTATTCTTATCAATTCAATTAACAGTGGTTTATTGCAAAACATGCCAATCATCTAATGTATACATCGCTGTATTGCACATTCACAAGAATAAAAACTCATTTACCCTATGGAGTCCTTCCCACACAATACACAGGAAATTTCCACCAGAACATAAGTCAAATGCTTCTCAATTAAAACTTGTCAACAGAACTTAATTAAAATCCCAACTTACAGAGTCTATTTTAGAGCTTGTCATATACTGATTGGAACCAAATATGTTCACACAGAATTAAATCAACCAATACTTGATTGGATAAAAAATGTTTGATGTTTGTACTTCTCTGAACAGCTTTTCACTCGAGACCCCTTATCAAAATCAATGGCCCTCCTTCTGTCCTCACTACTCTGCACCTTGAATAACTCTCTTCTTCTACTGCTTTCTTTTGCTGCCTCTGCTACTTTTCTTATTTTAGGTGTTCTTCCTTTGCCATCTCCTTTGCCATCAATGACAACATTTCCAACAATCTCCCCCTTTGGCATTGATGGCAACACATCCACCAATAATCCAATGCTTCCTCTGCTTCTTGTTTTTCTTTCTTTTCCTCCCCCTTTGACATAAATGGAAAAGGGTTGGATTCTATCTTTGCATTTCCTCTCTCTGAAATGTGTTTAGGCCTTCCCTTTTTTTTTTTTGACTTTGTACCCTGCTGCTCCAAACTGATGTACAAGAGTTGTTGAGAGAACTCTTTTGAGGATTATTGAACTTGAATATACACTGTAAATTGATACAATTCAAAGGCATAGACTTCTTTCAATTGTAAAGAGCTGAAAGTGAAGATAATGACACTTCATAGAACACATTGTACCAGCCTTATCTAACCAGAGATGTATGATTGTATCAAAACTAAAAGACTGAGAAGGCTTCAAATATACTTCAGTTTCTAGTCTTATTTTCATCAGAAAACCATATCTATTGAGGAAGGTTGTAGATGGAATATGTCTTCTTCTGCAATACACATATGCAGTACCACACCTATTCAATTATGATAATGATTCCAATATATCTTTTATTGCTGTGGTACTCCTTTCCTGCCTGTTGGTGATGATATGAGCTAGGATGCTGACAAGGATATTACTTTTAAAGACTGAAAGGTTATTGTTGTTGATGTGAACAATGAATCAAACCAGAATTTACAACTTATTATGAGATTAGGCAATATCTTTCAATATGAGAGTCCAAATGAATTTTAATGCTTGCACACTGTATTTTCAAAATAAACCCTTTGATGTATTGGTCAGTTTCACTTATCAACCATGCAGTTTTATTTATGACATAATGGGGTATGTATGTCAATAATCAATCTCTCTTTAAAGGTGGATTACCAGCAAATCCTTTGTGCTGAAGTAGGATTTACATGATTAAAAAAACTTTTGAGCTTCAGATGGTAATCATAGCTAGTCCTTTATTCTTCAGAAACTTTGACTGTTCTATCAGGATGATCTTCCACAAACGCATATTCAAGATGTTTAATTGAAAACTTAGCAAATTGACTTCACACAGTTTTGTAACTGATCTTAAGAAAGAGGCCTTGAAGATATACATGTACCAACTTCAAGAAGATATTGTTTCAGTGCTCAATATAATACTTCAAGTGTAAGCAAGATAATGTTATTTTTTCTCTGCTACTGACCTTTTCATGCTGAATGCAGATAATACCAGGAATATTACCTTGAGGTTCTTTTGCATTATCCTTTGATCCTGAGGACTTGTACCATACTGCTGCTGCATGATAACTCTTGATATTCTGTTAATAGACATGTTGCGTGCCCCAAGTATCAAATGATATTACCTTGATAAAATATGCAGAGATCTCACTTTAGCTTGCACATTTACCCATAATTAAAGACATCCTTCAAAAATTCTTCTATTGAGATTTTCACTGTTCACATTAACATTCATCAATATCCTCAATCTGATCTTGTCATTATTTAATATTTTTCTTAGTCTGTCATTCTGATTTAAAGGAATGTCACTGCATTTTCTTTTCAATGAAAGTTCCAGAATCATTGCTTCCTTAAAAATAAATTCAACAGTTCTAATATAAATATCTTTGGGAAGGCATCTTCAATTTCTTTTCTATGAATCTTCATGGGCTAATTACTCAAGGATTTATTACTCACTTAACTGCATTCCTCCAAGTGGATTTTTCATAGATGAAAGATGTAATGAACTGATGATAGACACTTTTCTTACTCATTCTTCTTTAAGTGATTCATTGTTAATTCTAGCAGTATGATGCACTTTGTGATCATCCCTTAATGTGCTAATCTCTTCTTAGTTTACATGTTCATTGCTGATGTTTCCTCTATCATCATGGCTGCTTGCTGCTTTCTCTCCTTCCATCAACCTATTGTCTATTGTGTGCTTCAGGTGTTCTTCTTCCTCTATAGTTCTCTGTTGGAGAAAATGTCCTTTCTCTTCCTGTCCTTATAGCTGTCTTCATTCCAAGGGGGCTCTTCTTATACTACTTTCATGGGGATTATTTATGAACTGCTCTCCCCCTGGGATGTTGCTTCATATTTATCACTGGATGGATATTTTCTTTGCTTCCTAGAGTAGCTCCCCCTGAGACTATGATGTTTTCATTATGTTATTGAGATAATAGGCTCCCCCTTTCTATTTTATTTCCATACTTTATTGGGGTTCATCATAATTTCTGCACTTCTTTTATATTCATAGCTTTGTTTGATTTGATTAGATTCCATCCTATGTCTAGAGTCCTTTAATGTATATGGCAGATTACAATCCTTTGCTTTGTGACCACGCTTGAGGCATACACAACATCTTATTTGACCAAGGTACATTTGAGCTGATGTATAATATTTTGTTCCCCTTTTGAATACAATTTACATTCAACAAATTTATGTCCAAAATTATTGCATGCATAACAATAGCCATGGAAATAATTTGTGTACCTGGTGAAAGATTGTCTTTTCCATTTGCTTGCTTGAGGGGTTCCTCTCTTTTTCTGCATCCTTTGTTGGTTGGACTGGGTTTGCTTTGTCTTACAATATATTGCAGTATGTCCTTGCTTGTGGCAGGAAAGACAAGTGATGCTTCCCATAGGATGAAAAATTTTTCTTTGACATCTTCCAAATTTATTCAATTCAATTTCAGGAGTGTGAGAGCCTTTTTGAGCTGACTGTTTCATTCTCTCATTCTATGTTCTTCCATGTTGCTGCTTGATTCTATTTGTTTCTTTACAAATCTTGTTCTTGCTGACTTCTTCTTCTATGGGAATCTTCTGAGCTACTTCATTTTCCTTTATAACTTTTACAAAGATTATTTTCTTGTTATCTTCTGCCTTGGACTTACTAGTTTCTCCTTCATATCCTATCCCAGTCTTTATGAGAGGTGACCTTTGTGCATTTAGAATCTGGTCCAACTCTCCAGAGCCTTTCATTAAAGGTGTATTCATTAACAGTTTTCTTTGGGATTTTTCTAAGTTCTTTCTTAAGCTCACTACTTCTTCTTCCAATTTTTCACATTCAAGACTTTTCTCTCTCATTTGTTCCAGAAAAGCGTCTTCTACTTTCTTTGCTTCTTCAAGCTATGTCTTCAAGCCTATAATTTATTTCTTATCTTCATATTCTTTCTCATCACATATTTGCATCACTGTCTTAAGGTCTTTGTTTTCATTCTTCATTCTTTCTATTTCAGTCAAGGCTGTGTCAAGTTTGGCTTTTTCTTCAGCTGCAATTTCTTCATGGCTCTTACTACCATTCACACTAGAAGATACCTCATTTGATTGAATATTTTCCTTTTGACTTGAAGTTTTATTCTTCTTAATTCTCTTCTCCTTCTTGACAATGCAGTCCTCTGTGTCTATTCCATACATGAAATGAAATCTGTCCCAGATTTCTTTTGCAGAGGTTAAATCCATTATCAACTCAAGGTCCTTGTTATGAACACTGTTATATATCACACATTTTGCCTTGGAATTCCTTTGTTGTTCTTGCACCGTGGGAGAGTCTGTGCAATAACCATGACAAACAAGCTTCCATACCTCAGGTTCATAAGCCATTAAACCCATTTTAACCTTGTCTCTCCATTCAGGAAATTTTGTTGTATTTAACACAAATACATTTTGATAGTCCATGATTTAACCAGATCTCCTTCAAGCTATTAGGCTTGCACCAAAGGAACCGACTCTGATACCAATTGTTGAACCCTTAGTTAAACTGAGAGGGGGAGGGGGTGAATCAGTTTAACACATACATGGACTTTGAAAAATTTTCATTAAAACTTATTTACACCTTCATTTCATGTTCAACTTAATATGTGAGTAATATTAAAATGTGAGCAGCAAGTATTAAGATAATGTAACAACAAACTTAATATGAGAGCAACAAGTATTAAGCAGATTAGATAAACCATATCAACACCTAAACGTCATGCAAAGAGACACCAGATATAAGTGGAAACCCATAAAGGGAGAAAACCACATCTTATTATTATTGTGATGTAAAGGCAAGCTCCAACTCCCTCTCACCACTGATTTTCTGTAGGCACCAACCTACAGGAGGCTCCTACCTCAATTCTGCAAGCTACAACTTGCAAGAAAGCTTCAAATCCCATCAATTTTCTGCAGGAATCAACCTACAGGAGGCTCCAACCTCAGTCAGCTACAACTGACATATATCAAGCTACAACTTGATAGGGAAGCTCCAACTTCCTCACTCTTTCAAGAGAAAAGCATTTGCTGATTTACCTTGGATATCAGCTCTGTTCTATACCTTCTTACTGCTGTCCTCCAGTCTTCATATCTGTTTTTCATCATCTCTACATCTTCTTAGATTATCTATTAGCTCCTATTTCTTCTTATCCTCTCTGTATCAATTTTTCATTCTCTAACCACACTCTCTCTAACATCTCTTTGCATATCAAGATGATATTATTTATAAATATTTTCTTGTGAATGTCTGTATTCCTCAGAGAATTCAAAATGGATAGCCATACCACTTTTCCTTCTACCTCCTCATTTCTTTTATCAGCTCATTCAAAAAAATATAACAATATATATTAATTTCAAATTTACAGTGATATTTTTGTTTTCCTCCGGAGACTTGCCAATGCATCACAAACAATATAAAATCAATTACAACATTTACATTCCCAATTTCAGTTACATCAAGAAAATTTTACTCAACCCATTTTTCTGACTTTTGGCTTTGCTGGCTTTGTCTTTTTTGCAGCTGTCAAGTAACTATTCTGCCTTCTTCTGTCCATCACGCCTGTAAAATGCCCTGTGAATTTTTCAGTTCCTACATTCTATGTTTACCTCTGTCAGGCCTACATTTTCATCCCTGTGTTTATTCACCTGTTCACTGTACTTGTGTGCACCTGCTGCATATATAACTGCTTTTCAAGTTTATCCTCAAATAAATATAAATCTGGGCAATGTCTGTTCATTATCAATCTCTGTGCTCGGGCTACTTTCTTACACACTCTCTGTCCATATATGAACTTAAAATCAATGGTTGAAACTCGTATTACAACTTCAATCCAACTTCTTCCCTCAGGGCATACAAATGAACTTTAGCATAAAGCTCATTATATAATATCATTTTCAAATCAATCCATTTATCCTTTTGGATCACTGTTCATTATTCTGCAGTTGTCTCTCTCTCTCTCTCGTTTCTGTACACTCTCCTCCTCATTGAAGTTGTGCAACCGCTGCATATATAACTGTCGTTTAATATAATTGCTGATTTTAAATCTTGGAAAATTCCAATGCTTTGGTTTCCTTCACCATAAATTTAAATACTGTGCGGAACCTACTTCTTGAAAGGGTTATAAAAACCCCAATGTATATAATGTGCCCCTTTATCAAACCATCATTTGTGAGTGTGCTTTATTATCTTTGAATTTGATAAAACTTAACAAAGTATCAACATACACTATGGTTGGCGAGATGTTCATACTGCCATCGTAACTTTAACACTCTATACCTTGGTCAAAACCCGACATATCACACCATACCTTATTTCATGATCTTCAGTCAATATTCAATAGCCATTAGTCCCAATGGTCTGCAGACTTCACCATCACTCTGAATGTATTATATAACTTTACATAAAGCCGAATTGTGACTCTATGGTCCGGTGACATATATTATATCAGATATTAGTCTTCGCAGCTATATAATATATATATATATATATATATATATATATATATATATATATATATATATTATATTCGCAGCAGTAAAGATTCATTTTCTCATAGAATATATATACCAACATATTTATAGTCCCTGAATCGAGTGTCATAAACATTAATAGGAAACTCACTCACAGCAATCCAAATCATATGATTATTTGACCATACGTAATCTCAGACTTTGGTTATATTACCGGTCACGATGTATATTACTGATTGGGTCCCAGTAATAGATTCTTACCTCTTCAATCGACGACTGCAAAATTTACCGCATACCATTCAATTATCCAACGATCATCGCGCAACCAAAGTGCACGTCATTTAATTCTCTGAGTTCACGTGATGGAGCGGGTCCCAACGCTTAACTCCCCTTATCATCCTACGGTTGTAGGCTTATCATGCACTTATCCACTGATCCGATGGATATAACTCATATCGCGTTGTTTTTCCTCCCAGGCTTTAATGCGCGATATGAATGGTTTTAGAAAACCACTTTTTTCCACGTGTTTGCCTATGGCATTGATCGCGTTAAAATTGGGAATACAGCTTATCGTACAAAGGTGGTGCGATGAAAACCGTCTGGTGTTCCAATCCCACTATCACTGTTCATACCTCGTGGTTCCATGGTTCTTCAAGGTTCCACGCCATCTATTTTAGCATGGTTTCTCCGCGTAATATAGCCTCATGCATAGTTCATCACTCTTTTAGTCGCGCACATGGTTAAATAATGGATTTCGTCTCTCATCGACCATTTCTTAATTGGTCACGCTTCCAATATTCCAAACTAGGTTGGGGGCAAGATTTCTAGAAAATTCACGGCATATCCACACAAAATTCTTCATGTAGAGTTTATTCCAGGTCTACTCTAATTTTAACCTCTCCAGCATTCACCTGCAAACTATTATAGTGCCTTATGCATTGCACTTCGATTACAGTTTATCATCGATGAATATAATTTTGTGTTGCTGGTGACTCCAGTTTCAACAGCAGCAACCAACAACATTGTTACTGGTGGCTTTGACATAGGAATGCAGATTGAACCTCACAAATTCTTACTTAGATCTATCTCATCCGCAAACCCTGTTCTTATCAATTCAATTAACAATGGTTTATTGCAAAACATGTCAATCATCTAATGTATACATCGTTTTATTGTACATTCACAAGAATAAAAACGCATTTACCCTATGGAGTCCTTCCCACATAATATGCAGGCAATTTCTACCAGAACATAAGTCAAATGCTTCTCAATTGAAACTTGTCCACATAACTTAATTAAAATCCAAACTTACAGAGTCTATTTCAGAGCTTGTCATATACTGATTAGAGCCAAATATGTTCACACAGAATTAAATCAACCAATACTTGATTAGATAAAAAATGTTTGATGTCTGTACTTCTCTGAACAACTTTTCACTCCAGACCTCTTATCAAAATCAATGGCCCTCCTTCTGTCCTCACTACTCTGCACCTTGAATAGCTCTCTGCTTCTGCTACTTTATTTTGCTTCCTTTGCTACTTTTCTTGTTTCAGGTGTTCTTCCTTTGCCATCAATGACAACATTTCCAACACACATGAGGTGGGCTACAATATCAGTAACCTCAATTGATCTACAACCACTCAAACTCAAAATAATTGTTAGGTGTATAGGTACATGCAATAGTTTTGGCCTGTGGGAGATGATGGGCATCCAATTCTTCATCTTTATAGTACTCATATAAGACCTTATTGCACATATTTTTACCTTTTTCGCCTTATACCAACAATAATTTTTCCCATATAAATGAATTTTGGTCAAGGTACAATTATTCTCTTAACATGTCATTTGAATCCTTATTATTGTGTGTTTAAGGAGATAATTACATTTCTATGTTAATCAGTAGTATTTGGGAGGTAGAGATACACAAGTATCTTTAGAAATGAGGAGTTCATAGGTGCTACAACTCAGGTCCATGGATATCTTGTGCAACTCTCTACTGATAGGTGGTACAACTATTAGTTTCCAACTGTTATAACTCTCAGTCGGTTGGTTGTTTGGGAGAACTATTGCAACACTAGAATTTTGGTACAATGTTTCATCTTAGTGATGCAATTCTCACCAATGGATCATTCATGCTATTCAACCAACCAATATCTCAAAAAAAAAATGATAAGGGAATTTAATCACTCCACAAGGAAAGCATGACACAAATGCCACTTGTCACATAGTTGATCAAGTCAACATTTTCCCAATTTTCTATTGTTTAAATAATTCATTATAATTAGACGGAATAATTATGTTTTCATGGATTTACATCAAATTATTTACTTAGTTCAAAAAATTATATAAATACGACAATAAGAGTTTAATAGAATAATCAATCGGAAATTGAAATCCAAAATATAGAGAGACTTACCTAGTCTATAACTATGATTTAATTTAATCTAGATAGAATTATCTAGTCTATAGACTTGTCAAAAAACTCATCCATGGTAGATTATGCCAATATTAACTCATGAAACTCTCTAGCCTCTTCATCAAAATACCTCTTGAGTTAGATATTTAATTTTTAAATTATTTTCTACAGAGTTTCCAAGTCATATTTTTACTTCATATTCTTTTTATAGATATATTATCTTCCCACAATAGTGATTCCTTACCAGTCAATTGAAAATTCACTAGCCCAACCTTCAAATCACTTGGATAATTGTAAACTTCAAAATACTTAGACATATTAAGAAGCCATGCTTCTGCTCCTTTAGATTCACCATAAAAATTTGGAGGCTTGATATTTTTAAATTCTCCTTGCAACTGTGATGCAATTCTCTTATTTATATATACATAAGTACTACAGATCTCTATTCTTCTCTCGTATTACATTCATGAGACTTACATTCACTAGAAGTTATAAAATCGGTTGTAGCTATTGATTCGCTCCCATTTCTCTTCTTGTGAGTTTTTGTTGTTTTCTTATTAACTATTTCTTCTTCTAATTTTCTCAATAGATAACCATTAATATCCTTTTGTTATTATTTAGACTTGTAAAATATTTCCTAATTGGCCTTTATGTTATCTAAGCCTTCCTTAAAGTTACACATTACTTGTAATAACTCAGATTCTCATTTTTTTGTATTACTAGTTCGTCCACCTATCATTCCAATATCAGTGTCAAGTTATTCACTACCTCTAGGTGATACTATGGATGTATTTCCATTGTGTTCTTCATCCATATATTAAATTTTCCTAGCATTCCTTTGATAATCTGATCAGAAGATAAATAAAATAGTTGTTTCAGTTCCAGTACCCATAAAAGGCCCAAAGCTGTAACCTAAAACTATAATACAACTTGTAAGGAGCCTCATCTAACAATTTTTTTGTATATATTAATAGTAAAATTCCTTGTGACAATGAAATTATAATTATATCTATAATTTCCTTTTTCTTCTACAAGTATTATGTGGATATTTTGTTTCTAGACTTCTACTACTATTTTTTTTTAAATTTCCTAGATTCTTAATATTCTCGTTTTTGAGTCATTGGAAGTTTATTCTATGCACTTTATTTCTTATAAAAATTACATGAATTCCTAAAATTTAAAATATTTGTATATTAATTTCCTTCTTAATATTATAAATACATAAGTGTTGTAATTGAATGCAGTCCTTCAATTCCAACCCATTTATCACCGACCTATCCTAACATTTGACATTATATTAAATTTACATAAATCATTAGGTCCATATAATAAAATATGCGTTTCATATGTGTTGACGGTTTTCGACCCGCCAACATTTAAGGGATATCCCTGATATGAATTCCCAATTTCACCTCAAACCATTTGGTGTATGAATCCCATCTCGAACAAAGGCCTAGTTTCCTTATTCTTAAATATATTCCTTGGCTCTTTCTATTAGGAAGTAATAGTGATGCAAATGTACTTTCACAAAGCAAGGGGGTTGTGCCTAGTGAGTGTCTGATTACAAGTGTGTCAAGGTTCTTCTACTACAAAGGGGAGATAAAGATAAAAGTGAGACTCTAACGGAGAGGTAATAATACCACTCAGGGAGAGACATATGTGAACTAAAGGATCTAGTCTAACACATAGCGGAATAGTCTAAAACAAATGTGATGGTCATTACACACAACAACTTAAGAAAGGTTTGCATAATATCATATTGAATAGTCCACAAGGATGGGACAATAGTTACAACCATTATAGCACATTCTAAAAAATATAAGCTCTAAAATAACTAAAATATTTCACCTATCTTAGTACATGTGAAAAGAAAACATGAAGTATAAACATCTGTAAAATAGTATTACAAACATTCATAAGTCATGCATGAAGAACGTGTTGGAATTTAAAGGCTTTTTTTATTAAGTAAAAGTTATTAGACACATATATAAAATCAACATCAATAGCTCAAATAGTGGAACATTAGAGCCACTTCTTACTCCACAAAAGTGCTCGATATTCTCTCTATTGCTTTGCTGGTGGAGCCAAGGTGAAAATTCCTTTACTCATACAATGAGGGGGTATATATAGCCAAGGGTGACTCTTTAAATACCCTCAATATTTTTTTACTTCCCATGACTTTTAAACTTACGTGGTGCTTACATGACCCTTTAAATTTATGTTTGTCCTTTGGACTTCCTCTTTATAATACATTTTATTACAGTGGACATTATATACAATAGTGATTTGGAAATATGACCACTCATGACATGACATGACATGTCATTGCAGACATAGATTTCTTGATGACATGGCAATGTTAAGCCATTGCTACTACTAAGAGTTAAGTGTCTTCATCAAAGAACTCTTCTTTATTTTTCCACATGCCTTGGTGATAGGGAGTCTTCAATGATCTCAAGTCTTGGATAATGGTCACAAACTTGTGTCCTTTCACTTTCTATTGATCAATCATCTTGTGAGTTCAGTTGCCGCAAAGTGTCTTTGAGCATGATTTCATCATTCTTCTCCTCCTTTATCATCTCACCATAACTTTATATTTTACATGTTTATGCAATTTTATCATGATGGGATGACATCAATCCGAAAACCCCTAGCTTAAGATGATGCATTATTATCCATGAAATGAGCATGGGGAAAGTGACAGGTTGGGTAAGGAGGCTCAGTGAGTACGCAACTACACAACTTAGGCTAGAAAGGGGCAACCTTGAGCCTTGAGACTATGAATTGTGTAGTTTCGGCTAGGCTGAGGGACATGACTGTGAATTTTCTGGAGTCAGTGGGGACAACAACAAAGATGAGAGCTGGGAAAACCAACTGTGCATTTAAGGAGGTCAAGGAGGCTTGGGTGACTATAAAATTAAAATTTCTAAGGCTCATGGGATGAGATTGTGTCTTCAAGTTGCGAAGTGCATAGTCGAAGGTGCATTGGAGGTCTTAGCTGCGAAATTCTGGAGGTCAAGGTCAGGTCTTGGTCACAAAAACTACGTAATGTAGCAGTATTGGGAACCCAGTACTATGCACTAAATAGTTCCAAGAAAAAAGCTCATATCCATAGGACTGATATTGTGTTGTTCACAACTCAGGGAATGCCTAGAGAAGCTCAATTGCTCGGTCAAGAATTTTCTGGAAAATGACTAAGTGTGGGGCCGTCGAGATGTTGTGAATATTGATGGAATTTGACTATGATCACACACTTAACATACTTGATGAATAAAACAACATATATCATCTGAGACATATATACAAATCATTCTTATTCGCGTGTCTTCTTTACGACCAGTTATGACAAGTGTGACACCAAAGATACACTTTATGATGACCGTGACGAAACTTGTGTGAAGATGCTCAGAAATTTGAAAATGAGTGCGATAGATACTTACATGTTTATAAAATCTAATTTTCATAAATATGACCTCTTGAAATAACTGGAATAAGCTCACACATTCATTGTGATAGCCAGCATGCCAAAAGGTGACACTTTTCCTATCTTGCGAAAGAGATCATAAAATTTTAGGAAAAGCAATGAAATGAACTTGAAAGTGTATCACATCCATAAATAAGACAAAGGAAGGCTTTAAAATTTGGTATATGCTAAAATTTTGGAGGGGGTTGTAGCGGCTACAACACTTGGCGACACACTAGTAGGATTACAACTTCTTTGTTTCGGTTGATTTCTTTTATATAGGGCCTTGGTTCTTTAGGGTGTATTGATTCGTCATGAAAATCACTTTGGTTTCCCCACTTACCCCTTGAATAGACCAATTCCCTATCATACCACTTCAGTTTAACTCAAAAAAGGTTCATATTGATCACAAAGTTTAAAAAATGGGTTCGGGGGGCTGATGAATATCGCGAGTTTAATATTTTTAGAGTATAATTTTTCATCTCTAGTGTTGCTTTGCTACCAGCAGGCCTCAAAAAAACCCTGACGGTTTCACTTCAGAAACACAAACATTGCTCTATTTCCAGCGATCCTGAAAAGTACCTTGATGGAGTTGTTTGCTTCACCTCTTTGTGTAGGAAGCCTTTCTATTCTTTCACCTTTATTAATTATTTATTTCTAAAGATGATTGTGCATTGGTACTTATTTATTTTGGGCAAAAGAGGGATCCTGACTTATTGATAGCAAGAGAGGTTTTTCCTTCACATAAATATATAGGTTCCTCTGATTTATTTTTTCTTGTTTAGATTTTCCCCTCCTCCCATTTTATTTATTGGATAAGCGAGACAAAACAAAAACAGAAGAACTGAATATGGGCACAAGGTTTCTCAGATAGAAACAAGTGCATGGTTTTCAAAAGACTCTCCTTACAGACAGATCGTATTTTCCATCGGAAATTCATCGGCCAAAATACATAACCCATAAAAGGAAGGTAGACCAAAGCCTAACCAAATGTTGAAGTGTCACAAGGTTCCTTAAACTTCAGCCACACAAAAAATCTCAGAGACCAACATGAGGACAACACTTTATTCACAAGACAGATGAAAAAATGAAACAAAGAAAGCAACAAGAATGAAAAAAAGAAAAGAAAATAAAACTATGTACATAGTGTAGGGCATAATCCCATATTTTCATTGAACTTGAGACCTTGGCCATTGAGAGGTAGAGATTTAGTCTTCCCGTCAAGTGATTAAAGATGGTAGGTATGTTTTCCAATCTTATCATGTACAATGAATGGTCCAATCCAGAGGAATTGAAAGTTGGTGTGCATTCATTTGTCCTCATGGGATTTATCCCATTTCAATACTAATTCACCCCCACTAAATTTGTTCTTCCCCGCAGAGTTCTTGTCAAATCACCTCTTGATACGGTTTTGATGGAGAAGGAATTTCTCCTTGGATTAAAATATTTATTCCTGGGACTTATAAAGTGTGTCCATCCTTTGTTGTACTAAAAAAAATAGCTTCCCTTGGGTTTCTCGAGAGATTTGGAGAGCAGACAAGTAGATGATGGGGGGGAGGATGGATTTTTTTTTGTATACCGGGAAGTGAGGGGAGGTGTTTAGGGAAGGCTTAGGTGTGACTTGGTCAGCCCATAAAGCATTTACCAAAGTGGATTTCCATTTACTCTTCTTAGAGGATATGGTATTCTTAATGATGTGGATTAGGTTCCTATTTTTGGATTCAACGAGACCATTCCCCTCAGGGTAGCAGTTAGTAGAAATTTTCAATACTATTCCATTTTCCAATGAAAAATCATAAAGCTCTAGCGATGAGAAATATATTGCATTTTCAAAAACAAGTGACGTAGGAATGTAGAACCTTGAAATGATGTTCGGTGGGAGAAGAGTGATGAATTCTTGATCATTCACCTATTTCAGCTGAAACGATTATTTCCATTGCATAAAGTAATTTGTAGCTGTGAGAATGTAGTGATGTTGATTTAGTAAGTGTGGAAAAGTTTCATCAATAATATCCAAGCCCCACTGTTGGAATGGTTCTTCCAGTGTGTTGGGTTGCAGCAGGGTAGTTAACTTCTTATTCCTACCAACACACCTTTGACATACCTCGCATTTGCAGACATAAGCATGAGTATCTTTGAATAACGTGGGCCAAGACAGGTCGGCCTACATGACTTTATGTGTCATCGAGTTTCTCAAAAAATTCCCTCCAGTTTTTCCATCATGGAGATCACGTAACACCTTCTCTAAATCATGTCCATCCAAGGATACGAAAAATTCCCCGTTGTGGTGCCTCCTAAAAAGCACAACTTACACCAAATGATAAGATAGAACTCTTAGCCCAAGTGCCCTCTTCTGTCATGCCAAAAAATGTGAGGGCATGGTGGTATACTCAAGGATTTGGAGCACATCTGTGTAGCAAGAGCTCATGCTGATAATGCAGAAGGTAAGTTTTAATCCATCAGTTTTTGTGACCAAAACCTAGTTGTATCCTAAATACCTAAAAAGGAAATAAAATATGTGATACCCTGACACTTTTTACAAAACTTGTTCCCTGAATGGAATGCGGTCATTGTGCTTGTCTATGGTGCAATTAAGATTTCAAAAATAAATATAGAAATTAACTCCCCCAGACTTCTTTCTGATTGAGACCGGATTTGACACCCAAGTTGGGGGTTGTACCTGATAGATGATCTAAACATCCAGAAACTTCATTAATTATTTTCGGGTAAAGAGTTAAAGTCTGGGATGTACTTCCATCAATTTCTTCTTGAACGTTTTGGCCCCTTCCGTTATCAGTGTAACATGCTGGCTCATTTGTGTGTTATAAGTTTTCATCTCTTTACATCTCCATGTGGATACACCTTAATACTGATTGAATAGATGGGTGAAATGTTGAGATTTCTAATAATAATTTGGAGAAAATCTCATAAATATGACCAAAATAGGATTTGTTGCTAAATTGACTCCATCTAATCCTAATGTGGATTTGTTGCATCCTATTTTGTTGTGATTGAATTTATGATTCAGTTTCTACTCCCAGCTATAAAATGTAAGCCCGTAGAGGTTTCTG
The DNA here is from genome assembly GCA_034641835.2 of Pinus albicaulis. Taxonomy (NCBI): domain Eukaryota; kingdom Viridiplantae; phylum Streptophyta; class Pinopsida; order Pinales; family Pinaceae; genus Pinus; species Pinus albicaulis. Next base: position 449,603,353 of record CM076573.1, read on the forward strand.
AGCATGAGGGATGTGAGGTGAGTGGAAGAGAAGTGTAGATGAGAAACTCTGCTATTTTAATTCTTCTGTTGATGAATGAGATTATCGATGCCTCTATTTGGTGGACGTAGCCTAGATTGGTTGGGTGAACCACGTTAAATCCTTTGTCTCATGTTTTATGCTGTGTGACTGATTTTTTATTTAAGTTTTTCCACTTCTTAACTCAACAATTTGGTATCAGAGCCTGGCGAGGAGCACTGTTAGCTGTTTTTAATATTTGTGTATGCGTCATTCACAACGTGTTGATTCACTGTGCATGAATTAATACTAAGAAGCTGAGTTCGAAATCAGTGTTGAGGGCCAAATTCAGAAGAGTCTACCAAGCTACCGTGAGACTGTCAGGGCCAAGCCTGTCAAGACTGATTGCAGAAGTTGTGTTTCTTAGTTGCAATGCCATGGACTATTGAAATGTCGAGCTTACATTGTGAGCTGGATCTGCATTACTTTGTGAGCTGGGAGCTTACGTTGTGAGATTTCATTAACCTTTACAATGTGCGGTGGGGTAGTTGATTGAACACACAAAAAAAATAGTAAAAGCGTAAGAAAGATGGAGGTCGAGCTGCTGCATGGTGGAGAAAATGTAGACCATTTGAATGTAGAAGTCATGAACCAGCGTAACTCTGTGGCAAAGTGATGTGAACCAGCGTAACTATGTTGCAAAGTGATAGCACGAAGGTGGAGAACGTCGTGAGCTGGAGCCTGCGGTGAGATTGCCGTGTGAGATCAGCTGTGTCAAAGTAGTTCAGAACTGGAGCGCAAGACCAGAGCCGAGTTCGTTTGATTGTGAGGGCCGAGTTCATTGAAGGCTGTGTTAAGGCTGCGTTAACGCGTGAGGGCCGTATCTCCGATTTCCTGTCTACAACTTCGTGGACCGAGGAGTAAAATGCGCCATGAGCTTGGTTATGCAGTTTTTTAAATGCTCGATTTGAGATCGAGAAGTTCAATGGGAAAAACAACTTCGAGATCTGGAAAGTGAAGATGCATGATCTACTCGTATAGCAAGGTGTGGCGAAGGCACTTTTGGAAAATCCAAACAACCTTTCGCCATGACAGATGACAAATGGAGTGACATGGATGACAGAGCACTGAGTGGCATACGGTTGTGTTTGGCGGATGATGTTTTGTTTAACATCATGTCAGAGAAAACTGCTGCTGGTTTGTGGACAAAGCTTGAAAAGCTGTGCATGACAAAATCCTTAACCAATAGGATTCTTTTGAAGAGACAGTTGTACAACTTGTTCATGAAGGAAGGTACATCAATTACTGATCATTTGAATACCTTTAATATTCTATTGGTGCAGTTAGAAAGTATAGAAGTAAAATTTGAATTAGAATATAAAGCTGTAACTTTATTATGCTCGTTTCCCGAGTCATGGGATCATTTTGTTACTTCCATAAGTCTTAGTTCATCAGAAACCCTTGAATTTGATGATGTTGTTGGAGCTTTGTTATCTAAAGAAACAAGGAAAGGGTCAAATTCAGAAACTGCTACATCAGAAGCAATGATGGTTAGAGGTCGTTCTAAAGAAAGACACTTCAGTAAGCAGAATAACTCACAGTCAAAATCGAAAGGGAAGAAGAGCAAGGTAAAGTGTTGGTTTTGTGGAAAATCAGGACATTTGAAGAAGGACTGTTGGAAGAGACAACAAAAATCCAAAGGAGACTCGTCGACAGAAAAGAAAGAAGCAAACACAACACATACAGGTTCGGCATCCGTTTCAGGTATGAGTGATGAAGTGTTATCAGTTAGTTTGTCTAATCATGATTAACATTGGCTGTTAGATTCTGGTGTGCAAATCACATGTGCATTCAAAGAGAGTGGTTTAAATCTTATAAATCAATCAATGATGGAGTGGCTTACATGGGAAATGATGTCTCATGTAATATTATGGGAATTGGAAGCATCTAGATTAAAATGCTTGATTGGAAAAATAAAATATTAATTGATGTAAGACACATGCTTGAACTCAGAAAAAAACTCATTTCTCTAGGAGTGCTAGACACAAATGGATATAAAACCTTTATTCAAGGTGGAGTAATGAAAGTTTATAAAGGAATTTTACTAGTAATTAAAGCAAAGAAGGTTGGAAATCTTCTTCAGTTAGAAGGAAGAATAGAGTCAGATCATGCTTCTACAGTATCTGAAAATGACAGTAATTCTATTCATCTATGGCATCAAAGGTTGGGCCATATGAGCGAAAGAGGATTAAAATTTTTATCTGATCGTAAGTTACTTCGTAGTTTAAAATCTTCTAACTTAGATTTCTGTAAACATTGTCGATATGGGAAACAAAGCAAGCAGAAGTTTAAAAATGGAAAACATACTAGTAAGGGAATCCTTGATTATATCCATTCTGATGTTTGGGGTCCATCTCCTACAATCTCATATGGAGGATTGTCATATTTTGTATCTTTTATTGATGATTTCTCTAGAAAAGTGTGGGTCTATATATTAAAGAAAAAGTCTGATGTATTCACAGTTTTCAAACAGTTTAGAGCATTAGTTGAAAACATCACTGGAAGAACCATTAAATGTTTAACAAATAACAATGGTGGTGAGTTTAATTCAAAGGAATTTGATAATTATTGCAAGGAAGTTGGGATCGAAAGACATAGAACTACTGCTTATACTCCTCAGAAAAAGGGAGTTGCTGAACGCATGAATAGGACTCTTTTAGAGAGAGAAAGAAGTATGCTTAGTAACGCTAATTTGCAGAAGGAACTATGGACATAAGCAGTATTTACGTCTTGTTATTTGATAAATCGATCACCATCAATTTCAATAGGATGCAAAATTCCTCAAGAGGTATGGAAAGGTAATCCTTGTGATTATTCTAAACTAAAAGTTTTTGGTTGTGATGCATATGCTCTAATTCCGAAACATCAGCGTTCTAAATTAGATCCTAAATCAAAAACATATATCTTTGTTGGATATGGTGATGGGACTAAGGGATATAGGTTGTGGGATCCTACTACTCACAAGATCATCATTAATAGAGATGTTAAATTAAATGAATCTTCACTTGATAATCGAGATGTTGATGATAAATTGAAACAGGATAATGTACCTAAGTTTCAACATATTCAGTTTGAAACCAATTCAAATACTGATGATAGTCCAGATGAACAAGTTTCAGATGCAGATCATGAACAAGTTTTAGATGCAGATCATGAACATGTTTCAGATGCAAATCATGAAGAAGTTCCTACAGATAATAATCAACAAATTGTGGAAGAACCAGAAACATCGCTAAGGAGGTCCATGAGAATCATACGTCCTCCTAAAAGGTATGATGATTATGTTACTTCAGTTGCTTTAACCGCTAATAATGATGAACCTTTATGCTATCAGGAAGCTATAGAAGGTTCTAACAGTGATAAGTGGAAAGAGGCTATGAAGGATGAGATGAAGGCATTAGACAAGAATGCCACATGGGATCTGGTGGAACTTCCTAAAGACAGAAAAACTATGGGATGTAAATGGGTTTACAAATTGAAAAGGGGTGTTGATGATACAAAAGACAGGTACAAAGCAAGGCTGGTCGCAAAAGGTTTTTCTTAGAAAGCAGGAATTGACTTTTATGAGATATTTTCACCAGTTGTAATTTTTTTTTCAATTCGGATTGTGTTAGCATTAGTTGCTTTACTTGATTTAGAATTACAACAACTAGATGTTAAAACTACATTTTTACATGGAGATTAGATGAGGAGATTTACATGGAACAATCGGAAGGGTTTGTTGAAAATCGCAACGATAAATTTGTCTACAGGCTCAAGAAATCATTGTATGGTCTGAAGCAGTCGCCTCGACAATGGTACAAGAAATTTGATTCTTTCATGATGGGTCAAAATTATATAAGAAGTGAATATGATCATTGTGTTTACTTTAAGAAATTGAGTAATGGAATGTTCATTATCTTAGTGTTATATTTTTACGATATGCTTTTAGCAAGAAAAAGCATAAGTGAGATCAACAGGTTAAAGGCTCAGATGGCTAGGACATTTGATATGAAATATCTAGGAGCATCAAGACAGATTTTGGGCATGGATATTTTTAGAGACAGGAGCAATGGTAAGCTATGGTTATCACAAAAGAAGTATATTGAGAAAATACTCTTGAGGTTTGGTATGAACAATGCGAAGCCTGTTTCAGTCCCTTTAGCTTCCTATTCTAAGCTTTCTTCAAGTTTATGTCATAACACAAATGAAGAAAAGGAATATATGTCTCGAATTCCATATGCCAATGTAGTAGGTTGTTTGATGTATGTGATGGTTTGTACTCGACCAAATATTTCACATGCAGTTGGGGTTGTTAGCAAGTATATGGAAAATCCAGGAAAAGAACACTGGTCAGTAGTGAAATGGGTGCTTCAGTATCTGAGAGGCACAAGTGATTATTGTATCACTTATAACAGAAGTAGTGAATTTGTTTGCGGATATGTTGATTTTGATTTTGCAGTGATTTGGATAAGAGAAGGTCAACTTCAGGATATGTCTTTACTCTTGCAGGTGGAGCTATAAGCTGGATGTCAAAGCTACAAAACATTGTTGCTTTATCCACTATAGAAGTAGAATACATAGCTGCTTCACATGCTTGCAAAGAACCGGTTTGGTAGAAAGGTTTGTTTGGTGAGTTTGGTAGGTTGCAGGACAACAAAAATTTATTTTGTGATAGTCAAAGTGCAATTCACTTGGCTAAAAATCCGGCCTATCATAGTAAATCAAAGCATATACCTATCAAGTACCATTTTGTAAGACAGGTTATCACTTAACGACGAGTCTCTCTTGAAAAAGTGCATACGTAGGAAAACTTTGCAGACATGTTCATGAAACTAGTTTTATTAGAGAAGCTAAAATGGTGTCTGGCTTCTCTTGGCTTGTAGAAAAGATAAAAATAATAATGGAACAGGGTATCAGACTAATTGTTGTCAAGGTGGAGATTGTTGAGATTTCTAATAATAATTTTGAGAAAATATCATAAATATTACAACAATAGGATTTGTTGCTAAATTAATTCCATCTAATCCTGATGTGGAGTTATTGCATCCTATTTTGTTGTGATTGAATTTATGATTCAGTTTCTACTCCCAGCTATAAAATGTAAGCTTGTAGAGGTTTCTGAGCATGAGGGATGTGAGGTGAGTGGAAGAGAAGTGTAGATGAGAAACTCTGATGTTGTAATTCTTCTGTTGATGAATGAGATTTCCGATGCCTCTGTTTGGTGGATGTAGCCCAGATTGGTTGGGTGAACCATGTTAAATCCTTTGTCTCATGTTTTATGCTGTGTGACTAATTTTTTATTTAATTTTTTCTGCTACTTAACTCAACATGAAAGCTTGGTATCCTTTCCTATATTCACACATTTCGTATCCTTTCCTATAACAAGTTGATTTGTTTACGTGACATCATAGAACTATGAGTTTTGGTGTTGAGGTTCCTGAGAAGTGATTTTGCAGGTCGTATAACTCTTCCAAATATACCACATTCTTGGGGATGTGATTTTATTTACCCTTGTTGGATGCATCCTACAGTTCTCCTTCGTGCTCGCCCTCGTTGATCGCTACATGTTTGAGTACATGAACGTTCGAAATCAATCGAAGTATATGTGGGTCATCATTGAAAATATGTAAATTAGAGGCCTTTTCTGGGACATATGATTTATAATAAATCTCAATAGAAGTTGCATTATATATTTTGGAAAAAAAAAATATTGAAAACTTGGAAATGCAGAATTAAACGCCATACCTCATCACTACAAGGAAAAGACCCTTTAGCAGATGTTTTTGAGGAACCCTTATAAAAATACCCCAGACATCTGTTTGTAGCAGAGGTTACTAAAGGATTTTGGCGGGTGGATGTTTTTGCAGGCGTTTTTCTTCCGGTACGTTTATCATCCTAGACCGTACCAGTGCATTCAACTAGAGAAAGCACCGGTGCGCACAAAACATTGGCACACCGAGACACTGTGCGCCTGATACAAACCCGCCCGGTGCGTCTTATTATTGTAGCTCACCAGTGATTTACAAATATTATGTACTAGTGTGTCCTAAAACCCCATGCCAAAAATGAAATAGCCCGGTGTGGTTTTAAGAAACCATACTGGTGTGGCTATAAAACCCACGCACAGGAACAGGGTTAAATAAAATAAAAATTTACAGCCAAAAATATGCATTTTTCACTTTTTAGTGCTCCAGAGCTCTCAAGCACACGTGAAACTTTACCTTATGTGAGGCACCCTGCCATCGGTGCTCCCATTGCATGCACTACTAATGTCCATGGCCCACCATCTCCATTTTGAATTTTGCAAAATGGCAGGAAAATTTAGTTTTGCAAATTATACAACCAATATGCCTCCTCGACAACCAAATGTATAGGTATTTTCCTTTTTTTCCATAATTAAACATTTTAACAGATTATTTTTGTAAAATAGCTTAAAATTCACCTTATTTAAAAAAAAAATATTCCTGCGCAGTGCGCTCGAGCCGTTTGGCTCGCACCGGTTCGTGGTGTTGCTTGGAAATTTACAGGCCGCACCGCGACTGGTGTTAACGGTATCTGCACTAGTTCTGAGGTGATACCGAAACATCGCACCTTGATTTTATAAAATTAAAAAAAGTCTGGTGTGGTCTGTTACCTGGCTGCACAGTTAACCATGTCGAATTGCAAGAATGAGGTGCATTGAAAAATATATCCGTCCCGGGGTGAGTAATTTTGTCAGCGCACCGCATTCTGTCAATTCGACATAGTCAACGGTGCGACCGGGTAAATGAACGCACCTTTTACTATGTAGTGATGTCAGGAGGGCGGTGCGCTTCCTAAACTATACACCCCAGGGCGTATAGTTTGGTCAGCGCACCGCCCTCCCGACACTGGTACATAGTCAACGGTGCGGTCTATTATACCACTGCACCGTTGACCTTGTAAAAGTTCCAGAAGGGCGATGCACTGAAAATTTTTAGGTGCACCACCTTCGATGGGCTAAAAATTTTCTGGTGCACCACCTCCGGTGCACGATAAAAAAGGGCGCACCGTTATCAGTGCGTGCTTATTTTTTGTGGCGCACTGATTTTTTTTTTTTTTTCAAAAAACATTATATATCTATATTCCTAAATACATGTCTCATTTAAAAAAAAATTTATTTAATATGTCAATCATTCAACGATGTGAAAGGAGAGAAGAGAGGGAACAAAATCAACAACATACCAACCAGTATAAAATGGTTCACCTATGGGAGGCATAAGAGAGGGAGAGAGATACATACCCTCGCACTATTACAGCATCTACCTAGGGGCTCCTAAGGCAGGTAGGCCTCCTTAAGTTCTATGAGGAGGCTACATCCCTAAAGGGAAACATCTTATTTGCAAGTGGAATTCCCACCTACAGGCTTTCCAAGTTGGTCCTAACCAGTGGATGCACCTACTCAGGAGGATATATATTTCATTACTAGTCTATCGAGGAGAGGGGTGGATTTTCTCTCATTCCCATAGGCCCCCGTTGGCTATGCAACATGGAGTCAGTTGGTGTACTCCCGGGGAAAAATTAGCACATATATACTGTCTCCTTCAGATTTTCAGTTCTCCGGAGGTCAGTTACGCATTGCTTCATTTGGTGGAGAGGAGGTGAGGTGCCTCTCAGTACTCATTTCAACCATTTCACACAACACCAGCAATGTGAAACGCATTATTTTCCTGCTTCTATTTTCTGTTGATTCTTTATTACAGGAGCCACGACTTGTGAGGTGGTCTTCCATTTTTTTGCGGAAGTTTTGTACAGCTTTATATAGATGTCGTGCTCAAGCACAAGGGAGGGTGGACTTCCCTTTTGTTTCAGATCTATTCTGTTTATTTTTCGAGAGGTTTCCAAAGACGAGGCCTACTTTTTTTCGGTAGTCTCATAGGCCAATGGTGCATGTACAGATGCAGATGTGGGGATAGATGATGCCAAAGAGGGGTGAGTCAGAGTTTTCCACGAGGATATCGCATGATGCATTGGAGTTGCTAGCCAATGTTGATGACAATCCCTTCGTTCTGGTCCTCTGTCTGTATGCTAGTTTGGATTGGCAAGGGTGTGCCAACATCCTCTTCACAAATGATGAGCTGTCGGATGATAGAGGTAATATTACTATTTTATTTAAATTTCTTCTAACATGTTCTTTAACTTGTTTTTATTAAACCATTTAATGAAATTGTCTAATTATTGTTGTGTACTTATATATATTTTCTAGACATTGGGTCATTTGATGGCGATGAGATGACAATGCCACCAAATGATCCAGGTGTATATCCTGATGACGATCAGGATATGTCAGATGTCAAGGATCAAGCTGGTGCAGACAGACTTGTTCCTCATTGTGTGCAGGTGCCACGTTTTTCTAGGCATATGCGTGACATTTGATTGAGGATGGAGTTGGACGATCAACTTTGTGCACTTTTTGTAAAGGGGGGAGTCAGGCCCGCTAATATGAGAGAGATACAGGCCAATGCTAGGATAGTACAGATGTGGAGAGGCATGCCACGTGACATGTTCACCCTGATGCAGCATGTCATAGGAGCTACGAGCTTAGTTATGCAGTTGATGAGGGCCCCTCGATGTAGCCGTGGTTGAGACGCAGTACGTCGATAGTCCGCGAGCAGCAACACATCATTTGATTATCATAATCAGGGGAGTGATCATTGTTCACCTTGCACCACAACAGCCTGTAGCACCAACCAGCAGTCATGATGGAGAGCAGGTTGGACCATTGGCCACGTTGAGTCAGCAGCCCGCAGCATCCAACAGTACTCATGATCATGAGCAGGCTAGACTAGCGACCATATCGAGTCATCATAATGAACAATCGATAGTTGAGCATGATCAGCATGAGGCACCACCAGATCAACATGCACATGATGATCTGCATGTATCTGAGCTTGTCGAGGCTACACCATTGACTGAGCAGGTCTCGACTAGTAATACTATTGATGATGTACCGCCGGCTGATATTTGAAATTTATATTACAGTTGTATATTTTTGACATTATATATATATATATATATATATATGGTCCATGTATTTGATGTTCATGTTGCAGTTGTACTTAATTTACATGTTGGTGATCATCATGATGTGTATATTGTTAGGTCATCTTAGATGTGTTCATTTAATGTGCAGCTTGCAGATAGATGTGTATGTTATAGCAATTATTTGACATGAGATGTATATTTGATGCTTGTGTTGTGATGATGTTATACAATGCTAATTGTGTTTTGTTATATGACCATGATCACGATTATTAGATGATGTTAGCAAATTTGAATGTGTTTTTTAATCGAATATGATGTTTGTATGATGGTTATCATGATTGTGATGTTTATTTAATTTAATTTTAAATGATCATGATATTTATTGAATATTGTGTCGTGATTGTAATTGAAATTTTAATTTTAATTGTATGTAAAATTGTAATTGTAATTGTAATTGTATGTAAATATTTGTAAAATTTTAAGTGTAATTGTAATATTTAATTTATTGTGAAATGATTGTAATTGTATATATGTAAAATTGTAAATTGTAACTGTAATTCTAATTGTATGTAAAATTGTAAAATTGTAATTTTAATGGTATATATGTAAAATTGTAAAATTGTAATTGTAATTATTAATTTTATGTAAAATTCTAAAATTGTAATTGTAATTATAAATTTTATGTAAAATTCTAAAATTGTAATTGTAATTATAAATTTTATGTAAAATTCTAAAATTGTAATTGTAATTGTAATTGTACGTGAAATTGTGAAATTGTAATTGTATGTAAAATATTTGTAAAATTTTAATTGTATTATTGTGAAATGATTGTAATTGTAAAATTTTAATTGTTATTGTAATTGTATGTAAAATTCTAAAATTGTAATTGTAATTGTATGTAAAATATTTGTAAAATTATAATTGTATTAATGTGAAAATTTTAATTGTAATTGTATATAAAATATTTGTAAAATTTTAATTGTATTAATGTGAAATGATTTTATTAAAAAATTTAAATTTGTAAAATTATAAATAATTGTAAAATAATAATTCTAGAATAATATGATTTTTTGTAACATAATAAAGTTTAGAAAATAATGCAAATAAATTCATGTACTTTAGAATTATAATTATTTTATTATGTTATTACATACCAAAAAAAAAAAAGTATATACAGTACGCCATTATTTTTGAAATCAACATAATTGAAAATTATCAAGTGAAATATTGATTTTAACATTAACACAATGCAAATTACCAATTAATTCAAAATACATATTATAATGTTTCGAAAAAAAGAGTCTTATAACTTATAAGGTAATTAAGTCATCTTATTTATAAAAACCCATCTAAAAAAGTATAAATATTGATGAAATAACACATGTACCATATCACTCTCGGTTCTCATGATCACCCTCATTATTTTCCAGCTCGCATGGCATGATAACACTATTGTTCTCAAAAATATGTTTTGATCTAGGGTCATGTCTCAATACGAACCACCAATCCCTATCCAACACATCTAGGTAAAAAAACACCTGGTTGCAGTGTTTGGGGAAAACATAGGCCTCCTTAGCTTCATCCCACATCTTTCTAGAGTTGAGACATATCAGCTTACTATCACGATATTCCTTTACATTATTCCTATCAAAGGTGTCCCACCACTTGCACCTAAAAATAACACATTGAAGGAAGAGAAATCCACTTCAATGATATCTTGTATCTTTCTGACGTAACCAAATGTCCCTCGTACTAGTTTTTTATCATGGTGGCTAGATTGACTAGATTGATCGAACTCGACTTCCAGTCCATAGTCTTGTGTGATGTGTCCATTATCGACATTTTCTATGTGAAAATAGTGTCCATATGCCCACATAGATGGGAACAAATACACCTATAAAAAAAGTTAAAAAATCATAGTGTCATGTGTCTTATAATAACCCAACAGTTAAAATATGAAATATAGATGTAATTACCTTTGAAAGGTATAATATTAAGTTTCAAATGTACATATAAATTAAATAGATTATTACCGAGTTTCCGCACCCAATATCTACGTTTAGCGCATCCTCTTTAGCATGCGGGTAACGACGGATTGCACCATATTTTGCTCTAACTTGGTCAGCAACCCAAATTTTGCAGCATATTTTTGGTATATTTTATTTTAAATGATCGGGATAAGGCATAATTCTACCATTCAACCTTCTAAATTATTTTGTGTCACTATCCCATTTCATCCTCTTTTGTTCGTATATTGTGACCCACGGTTGTGTCGCTTTGGAATTGTAAAGAAATAATTTATTGATTGCTTCAATTTCTACATTCGCTGATGAAATCAAACCAACATTATATAGTACACAGAGATCAAAATATACATTATCTCGAAGTTCAACATGAATATTTACTTTGTGTAAATTTGAAAAATTATAAGTCACTTACTCTTTATCAAGCGCTTTTTTCCATTCATTTGGAGAAGCTCCCCTTCTATTTTGTCTTCATCCCTTTCATCGTCCCAAATCACCGCACCTTGGCTATTGTCGATCTTGCAAAGTGGCAATGCATACCTTTTTTCGTTCTGCTTGGTGGAATATTTTGTTCTAAATGTAAAGTTGTAATGCGTACCTTTTGTGTGTTTTGCACATTATTGAGATCAAAATATTGCTCCATCTGTAGTATCCATATTATGGGATCCTTGCCATCAAACTTCCTCATATCCATCTTTGGAATATGGTGGTTCTTCCATCCAAAATTAGAGTTTATGAAATCACGATTAACATTTATTTTGTTCTCATCATGAGTTTCCTCTACTATCTTTTCTCCATTAGGAAACATTTCTTGTATCAACTTTTCCAAACCTTCGATGTCTACTTTTAGATCATTCTTCATGTTTTCTATTTTTTCATTGATCTTAGCTTCCATGTCATCCATCTTAGCTTCCATGCCAACTTCCATGCCATCCATCTTAGCTTCCAAACCATTCATATTAGCTTCCACGCCTTTCTTCAAACCATCCATCTTAGTTTCCATGCCTTTCTTCAAAACTTCCATTTAATTTTTTGTTGCTCTTTGTGATAGGTGCACTTGCTCTTGTAATTTTGATATCTCATGTTGCATTTCTTCGTCTTCATGAGTCATAGTAGAGCCTTCTGAAGGCTTAATGGGTATTGAATTATTTTTAGAGGGAATTTTAGAACCCAATACTGATATCTATTCTTTAATATGCCCTTGGAATAAATTCAAACAATTTTTTTTCAAATGAGACTTATGTAATTCCAAAAACATACACACCTTTTTCTTCCTTTTGAGGAGCTCGATATTGAAACTAAATTATCTCTGTGATTTTAGATCTTCAATATCTGAAATTGGGTGCTATATTAGCCCTCTGAATCTTCTTTCAAATTCCAAAGGTCTAACCTGATTTGGATTCTTCAAGACAAAGTTATGTCAAATCTCCCATAATGACCTAATTATGGACTAGTTCAGTAGAGCGACCATGCACGATGTGCCATGTGTCACTGATTCCTCCTTTGGCTTTGAAATTGATATTAAATAAACTAAATTCCATGTACTTGCAGACACTTTTTAAATAATTCCAATACAATTCTCAGAGAGAGAGTTATGACGATTTTAACAAGGTAACCTCTTTGAGATGAAATTTGGGAGTCTGAAAAATCCCTAACTTCCACAAACCCTATCTCAGAAAATATTGTGAATCAAGCTCTGAAATTTTTTCACGACATTCCACAAGATTGCAACTTCGCTCTGTGAACATTTCAGCTTCTGAACCCTTGTACAAAAAAAGTTATAGCGAAAATTCCATGATGATATGTTTAGGTAATATTCAGGAGCCTGCAAAAATCCCTAACCTGCACAAATCATATCTCCGAAAATATTGTGAACTAAGATATAAAAATTTTCCACAACATTCCTCAGGATTTTAGCTTCGCTCTGTAAAAATTTCAGCTTCTGAACCTTCGTAGAAAAAATGTTATAGCGAAACTGCTACGATGACCTATTTGGAGCAGCGAAACCCTATAATCCAAAGCTCTAATACCAAATGTTATGATACCAGCTCCAAAAATAGAAGAAAAGAGAGATCAACGCCTTAGAAATCAGCAAATTTGAGGGGGAAACCTCTAATAAACTACATAAATGAACAATTCTTGGATGATACAAATGACCAAAACCTCCTTCTATATATAGGAGTCCATGAGGCCATAATATAATCCTAGCCGACCTAACAATAATAATGTAAGGGCACAATAATAACAATATTGGGGTTACCGGGATACAACAATAACAATAAGGGGGCTACACTAATAAAAATAAGGGACTAAACTAGTAATATAGGGACCTAACGTAGGTGTCGAATAATTATGGATCATTGAACATAGGCTCCCCATTTGAATCGAACATTTCTGTGAACTCCTTCTCCTTCTCTCTCTCATATGCTCTAAGCCATTCAGCTAGTGTCGTTATTGGAGGCCTTTGGGTTCACTCTCGTTTACCATTGAAAGCGAATGTTGCTCTTCTATAAGGGTGTTCTTCTGGGAGGAATACCTTGGAGCAGTCATACACTGGATTTCATAGGTCATTAGACCATCAAGCTTTCAAAGAAGGTCCACAAAATTTACATCCAAAATACCCTTTTGTTACAAGACATGTGAGATTATTGTATACAATTTATATGCAAAGCATGTTAATAATATCATGAAGATCAGAACAATTACATCGAATTAAATAAATAATATGCGAAAGAATATTTTTACGTATATAAACAAATCAATAAACATGTAATTTACCAGAGAAAACTCCTAAGCCTGGATAGTCATGTGTCATGTAAGAACATATGCCATACAACGTAAAAATCCTATTTGTTGTGATGGGCCTTGATACATCATATACATTCATCCCATCCCATAATTCCTTCAATTCATATACCGGTGGTTGTAAGTAGACATCCATATTCTTCACTTGTATTCTACCAGGGGCTATGAGAGCCAACATAAGATGTTCATTCTTCACAGAAAACCATGGGGGGATATTTTTATTGATCACTACTATAGGCCAAACACAATAGTTGGTGTTCTGGAGGGAATATGGGTTGACGCCATCCATGCTATGTTGAGTCGTACTTAATCCTTTAATTTTTCGGGCCATGTATCCTCTATACACTTCATGGCTATTGAATCAGTTGGGATTCACATAACTCCCAACTCACTTCTATGTGAGGCATGCCATCCCCACAACATAGCTAGTTCTTTGCAACGAAAGAACATTTGAATCCTTGGGATTATAGGCATGTGACTCAATATCTTAAAAGGAGGACCACGTGATTTACCCTTCTTTTTTATTTATCATACTTGTCATGCCCACATTTCAGAAATATCTCTTTATTTTCATATTATCCTCTATATAGAATACAATCATTTGGACATGCATGATATGATATGTACTCAACACCCAACATTTGAAACAATTTCTTTGCCTCTTCGCAGCTATCGGGAAAGACATTATCACTCAGAAGAACCTTATCTTTGAATAACCTGTAGTTGGTGATCATGGAAAATATTAAATGTACATGAATGCCGATAAAATTATTAACATTCATAAAAATTTATATAAGGGAGGACTTTATGGTAACTTACCTCAAAATTTCTGAGAAACATGCATTAAACAAGCCAAAATTTTATTTCAAATTGTATAGTAACATCATTGTCCCCAACTGGGTAGACTTTGACCGACCGCCAGGTCCAAATAGAGGGGTGGTGGAAGCAAATTTAAGGATTTCGAAAAAGGTGTCAGTGATATAATCATCATCCCCTAGCTGATCATCGTTTTGGCATGTATCTAACAAAATTGTCTCCATGGCAGTCGTATCCCTTAAGTAATCATCCATACCAACCTCTATTTGATTGCCTTCATTGTCAGCTTGTGAAGAACTACTATTGTTGTAGTCATTCCTAATTGGTGAATCTGGACGTAGCAAGATTTGAATTGGTGGTTAATTCAACCATTCTTGGTATCGTTCCTCTCCGATTTTTTCTCTTAATTCAGCCTCCTCTTGATTTGACATTTTCGTGGGGTGAAACAAAAGATGGTAGGTAGGTCACTCTTCATCACTAGAATCCTAATAATTTCAAAAAATATATTTTAACATGATTAGTAAAAAATCTATGATAGCAATTAGTAAGAATGTTGACAATGCATGATCAATTTGTTTGACATTGAAATAATTACATTAATACACCAAACAATTATTATTACCATCATTGTCATGGGATTGTGGCTAGAAGATGCAATATTGTTAAAATTGGTAGGGTGAAGCGGTTTTCCATTTTCATCTACCAAATGCGCCTTACAGTATGCTGCTCCTGATAAGAGCTTCCAACGTTTTGGAGTTGTTTTAATATTTTGTGCATGTGAAATTGATTCTAAACCTGCATGAACCTGCAAATTTGTATACATTATAAATTTTATTAAGCTTATGGACATGGATAAAAAACATAAATTCAATTAGATAATGAAAATATAAATTAAATTTGAATTAAATATTACGTCTCGATATGGATAGGGAAAACTTTGCGATGGACTTTGAGAAATATTATGGAACGAGCTAGATTTTAAAGAATTTTTCATTCGATATAATTATGATATTTTCTTCCTACATTTGAGTAAAATCAACAATAATTTTAGTGCACACACCTAAAAGTCATTTTGGTGCTTATGTATAGATAACTGCACTAATGCGTTTTAGTTACTGCACACCAGTTCTATGTTATTAACTGATGCATCGGTGTGGTATTATTAATTGACGCATCGATGAAGAAAATACGCAAATAAAAAAAAGTGCAACTTTATTCTTTTAAAGCGAAAAAAAAAACGGTAAATTGAAAAATGGACGGCCAAATATTTTCAAAAATCTAATTTCATAAAACAATTCTTTAAATACTAAACACTTTTCATTATTTTACTATTTTTGAAAAAAAAATCAGCCATAGATTTTCACGAGACATACGTGGAGCAAGAGAGCACGAGAGAACTGTGGAGCAACGAAATACACTCGAAGAGAACTATTCAGACAATCAAAATTCCGAACCTTTGGTGATTCAAACCATGTAGCATAGAATTTCAAACGATATCGTGATTAGATTTTATTGTTTTTTTTATATTTTTTGCACTATTCTTTACGCAGTAAGTAAAAAAATTAAATTTGTTGTTCAGCTTCAGAAAAAAAGAAAAAAAAAGAAAAAGAAAAAAAAAGAATCCATTTTACCCTATACCCTTCATTCTTTTTGTTTCTGCCTTTGCTTCTCCCTGTTTCTGTAATTTCATATTTAGAGATTTTAATTTTAGATTTATAAGATTTGTATTGTTATCTATATAGGCCTATGACATCTAACCCACAGGGTGACTCACATAGTCAGATCCCAATCCATGTCGGCCCTTGCTTGAATTTTTACAAAACTGAATTATTTTAATCGGTGCGCCCTGTGTAACATAGCGCACTGGTGCGCTGGCTTATCACAGTGCACCGCACACATACAGTTTGATAAAAAAAATTAAAACAATTTTTTTTTAATCTGTGCCCCATATTTAAAATAGGGCACCGGTGTGCTATTTCATTATAGCGCACCGCACATGTACTATTTGGAAAAACATTTTTTTATTTTGTGTTAATCAGTGCATCATGTAACATATAATACATCGGGTCTCCTTGTTCAGAGAGAGCACCATACGGTGGTCCCCTATTTGCGCGAGGCATTTATAAGAATAGGCCGCATCACCCCTTCCACAACACCATATGCTACAAAAACTAACACTAGACAATTTTTTTATTTTTTTGTCTGTGTTAATCAGTGCGGTGGTTAACATATAATGCACTGGTGCTCCTTGTTGAAATAGAGCACCCTACATTGTTTTATACTATTTTGGAGGCGCGTTTATAAGAACATGACGCACCAACGTCGGCACGTACACCATAAAAAGTGCACTGGTTTATTGATATATATATATATATTTTAACCTAAAAATTTGATGAATTATTTATAAAATATATTAATGAATGATATCATAAAAGTTTCATGTTGATAAATAAATGGCTTACAAGAGATCAAGTAGCAAAAATATTGATAACACATCAAGAAAAGAAAAAAATGCAAGTTCTTTGTAAATTATTTACAAAAAATATTATTTTTGAACTATATGTAAGTTTAACTAATATGTGTTGTTTAATGTGTATCATGGAGAGACACAACATGATGAAGCTCGATAAGATTATTTTTTATCTAGGACCAGAAGAGCGTAAAAGCTTGCTGGAAAAATTGCAAAAGGATGAATCTGGTGAATGAAAAAATACAATCGATCCAATATGAGTTTTTTTATTTTTATTTTCATTAATAATATCTTAAAATTGTTAGGTAACATGTTTCAAATAATCTATTAATTCACATTATATGTTTAATGTTCTACAGGGACCAAAAACTCAGAAAAGGAAATTTGTGCTAAGAAAAGAAAAAAATAGAACATGCAAATGAAAATGAATTACTCCTTAGCTCATATCGAGTGGTGTTGGAGTTTAACGAAAGGGGGGAAATTTTTACAAAGGTTTGGGGATCTAGTGGAATGAATGTATAGACGTTCTTCCCACTTATAATACAAAAATTAATGCAATGATTCCAAGAACCAAATTTTATCTAAACTACAGGAATAGTTTCTAGGGAATTGGTCAATGAGACATGTCAGACTTTTAATAGCAAAAGTATACAACAACAAAAAAGAAGGAATGAAAAAGTAATATTTCTTTAAATGTTTTTCTAGAATTATTTATAAATATATCATTTATAAATATCACTTTTTTTATATTTACTTTTCATATATCAATATAAAAATTAAATATTTTATTGTCATGTTACATTTTTAGGAAGATTATGAAAAATTCAAAAGATGAACGAGCTGATATCATAAATATGCAAGTAGGAATGTCCAAAAAGGTGTACAAGGAGATGGTCAAAGAAATGGAAAAAATTGCATCGCAGGAGAAGCCATGTCAACAACAACGTGCTTCAAATGTAATATGTAATCATTGAATTTTTCTATCATTAGGCACGATAAATAAAAAATTTAGCATTAAATATTAATTTTCAAGTATTTTCTTACAGAAAAGAAAAGAAAATGAAACCCATTCAACACATAAAACAGGATGACAAGGAAGAAAATGGTTGATATCTAAGTTTGTGAGTAATTGTTACTTCCTTATAACAACTTAACTAGATTTCATTTTTTTATATTTTAAGTTGTTTTACAGTAATCATCATTAAATGTCTTCAAATAGGTGCTAACATACAAAGAAGAACCATCAGACGAATTGATTGAAATTGGGTTAAATATGGGTTGTGAGTATATGTTGGCATATCAGAAACTAATTGTGGAATTTGTAAGCATCTATCGATATTGTTTTACTTAGCTCCGTCTATAATTAATAGAACAAAAAAATATTTTATATTAAATATATGATTTGTTATGGGGTATAAAACTTGTACGAAACAAATTATGTAACTGCGCCAACAGATTAAATCTTGAAAGATGGCATGAAATTAGGTTTTGAAAGAATGTGTATAGTTCATGAGTCAAAATCTGCTATGGTACACCATTTCTTTTCGATTTACAATGATGTATATTATTTAATATTGCAATTTTCATTATTCTCACCAATGTATATGCACTCATTACATTTTATTTTTATGTTTGTAGATGGAAGGTGAATAAGAATAAAACAATCAACACCGCAAACAAACAATTCCTCATAATAACCCAAGTCATGGAAGTAGCTCGAGCAGTGACATCAGTTCAAGCGAAGAATGATGATCATGATGTTTGGATTTCAAAGCAAGGTGTTGTATCTTTCGAAACATTTCTCTGTGAAATCAGAATTTTTTTTTAATGTAATGGAAATAGTGTCCCGATTGAAAGACAAAGGGATGCCAATAACTATCCTATTGTGTATGACAAAGACTGTCTTTTTCATATATATCTAATAAAATATGTTTTAATTTATTCTATTGCATTGTCCATTGTCGCTGTGAAATGTAACACCACTGATTAAATTTATGGATGATTAAATATTGTATTGAAGAGATGTGAAATATGATGATATGATATAAAAAATTAATCCAAACATCACATTCAATTGCACTAATAAAAATTTAATTGATATGAATACTGTTATAAGATATGCGTCGTATTTTGATGAATAATGAATTTTAAAAGATCACAATATTTATGATATGATATAACAAATTAATCCAA
Organism: Pinus albicaulis; assembly: GCA_034641835.2. Classification (NCBI taxonomy): domain Eukaryota; kingdom Viridiplantae; phylum Streptophyta; class Pinopsida; order Pinales; family Pinaceae; genus Pinus; species Pinus albicaulis. Next base: position 449,622,703 of record CM076573.1, read on the forward strand.
ACATCACATTCAAATGCATTAATAAAAATTTAATTCATATGAATACTGTTATAAGATATGTGTCGACTTTTGATAAATAATGAATTTTAAAAAATCACAATAATTTCACTGTCACAGTGAAATGTTTCTAAAAAATACAAAATGAACACCGGTGCATGTCAGTTACTATACATTGGTGTGTTTGTACGATAGGTGTGTTTCTACGACCTATGGGCACGACACAAATACCAATACCAATTATAAATATTGGTGCATTTGTGCGATACTACGCACTGGTGCATTTGTGTGATACTGTGCACCAGTGCATTTATGTGAGACTACTCACTGGTGCATTTGTATGACCTATGGGCACCGCAAAAATACCAATAAAAATTAGAATAATCGGTGCGTTTGTGTGATATTGTGCACCAGTGTGTTTATGTGAGACTACTCATCGATGCATTTGTACGACCTATGGGCACCACACAAATACCAATATGAATAAGAACAATTGGTGTGTTTGTGCGATACTGCACACTAGTGTGTTTATGTGAGACTACTCACCGGTGTGTTTGTACGACCTATGGGCACCGCAAAAATACCAATACAAATTAGAAAAATCAGGGCATTTGTGTGATACTTCGCACTGGTGCATTTCTATAATACTACAAACCAGTGTGTTGATACGACCTATGGGCACCGCAAAAATCCCAATACCAATTAGAATGGCTTGGTGCATTGTATCAGCTACTGTGTGCCCAGTGCAGTTTTATACCCTTACGGCTTGGTGCATGCACCTTCGACTGCCCCGGGCTAACCATCTAGATGACACGCACCGGTGCATTGACACCTGAGTAGCGCATTGATGAAAAAAACATCTGTAATAACCTCCGACTGTCCAGTTTTTTTAATTGCGTTGAAATTCTGTTAGAAGCTTTGCCAAAACCTCCATCACTAGAAACAAATGTTGTAGAAAATGTTTTTTTGAAAATTTTAGCTAACTTTATAACACTAAAAACCTCCTTTATAACCTCCACTAGAGGATCTTTTCCTTGTAGTGCATGTTGATAACTCTTTAGATGAGGTGAAACATGATGAATGGTATTATGTACCTGTCATACCAATATTTCTTAATCACCTACTGCTTTTAATGATGTTTCATTGAGTTCAATGCCTATTTGTAAGCCCAAAACAAGTGCTTCATACTCAGCAATATTGTTTATGCACTCAAATTCCAAGCGGCTTGAGATCAAGTATTTTCACCGCAGTGGGTTTCCTAGAGCTCAACCGGCTTCGGCGCCTTCCTGATTTTTTTAACCATCAAAGTAGAAAGTCCACAAATCATATGTACAAGGATCATGAACTACACTAGTAATAGTACTACTATATCTACTACTAACTGTACATAAGTCATTTGCACCAGTTGGACTAGGAAGGAGGTCAAATTGTGTTTCTAATAGGACTATGGAAGGTTGTGCAAGATAACACAACAGTTGTGCCTCTAGGAAGCAATTGTCAAACACAAGTTCTGTGAATGCCATCTATTCATTATGTCTACTCAAGGGAGTCACATTGCGTTTCATGTATATTTCTTAGTCTACTTGAATCTATTTGTTTCTTCCCTTATATGGAAGCCATAAGTAACACCATTCTGTAGAAAATTATCCTTGTAGTTTACTTGACCAATATTTACTTAAAAATAGTCCATATGCTTTTGATATGTCCACAACCACTATGTTTATGCATTGGTGAACTTATTCATTGGATGATAAGCGAATGCTCACATCTTTGAATTCACTATTCACATGGACAAGAGTTTTGTCTAGATGAATAATTTGTGCATCAGTTTTTCTCCATGTTGCATTTATTTTCTTTGCTATAGATAATGGCATTATGTTTACCGATGCACCAGAATCAACCAAGCAATTGTGTACATTGAAGTTGAATATTTCGAAGTTAAAAGAAAGGGTGGGAAGAGTGTGTTTACTTCCAATGTTAAAGCATGAAAGAATTATTGGAGAGAATTAGAAGACATACACGATCCCTTGTCACAAGGGGGAAGATTACTTGTAGAGTACTGCCCGAGTTCATGTAAAAGAATGTCCCGCTCGTTCATGATATTTTTTAGTTCAAACAATGAAATGTTCGCACGAGCCTTATTCATGTCTTCCACTAAGTTATAGTACATAGCGAGAAAGGAGTCTAAAGTGTCTAGGGGAGAAACCTGATTTGTAACTTCAGGGGAAATGGTATCATATTTATTGTTTGCGTAAGTAGCTTCTGTCGAGGCTAGTTTCTAGGAATTTCTTTGAGTGTTTTTTGCTGCGTTGATTGGAAGACTGATTTTCCTCAAAAAAGGTTATTTCAATTTATTCTTTGTCAACTGCATTGTAATAGTCAGCCCTTCACTCCTTAAATTATATTGACTATTTTGTGGCTAGGCCGAGGGGTCACTTGGAGGATTTTTCTCAATTGTGTTATTTTGGGATGCAAGTATGCATTTGAACATGTTTACTGCATTCCAAACACTTCAAGTCTCATCGGGTGTAACATCTTTTTCCTTTTCTTATTTTGTATCTATATGCTCATCACCAGGTACGATGTCATGGAAGTGTCTATAAATAGATTTCATGGCATGATTCCATTGTGGGCATGTTTTCTCGAAATGGAAATCTTGATTATATGAACAATATTCGGTCATGCCCAACTTATCAAGATTCAATGCTATGTTTGATTTTTGTGCAGATTTTGCCGATTGATTAGTATTTTTAGCTAAATTCACAATTCTTTTGAACAATTTTAATCGTAGAGGCTTGCTACTGACAATGGTATAACTTTACCTTTGTTTAAATTATACCAACTCATTTGACAAATTCTTCACCATACGTGTCAAGTTCTCAAGATTGAACGATTCCTTTACTTTGGCCTTTCTCACTGAGGCCTGAGATCTTTTAATTGTCCCTTTGGAGTCCTTTATTGGTTCATCGTCTATGATTAATCCAATTGCACGAAAGTATTTCTCAACCATGATTGTTTCTTCAAAATTTTCTGAAAGTGATTTTTTCGCAGTCCGCTTCATGAATTGCACAATGCTTGTTGGCAAGGTAGAAATATAGTAGTTCTTTGTAATGGAGTCATGAGGTTTCATGTCTTTCGGAAATATTTTCAGGACACGATTGAACCTCTGATTGAAATCTTTCACCTTTTCTTTTGCCTCCATTTTTGTAATATTCCAAAATTTTCCTACAATAAATTGGAATATTAAATTTTGTCATTTTCACTTAGGAGTTGAATAATTGGGTGAGGAGGCCCATTCATAATAAAAACATGGATAAAATCCCTCTAGTATGAAAGGGGATCAGCAGTGGAATGAGATTTCACACCCTCATGTGTGAAAGGAGACCTTTGCAGAGAGGCTGGGTCAAGTTTGACCAAGTCAAACAGCGCAGAGATATGAGGTGGAAAGCATCTTGTGGGACAGTGCAGAGAAAGAGGAGGGAATATTCCTTGAAGGAGGAAACCTAAAGAGTGGGACCCATGGAGAGGGAGCTCTCATGTGTTTAAAAGGAGGGCAAATCAGGCTTTGTTATTCATGCATATGATTATTGATTTCTTGTCTGCTTAGACTATTTGTAGTCTCCAATTCTTTAGTTGAGTTGCAGTGCTGATTAGCACAAGGATTTCCTATTTAGGAATCCTTCTCCTTTCTTGAGAAGCCTCTTGAGGAAGTTTTACTGATTTTCCTCACATCCAGGCTTGAGGCCCCCTTGGCTCCTCTAGTAAAATGTTGTTCTATGACGAGAATTCATGTGTTCTAGCTCATTAAAATAATGCTATCATTCCATTGTATGTTCATACATTGTTGCAGTCCCTCATCGGGCACTTTTCTGAGGACAACAAGGTGTGGGAGATCTACTTAACCCACCTAGAAGGATTTATTTGGAGCCTCCTCTTGGATTTAGCACTTAGAGACATTGATCTAAGGGATCCAGGTCCTGGTTTCCATTCCTATAGCAGCCATTACTGGAAAATGCGTTTTCTTGTCATGCCTTGCTAGCTGTTCCAGATTTGGAATATTATAGTGGTATCAAAGCGACTTTCTTGGCTCAGCCTATGAGTCTTAGCCCAAGAAGATCAGAATGATGAAGAATATGAGATTAATCTCATCAATGTTTAGATCCATAGAGGACCTCTCCAAGGAGGTTAAGAAGATTGAAGAAATAGAAGAGGAAGGACCATGCACTTCCTATTCTCATCAAGAAGAAGACATGGAGCATGGAGGACACTTGGATTATCAGATTCTAAGTGATTACCTTGTTGAGTGTAGATCTCAACCCAGATCCTTGAAGGAGACTCTAGCTTTCCCTCATTTCATCCAGTTGAAGGAAGAGAAGAGACCCTGCAGCAGAAGAGAAATCAAAGGCAATAGATTTCTATTGTCTACTTTTAATGGGTCATCTACAGCAAAAGCTTGGGTGAGAAAGTTGGAGGCATTTTTATTGCTACATCCTATAGGGGAGGAAGAAGTTGTTGAGATATCAGCGCTACACTTGGAGGGTGGGGCCTATGTTTGGTGGTTCAGCCACTTAATCAATGCAAGGGTGAAAACTTTTGCAAAGTTCACTCAAAGGTTGATCAAAAATTTTGATGGAGAAGAAACAAAGGAAGGAAAGCTCACACCACCACTTGAGGAGCCTTGTACTAGCACTGTCACACTCATGGAGGAGTAGCCACATGCATCAACAGTTGGGGTAGCCAACACATTGGAGGAAGGAACTCTTGTAGCCCTACAAGAGGTTCCCAAATCTCATCAAGGTATGAAGGAATTTCCACTATCTATTGTTTCAACAAATTCTTTTGACAGTTGTGGAAATTTTCTTTTACATGACCAAGGGTCAAACCCCACTATTGATCTAGAGTGGCTTGGTTGCACTGTGTTGTGCAACATGGAAGCATTCAAAGATGAAATAAACCATCATCCTCATGGGCCATTGTTGGAATGCATATCACACTTGAGGTTGGGGTTTGAATACTTGAAGCAAGATAGTAGACATCTTGGAGTGAGAAACCCTTTCTCCTTTCAAGATGACCCTTTCTCAATGAGCTCCTCTCAGCTCAAAGAGGAACTTATACTTTCAGCAGATCCAAGGCCTCAATGGTTTTGGAAGAATATTGTTGAGAGGGAGGTCTCATGGAGAGATCTCATTAGAGGTGCACTTCAACACACCATGGAGTGCAAAGATTTTCTTCCTTTCTCACAGGAGAAAATAGAAGATGGAGGACATATTAGGATGGATAACATCTCTGATGCTTGTGATGGAAATTCATTGAGCCATACACATCATGATGGGAGGTTTTTTCCTACCACCTATTTGGGTCCTTATGAGATCACATTGATCCTTGAGAAGATTTCATTTCAAAATCCCATGAAGTGCAAAGACAGGAATCTGATTTGGGAGGATGAAACAAACCATGACACTCATATGAAAATTCATGAAACCATCCTTAAGCTGGAGTATGAGACAACCATTGCATCCTTGGAGAGACTAACAGTGCAGTCAAACAATGAGGGAGAGGAGATGTTACCTTCATCATATTTGGATCCTTGTGGATGCAACATAGTCATGAGTGAGAGATCTTCTCTAAGAGGTCTCCAAAGAGCTGCATTCCAAATTTTCATGGAGTGCAAAGAGATTGAATTGGTTTGGAAGGATCATAGCCCTGATGAGACGAGTACCAAGGGGAAGAGAAGGAGAATACATCCACAAGTGATTTAGTGGATGTGGTTGATGAGCAAGGAGCTGGGAGGCTACTTGAAAATATATGACACCGGGCAGCAGGAGGCTTGGTTGTGCTGGCTCCTCTTGAAGGATTTTGGCCATCAATTGGCATGTCCTTTTCCTAAGAGGATGGGGATGGAGGAGAGATGGCAAGATGCTTGCATCATTGGGAAGCATGGAGTATGGATGCATGGTGATGGTATGATCTTCATATCATTCATTGTGTTTACATCACATGATTTGTATGATGGAAGTATGGGGAGGCAGCAAAATCTTTTGTTGCTCTGCTTGTTCTTGGGAGAGCAGGAGCTGATTTGCTCTCACACTTTGCATGGTATTACAGGAGGAGGAGATGGAATTATCTCCTTTAATTTATATGATTTGGAAGCACTTCCATCTTGGGAGGTATTCCATATTTACAGTAGCATTACTAGAGGATTCTTTGACACGGAGCATGTCAAAGAACATAGATTTTTATTGACATGATCTTATTTGCATGAGCTCACAGCGTTGTCACTTGGGAGCAGAGACTTATGGATGGAGTGTCCCCAAGATCACTTCACATTGGATGCACTTGGTGAACAAGGAGGAGGTGATGATGATAGAATAGTGGATAGAGACATCTATCACTATGGCATATTCTTCTTGACTTGGATTCCCAAGCATGAGGAAGAGGATGTTATTGCAGCACATGGTACATTCTTCTTCATAGCATGCCAAAACACTATGGAGGACTCATTCATGGATCCATGTACCATCTTACTTCTAGCATATGGTAAGAAGTCTATTTTTGCATTCATTGATTTTTATACTCTTACCATCACTATGCAGTGCATTTCTTCACAAGAGGGCAAGCTTGTCACATTGCTCCATGATCATTGTTGGGCCAATCTATATGATGGAGGCAACCATATTTTATGTGGCCTTGGGAAAATGTTTTATCATCACATGTATGTTCAGTTGTTGCACCCAAAAATGTATCATATAATGACATACATGGTTAACTATGTAACAAGAAACATATTTCCTTGTACTTTTCTAAAGCAGCAGTTTGGGAAACTGCGCTGTCACTATTGGGAAAGTTGTTGGTACCTTCTTGCACCACATGAAACCTTCAGCATTTTCCTCATTTTGTTGCTGATCATGATTTCATTTTCTAATATGGATCTGATTTGTATTGAGAGAATGATTGGGAGGTTGACACATGAGTTGGATGTGTCCTTGAAGGGAGAAAATTTCCCTATTTTATGCACTACATGTTCTAATGGGAACATGAGAGGAGGTATGGCCACCACAACCACATATGTGTTCTCTTTCAAGGTGGGCCATGAGTTTTTTAACCATCCATTGTATAATCATGGGCAAGTACTTGATCATTTATTGTTGACACATTTAGCCATTTACTATCCATTAGTAGATGTGATGATTCTTGTATATTACTTGCCATGCTATTTTTTGAAGTTGCAATGGATGAGACTGCGCTGTGTCCTCTTGAGATATTGTTTGTATCATGCATCATCATTTAAAACTTGCAGAAAAATTCTCATTGGGATACTCTATGATGACCATGTCCTCTTCATCATGGATGGATTTCTTTGGGCTAGCTTGTTCTTCAATGTTGGAGGAGGAATCCTTGGAGGAGTATTCTTCTTTTTGCCACTTGAGGAAAATACTTGTACAGCCCAGGATTAGCACATACTCTACACTTACCATAAGTGGGGAGAAGGACAGCATAAGGTAGGCTATGATGCTTACCATATTCATATTTTTAGCCCAACTTCATTTCCGGAGCTTGAGGTGGAAGGAGATTTTCAAGAGTTACCATGTTGGGAGGTGACTCATTTTGTTTGGATGATTGCTTGGGGATGGAGGATCCAATTGGGGAATATGTTTTCCCAACACTTTTCAGTCTCCATGCCTTGGGGGCAACTTCTCAATTCTATACTTTCAGTTGCTTGAGGACAAGAAACATTTGGGAGGGGAGGACTGTAATATTTCAAAGTTTTCCTACAATAAATTGGAATATTGACTTTTGTCATTTTCACTTAGGAGTTTAATAATTGGGTGAGAAGGCCCATTCATAATAAAAACATGGATAAAATCCCTCTATTATGAAAGGGGATCAGCAATGGAACGGTATTTCACACCCTCATGTGCGAAAGGAGACCTTTGCAAAGAGGCTGGATCAAGTTTGACCAAGTCAAACAACGCAGAGATATGAGGTGGACAACATCTTGTGGGATAGCACAGAGAAAGAGGAGGGAATATTCCTTGAAGGAGGAAACACTAAAGAGTGGGACCCATGGAGAGGGAGCTCTCATGTGTTTAAAAGGAGGGCAAGGTAGCCATTGTTATTCACGCATATTATTATTGATTTCTTGTCTGCTTAGACTATTTGCAGTCTCCAACTGTTTAACTGAGTTGCAGTGCTGCTTAGCACAAGGATTTCCTGTTTAGGAATCCTTCTCCTTTATTGAGAAGCATTTTGAAGGAGTTTTACTAATTTTCCTCACATCCAGGCTTGAGGCCAAGCATCCTCCTCCAGTACAACGTTATTTATGCAGCAGAATAATGTTGTGTTGCAGGGTGTTATAGTGAGGGGTCACAACACCTCTTCCATCACTTATTTTTCAGAGGAGGAGTCTCTCTTACCTTTGGGAGATTAGTTTGTAAGCCATTGGAGTTTATTTCAGATCTTGGCATTGGGCCAACTCATTCCCTTGCCCCTACAGTGTAATATCCTTCAGTAACTGCGTTATTATCAGAGTGCATTCGCTATGGGGTTTTGCATTGCTGATTGGAGGGTGAGATTTCTAGTAATAGGATCAGCCTTCACTTGGAGAATCCCTTGGAGGAGGTATACTTCAGATTATTCATCATATTCAGCCTTCTCTATTTTATTTCCAGTTTTGAGTTGCAGTTGCTACCCAGCAACTCCAACATTTATTCTATTTTGTATATTTTAGCAAATGCTTCTCAGGATTGTTGTATTATTGTTTCCAGGGATTGAGATCTTGCTCCCCCTTATTTCTTTAGCCATATATTGTCATATATTTATGTTATTATGTAATATGGAGTAGTGCCTCTTATAAACTATGTCCTCTTAGCCTGCAGAAATATATGTGTAGCAGTGTTCTTCTATTTTCATGTACATGTCCATTTGAGGCTGCATTGCTTTGCTTGAGTGACTCTTTCCTCAAGGATTTGTATATCTTTGCTAATATATTATACATTGGTGGTTGTTTACATCTTCATGTCTGCTATCTCATTAAAATAACGCTATCATTCCATTGTATGTTCATACATTGTTGCAGTCCCTCATCGGGCACTTTTCTGAGGACAACTAGGCGTGGGAGATCTATTTAACCCACCTAGAAGGATTTCTTTGGAGCCTTCTCTTGGATTTAGCACTTAGACACATTGATATAAGGGATAAAAGTCTCGGTTTCCATTCCTGTAGCAGCCATTATTAGAAAATGTGTTTTCCAGTCATGCCTTGCTATCTATTCCTTATTTGGAATATTACAATTTTTCAGCAGCATGGCATGGGTCTTATCATCAGAAAATTTATCGACAAACATTTTCTTAAATCCCCTCCAATTTTGGATGGATTTTGGGGGAAAAATGTGGTACAATATAACTTCTCTACCATCCAAGTTACATGGAAAAAGTTTGCATGCAACATCATCATAATGTACCTCAATGTTTGCAGATGTAGGTAGAAATTTTCCAAGTGATATTCCACTCTAACCGTTTTTTCAAGGTCATACTTCATTAAGAGCTTTTCTCGGTGCCTCGGAATTTTATGTAGCACACCCAGAAGTGTAAATGGGCCTTGAGACATCTAATCCAAATATTGGTCTACCATGCCTTTGTCTTGTTCCCCCTCCTCTTCTTTTTCAGAATCTGATAACTCTTTTTCGTCTTTGTCACCACCTAACCCATGGAAGGTCATGCCTGAGAGTAGTGGGTTGTACCCTTCACTACCACTAAAAATTGGAGTTTCCTTTGTGTTCTCACAAAGACTGCTAACTCTTTGAGGGTGGAAAGAACCATGTATTCCAAGGTGGAGACCATTACTCCTGTAGGGGTAGTCATGTTTTTCTTTAGAGAATATGGAAGACTGGATACTCCTAGGATCAACCCAACTTATTTTACGAACTAATATGTTACGAGATGTATAACCCGAAAATGTTGTATGAGATTTTGCAAGTTTGTGTGGGCTATGTTTTAGAAGAGTCACCAACTTCAGGAGCATGAGAAAGGGAAGTAGAGTGTACATTTTTTCCTTGATGAGAAGATGTAACTTTGGGGTTGGTAGGTTCATCAACAATAGAAAATTGGTTTCCCTCTTTATAGTGCTAGAAATGTTGATCGCGTTGGACCTGCCAACATTGAAGGGATCTCCCCGATATGAAGTCCCAATTAGACCAAACATTATTTGGTGTAGGATTCCCATAAAAAATAAAGGATCAGTTTCCTTATTCTTAAAGATATACTTTGGATCTTGTTGTCAACAAGAGAAATGAAAATGTACTTTCGAAAAGCAAGGCAAGTGTGCCTAGTGAGTGTTTGATTACAAATTTGTTAAGCTTATTCTACTGCAAAGGGGGACGAAAGGGAAAAGTGAGCCTCTAAGTGAGAGGAAATAGAACTACTGAGGAAGAGACACACGTGAAACGAAGGATCCCATCTAACATCCAATGGAATATTCCACAACGGATGCAATGGTAATTACACACAACAAATTAAGAAATTTTTGTCTAATAACTTGTGGAATAGTCCAAAAGGATGGTACAACAATTACACACATAGTAATATGAGAAATATTTGTCTAATATCTTGCAGAATATTTCGAAAAGGATGGGACAAACGGTTACAACCATTACAGTAAATTCTCAACAAGAGAAGCAATAAAATAATCGAAATAGTTCAACTATCTTAGTATATGTGAAAAGCAAACGTGTAGTATAAAAATTCACAAAATAGTCTTACAAACATTCATAAGTAATGCATGAAGAACATGCTAGCCTTGAAAGGCGTAATTTATTAAGTAAAAGTTCTAGACACATATATACAATGAACATCACTAGCTCCAATAGTGGAGCATTGGAGCCACTCCTTGCTCCACAAAAGAACTAGATATTCTCTCTATTGTTGTGCTGGTGGAGCTAAGATGAAAAGTCCTTTGCTCATACAATTATGGAGTATATATAACCAAGGGAAACTCTTTGAATACCCTCATGAATGTTTTACTAACCATGAATTTTCAACTTACATGACCCTTTACATTCATGTGTGTCCTTTGGACTTCCTTTTTACAATACATTTGATTAAAATGGACATGATATACAATAGTGATGTGGAGACATGACCATTCGTGACATGGCATGGCATGACATTGCTGACATGGACTTCTTGATGACATGGAAATGTCAAGCCATTAATGATGCTGAGACTTAGGTTTCTTCTTGAAAGAGCTCTGCTTTATTCCTCCACGTGCCTTGGTGATAGGAAGTCTTCAATGATCTCAAGTCTTCGATAGTGGTCGCAAAATAGTGTCCTTTCACTTTCTCTTGATTAGTCATCTTGTGATTTAAAATGCAAGAGTGTCTTTGAGCATGATTTACTCATTCTTCTCCTCCTTTATCATCTCAACATCACTTGATATAGTACCTATTCCTGCAATTCACTCATGATGGGACAACATCAATCCGAAAAACCCTAGCCTAAGATGATGCATTGTTATCCATGAATTAAGCCCGGAGCAAGTGACAGGTTAGGCAAGGAGGCTCAGTGACTACATAGCTGCACTGTTCAGGATAGTAAGGGAAAGCCTTGAGCCTTGAGATTGCGCAGTGCACGGTTAAGGCTCAGTTGAGGGACATGAAAGCCCAGTTTCGGGAGTCTGTGGGGACACGCAACAGGGATAAGAGTTGGGAAAGAAAACTACGTTGTTCAGGAGGTCAAGGAGGCATGGGTGACTATGTAGTGAGTATTTCTAAGGCTTAGGGGATGATATTATGTCTTGAAGTTGTGAAGTGCACATTTGAAGCTGGGTTGGAGGCATTAACTGCGCAATTCAAGAGTTCAAGGTCGGGTCTTGGCCATGAAAATTGCACAATGGAGTAGCCTTGGGAAGCCAGTATTACATAATATGAAGTGTGAAGAACAAAGGTCACAACCAAAGGTCTAAGACTGCGGAGTGTGAACCTCAAGGAAGGCCTCGAGAAGCTGAGTTTCTCAGTTGGGAAGTTTTCCAGAAAATGACAAAGTGTGGTATTGGTGAGATTGATGCGGGCATTGATTGATTTTGACTATGATCACATACTTATCATGATTGATGAATGAAACAAAATAGATCATTCGAGACATACAGAAAAATAAATCTCCTTTGTGTGACATCTTTACGACTAGTTACGGCAAGTGCGACACCAAAGATACAATTTACAACAACCGTGACGACACTTGTGTGAAAATGCTCAAAACTTTGGAAATGAGTGCAAAAAATAATTACATGGTTAGAAAAAATAATTTACGCAAATATGACCTCTTGAAATGACTGGAATAAGCTCATGCACTCACTATGATAGCTAACATGCCAAAATTCAATACTTTGTCTACCTCGCGAAAGGGATCACAACACTTTAACAAAATCAATGAAATGAGCTTGAAAGTCTGTGACGAACATAAGAAAAACCAAAGCAGTCTCTGAAATTTGGTATACGCTAAAATTTTGCAGAAACGTGTAGCAACTGCAACAATATGCTAACACTGTTGTGTAATACACAAGGTGGTTTTCTTATTCTTATACTAAGTTTATAATAAATACCTTTGGCATCACTTACAACCTTTTCCATGTTTATCATTACTTAGTTTTATATAAACTTATAAAATTTATCAATCACTTTGGCATGATTTATATGCATGAATTTCGTTGTTGAATATTTAATTAACACATCAATGTTTTTTTCTCCATTCAAACTTTCCATGTGGTATTTTGTTTTCCTGGTTTCATGAATTGTAATTAAATTTATTTATAGATATTTTATAGAAATACTCTCTAGATCCTTCTACACCTTTAGATGTCATCCTATTATGCTTCAAAAATTTTGTCCTTAGACCTACCAAATAACGGATGTCATGTAATCTGAGGAACCATCATTGTTTATTGATCTTAGGGTTTCCTTACAGAGTAATGAATACTCCAACCCTTTTTTTTTGTTCAACCATTTATTAGTTATGCTATGTAGCCTATGTCTCTACAAATAAACCTCTTGAGTCTCCTTTCCTTAATACTATGATGAAAGTATAAGATTCCATCACCACCATTCAACGAATCGATAGTTCCTTTGGGATGACAATTATGCATTATTTTTTCTCAAGGGTTTATCATAGGTATTATTTCTTTATTGGTGTGCCTTCTTAGTTTTTCTTAAGCTTATGTTATAAAAATTTTATTTTATAATTGTTTGGATTTTAATCCATTGCAAACTAATTATCTTACCCTTGTCTCTATTAGGTACTTATTGATAAAATTATGGTGCTTCCTTATAGAGGTTTTACTACCAAATGTTGGCCATTGGTCTCAAAATATTTTTCAGAGCTTTTATAATTTCAACATTTGAATCCTTCTTGTCTTCTTCCAAAAAAGGCATCTCTCAAGTAATTCTTTTAGGAAAATTATTAATTATTTCTAGTTCCTTTCGTGATTTCCTAGGTAAAAAAATTTGATTTTTTAATATTTAGTGGTTTGGAATAATTCATTGTCTTTCTTTCATAGGTACATTTTTTTTTAAAATATACTATTGATAATTCCATGGTGTTCATGCCCCTATTCCTTAGCTCAACAACTTCATAAGGTTCAAGTCAAAATGTAAACTCTCCCATTCTTACTTATACTCGTAACAATACTTCATATTTCATTTACTATGAGGTTTGGAAAGTATTCTTTCATTATATAGATATTGTATGATACTATGAAGGAATTTTACCATTCGATTATTGTGTTAATTTTTTTATTGGAATATAGGCTTTCTCTTTGACCTTGGCTTGTTATGGCCAATTGGGAAATTTGACTGCAGGTGCCCATAAACAGAGGAATATGTGAAAACCACCTATGCACGCATCTGTGTAGAAGTGGACTTTATCGCTGGATTCCTAGCTGAAATAATCCTAACAAGCAAAGACTATGTATGGAACCAGAAACTCGACTATGAAATTTTCCTCTTAAGATGTCGATCTTGTTGGAAATATTGAGAGGGGGGGTGAATCAATAATCCCTTCAATTAGAGCATTAGTTAATCTTCAATTATTATCAGTGTGTGTACAATGATAGCAGTAAAAAAAAGGAACACAAATGCACACCATTTTTAAGGTGGAAACCCACTCCGGGACAAAAACCACCTAATGATTTTCTAATAATTCTTTAATATTCAACTCCAATTGAAAATAAAGCTCCAACTTCCTAGAATCTAGAAAATGTTCTTCTCCGGCTCCCACTGTATGGATGTTTCAATGCCCGAGATTCTTCGGTAGTGAGCTTGAACATATGCCCCAACACCCGATGAGCTACAACTCACCCTAGCACCACCCTACCACCCTATAGAATAATAAAAGAATGGACTCCCGTACCGGGGAAAATGGTCCACTTTACAATGATAGAATGATGTAGAAAGAGAATACATACTAAGAACCTGCTTAACTAGGCACAACCACCGAATGATGATCCTAGACCACTCGACACCGCCTCTTCAACTCTTGGCAGATAGACACTAGTACAATTTGTACAATAATGTATTTACAATGACTTAGTATAATGATACCTTTACAATGATTGTATGCAGTGCTGCCCACTTGAAGAGTTCATGTGATGAACTTCTTACTATTGTTATGCACCTTGATTGCTGATCTGTTCATGCTACCCTCTACTTCACCTTGATTTGCTTTGCTTCCCTAGAAAGTCTTGTCCTTTGTAGCCCTTGACAACACATGATCTATCTTTTTCTTTGCCTTCTAGGAGCTTGATATTGAATCCGGTGTATATTTGTTATTTCAGATCCCCAATATCTTATTTTATGTCCTGCAGTAGTCCTATGAGTTGTCTTTGCAATGCCATAGGTTTGACCCAAATTGGATTCTTCAAGGGAGAGTTATACCTAATCTCTCACAATGCCCTAATTATGGACTGTTTCAGTAGAGTGAACTTGTACGACATGCCACGTGTCACTATTTCTTCATTCGGCTCTAACATTGATAGAGCGAAAACTACGGTCTGTGCCCTATCTTCAAATTTTTTACAAAATTCCAGTCCGATACTCAGAGAGAGAGTTATGACAATTTTCCCAAGGTCACTTCTTTGAGATGAAATTCAGGAGCCCGCAAAAACACTGACTTCCACAGATCATATCTCCGAAAAAATTACGTACCTTGATCTGAAATTTTCACAGCAGCTTCCTCGGGATTTTGTCTTCGCCTCATAAAAATTTAAGCTTCTGAACCTTCGTAGAACAAACGTTAGAGTGAAAATTCCACGATGACCTGTTTCAGATGGCGAAATCCCTTGCATGAGGAGGATTCGAGGATCAAAATTTATATAAATGCTTAAGTTGAGAGGGGCTTCAACAAGTGAATGTGAGAGGGATTTTAGGAGCTTAAAAAATATTAATTATGAATTTTCAATGACCCATGCCATAACCCCATGGGGTTTTATCCCACTAACTGGGGGTACAAACTTCAAACATGAATATCTCTCAAACCGTGAAGAATTACATGGCGTGCCATATATCAACAGAAACATCTCGACAAGTAGAAACCATAAAATGCCTTATTGACCTAGAATATATTAATTTGGTAGGTCAAAATTCCCATGCAATATTGGGTTAGCCCATGGTGCTGCTTGGGTTGACATCAATGACAAGCGTTGATCAACAATCTCCCCCTTTGGAATTGATGGCAACACAAGTACTCCCCATGTGATCATGACACCTCTTCCTACAAAATTCTCTCCCCCTTTGACATTAATGACAAAGGGTAACTCACCCTGAAACACAACCATCTTGCAGACCTGTACACACTTCCACTCCCCCTGACACACAACCATCCTGCAGACCTGTAATCTACTTCTACTCCCCCTTTATATTCTGAATAAGGAAAATCTAATGAGAAATTGGGAGAATCCCAAGATTCTAGCGAAGATATTCCAATGCTCTCGAATATTTAATATGTGATTATTTTGGTGCTACTTGGAATCTTGCAACTTGTCCAACTGCTTTCGTAACATATGGCCGGGAGGTTGTTACTTGTAGAAGACTACCAATCATAGATCTATACAACCTTTGATCCACATCCTTAGATGATTCGTCTATGCTCAATTTGCAACTTGTTACCATTAGAGTAAGGATGGGTTTTCAATCTTCCATTTTAAATCTCTTGAGCATTTCCTTGATGTACTTGGCTTGACATATAAATATTCCTTTCTCTTGCTGAGATATTTGAAGCCCTAAGAATTAAGTCAGCTCACCAAGTAAAGACATCTCGAAATCACTTTGCACCTTTGTAGCAAACTTCTTACTTAGTCGATCATCATTGCTACCAATTATTATATCATCCTCTTTAGCTATTAGACATGCTTTAGTTGCTTCATCCAGAACATATATGTCATTTGGAGTTCGACTTGTTGTAACCACAATTTCACCATACACGCCTTTCTCGATTTCACATTTTCTGGAGTTGAATAGTATTGTTTGTCCTTGATCACACATTTGTCCAACATTGAGCAGATTGTGATTCATGTTTTCAACCAATAGAACATTCTTGGTTAGAGCATCTTTTCTTCCAAGAGTGACAGAACCTGATCCTATAACATTTGAATATCCATCATTTCCAAAGGACACAGTTCCATCCTTCTTCTCTTTCAGAGATACAAATTTATTTCTATCTCCAGTCATATGCATTGAGCAACTGCTATCAACATACCACACATCTTTGTTGTTTTGAGCCTTGAAAGCGAGAGCACAATTATCAGTATTTTTCTTCTTCCATTTTCATCTGTTTTGTGGCTTCGAAGATTCTTCTCGAGGATTTCCAAGTCTGCAGTCTTTGGCTACGTGTCCAAATTTTTGACATTTGTAACATTCAATATTATTTCTTAAATGTTCAAATCTATTGATGTTTCGTTGAGCCCTGGGAGGTTCATATTTGACAGATCTCCTGGAATTGTATTCGTTCCTAGGGTACGTGTGACATTCTATAGCTTTATAACCAAATTCTCCACATGAATAACAATAGCCATAAAAAATATGTTGGTACCTGGATGGAAATTTTCATTGAGGAATTGTCTTCCAAGGCTGTTCTTGCGAATCTTGTCCAATGAAGTCTACATGCATGTCAGATATCATAGGTTCATTGTATTTTGTTTTAGAAGGTCCTTCTTCTTCTTCTTTGTAACCGTTTCCAGTTCTGTCATTGTAAGATCATTGATTGTTGATGAGTTCTTCCAATTCCCTTGAGCTATTGGCATAGTTTTGGATACTTTTTCCTTTCTTCACTTCCTCACGCAGCGAGACTACTTCGGCTTCTAATGCTTCCCTTTCTTGGTTGCTTTCTTCCAAATTCTTTTGAAGTGACTCTTCAATGCATTTGTGTTCTTCAACTTCAATTTTGAGACCTTGAACTTGTTCTTCAAGATTATTGGAACAGATCTTCTCCGCCTTGAGATCTTTTATAAGCTTGATTGCTTCCTTGTAAAATTCTTCTATGGTCAATCCTTCTTCTTCGTTGTTTGATACCTCTTGTTTATTGTGCTCGGGTTTATTGTGCTTGGCCATAAACAATACTCTCTCATTGGCTTCTTCTCTGCTGTCACTTTCTTCATTGGATGATGAACTATCTTCTTTAGAGAGAGTTCCTTTTGGATCCTTTATTTTTTCCTTGCTTATTGAATTTCTTAAAGCCTTTCTTTCCTTTTGAGTTTCCATCACTTTTGTTAAGACATTTTGCTGTGAAATACCCAACCTCACCACAACCAAAACATATCAGTGGAATTTTACCT
The DNA here is from genome assembly GCA_034641835.2 of Pinus albicaulis. Lineage (NCBI taxonomy): Eukaryota > Viridiplantae > Streptophyta > Pinopsida > Pinales > Pinaceae > Pinus > Pinus albicaulis. The sequence continues at coordinate 449,640,514 of CM076573.1, forward strand.
TTGAATTTTCCCTTATCATTTTTTAGTTTTCTCATAAAGTAAGCATATTCTTCATCTAAAAGACCTTCTCCATCATCTCCCTTTTCTTCACACTTGCAGGTGCATGTCATTTCAATTAAAGGTTGTTTGTCCTTATTGGTTTTCTTATATGCAACGAACGCAGTTTCTAGATTTGAAGTACCCTCTTCTTCATCAAGTCTCATTTCATATGCTATGAGAACTCCATGTAATTTCTCTTTGCTCAGTTTGTCCAGATTTTCACTGTATTCTAAGACCGATACCTTTGGGTTGAATCTCCGTGGTAACGTTCTAAGAATCTTTCATATAATAGTCTTCTCGTCAACTGGCTCTCCCAGTCCTTCCAGAGTATTGGTTATTTCATCAATATATTGGAAGTATGCAACAATGTTGCAATCTTCTTTCATTCTGAGTTGCTCAAATTTTGCTCTATAGATTTGAAGCTTTGCTTCTTTGACATTTGATTCACCTGCATATATATTCTCAAGCTTGTCCCATAAATTTTTCGTAGTTTTACAAACCAAAACCTTATGATAAGAAGATTCAATAAGTCCACTGATAATAATATTCTTTGATGTTGCATCATTTACCAAATTCTTCTTACCTTGTTCATCCGCAGTTGATGTAAATCCATTTTGAATAGTGTCCCATACTTTGTAACCTTGCACCTAGAAATAGACCTCCATTCTTACTTTCCAGAGTGCATAATTACTTTCATTGAACAGAGGTACATCATTCTTGGTATGCTCCATGACCTCCTTCCAACTGTTAAACTGCTATTGAAGGAACCAAGCTCTGATACCAATTGTTGGAAATACTGGGGGGGGGGGGGGGGTGGTGAATCAATATTCCTTTCAATTAGAGAATTGACTAATCTTCAATTATTATCAGTGTTTGTACAATGATAGCAGCAAAAAAGAGGAACGCAAATGCACACAGTTTTTAGGGTGGAAACCCACTCCGAGACAAAAACCACCTAATGTTTTTCTAATAATTATTTAATGTTCAACTCCAATTGAAAATAAAGCTCCAACTTCCTAAAATCTAGAAAAGGATTCTTCTCCAGATCCCACTGGATGGACACTCCAATGCCCGAGATTCTTCAGTAGTCAACTGAATGGATTCCCCAACACCCAATGAGCTACAACTCACCCTAGCACAACCTTACCACCATATAGAATAATAAAATAAGAATGGACTCCCGTACCAGGGAAAATGGTCCACTTTACAATGATATAGAATGATGTAGAAGAAGAAGACACACTAGAACATAACCCCAACTATGAAACAACCACCTAATGATGATCCTAGACCACCCGACACTGCTTCTTCAACTCTTGACAGATAGACACTAGTACAATTTGTACAATAATGTATTTACAATGACTTAGTACAATGATTGTATGCAGTGCTACCCACTTGAAGACTTCATGTGATGAACTTATTGCTGCTGTTATGCACCTTGGTTTCTGCTCTTGTCATGCTACCCTCTACTGCACCTTGCTTTGCTTTGCTTCCCTAGAAATTTTGGTCCTTTGTAGCCCTTGACAACACATGATCTAGCTTTTTCTTTGCCTTCTAGGAGCTCGATATTGAATCTAGTGTATCTCTATTATTTTAGATCCCCAATATCTAATTTTTGGTCTTGTAGTAGTACTCTAAGTCATATTTCCAATGCCATAGGTTTGACCCAATTTGGATTCTTCAAGAGAGAGTTATACCCATTATCTCACAATGCCCTAATTATGGACTGTTTCAGCAGAGTGAACTTGTATGGTGTGCCACGTGTCACTGTTTCTTCATTTAGCTATGAAAATGATAGAGATAAAACTATAGCCTATGAAATATCTTCCAATTTTTACGGAATTCCAATCCGATACTTAGAGAGAGTGTTATGATGATTTTCCCAAGGTCACTTCTTTGAGATGAATTTCTGGAGCCTCCAAAAACACTGACTTCCATAGATCATATCTCCAAAAATATTGCGCATCTTGATATAAAATTTTCACAGGAGCTTCCTCGGGATTTTTTCTTCACCTCATAAACATTTCAGCTTCTAAACCTTTATAGAAAAAATGTTAGAGCGAAAATGCCACGATGACCTGTTTCAGATGGCGAAATCCCTTACATAAAGAGGATATGAGGATCACAATTTATATAAATGCTTAGGTTGAGAGGGGATTCAACAAGTGAATGTGGGAGGGATTTTAGGAGCTTAAAATATATTAATTAGGACTTTTCAATGACCCATGCCACAACCCCATGGGGTTTTAGCCCACTAACTAGGGTTACAAACTTCAAACATGAATATCTCTCAAACCGTGAAGAATTACATGGTGTGCCATATATCAACAGAAACATCTCGACAAGTAGAAACCATAAAAAGCATTATTGACCTAGAACATATTAATTTGGTAGGTCAAAATTTCGATGAAATATTGGGTTAGCCCCTAGTGCTACTTGGGTTGACATCAATGACAACCGCCGATCAATAGAAAGAACCCTTGAGACAGGCCATCTAGCCAAAAATTGCCCAAAAGCCTCCCAAAAAATTCTGCTAGAAAGAATCATCATAGATCTACATGGTGGGAAGGAGCACAAAAGGAACATTACAATGTCATCAAGGAAGAATACTCTCCAGAAAACGCTTAATCGAAAGAAATCAGGCAAGAAAGAAACAACCCTCAAGACAAGCAGGGGGAAAGCCCCGCCCAACAACAAAAAAATGAACTCGACAGCTCCTCAAGCATCAACAATTATGAGGATTCGAATAATGCGCAAAAGAAATCTTCATCTAGCAGCAAAGAAGATCTCTCAGATCCCAAAGATAAGACACCAGTGTCCCAAGGATTAGAAGAGATGAAGGAGTTGCAAGATAAAGGAAGTTGGAAGACCGTAGAGAAGAAAAAGAAAGCTACAACACCAATCTCGCCAAGAAAGACGAGAAGCCAGACAATTAAGAATTAAGAAAATTATAGGTCCGATAGACCAAAGTTTGGTCTCAGTGGACGTTAACCATCATCATCATCATCCTCCTCCTCCTCCTCATCATCATATATATATATATATATATATATATATATATATATTTATATTTTCAATTTTATAAAATATATTCTACTTGTTTTAAAGGCTCGGCCATATTTCTTACATACCTTATCATGTGTTGGAAATATATATTTCTGTAACATTTCTTTGTTGAGTTGTATTTGGGTTTTTCTTTTTACGGTGTAGTTTTTATTAATATTATTTTAATTAGTATGTTCCTTTACGGATTATTTTAATTTCTATTCCTTTTTTTTTTTAAATAGAAGAGGTTGTTTCTTATTCTTTTCCTATAAGGTATTTATTCTCTCCTCCTTTGGTTTATATTAACATAGGAAAAATCCTGTCTCTGTATTTTGTTATTCCTTTATATGTTTATATTAATTTTGAAGACCTGACATGAATGATTTATTCACAAAATATTGTTTTCATGTATAAATACTTGTATATATATTATTTATTTTATATTGAAATTTAACAAAATTTATTATTCTATATCAATAAAATATTATTTTTGTTCAATGAATTTGGAGTTTTTAAAAGTAATTATGTTAAATCCTCTCTCTTTAATTTGTTATTCCTTTATTTGTTTAGATTAATTTTGAAGACCTAACATCAATAACGAGTTATTCATATAATATTGTTTTCATGTGTAAATACTTGTATATATATTCTTTATTTTATATTGAGATTTAACTAACTTTCTTAGTTATATATCAATAATATTATTTATGTTCAATGAATTTGGAGTCTTGGAAAGTAATTATGTAAAACTCTTTTCTTTCCTTTTTTTTTTTCTTTTAAATAGTTATTTGTATTATATTTACTAATTCTACTTTTATTTTTCTATAGGAAACCTTTAGACACTCCAAGAAGGAATTCTCAGCATTGATGTTGTGATGATTGTTGGCATTGATATCAAATGTGTAGCAGTGGGGTATTGATAATTGGCATTGATGTCAATTGGGTAGCATGAGTTTCAAATATTTGAATAGTGCAAGTGTTTGATGATTGGTTGCAAAATTTATGGTTTCTATGGAAGATGTTTGTGTTGTAGGTAGAAGCTTGGCTTGCGATGGATGACTGTGTTTGGCTTATGTCAGATGTTATGATGTTTTTTGTTTGGTTTATTATGTGTATATGGTTGTGCAGATGGTTATTTTGATAGTTGTACCGGTGCCCCTAGTATTTAAATTACCATGTGTGTGGAGTAGGTTTGCATGTGGTATTGGTATTACCTTTGTTTAAGTGGTAGTGGTATTGGTATTACCGTGGTACAAGTGCCCTTGGTATTGGTATTAGAATGGTTTAAGTACCCTTGTTATTGGCATAACCATGGCATTTTCCCATGGTATTTTTTTGGAGATTGTTGAGGATAATTTTCCATATACTTGTGTGTGTGTGTGTGTGTGTGTATCAAGTGGTTGGATTGATGGAGTGAGAGTGTGAGAGTGTGCTACATTGTTTTATTCAACATATTGCATATATGTAACTATGTTGCAAAGAGTTTGTCTATCAAATTTTCATTTTCAAATTCATACTAGTGAGGTTGTTGGGTGGCTTATGTTGAGTAAATTTAAGAGCCCAGTTTGAAAATGCATGAGGCATGGAGCTATTGAAGGCATTGAGACTTCATAACATGTAGTTTGTAGGTAAGGTAGGGGCCTTCTAGACAAAATATAAGTATGGGAAGAAGTTTCTCCAAAGTCTAGTACAATTTGGTTTTTGTTCTTAGTGTTGTTAGAGAAGTGTCTTTCTAACTGATTTTTCTAGCAGACTATCATAGTAGTCGAGTCTTCCATCTAGTGGGTACTAGTTCTTCTATGTAAAAATTTGTTCAACACTTAATAAAATATTTGAGCAGCAACAACACTGGGTGGTTCTTTTACCTAGAGGGATTTTTCCACTAGAAACATTTATGTTCTCTTGCGTGCATGCTTTAATATTCTTTATAGTGTTTTACATTGATTCTATGTTGGTTCTACATTTTTTTATATATTGATTTCATTTTGGTTTCATAAGTGTAGCTCATGGATTATTGAGTCTTTCGATTTGGTAAAAAGAGTTAAAAATCATATAATCACATTCACTATTGATTCACCACCCCACCCCTCGCCCTCTCAGTAGTGATGACATTTCCAACAATTGGTATCAGAGCGGGTTCTCTCCGTGGAGCTTGATCACTCTAGTCTAGATCATGGGATAATGGGGAAGAACAAAAGGAAACAATATCAGAAGGAGAAGGGATAGCAATAATAAAAGACTATTATAAAACACAAAGAACCCCTTATATTGGTAAAAGGTATGGCTAATAGTACTTTGAGTCATGGAGATTTTCATTTCCAGACTAGTGATGATGATTTTAGGTTCATTGAAGAAGTTGACGATCAATGTTTTGAAGTTGATTCCTCAAGAGACGAGGAAGGCTTCTTTCTAGTTTAGGACTCCAAAGATCAGTATATTAGGAGATTAGTGATCCTTGAATATAAAAATAAATCTCAAGAAAGGAAAATAGAGAAGCTAATTTTGGAGAACAAATATTTGAATAAATTACTCTAATTCTTGAGGAAAGAGAGTTTGTTCTCAATGAATAAAATTGTAATCTAAAAATCCAATTGGAGAAGAGAAGGAATATTGAATAAGCGATTGAAAACAAACTTAAAGGTCATATCAACCAATATAAGAAATTAGAAGGAAAGATATAAGAGGACAGATCGATCCTAAAAGAAGAAAATTAGATGATTGTTGAAAATTCCAAAGAAGAATCTTCCAGCATCAATGAAGCAAATCACCATCAAAATCAGAAGCTATAGAATGAAACTAGAAGAGGTATGAGAAATGTAAGGTGTTTTTTTGTCAAAAGTTTGGACAAATTTCATTAAATCGCATAGGTGAAAGGATGAATTCTCTCTAAAAAACTAAGCAGTTAGATAAGGAGCATTATCATAGGCCTATCTATTCAAATTTTAGGTATAAAAATTCATTTTATGGCTATTTTTATTTATGTAATGGTTTTAGGAATAAATATGTTGACTGTAGAGTTCATGGCCTAAGAAGTGTAAATCATATCAGTAAAGGATTTTATCCCTTTACACTTTTTCTTCGACACATTAGATGTTATTTATATGATCATTTAGGCCATATGGGAAAATAATATAACCTATGTATGCCTATCATGAAGTATGGACGGAAGAAAATGAATCCTATTGTGAATAGTTCCAACATGAATCAAACCAATCAACAATTGAAAGGCAAGAAAATATGGAAAAGTAAGGAGAAAAACAAAAATTTAAGGAAAGCTCGGCTTCACGGGGAGCTTGAAGTATAAACTATAGAAATTCAAGGGGCTCTCCTCCAAGAAAAAGTTTTATAGACAAATGGTGTAAGTATCATTTTCCTTGTTTTTTCTGTATTCTTTGAATGGGGTTAAATATGAATGTATGAGTTGAGTTTGTATGCATAACTTCATGTGCTTTCTTGAAAAATATATGGTTGAATCTTATGGTTGAGTACCTGCACAATAAGGAAATCCCTGCGCTTGACAAGAAATCAACGATTAGTCAATGGTTAGTCAATGATTAGGAAATCCCTATGCTTAATCAAGAAATCAATTCAATTTTTACCCTTCCCATGATGAGGAAATACCTACACAAATAAAATTCAATGGTTATTTAAAAATTAAAAAAGGGGGAAATGGAATAATGCACAATGAGCTTGTTTAACCTATTTTTTCACTCAGTAAATCTTGGTTAGAGATAATTGACTATTTTAACAGTTCGGGAAGTGTGAGCGGGTTTAACAGGGCATGAGGAGTGCATTTTTATTGGAAATGCTATGAATAAAAAGTGATATGCTCAATTTGTGTGAAGAAGATAGATCTGAATGGAATTATGGAGGTATGCATGTAACTTTAGTCGTGGTGTATGAAAGCCTTGATATTGCAATAGTTAGCTAGTGGAATATATTTTGATTCGATCTCCAAATGGAAATGGTTTTGATTTTGTATTAGAGTAATGGGCCTTGATATTGCAATAGTTAGCTAGTGGAATATATTTTGATTTGATCTCCAAAAGGATATGGTTTTGATTTTGTATTAGAGTAATGGTCATTATTTGCTTGATCTAGTCAAATACGGTCCAGAAGTTGATTTAATAATTAATTGATTTAGTCTTTGTGGACCAATGCATATTAAATATTATAATCTAGACCCACACAATATTATGTTGAGTTATGAATGAAGAGATTATTTATTTTACAATCTGAGCAACGCAAAAACCCATAAATCGATTTTTTCCTTACTTGGCGAGCTAGCTAAGGTAGAATTGAAAACCAATTTTTTTTTTTTAACCCATGAGAAAATAATTGTGAAAACCGTCATACGTGGATGAGAATAAAATGGAGAAAAATTTATTTTCCTCAATATATTATAGTCCATTTGTTCAAATGACCCATGGTTTTAGGTTGTAAGTGGTCATTCTTTGAAACCATGAGTTATTTATATAAAGCATGGGTTGGTTTTTAATGATAAGTGGAATTCACATATGGACGAGAGTTGTCATTAATGCAACCTTTTAGAGTTTCTGGTGACAGAATCAGACATAAAAATTTGAGGTGAAATCTTGATATGTGTTATTTAAAATGGTTTTTTTTATTGTATATGTGGATTCAACACCCTGAAAAACCCCTAGGGAACTTTTATTGTGTAGGGGTTAGTGTGTTATTTAAAATGGTTTTTTTTATTGAATATGTGGATTCAACACCCAGAAAGAACACTAGGGAACTTTGATTGTGCGTGGGTTACCCATCAAGCTTGTCTATTCAATAAACTCCTACTAAATTTTAGAGAAATTAGACCTAGGAAATCCACTAGAAAATCTTCCAAAAAGTCGCATTAAAGACAACTCGCATATGCGTATATTTGGTGAATCATTATTGGAATTAGTAAAGCATGGACATGAAATTGAAAGTGAATTTATATATTATAGTGATGCTTTAAAAGGGGAAATTTGTGCCAAATTAATTTTTGGTGTCATCAAGTTTTATTTATTGGTGGGTTTCTTCAAATTTTCTTGTACAACATGGGTGATTGAAAGCATAGTAATAATCCTATTTTGGATGTATTTACATTGGCACATGGTCTTAATATTCCAAATTTTGTGTATTAAAACCATGAGTTGCTTATATGATAAGTATGGGGGTTTGTAAGTGTTGATTGGTTTTAGATTGGTATGGAGTAATGTTTTTATGGGACAAATGGTTTGATAAAACCATCAATTGGAATTCTAAACCATGGAAAATTTACTTTTGATGAGAAAAGTATACTAAATACTGCATGGATAATGGTGCCTGAAAATTTGGTAAAGAGAATTTATTTTGTGTATGAGAATTATTGGAATGAATCAACCATGAAAAATTTCAAAATTAAGTGCATAAATATGGTGATGTATTAAATAAAATTCAGCATTAAGAGAAATGTTGCCATCATAATTCACACTAATAATGTGCACTACCATGATTTTTGGAATAGCTCAGAACTTCACTTTAGTTACTACACAAAATTTTCACTAGGAGTTGTTGTTAATGACCACCAAATTCTTGCAACTGAATTTATGGTATTATTTGTGGCTTATTTCAAACTTCGTAAAAATTTGTTTGCTGGTAATTTGGAATTTGATTCATATCATCAGTTGGAGTCACAAGGAATTGATAGATTGGTATGCAAAGATACCTCATTTGAAAGAAGTGGTAGTGGACATGGATTGAGAAATTTAAATTTTTATTCTATCACCATTTTCTTATGCTTGTACTTATCTTTGGCACACTCGAATATGATATTATACACCTTCGCTATTTGGTTTTTTCCATGGTAGCTTTTCTCATAAGACATACAATCATGAAAAAGCATTGCTACCACTATGTATAGATCATAAGCCATGTGATAATATTATGGTCACATACCAATGTCAATGACTTGATTATCAAGAGAAATATTTTTCAAAAAACTACTTGCATATGTAGTTGTTGATAAGAGACTATATGCCATATTACTGGTGTTGTAGAGTCAATGAATGTTATTTTTGTTTATGATGCATATGTGTTGCTACTGCTATGATTAGATAATTTCCATGTTGATGGTCATCTTGTTGTTTTGTCTTTGTCACCATTTATGTGTTGCTATTATGTTTTGGTGAGGTCGATATGGTTGATCAGAGGATGACACTACTCCTCATTGAGTTACGAGAGAGTGTGTTATTGTCTACTTTTGCTATTGTTAATGGTAATAATATGCTTGATAGTGTGGTTAGTTAGATGGAATTTTGGTTTGTGTTTGTTGTTGCTATTTCTATGTGTTGGTGATTTGTTTTGCTTCCATGACATGGAGACTGTGATTTCTCCTTGAGGAGATACGTTATAGTCATGATTGTTGCTATATACATGTTGACACATAATCGTTAATGATGATGTTACTACTCATATTAAATTATTGTTGATACTCATGATAAATTGTTGTTGTTGAGAGTTGTTGATTAGGTTTGATGTTGTTGGGATATGCTAGGGTCCTATGATAATAGGATTCATATTTTTGAATTGACTTTGATAGTCCTGTAAATATGTACATACCTTGCTTTCTACAAGTTGTTTTACCATATTTGAAAATAATAAAAAATGAAAAGAGGGTAAAAGTCCTAAAAGAAAGATCAAAATACTTGGAAAAATAATAGACCCCAAGATAAAAAAGAGATAAAATAAAGACATGAAAGTAAGCAAGTCAAAATTCCACTACTATTTACTTTTAGTACAAGAATAATGATTATGTGCAGATTGTCAATAAATGCCATAATCCATGATCAGTTAAACAATTTAATCTTAACTTTTCATGCTTTAAATTTCATGTATAATAATAGGTTTGATCATTTTTGAATTGACTATGATAGTCTTGTAAATATGTGCATACCTTGCTTTCTGCAAGTTGTTTTACCATATTTTGAAAAATGAAAAATAATAAAAAGTGAAAATAGGGTCAAAGTCCTCAAAGAAATATCAAAGGACTTAGAAAAAAATAGACCCCAAAAGAAAAAAGAGATAAAAATAAGACTTGAAAGTGATCAAGTCAAAATGCCACTACTATTTACTTTTACTGCAAGAATAATGATTATGTGCAGATTGTCAATAAATGCCATATTCCATGATCAGTTAAACAATTTAATCTTAACTTTTCATGCTTTGAATTTAATGTTTTAGATAAAGAATAAAGATATGTCAAACAGTTTAAACTTGACAAATCAGTAGATAAGATAGAGAATAAATGAGGAGCTCAACAATTTAATTTGAGCCCTCAGATGAAATAAGGTTAGACTTAGATAGATTTACGCTTTGAAAGAAAAATGGATTTATGGTTGAAAGCTTAAATACACCCATGCAAATCAAGTAAAAAATGTTAGAATAATGACGGGTAGGCAGAAGGCAGTTGTGCAAGCATGTAATAAAGCATCATCGGGCAAAAATTACTAATTTCCCCTCCCCTACAATTATTCAGTATTCAAAACTATCAGTGAAAAATGCTCATAGCGTTTCTTTGACTTCTGTTGGGACCAGACCCAAAGCTCTATAGCTAATTGGTTAAAAAATATTGAATTCCAACACAAAACCCATATTCATCAACATTTATCCTTCATCCATAATCATAATCTCTTTTTCCTACGTACAAACCGATTTTTACTTAGTAAAAGTAAAACCCTAAATAACTAATTTCATTTCCTTTCAAAATCACTCAAAAACCCATAAAATGTATTTTATCCTAAGTTAAAGTGTGAAAAATACAAAAAAGACAATATATGCTTTATTTTACATTTTACTTAGTGTTAAAACATATATTTTTCATTCTTTACATACATTACCCTTTTTTTCATGTTAAATTTTAACTTATTTATTAAATCCCTAAGCTATCCCCTCCCGTATAGTATTAAAACCTTTGTATTTTAATAACCCAAAAAACCCAATATTTAAGTTTTAACCAATGTTTAAATATCCCACGTGAATAAATAAAACCCACCCTTTTATCCCCATTGGTTTAAAAACATATCATTAACATATTCCCCACTACCCTATGGTTATTAAACAATTATCAAACGTTTAATAACTATATAATAACGCGCCCGTGTTGAAATATATGTTAAATGTTTCAATTGGAAACATATAAATCTTAACCCCCTCCCCCCCCCCCCCCCCGCCCCCCCCCCAACCTATCATATAAGCCTAAGGTTTAACTTTTAATTTATAACAAACAATACCCATCGCATATAATAAAACCCTGGACCCCACTCCAATCGCAATGAACCTTATGCACAGATCTTGACCGTTCGCAATTGAACCCCACGATCCAACGACGGACAAAAAATATTGCAAATAAAGTTGCCCGAGTAAAACAATTTCATTTCCACGCGAAATGGGCAGTTTTTCCACTTTCTCTCTCCTTGACGTGGTGTCTTCTTAATGGATCACATCCGATCTATTCGAAACCGATTACCACCTACGATGCGCATGATAACCACCAGTGGTTTTTTGCCTTTGGAAACCCAAAACCGATGTCCTCCCGATTTGACATAAATTTATTACATGTTAATTTAAACCTAATTTTCCCAATAAACCACCAAATGCACTGTTTATCCCTTCCTTCTACGAGTATCCACTGTATTTTTTATTCAGACTTTGAAAACAAGTAGTTTTCACTATTTTCGTGCCCAGAACTTGCAAGACTTCTGCCTATAGCCATTAAATATTGATGAAGAGCTTTGAATTGCTCCAGAAACCAGAAAGATATTACAGAATATGTTTAAAATCCTCAAAGACATCCTCAAAGCCTTGTACCTGTGTATAACAGGTATTCCTCCAGAATTTAAGCCTACTATCAGTTTTAAAAAGACCTTGATAAATAAAAATTCCAGTCAGAGTTTAAAATGGTCCAAAGAAGCCTATCAAAAGATCTTAAAAAAACAGGCCAAACCTTAGCAAATTTTTTAGAGAAACCCTGTTTACACTGCGCACTGTTTTGAATCAAAATATTGAGTTTATATAGTTTTTCTAGACTATTTAAAACTCTAAATTGAGACCATAAATCCTTTGAAGGTAGCCAAACCATCTATGCCTAATTTCAAAATATTCTTAGCCCTGTTATCCATTGAAAAAAACTCAAGAAACCCCCGTTTCTTGTTTTCTAACCAGTGAAGGTTTGTAAATCATGTTGAGAGTCCAAAATTGAAAGGAAAAATTCAAGAAAAGACAATATTATACCTGTTTTAAAAACCAAGAACTTCTTCCAGAGTTAAAAATACATCTGCAAACTGTTTAATCTTGCAGAAGTAGTCAGAGAAGCCTAAAAGCAGAGTCTTGTAGTCCAAAAAGCCTCAAAATGCCTAAAACTACTCGAGTTGCATCTTCCAAAATTGCTATTATTATAAATCCTTTATAGCCCCCTGTTGTAGACATTGAGCACACTCCATTATAAGATGTTGACAATAAGATAGCAGACCCTATTGTAGAATTCTATTTGTTGGAACTTCACAAATGGAACTATGAAAAATATTTAGATAATGTTGAAGAAGTTCAAATTTGGGAATCACACTTGCCCAAATATGTTGTTCCAGTTACCCACTCATGCCCAGAGGTCATTAGGTTATGCCATCATTATTATATGCCTGAGAAAACAACAATAGTCAATGCCAATAAATAAGTACTTTTTACCATTACTACTAAATCCATTAATCAAATGTTACAGCTTAAACCTGATCCTCAAGTAGTTCCTCTGTCCATTTAAGCACTTACCAAGTTGTATATTGGCCTTGAATTTCCTAAAATATTCCAAATCTTCCAAATATTCATGCCCTTACATGTAGAAATTCCTCAAATCAATCCTCCATATTCCACTTCAAGATTTCCAAAGGATTCTAGGCATGTAATTTCTATGTTGTCCTTCATCCTAGGGTACTTTACAGATGAACATACAGATGAATCCATTTTAGGTTTCATATCCACTTTCACACCAGAACAACATCCATCTGTCATCTTTGATTATGCCAGGTATATTTCCGACAATACTCATGACCAATTGGTTAAATTTCCAACTGAAGGAGTGTTTAGATATACATCTTTCCTTTTCCACATGTTCTTGTATTTTCAAGCAGATAATTTTCCAGTATCCTTACAAAAGCTTGAGATAGAAGGAAATCCTCTTTCTGTAATTTTTTGAACCTCTTTAATCAGAAAAGGGTCCACAGAGTTTACCTATGTAGAGTTTTCGGACTTCTTCATCCATCCATTGATAAAAATGTTAACAAATACTGAATAACCAAGGATAAATGATGATATGAAGAATATTTTATAGTTATCAGAGTAGACCAAGACTAGAGATTGGTATTTGTATGAAAAATACACAGAGATTAGAGTTTTTGGATCCAATTTGTTGCCCTACAAATTACCCAAATATGTATCAATGAGGATTTTTTCCTTGGAGTATATCAGACAAATATTAAACTCTAATTCTATAAATTTCCTAGCAATAAAGAAGGAAACACAGTTTAAATTAAAGAATCAAGTGGGAACATTCATTTGCAATCATAGAGATGCAGAGGCAGAAGCAGCTAAGCAGTTACTAGAGTACAAATTTGAAGAGAGTTTTTCTCGGATTTATGATCCACAAGGGATAATGAGTAAAATGAGGGTTAAGTGCAAAATAACGCCCTACATTCATGAGAAAAAACTAGATATAGAGAAATATGCCAACAAGACTGAGTGGACAGAAAATAATTTAGTAGATGAACTGAAGAAAAGTGATACTAGTCACAGTTTACAAACTACAGATCAAACATAAAAAGCCACCAAGAGGGTAACAAAAGAAGAAACTTATGTTGCTGAAACCACTACTGAAGCTAGGTTCAAGATAAGATATAATAAAAGGCCCAAAACAGATCCAAAGGGTAAAGAGAAGGTAACCATTGATGTTGAAGATACAGATATCCCAGATACCAACACAGATACTGCCACTTTATCAGAAATGAGCAAGTTAAAGAGAATATAAATGAAGAGCAGGTTGATAATGGAAATGCATAGTTTATAGAGAAACATCAAAACCTTGAAGAATCATCCTCACAAACAGCTAAGGAAAAGGATCTAGATATCAAGGAAAAGTACAAACAGATTAAGTTAAAGAATGAAGAGATTAAAAAAGATATTTACTCTCAATATCTGAAACAAACACCAAGTGTTCAAAATAGACTTTTATCTGCCTTTGATTACTCAAATAAAAATCTAATCATGTCAGTATTGCAGCCTACAGTGAAAATTCCAAAGACATTTGCAGATTACAAGAATATTGATTTAGAAGTCCAAATAGAAAAAATTCATGCTCTTGATCAGATAGAATTTCATATACAGAGTTCAGAGATGTTGTATTCTACTGTTACAACCAGAGCTATGAGTGTTTAGAAACTTAAAAACACTATCACAAACATGAAATATCAAATGAAACTTGACAAAGCATCCTTATATTCTAAAGATCTCAGAATTAAATCTTTAGAAGGATTGGTATTGCAGGTTGGTTATGACATTGCAAATGTCAAAGTAGCTGAGTAGTTAGTGAAGAAGAAAAATGAGGACATTGCAGCATTGAGAAAACAACTTAAATTTCCATCAAGTGAACATCCTCAAGCTAAGGAAATAATAAAAGGACAGAATGAGAAGGATGACATGATGAATTTGATCTTTTAGCTAACAACACAGATCAAAGATATGGAGATTCAAATGGATAAGCTTGTCCATGAAAAAGAAACACCAAAAACACCAGAAATTCCTTCAGCTATTAATATGGTCACTACAACTGTGCCATCAACTCTAACAGAAGAGTGGGCACCCAAAGAACCATTGGCTACTATAGTGCCAGTGACATCATCTACAACATCAGCTATAGAGTCATCCATTATAGTAGCTCACCCTACGGATGAGGCCAGCAAACTAGAGAAAGCTATGGAAGAAATGTCACTTCAGACAAGTGAGATTAATAGATTGAAAAATATGGTTGATAACCTTGAAAATACAAACAAGTTAGCTCAAATAAATGCTGAAAGAAATGATAAAAAGGCTATTAGACTAAATGAAGAATTGAAGAAGTTACAAAAGGAATTAACATTAAAGGAACGAATTTCATATGTAAAAAATCATCTATGGAACAAGATCATTGATGTCATCAATGATGTGTGGCCCTCAATTCAAGTGATTTTTGAAAAAAGAGATTTTCTTAAAGCAACATTAGTAGAAATTCAGAAGAATAAATATGAACTTGATAAAAAGCCAGAGCAAGCAATAGAATTGATCAAGTTTCTTAATAGCAAAAAAAATCAAGAGCTAGAAGAACTTGAGATTAATGACAAGACTGAAACTATCCTTGAGATAAGGAAAGTCATCACCAAGAAGAACCTGATGAAATAAATTGAGGAGAAGTGTGAGAATATGAACATCACCATAACCAAATCCATGGTTAAATTTGAAAATCTTAGGCAAAGAAGCCTCCCTAACATTTTGGTTATCAATCATAAGTTATGTATAAGGAATATGATAACAAAAATACCAGAGAATTTTCAAAGGAGCAAGTTGAAAAGACAGGTGGACAAGGCATTCCAACTGAAGTTTTAGAAGATACAAATTCCAAATTCCAAATCTTAGTAGTCACTTATAGATTTACTGTGAAAGGTAAAAGGCAGAAAGGTAAAGGTAGAAAAATAATTTGCTAATTTTCAATCAAAAGAGATTTTTATTACAATAGTAAATAGTTTTTACATTGGTCAAAGAGTATCTGAGTTTAAAGAGTATCAAAGATTAAAGATAATCAAAGTGAAAGAGTAAAAGATAAAGCAGATCAGATTTCAAAAAAAACTTGAAAATATCTGAGTCAGAAAAGAGGACACCAAGGCAGCCAGCTACACCTAATCCACAATTAGTTTCTATTTTATTTGGATAGATAGGACAACTTGCTGATTTGTTAAGCAACTGTCTCTATTTTGTTGTAAAGATATTTCTATTTTCCTTAGATAATTCCTAGAAGCATTCTAGGATATTTTGTAAACAATTATGTATAAGTACTTCATCTTTAGAAGTATTATTGTGGAATAAATTTCTGAAGATTTCTATAGTCATTTTTTATTGGACTTGAAGGCTTTTGTGTTTCAAATTTTGAGTAGTAGACTCGATCAGATCATCTAGCATCATATTTCCTTCTTGTCATTGTTTATCTTTCTTTGTTACATGCATCCATTATGTGTTCTAAATTTGAATGAATAAACAGGAGTATTACTTCAGGATTTGTTAAAAGCACCCTGTCTTTACTGTTTATCATTTCTATGTTTTTTGCTGATTTCTAGATTAAGGAACCCTTAATTGCTCCCTCTTTTGTTTGACCTCTACATACTACTTCTCTTTTCTGGATCAAAGAACCTTTCATTGCTCTTTATCCTGATCATATCACCTCACCAAACAGCCTTCCAAGATCTTCATGGGTTATCTATCTTGCCCTGAAAACATTTGAATTATTGACCTTGATCCTAGTTCTATCTACTTGATTTTTGATTCCTTAGCCCAATGGAAAAACATACTTCCCACTATCCATACCATTAGGTGATTTTTCCCACCAAATCAATCAAACCAAAACCAAATTGCACAATCATAACTAGCCTAATATTTTATAAATCAAACAAAGTTAAATATTATAGAGAGAGCCCTCTCTGAACCCTAAGAAGGCTAAATCTTAGAGTTTAAAAGTTGGTCTGTGGTTACCTCTAGTGTTCTTAGGATTTAAACCAAAATCTCACAACTTTAGAATTACTAGAGTGATAACATACTGGCAACCATACTGGGGACTAACCAATCCTTAGTCATAAAATAAGTCTTAAAGAAACCTTTTTCATCATATTTTTTCCTTTAAGACTGTTTTATAAGTTGTGAGTATTATTTTTATCAAAAAATTTGTAATTCTGGCTTCTAGGAAAGTTTATTATACCAGGTCTAACCCGCATCCTAAACCTGTTGTTATAGTGGACAACCTAGACATAATTGGAAAAAAGAAAAAATAGATAGAAGATTTAGATGTTAAAATTTCATTAAATAGTGTCATTTCATTACCACAAGAATTAGTGAGTTTACAAGATATAGAGTTTGATTTGAAATTTGAAAACTATTTGTTCAGAAGAAAATCTGAAAGTAATTTAAGTACTGTTGTTTTAGACCTTGTTTTTATTCATTTTTGGAAACAAAATAGAAAAATATTAATGTAGAGTCTGAATTAAAGAAAATCAGAAATCAAGAAAAACTTGAAGAGATTAATGCCACTATTCTTAAAGAAATTGATGAAGCCATAGACTTATCCCAATTGTTAGCATATACATCTAAACCTTCAATTCCTCATTTAGATACCACTACATCATCTATAGTTTCTACTACCATCCAATATTCAGATCCATTTAGTCTTAGATTACCCTTACAACCTAGAATATTATTTCCTTCATCCACTAGTTTGCCTTCCGTGTTCTCAAACACATCATGCTCATTTCCTACTAGTTCCTCATTTATTCCAGTTTCATTTCCTAGTACCTCCACTTCATCTTTTAGTTCTTCCATTGATTTTTCTAGTTCAACATTCTATAATCTAGTTTCATCAGTTTCTTCCTCCATTTCAGCCCCAAGCACTTCCACTTTACCTTCTAGCCATCTAGAATTCAAGCTATGGCTGCCAGGTATGCTCCCCTAGTTCTTCTAGGACAAATTCATGACATGCCCCAAGATTACCAAAGTAAAATACCACATTTTTATGCTAATACACAGTACATTGCACATAAGCAGATAAACAAAATGACAGATTACTTTGAACTCCATGAGATAGATGAATCAGATGTACAAATGAGGTTGTTTGCACAAATATTAATAGGAGAAGTTAAAAAATGGTTCAAAGGTCTTACTGCAGGTAGTATAGATGATTTAGCTATTTTCCACAGATTATTTTTAATTAAATGGGAAAAGAAGAAAAACCCCTTACAAATATTGTCTGAATTTGATGTAATGAAGAGAGCTCCCAATGAGTCAGTACAAGACTACTGCACTAGATATAACAGTGTTTACAATTCAATTCCTACAAATCTAAAACCCACTCCTGACTCTATCTTACTCAAATTACCAAATGGATTTTACACTGACATGGCATATCAGTTGAGAGAAAGAAATTCAGAAAACTTAGAAAGAATGCAAACAGATGTTGTAGGTGTAGAAGTAAACATTTTAGCTAGAAAAGCTAGATTGAGAAATGAGAGGAGAGTAACCATGAAAGAAGAAGCCTCTAGTTCACACACAAAAATAGATATGTTAGCTAATACTTTAGAGAGAATTATGGATAGATTAGATAACATAGAAATAAGACCTCAATGGGATAATCTACAACAAACCAGAAATCCCAATTTTAAGAAAAACATAAATTCAGGAAAGTCAAAAGAATCAGTCCCAGACCAAACAATAAGACCTCCATTTTAGGAGAACTATGCTAAGAGATCTCAAAACAATGTTGAGGATGAGGATACCATAAATTTAATGGGAATAGATGATAATAACACTATCTTTCTCACATAGGAAGATCAAGAGTTATTTGAACTCCAACAACTCGAATTAGATTCAAGGGAATCCTTCGATTATAAACAAGGTTATGATTTTGCCATAAATGAAGTTCACAAGCAATATAACCTTAGGATTAAGAAAAATGCTGAACCTTATACTAAGAAAACAACATAAATTGAAAATAAGAAAATAGTAGAAGCCCCAACAACAAAATTTCTGCAAATTCTCCCTAGGGAAAATAAACAAAACTCTAGTTCATCCAAAAATGTTTCCAATCCTAAAATTTCACCAAGCCCTAATATTGTTGACATTACAGATGAGGTTCCTCAAGCTAAAAAATATTCATAAAAATTTGTTGCTACAAAAGCATCAAATTCTGCTAAAACAACAAACTTAGAGTCTAATATATCCACTGTTGATCCAAAAATCAGCAGATCCAAAAGCTGCCACTGCAAAAACAGCTTCTGACAATTCTAAATCTGAAAAAAACATCTACTACTTCACAAGCCATTCCTGAAAAGAAAACAAAGAGAAATAAAACACAAGAAACTCAAACTGAAAGTGAAAATATAACTGTAGAAAAACAAGATAAACCAACACAAACTACACTTACCAAAGAAGAGTTAATTCAAATAAGTAAATCTCAACCTTCATTCAACATACAAACTGAAATTGCAAAGTTAAAATACAAATTCGTTTAACAAAATGGTAAAGCATGATTTGTATAAATCAAACATCACTGAAACATTAAACATAAATGATGGAGAAGACTCCATAAACTTGAATGATTATCAACTGAGTTGATATTTGGCCCAGATGTGAATGGAAAGCATCAAGATGGATCAGTTCCTCCATTTACATCAGTTTAACCATTTATGATCAAATCTTACACAACACAATGTTAGATTCATGAGCTTCACATAATTTAATGCCCAAACCTATAATGGAAACCCTGAACTTAGAAATTACAAGGCCTTACAAAGATTTATTTTCATTTGACTCAAGCAAAGTAAAATGCCTAGTATTAATCAAAGATTTATGTGTAACACTAGTTCAATTTCCTCATAAGAGTATACTTATGGACATTGTAGTAGCTGATATCCCACCCAAGTATGGAATGTTATTATCTCGCTCATGGGGAGCAAAGTTACAGGGATATCTACAATTGGACATGTCTTATGCTACTATATCAGTTTTCGGTCAACCTAAGAAGTTGTATAGGGAAACATTAATGAAATATATGGTAAGTAATGCAACAAAATCAATAAATTACCCAATTTATGCTACACCTACTGACCTAGATTCATTCATCCTATGTAATGCTGAAACTGATAATGAAATCAAGAATGAACTAAAGGAAGAAAAGAAAACACAAAACAATGATAATATCTTTCATGAATCTTTATGGCATTTAGATGTTGATGGCTCAGTTAACAATTTAGGAGCAGGAGCAGGAGTATGGATAACTAATATAGAGAAAAATCATGCAAAAGGTCATGCTTTTAGATTGAATTTCAAATGCACAAACGATATGGTTGAGTATGAAGCTCTCATTTTGGGACTCCAAATAATCAGAAATTTAGGAGGTAAAAGAATAGCAATAATGGGAGACTCAGAGTTGATTTTAAAACAAATTAAAGGTGAATATTCTATTTATAATCCTAGATCAGGCGTACTAGATTTGATTGATGATTTATTGGAATTTCATTTCTCTATAATACCGAGAAGACAAAATTCACAAGCACATTCTTTAGCAACCTTTGCTAGCACTTGTAATTTACCTTTTTAGCCTAATCATATGTATACTGCAGAAGTAAAGCACAGGCCAATAATCCCAGAAAACCTCAAATATTGGCAGAATTTTACACAAGATTAGCAAATTTATCATTTTATGAATACTGAAGGTGAATTTTAGAACTCTAAAATAAACACTGATTGTACCATAGATCAAGATTTAGACAATAACATTGATTTTAATAATGTAGATGTAAATAAATTAAAGTTTTCTAGACCAAATAAATTCAATCAATCAGATATAGATAAATTGGAGAGAGTATAAATTGATGAGATAATTGATGAAGAATTTGATATATTAAATCTCAAAGATAATTTCTCACCAAAAGGTTTCTCTCCATTAGAAGATTTATTTGACCCAAATGATGTTTCTAGAAAACCCAAAATTGAG
Source organism: Pinus albicaulis (assembly GCA_034641835.2). NCBI lineage: Eukaryota > Viridiplantae > Streptophyta > Pinopsida > Pinales > Pinaceae > Pinus > Pinus albicaulis. The sequence continues at coordinate 449,661,407 of CM076573.1, forward strand.
CCACTTATATCTAACATTACGGAATGCAACATAGGCACAAAACTAAAACCCAAAATGATCAAACTTTCCAAAGCCTTACCTCAACATGAAAAGGAAAAATATATTGCTCTTTTTAAGGAATTCCAAGATGCTTTTGCTTGGAGTTATGAGGACCTTAAATCCTATGATACCAACATAATTCAACATAAAATTCCTGTAAAAGAAGATCAAAAGCCCTTTAGACAAAAGTTAAGGAGAATCAACCCTGTTTTGATGCCCTTAATAGAAAAATAAGTTAAAATAATGTATGATGCAAAGATAATTGCACCAATCATATATTCTGATTGGATTTCTAACCTAGTTCCAAATTATAAAGAAAACAGGAGAGATTATATAATGTGTTGACTTTAGGAATCTAAAAAAAAAAATCCTTAAAATATAATTATCCTTTACCAAAAATGGATCATATTTTACAAAAAGTAGTTGTATCTTCTAGGATTTCTCTTTTAGATGGATTTTCAGGATACTTTTAGTCCAACCAGAGGATCAAGCCAAAACAACTTTTACTACTCCTTGGGGCACTTTTATGTATGTAAAAATGCCTTTTGGTTTAATGAATGTAGGGGAAAATTTTCAAAGAGATATGGATATAGCCTTTGCAAAGGAAATTCATGAATTATTGGTAATGTACTTGGATGACATAACTCTATAAATTCTAAGACTGATTATGAACACTTAGATCATCTTAGACAAGTCTTTATAAAATGCAGAAAGTTTGGCATCTGATTAAATCCTAAGAAAACTTTATTTGGATTAGAAGAAGACAAGTTACTAGGACACGAAATTTCTAAGGAAGAAATTACAATAGATCCTACAAGAATAGAAGAAATTCTTAACATCAATCCACCAAGAAACATAAAAGAGTTACAAGCCTTTCTAGGTAAGATTAAATTTTTAAGAAGATTCATATCCAATTTAGCTGAGATAATTAGAGAACTAAACAACATTCTTAAAAAGGATTTAGTTCTTAAATGGACTATTGAGGCCAAACAATCATTTGAATCCATCAAACATGCCTTAACCAAAACTCCAGTCCTTATAAGTTCTGATTTCAAAAAGGATTTCATCATTTTTTCATTTGCTTCTGAGCACACCATTGCTGCAGTTTTACTGTAGAAAAATGACCAGGGTTATGAATAGCCCATAGATTTCTTTAGCACAACACTTAGAGATGCATATTTGAAGTACAATATCATGGAGAAACAAGCCTTAGCTTTGGTAAAGGCCATTAAAGACTTAAGAGTTTACATTCTCTATTCTCACATTATTGCCTATGTCCCAAATGTTGTAGTAAAAGAAATTCTTACTCAAGATGGTCCTGATGGAAGAAGAGGTGAGTGGATTGCCACTATCTTAGAATATTACATAGAGATAAAATCCAAAAAGTTAATAAAAGGTCAAGGTTTAGCCAGACTCATGGCTGAATCAAATTTTCATGCCTTAGACATAATTTTTATTGCCCAAATAGATGATCAGGAAGAGATGGTGACTCCAGAGATCAGTAAAGCCTTTTTAGATTCACCATGGTATGTAGATATTATATTTGTATTACTAAACTTACAAGCTCCTCCTGGATTATCAAGAACAAAAGCAAGATTTCTAAAGCTTAAGGCAGTAAGATTTTCTATTTTAGACAATGTACTTTTTTGGAAAGATCAAAGTGGGATTTTATTAAATTGTTTGTTAAAAGAAGAATCTGACAAATTATTACAAGAATTTCATGTATATGACTGTGGAGGACATGTAATTTGAAAACTATTGCAAACAAGATCCTAAGAGATGATTTTTACTGGCCTAGTTTGTTTGCAGATGTCAAAAAATATGTGACCTCTTGTCACAAGTGCCAAATATTTGAGGGTAAGAAAAAGCTATTACCCCTACCCTTAAAGCCCATCTCTACAGAAATTCCATTTCAACAATGGGGTATTGAATTTATTTGAGAAATTCACCCCCCATCATCAGCCCAACATAAGTGGATTCTGACAGCCATTGACTATTTTACTAAGTGGATTGAAGCCATACCCTCTAGGAAAGCCACATATAGTGGCATAATATTCTTCCTAGAAAGCAACATACTTTCAAGATTTGGATGTCCCCAAAAGATAATTATTGACAATGCAGCAGCATTAAAATCTAAGAAAATGATTGACTTCTGCCATAAATACCATATTACCCTAGGTCATTCTACTGCAGATTATCCCCAAGGTAATGGTCTAACTGAATCTTCAAATAAGAGCCTTGTAAACATCATCAAAAATTTACTGGAAGATAACAAAAACACTTGGAACAAGAAGTTAGTCAATGCCTTATGGGCAGGTAGACTTACAACTAAAAAATCTATTGGTACAACCCCTTACCAACTTGTTTATGGAATGGATGTTGTTTTTCCATCCTCCCTAGGAGTACTAGTAATGAAGATTATATAAGAGTTACAGGTTGAAACAAATGACATTCGTAGAAGGATCAATCAAACTATTAACTTGCAACAATTACGGGGAGAAGTTTATATCAAGTCTCAACTTATTCATGATAAGATAAGGAAATTTTTTGATAAAAATACTAAGGAAAATGAATTCTACATTGGAGATAAAGTGTTAAAATGGGATTCAAGAAGAGAAGACAAAGGTAAACATGGAAAATTTGATTTTCTATGGAGAGGATCTTATGTGATTTATGGATATAGAGGTAATAATTCTTTCTACCTGAAAGAAATGAATGGATAATCTATGCTAGATGGACTAGTAAATGGCAGAATGTTGAAGCACTACTACTCTCCTGAGATAACAAGTAGTTAGTTTCATTTAATTTGATCATTGTACATATAAATTGAGAAATTTAGATTGGATTGGATGTTTTCCTAAAAAGGTTGAAGCCCAGAGAGAAGGCCCTAATATTTGAGAGGTAAAATATCATAAGTATGAATAATTGCATAGATCAGAAAAATACTTACAGAGTCATCATAGTCAAAATTCAAAGGCTACTAGTCTTGAAGTTCTTGACATTTCACCAGGAAGTGACATCCCCATGTGGAGCCACTATTAGGGTCCTAAACTAATAGGATTCATAATTTTTGAATTGACTTTGATAGTCTTGTAAATATGTACATAGCTTTCTTTTTGCAAGTTGTTTTCCCATATTTGAAAATAATAAAAAATGAAAAGAGGGTAAAAGTCCTAAAAGAAAGATCAAAGGACTTAGAAAAAGAATATACCCTAAGAGAAAAAAGAGATAAAATAAAGACATGAAAGTGAGAAAGTCAAAATTCCACTACTATTTACTTTTACTACAAGAAAAATGATTATGTGCAGATTGTCAAAAAATGCCATAATCCATGATCAGTTAAACAGTTTAATCTTAACTTTTCATGCTTTAAATTTCATGTTTTAGATAAAGAATAAAGATATTTCAAACAATATAAACTTGATAAAGCAGTAGATAATGTAGATAATAAATGAGGAGCTCAACGGTTTAATCTGAGCCCTCTGATGAAATAATGTTAGACTTAGATAGTTTTTTTTATGTTTTGAAAGAAAATTGATTTAGTGTTGCAATTTTAAATGCACCCATGAAAATAAAGTAAAAATGTTAGAAATAATGATGGGTAGGTAGAAAGCAGTTGTGCAAGTGTGTAATAAAGCATCATCGGGAAAAAATTACTAATTTCCCTTCCCCCACAATCATTGAGTATTCTAAACCTTCAATTAAAAAGGCTCAGAGCATTTCTCTGACTTCTGTTGGGACCGGACTCAAGGCTCGATAATTGACTGGTTAAAAATATTGAATTCTTACACAAAACCCATTTTCATCAACATTTACCCTTCATCCATAATCATGATCCCTTTTCATAAGTAAAAACCCATTTTTACTTAGTAAAAGTAAAAACCCTAAAATAATTAACTTCATTTCCTTTGAAAATCACTCTAAACCCATAAAATGCATTTTATCCTAAGTTAAAGTGTGAAAAATACAAAAGGTACAAATTATGCTTTATTCACACTTTACTTAGTGTTAAATCATGTATTTTTATTCATTATATGCATTATCCCTTTATTTCATATTAACTTCTAACTATATTTATTAATTTCCTAAAACTACACCCTCCCATATAGTATTAAATCATTTGTATTTTAATAACCCACAAAACCCAATATTTAAGTTTTAACCAATGTTTAAATATCCCACACGAATAAATATAACCCACCCTTTTATCCCCATTGGTTTAAAACATATCATTAAAATATTCCCCGAACCCCTATGGTTATTAAACAATTATCAAACGTTTAATAACTATATAATAAAATTGCACCCGTGTTGAAATATATGTTAAATGTTTCAATTGGAAACATATAAATCTTATACCCCCTCCCCCCCTTGCCTATCATATAAGCCTAAGATTTAACTTTAAATTTATAACAAACCATAACACCCACATATAATAAAACCCTGGACCCCACTCCAATCCCGATGCACCTTATGCATAGATCTTGACTGTTCGCAATCGAACCCCACGATCCAACGGCGGACAAAAAATATCGCAAATAAATTTTCCCAAGTAAAACAATTTCGTTTCCATGTGAAATGGGAAGTTTTGCCACTTTCTCTCTCCTTGACGTGGCGTCTTCTTATTAGATCACATCTGATCCATTCTAAACCATTTACCACCTATGATGTGCACGATAACCACCAGTGGTTTTTCGCCTTTGGAAACCCAAAACCGTTGTCCTCTTGATTTGACATCCATTTATTGCATGTTATTTTAAACCTAATTTGCCCAATAAACCATGAAATGCACTGTTTTTCCCTTCCTTTGGCGAGAATCCAGTGTATTTGCTATTCAGACATTGAAAACAAATATGTTTCACTGTTTTTGTGCCCAGATCCTGCAAGACTTCCATCTATAGCCATTAAGGATTGCTGAGGAGATTTGAATTGCTCCAGAAACTAGAAAGATTCTACAGAATCTGTTTAAAAGCCTCAGAGACATCCTCAAAGCCCTGTACCTGCGTATAACAGGTATTCCTCTAGAATTTAAGCCTACTATTAGTTTTAAAAAGACCTTGATAAGTAAAAATTCCAGTCAGAGTTTAAAATCATCCAAGGAAGCCTATCAAAAGATCCTATAAAAACATGCCAAACCCTAGCAAACTTCTTAGAGAAACCCTATTTACACTGCGCACTATTTTGAATCAAAATATTGAGTTTATATAGTTTTTCTAAACTGTTTAAATTTCTAAATTGAGACCATAAATGCTCTAAAGGTAGCCAAACCATCCATGCCTAATTTCAAAAGATTCTTAGCCCTGTTATCCATTGAAAAAACCTTAAGGAACCCTTGTTTCTTGTTTTCTAACCAGTGAAGGTCTATAAATCATGTTGGGAGTCCAAAATTGAAAGGAAAAATCCAAGAAAATACCATATTATACCTGTTTTAAAAACCAAGAACTTCTTCCAGAGTTAAAAATACCTCTGCAAACTATTTAATCTTGCAGAAGTAGTCAAAGAAGCCTAAAAGCAGAGTTTTGTAGTCCAAAAAGCCTCAAATTCTCTAAACCTACTCCAACTGCATCTTCCAAAACTGCTATTATCATAAATCCTCTACAACGCCCTATTGTAGACATTGAGCACACTTCATTAGCATATGTTGACTATAAGATAGTAGACCCTATTGTAGAATTCAATTTGTTGGAACTTCACAAATGTAACTATGAAAAATCTTTTGATAATGTTGAAGAAGTTCAAATTTGGGAATCACACTTGCCCAAATATGTTGTTCTAGTTACCCACTCATGCCCTTAGGTCATTAGGTTATGCCATCATCATTATATGCTTGAGCAAAGAGCAATAGTCCGTGCCAGTAAGGAAATACTTTTTACCATTACTGCTGAATCCATTAATCAAATGTTACAACTTAAACCTGATCCTCAAGCAGTTCCTCTATCCATTTAAGCACTTACTCAGTTGTATATTGGCCTTGAATTTCCTAAAAGATTCCAAATCTTCCAAATACTCATGCCCTTATATGTAGAAATTCCTCAAATCAATCCTCCATATTCTACTTCAAGATTTCCAAAGGATTCTAGGCATGTAATTTCTATGTTGTCCTTCATCTTAGGGTACTTTACTGATAAACATATAGATGAATCCATTTTAGGTTTCCTATCCAATTTCACACCAGGAAAACCTCCATCTGTTATCTTTGATTATGTTGGGTATATTGCTGACAATATTCATGACCAATTTGTTAAACTGCCAACTGAAGGAGTGTTTAGATATACATCTTTCCTTTTCCACGTATTCTTATATTTTCAAACAGATAATTTCCAATATCCTTACATAAGCTTGACATAGAAGGAAATCATATTTATGTCATTTTTTGGACCTCTTTAATGTGAAAAGAGTCCACAGAGTTTACCTATGTAGATTTTTCATACTTCTTCATCTATCCATTCATAAAAATGTTAACAAATACTGAACAACCAAGGATACATGATGATATGAAGAAGATTTTATAGTTATCAGAGCAGACCAAGACTGGAGATTGCTATTTGTATGAAAAATATATAGAGATTAGAGTTTTTGGATCTAATTTGTTGCCCTACAAAATACCCAAATATGTACCAATGAGGATTTTTGCCTTGGAGTATATCAGGCAAATATTAAACTCTGATTCTATCAATTTCCTAGCAGCAAAGAATAAAACACAGTTTAAATTGAAGAATCAAGTGGGACCATTCATTTGAAATCATAGAGATGCAGAGGCAGAAGTAGCTAAGAAGTTATTAGAGTACATACATGAAGAGAGTTTTTCTTAGAATTATGATCCACAAGGGATATTGAATAAAATGAGGGTTAAGTGTAAAATAGCACCCTACATTAATGAGAAAAAACCAGAGATAGAGAAATATGCCAATCAGACTGAGTGGATAGAAAATACTTTAGTAGATGTAGTGAAGAAAAGTGATACTAGTCACACTTTACAAATTGCAGATCAAACAGAAAAAGCCACCAAGAGGGTAAGAGAAGAATAAAATTGTGTTGCTGAAACCACTACTGAAACTAGGTTCAAGATAAGATATAATAAAAGGCCCGAAATAGATCCAATGGGTAAAGAGAAGGTAACCATTGATGCTGAAGATACAGATATCCCAAATACCAACACATATACTGCCACTGTTATCAGAAATGAGAAAGTAACAGAGAATATAAATGAAGAACAGGTTGATAATGGAAATGCATAGTTGATAGAGAAACAACAGAACCTGAAAGCATCATCCTCACAAACAGCTGAGGAAAAGGATCTAGATATCAAGGAAAAGTACAAACAGATTAAGTTAAAGAATGAAGAGATTAAAAATGATATTTACTCTCGATATCTGAAACAAACACCAAGAGTTCAAAATAGACTTTTATCTACCTTTGATTACTCAAATAAAAATCTAATCATGTTAGTATTGCAACCTACAGCGAAAATTCCAAAGATAGTTGCAGATTACAAGAATATTGATTGAGAAGTTAAAACATAAAAAATTCATTCTCTTGATCAGATAGAATTTCATAGAAAGAGTTTAGAGATGTTGTATTCTACTGTTACAACCAAAGCTATGAGTGTTCAGAAACTTCAGAACACTATCACAAACATGAAAGCTCAAATGAAACTTGACAAAGCATCCTTATATGCTAAAGATCTCAGAATTAAATATTTAGAAGAATTGGTCTTGTAGGTTGGATATGACCCTGCAAATGTCAAAGCAGCAGAGAAGTTAGTGAAGAAGAAAAATGAGGGCATTGCAGCATTGAGGAAACAACTTAAATTTCCATCAAGTGAACATCCTCAAGCTAAGGAAATAATACAAGGACAAAATGAGAAGGATGACATGATGAATTTGATCTTTCAGCTGACAGCACAGATAAAAAATATGGAGATTCAAATTGATAAGCTTGTCCATGAAAAAGAAACACCAAAAACACCATAAATTCCTTCAGTTATTCCTATGGTCACTACAGCTGTGCCATCAACTCTATAAGAAGAGTTGGCACCCAAAGAACCACTAGCTATAGCAGTGCCAGTGACATCATCTACAACATCAGCTACAGAGTCATCCACTACAGTAGCTCACTGTATAGATGAGGCCAACAAACTAGTGAAAGCTATGCAATAAATGTCACTTTAGACAAGTGAGATTAATAGATTGAAAAATATGGTTGATAACCTTGAAAATACAAAAAAGTTAGCTCAAATAAATGCCAAAACACATGAACAAAAGTATATTATACTAAATGAAGAATTGAAGAAGTTATAAAAGGAATTAATATTAAAGGAACAAATTTTATATGTAAAAAATCATCTATGGAACAAGATCATTGAAGCCATCAATGATGTGTGGCCCTCAATTCAACTGATTTTTGAATAGAGAGATTTAATCAAGGCAGCATTATTAGAAATTTAGAAGACTAAAGATAAACTTGATAACAAACCAGAGGAAGTAATAGAATTGATCAAGTTTCTTAATAGCAAAAACAAGCAAGAGCTAGAATAACTTGAGATTACTGACAAGATTGAAACTATCCTTGAGATAAGGAAAGTCATCACCAAGAAGAACCTGATGAAACAACTTGAGGAGAAGTGTGAGAATATGAACATCACCATAACGAAATTCATTGTTAAATTTGAAAATCTTAGGCAAAGAAGCCTGCCTAAAATTTTGGTTATCAATGATAGGCTTATGCCTCAGGAAGATTATAACAAAAAGATCAGAGACTTGCAAAGGAGCAAGTTGAATAGATAGGTAGACAAGGCATTCCAACAGGAAAAGTCTTACTCAGAAGCTTTGAGGATTTATTTTATTTGTAGCATGAAATAAGACACTTGTTTGTTATAAAACCAACCTTTCCATGTATACAGAAGCAGATGAGAATTTCAGGAAGTTAAAGAAGATAAAAATTCCAAATGAGGAAGCTTGGCAGTCACTTACAGATTTACTGTGAAAGGTAAAAGGCAGAAAGGTAAAGGCATAAAAACAATTTGCTAATTTTCAGTCAAAACAGATTTTGTTACAGCAATAAACATTTTTTACAGTGGTCAAAGTGTATCTGAGTTTAAAGAGTATCAGAGATTAAAGAGAATCAGAGTGAAAGAGTAAAAGATAAAGCATATCAGATTTCAAAATAAACTTGAAGATATCTGAGCCAACAAAGAGGACACCAAGGCAGCCAGCTACACCTAATCCACAATTAGTTTTTATTTTATTTGGATAGATAGGATAGCTTGCTGATTTGTTAAGCAATTGTCTCTACTTTGTTGTAAAGATATTTCTATTTTCCTTAGATAATTCCTAGAATCATTCTAGGATATTTTGTAAACAATTATGTATAAATACTTCATATTTAGAAGTATTATTGTGGAATAAATTGTTGAAGATTTATATAGTCATTTTTTATTGGACTTGAAGGCTTTTCTGTTTCAAATTTTGAGTACTAGAATGGATAAGATCAACTAGCATCATATTTCAAGATTTATGCGATGAACTATTGAAGTGAAGTATTTCCTTCTTGTCATTGTTTATCTTTCTTTGTTACATGCATCCATTATGTGTTCTAAATTTGAATGAATAAACAGGAGTATTACTTCAGGATTTTCTAAAAGCACCCTGTCTTTACTGTTTATCATTTCTATGTTTTTTGCTGATTTCTAGAGTAAGGAACCCTTAATTGCTCCCTCTTTCGTTTGACCTCTACATACTACTTCTCTTTTCTAGATCAAAGAACCTTTCATTGCTCTTTATCCTAATCATATCACCTCACCAAATAGCCTTCCAAGATCTTCATGGGTTATCTATCTTGCCCTGAAAACATTTGAATTCTTGACCTTGATCCTAGTTCTACCTACTTGATTTTTGATTCCTTAGCCCAATGGAAAAACATACTTCCCACTATCCATACCATTAGGTGATTTTTCCCACCAAATCAATCAAACCAAAACCAAATTGCACAATCATAACTAGCCTAATATTTTATAAATCAAACAAAGTTAAATATTATAGAGAGAGCCCTCTCTGAACCCTAAGAAGGCTAAATCTTAGAGTTTAAAAGTTGGTCTGTGGTTACCTCTAGTGTTCTTAGATTTTAAACCAAAATCTCACAACTTTAGAATTACTAGAGTGATAACATAATGGCGACCATACTGGGGACTAACCAATCCTTAGTCATAAAATAAGTCTTAAAGAAACCTTTTTCATCATATTTTTTCCTTTAAGACTGTTTTATAAGTTGTGAGTATTATTTTTATCAAAAAATTTGTAATTCTGGCTTCTAGGAAAGTTTATTATACCAGGTCTAACCCGCATCCTAAACCTGTTGTTATAGTGGACAACCTAGACATAATTGGAAAAAAGAAAAAATAGATAGAAGATTTAGATGTTAAAATTTCATTAAATAGTGTCAATTCATTACCAAAAGAATTAGTGAGTTTACAGGATATAGAGTTTGATTTGAAATTTGAAAATTCTTTGTTCAGAAGAAAATCTGAAAGTAATTTAAGTATTGTTGTTTTAGACCTTGTTTTTATTTCATTTTTGGAAACAAAATAGAAAAATATTAATGTAGATTCTGAATTAAAGAAAATCAGAAATCAAGAAAACCTTGAAGAGATTAATGCCACTATTCTTAAAGAAATTGATGAAGCCATAGAATTATCCCAATTGTTAGCATATACATCTAAACCTTCAATTCCTCATTTAGATACCACTACATCATCTATAGTTTCTACTACCATCCAATATTCAGATCCATTTAGTCTTAGATTACCCTTACAACCTAGAATATTATTTCCTTCATCCACTAGTTTGCCTTCCATGTTCTCAAACACATCATGCTCATTTCCTACTAGTTCCTCATATATTCCAGTTTCACTTCCTAGTACCTCCATTTCATCTTTTAGTTCTTCCATTGATTTTTCTAGTTCAACATTCTATAATCCAGTTTCATCAGTTTCTTCCTCCATTTCAGCCCCAAGCACTTCCACTTTACCTTCTAGCCATCTAGAATTCAAGCTATGGCTGCCAGGTATGCTCCCCTAGTTCTTCTAGGACAAATTCATGACATGCCCCAAGATTACCAAAGTAAAATACCACAGTTTTATGCTAATACACAGTACATTGCACATAAGCACATAAACAAAATGACAGATTACTTTGAACTCCATGAGATAGATGAATCAGATGGACAAATGAGGTTTTTTGCACAAATATTAATAGGACAAGTTAAAAAATGGTTCAAAGGTCTTTAGTGTTTATCATTTCTATGTTTTCTGCTGATTTCCAGAGTAGGGAACCCTTAATTTCTCCCTCTTTCGTTTGACCTCTGCCTACTACCTCTCTTTTCTGGATCAAATAACCCTTCATTGCTCTTTATGCCAATCATATCACCTCACCAAACAGCCTTCCAAGTTCTTCATGGGTTATCTATCTTTCCCTGAAAACATTTGAGTTCTTGACCTTGATCCTAGCTTTGTCTGCTTGATTTTTGACTCCTTAGCCCAATGGACAAACATATTTCCCGCTATCCATCCCACTAGGTGATTTTTCCAACCAAATTAATAAAACCAAAACCAAATTGCATAATCATAACTAGCCTAATATTTTATAAATAAAAAAAAGTTAAATCTTATAGAGAGAGCCCTCTCTGAACCCTAAGAAGGCTAGATTTGTAATATTCCAAAAATTTAGCCTCCAAGCTAAATGGAATATTATAGTTGTTTTATCACTAGGTCGATAAATAAATGGGTGTGGAGGCCCATAAGTCTCTTGAGTAGCAATAAAAACACTCCTAATGTGAAATGAGGAAGAATAAGCAACTGGATTAAGCACCTTTGGGTGTGAACAAGGGTTGGATCATGTTGATTCAGTCAACTTTGACCAAGTCAACAACGTTGTCTAGATACATTGAATCTCCTTGATGAACAATAGAGTTTTAGTGGAGGAAAGCTTGCATGAGCTTGGTGGCAAATATGGATGGGACCCAATGTGGAGAGGTTCTCATGCTATATATGGAGAGGATAACAACCATTGTTATTCATGTTTTGATTACCATTGCTATTGGTATTTTTAGACTTTGCTTCCTCTTGCTAGTTAGCAGGGCTGCAGTGCTATTTAGCACAAGGATGTTCCTGATCAGGAATCCCTACCTCATCCTCAAGGAGGGAGAGGTTCTTTGGGCTACATTTCCTCATTCTAAAATTTTGTCCAAGCTACCTCCTTCAGCTATGTTAGCCATCAGTGAATTTTTTTCATAGAAAATGATGGCTAAAAACATGTCCTGAGCCTTCAAGGAATCATTTTCATAGAAAATCATTCATTCTTGAAGTCTGTTGTTCCTTACCAGTTGTTGTTCCCTAAATTTCTGTTCCTTAAGAACTGTTGTGCCTTAAAAAGTAGTGTTGTTCCCTTCAAAACTGTTTCCTAAACATCCCCATTTTTGTCATTTCATTCACTCATTTTTACCTTTATTTATCCTCTATTTTTCCTTGAAAAATCACCTTTCCTCCTTCTAATTTTCCCTTCATTCTCCTCAAAAGCCTTCGAAATCCCTTTTGAACCATGAAATCCCGTTTTTTTGGTTTAAAACCCTTCCTTTTTACTCCATCAAAACTTGAAAAAAAACTTAAAAACCCTCAAAAAATTCTTCTGCCCTTTTAAAGCCTTAAGCCCCTTTTTTTCCCAAGTCTTGGCCCTTTTTCCGCATAAGACCGTGTGCCCATGACCAAAGCGCTAAGCCCATCAACATCGACCTTTTCTCTTTCCCCGCAACCTTTTTTCCCTTGAAATTTTTTTTCCGCCGATGTGATGTTAAACCCCCCCCGGCCGATGCGATAAGGCATTATCTCTCTGCCCCTGGTCACATATTGCAAAAATGGGATCGTGTCTCGGGCCTTACCTTAGCCCTCATCGCGTCGCTCCATCAGCTTATGCCTTTCCTTTTCTTTTCCCTTCCGCATCAATGTGCCGATGCGATAAGCTCCCCCCTCTTCAACCCCTAGTCACCTTATCCCTCCACAAAGACCGTACCCCAGCGCCTATGGTAAACACCCATCGCATTGGCATTTCCATGAAAAACCTATTTTTTTTCATTATATTTTGCCCACTCCGATAACGATATCCCGATAAGATCTACACCATAGATCCATAGGATCTAATGGCCCACGTTTCACCTTATGATCTCCCGAAACCTTTCTATCTATTACCCTCCTCACCAATCTCTGTCATTTATTTGTTTTAATCCAACAGTCATCATTGATACCGACACCCAATCTCATCAAGGGACCTACCATCCACTACATAAAGCACCTGCCCTATCACAAGCTGTGACCTGGTTCCCACTTTCTCTCTACCCGAGCAACTTTTCCATCACGATTGGTCCACACCGTTAGATCCCGTCCCCTTCATCCGATGGTTGTTGTTACATATCACGCAATTTTCACAACCAAATTTTAACACTCCAAAGTCACGCAATACCACCGGTATTGCAAAGGGCCATGTGGCGCGATATAATTGGATCACATTCGATTCATCAAAAACCACTTACTACCCAAATTGGACGCGAAAACCATTCGTGGTATTTCCAAAACTACTTTGCTCGAATTCGTGCCAAATGCCAGTTTTAAACCTGATTTTCACTGATTTTCTTCATAACACCGCTTTTGCCTACATATTCACCCTTCTGCACTGCTCCTCTACCTCTGATAGCCTCTGCATGCATTTTTTCCCTCCCTCGCAGGATTTTATAATAAATTTGTGGTTTTTGCAGGTTTGGATAACATTTTTTAAGGCCAAGAGCCTTCTCGTGGTTCAATAAACAGCGCAGCTAAAGATTTCCCAACTCTGAAAACCTAAAGTGCTGCTGAATAAAGCTTCCAGGGTGTACATTCAAGCTTTTAATCCATGTTTCATCAACACAGGTTATTCAAATAGAACTTTCAACATGCCAAGGTACCTGTTCACAGCAGAGAAGAGATCACGCATAAAAGATGGAAGGATTAATGCATAAAGCTGAAGATTAAGGGTGTAACCCTACAATTAAAGGAACCGGCTTAAAGCACCAAAGCCTAATTCATTTGAAAAGGTAGAAGGCAGATGACACATCCCAAAACACTAAACACAATCAACATATAAGGATTGAAGACCCCAAAGTGATTGATCAAGGCCCTAAAGCAGAATCAAAGTTATGACAGTGTTTTAAAGATACGAAAACAGACAGATTAGTAAACGAAGCCTCTAAATGCCACATAATCGAGTCTATTAATCTTCAAAATACCAATTACAGACCTTCCACCTAAAAAGGCACGCATATTAATTACACAATTAGAGATATTTCTAAAGACAGCTCAGGATTAATTGCCAGCCTAAAAAAATCCCCCAAAGTCAAAAAAGGTGACTGAAGTTGATGAAATTTAATGTAATAATCAATTATCAAATTTAATTCGTGTCATTCCTTCTCCATTTGGCCCTTCAAAGGCCGAGAATATCTTACTCTGCATTACTTGAACAGATGAACCCTTCTTACACTCCACCTCCTCATTCTTCTATAAATACTTATGTAGAAGACAGTATAGAGGTTGGTATATGGATATTTGTTGTGTATAAATAGATTTTTAAGATTTTGTAGCTCTGTTTTGTAATTGAAGACACATAAGCTGAGATGAGAAGTTTGAAGCTGTAAAGACCCACTGGAGTTGACGATTGTAACTGGTTTGAACATCAAATACAAATAACTGATCTATGGGATCCTGGTCTATGTCAATGGTGATGTGTTTCTCACTGTAAATTGTTATTTTTTTATTGTTTCCATTCTGTCCACTTTTCTTTGATAAAGAACAACAAACGTAGATTAGGATTTACTTCTGAAGTACCCTAAATCTCACTGATAAATCTTTATCCTTTATGTTTTCTTCTAAATGTGTTTTGAAGGTAATTCAATAAAGTATAACCAGTGAAGTGTTGGTAAGCCCATTTTTCCTGAGTACAACTTGAGATATTGTATTTGAATGTTCTTGAAAAGTCTGCTAATTAAATATTGAGCTAGAGAAGTCTATGGTTAGCCTTGTCCTCTAGTTTCTTCTCCAACAGTTGCTTTGAAAAGTTCCCTTCAGAGTATGTTGAAAGCAGGCTAGTTTAAAAGTACTTACCTGATCTTAGACTACTTTTTATGTTTATCATGAATGTTTTCCTTTGAGAATATGTTGAAAGCAGGCTAATTTAAAAGTCTTTACTTGATCTTAAGATGTTCTCTGTTATTAAATGTTTTTTCTCGAAAGTATATCAAAGCAGCTTAGTTTAAAAGTACTTACCTGATCTTAGGTTAGTTTTGTGTTTTTCCCTTAAGTGCATGTCCAAAGCAGGATATTTAAAAGTACTTACCTGATCTTAGACTGTTCTTTGTTTCTTCATGTGTTTTACTTCTTTCATTTCATTTCATGTCTTACTGTTTCATTCCATTAAATCAACTTAAAGAGATCCTTTGACATGGATGACTTGCCCCATGAATCACTCTTGAAAATTGCTATGCAATTAAATCCTATTATGACTCCATAGCCCAATGGATTGATGTTGTTCCTTTATTGTCTTATCAACTTAACATTTCTTCATTTACTTACACCTTCACCCTTCATACAGAGTTCCTTCATCTTCATGTTATCCTACCCAACCAAACAAAAAAAAACAACCTTGTTCTTCATAACTAGCCTAAAATCATACTTGAAGCCTTAAAGATCATATATTTGAACTCATACATAGAGAGATCCCTCTTTAAATCTAGGATGGATGGGTCCTCAAATTCCAAAGTGGTTTCATGTAGGCTCTACAACATTTGTACTTGCCAATCTTGCAAACTACGGAGGCCTAACATACTGGCGACCATACTGGGGAAGCTTCTGAGTAAAATCCTTAAAACGAAACACTTAGTATTCAGTCAAGAAAGAATAGCTTTCTTCAAGCACTAGAAAGCTTATTGGTGATCATGATAGGACTTGTCTAAATCAGTGGAAATCTAAGTTCTTCTTAGGATTCTAACAGACCCTTATCAAACTGTGAAGAAAAAAGCTAGTTAGCCACAGAGTAAACTCTATTTGTCTCATCACCGTAGCTAAGTGATGAAACAAATTTAGCACACTCTCATAACCCACAGGACTATATAAAAACTCAGAAAAACCCAAAAACATTTCAGATTGGTATTCAAACCTATTAGTGGTGGTGGACCATAAAAAATTTTACCTTTTAAAAAGTTAAAAATTTCCACTTGGTGACTCCACAATCCTGAAAAAACCTAAAGACTGCACTGTGAGACCCTTTTCTATCATAACATAATACAAACTCAGCTGAGGAAACTTAGATGGTTACGTTTTCTTTGTTAAAAGATCAGTTAGCCTACTAAATATTGTCATACTTGGTTGAACTTTTTTTATCATCAGGTTTGAAAACACCACATAGTGGCTTCTAAAAAGATTCATTATAGAGCCCATCCTGACCTAAATCCTCCTGAGACAGTTGATAATCTAGAAATTAACCTTAGGAAGTCTCCGAAGCCTAAAACTTCAACTGTTGTCGGACCAGTCCATAGAGCTAATTTTGTTCCTAAAAATCTCTTAGCTCTGAAAAATACACAAGTTGACTTAAGAAACCCATTCAGAACTAGGTCACTTGATAATATAGATCAGATAGACTTTGAGTCTTCACACTCACCCCAACATAGTCGTGAGAACACTGTTAGCAGAGAAACTACCCCACATGATTTGCATTTCCATCATAATTTTGGTTTCTCTCATCCAAGATCTGCTCAACAGTCTTTTGCTAGTCCATCCACTTCTGTTATCCATACTCCCACTATTCAAGCTACTCCATTCCATCATCCCCCTCCCATCTTATATCCTCCACCTATTAAACCCCCATTTTTTCCACAGCATCCTATCATGGCAACATGGTATGCTCCTCTGATCCTTCCTTTACCTTTAGTCAATCTGCCACAGGACTATTAGTCCAAGATTCCATTATATGATGCTAGTGGTGCTACTACTGCTTCACAACATGTGGACAAGATGAATGAATATTTTGATAGAAATGAGATAGATGATGAAACTATCAAACTCAGATTGTTTTCTCAAAGCTTAGGGGGAGAAGCAAGAAAGTGGTTCAAAGGCTTAACCCCCAATAGTATTAATGACCTCCTGTAATGTTCCAAATTTTTCTTCAATAAATTGGAACATTAATTTTTGTCTAAATTCATTTAGGAGATGAATAATTGGGAAAGGAAGCCCAATAATAATTAAAACATAAATGAAATCCCTCTAGTATGAAAAGGGATCAGCCATGGAACTAGATTTCACACCCCATGTGTGAAAAGAGACATTTGCAAAGAGATTTGACCAAGTCAACCAGCGCAAGGTATGAGGGGGAAAGCACTACATGGACAACATGTAATATTCCCAATTAGCAATGGTTAATTGGAATATTCGATTTGGTCAATTTTTCCTTATGTAGTTATATTATGAGTAAAAGTGAGTAAAGGGAGGTGACATTGGTGAAGGTGGTCGTAGGGAAATTGTGCACGCAGTAAAGGGAGGTGACGTTGGTAAAGGCGGCTGTAGGGATTGAGAGAGGAAAAAGCTATATAAAGATGATAGCCTCCTCATTTTGACATAATTGGAGTTTATGCATTTGAAGCTGGTCATTGCGACTTTGAGCATGCTGCTGTTTAGCCTGTTTGCAACGCTGTTTAGCGCATTGAGTGTTTCCGTTCGGTGGGGGACTTCGAGTGCCTACTTGGGTGAGGTAGTCCCATTAGTGTTGTTGTAGGAGGATTGATTTTCCGTATTTGTGGAGGAGAAGTACGTATATTGAATGTGCGACATCTGTGAAGGAGCAGCGCGTTTATTGACTACGCAGTCCTAAGCGGGAGGACGCAGTCCATATTGGGAAAAGCTCCGATTGGTATTCTTGGAAGATCTTGGTCTATTGGGGATTTCTCGATGAGCGGGTGATCATATTATTGAGGATCCCATATAGTGGTGGCGTGATCATTGGGAGGAAAGCACAGATCTGCAAGGAGGTGTTTCCAGACAGCTACATGGAAGTTTTCAACAGCTGGAATGCAAATCTGAAACACAGCCATCCCATGCAGAGTTCTGAGAATATTTCTTAACTTGCCTTGTGCAAGTTTAGGTGTAATCGATTTGATCACCTATTATACTCCTCTATATTTATCAGAATAATAAAATGGCTCAGCGTTCTCTTGGTATTTCTTGAGTATCTGTGCATGATTTATATACACGCTATTGTATGTTTGCATTTATGTTATTCCTTCCCTTTTGCATTTCGATTTCTGTACCACTTGTTGTGTTTTCCCCCACACTCTTAGACAGAGTCTGGAAAGGGCCAGAGAGCCTCCAAATCTCATCCTCTTTTCAGAGGTTAAATATCTGGTAAATTCCCTCCTAGTCCATCTCTGGTTAGAGATATCCCTAAAAAGGGATATTACAGTGGTATCAGAGCATAGATCTGGCTCAGCCTGTAGAGCTAGTTGTCTATGTCACCGGGAGAAAAACCCTACATCTGCCACAAAGGTAGGAAGTACAGAGATATTGAGCGTAGGTTGGAGAACACCTACGGAGAGGGAGACTGTGGTGGACGTAGAACAGGAGGATCCTGTGGTATATGCAGAGCAGGGAGAACCGATGGCAGAGGATAGTGATGCAAAACAGTTTGGGGAAGCACTCCTCAAATTAGTGCAGGATCTGGTGAGGCAGATAGAAGTAATGGGTCAGAGATTCACTGCTGTGGAGGCTAGACAGCGTGAAACCCCAAGGGGTTTCCAGGTTGGTGAGGGGTTGGGCACAGCCCACCATTTGCAAGAGCGGGTTGCCACTCCGCACCAGGCATCACATGCCCCCACTTGTTCCACTACGCCCACTTTTTTGAGTGCATACACTAGGGTAGGAGCATAGGAGAAGCTAGAGCCTGACCTCATAGGTGATTATTTTGCTGAGTACCAGGCATTTGGGCAGGAGTTCAGGGATTCCATTTTATTCAAAGACTTTGTTCAGATCAAGCGGGATAGTAGACCCCATGACCATCATAGAGGGCACCGACATTATCATGATGGAGATACCCAGCGTACGGCGAGCCGATTCCATTTGCCTATGTTTGATGGATCATCAAACAGTTCGGCAAAGTCTTCGAGTGGTAGCAGCTTTCTTGGCTCAGCCTGTGAGTCTAAGCCCAAGAAGATCAGAATGTTGAAAAATATGAGTTTATTTTCATCTATCTTCATATCCAGAGGGGACATCTCCAAGGAGGTCAAGAAGACTAAAGAAGAAGAAGAGGAAGTACCATGCACTTCCTATTCTCATCAAGAAGAAGATATTGCGCATGGAAGATACTTGGATCATCAGATCCTCAATGATTACCTTAGATCTCAACCTAGAGCCTTCAGGGAGACTACAGATTTTCCTCACTTCATCCAGCTGAAGGAAGAGAAGAGACCATATATCAGAAAAGAAATCAACGACAATAGATTTATGTTGTCTACCTTTGATGGGTGATCTAATGCAAGAACTTGGGTGAGAAAGTTGGAGGCATTTTTCCTACTACATCCTATAGCAGGGAAAGAAGCTGTTGAAATATTAGCGCTGTACTTGGAGGGTGAAGCCTATGATTGGTGGTGCAGCCACTTGAGCCATGCAAGGGTGAAGACTTTTGCAGATTTCACTCAAAGTTTGATCCAAACCTTTGATGGAGAAAGAGCAAAGAAAGAAAAGATCACATCACCTCTTGAGGAGGCTTGTGATAACGCTGTCACACTCATGGAGGAGTAGCCACATGCATCAACAGTTGGGGTAGCTAACACTTTTGAGGAAGGGACTCTTGCATCCTTGCAAGAAGTTCCAAATGCACATCAAGGTATGAAAAGATTTCCACATTCCATTGTTGCAGCAAATTCTTTTGATCAATGTGGAGATTTACTTTTGCATGACCAAGGGTCAAATCCCATTGCTACTATAGAGTAGCTTGGTTGCACTGCACTCTGCAACATGGAAACACTCAAGAATGAATCAACCCATTATTCTAATGGGCCATTGTTGGATTGTACATCACATTGGAGGTCTGGGTTTGAAGCCTTGAAGATTGATGGTAGACATCTTGGAGTAAGAAACCCTTTCTCCCTTCAAGATGACACTTTCTCAATGAGCTCCTCTCAACTCAAAAAGGAAATTCTAATTTCATATCCAAGAAATCATTTTTTTTGGAAGACTATTCATAAAAATGAGGTCTCAAGGAGAGATCTCATCAGAGGTGCACTTCAACACACCATGGAGTGAAAATATTTTCTTCCTTTCTCACAAGAGTAGATAGAAGATGGAGGACATCTTAAGATGGATAACGTCTCTCATGCCTGTGTTGGACATTCCTTGAGCCATACACATCATGATGGGAGGTTTTTTTCCTACCACCTATTTGATTCTTGATAGGGTCTCATTGATCCTTGAGAAGCTTACATTTCAAAATCCCATGAATTGCAAAGACAGGAATTTGATTTGGGAGGATGGTAGCC
Source organism: Pinus albicaulis (assembly GCA_034641835.2). Taxonomy (NCBI): domain Eukaryota; kingdom Viridiplantae; phylum Streptophyta; class Pinopsida; order Pinales; family Pinaceae; genus Pinus; species Pinus albicaulis. The sequence goes on from CM076573.1 coordinate 449,682,041, forward strand.
CTCATGGGAGGAGTACCAAGATAAGGAGAAGAAGGAGGCATCCACAAGTGATTGAGTGGATTTGGTTGATGAGCAAGGAGCTAGGAGGCTACTTGTAGATATATGATACTGGGTAGCAGGAGGCTTGGTTGCACTGGTTACTCTTGAAAGAGTTTGGCCATCGCTTGGAAAACACTCTAATTACATCATTGAGCAGCATAGAGTATGGATGCGTGGTGTTGATGTGATACTCATATCATTCATCATGTCTTCATCACGTGATCGGTATGATGGAGGTATGGGGAGGCAGAAAAATGTCTTGTTGCTTTGCCTGTTTCTGGGAGAGCAAGAGCAGATTTGCTCTCACACTTTGCATAATGCTACAGGAAGAGGAGATGGCATTATCTATTTGGCCTTTGATGATTTGGGAGCTCTTCCATCTTGGGGAGTATTCCATATTTGTTTCAGCATTATTAGAGGAATCTTTGACAAGGAGCATGTCAAAGAACAATGTTTGGTATTGGCAGGGGCTTATTTTCATAAGCTCATAGCACTATCACTTTGGAGCAAAGCCTTATGGATGAAGTGTGCCCAGTGGAAATGTGGAGGATCCATAACCCACAGGTTCTAGGATCATTTCATATTTATTGCACTTGATGATAAAAGAGGAGGTAATGATGATAGAGCCATCTACCACTATGGCATATTCTTCTTGACTTGGGTTTCCAAGCATGAGGAGGATTATCTTCTTGCAGCACATGGTTAATTCTTATTCATAGCATGCCAAAAAACTATGGAGGACTCATTTATGGACCCATGTACCATGTTACTTCCAGCATATGGTGAGGAGTTTGTTTATACGTTCATTGATTTGCACACTCTTACCAATCTTATGCAGTGCATTGCTTCACAAGAGGGCAAGCTTGTCATATTGGTCCATGAGTTATATTGGGCCAATCTACATGATGGAGGTAGCCATCTCTTTTGTGGCCATGGGAAAATGTTTTATCATCACATGTATGTTCAGCTTGTGCACTCTAACACGAGTCATATGAAGACATGCATGATTAACCATGTAAGAAGAAACATTTTTCCATGTACTTTTATCAAGCAGCAACTTGTAAAACTACGTTGTACTTGTTTGAGAAGCTATTGGTACCTTCTAGCATCACTTGAAACCTTCAACATTTTCTTCATATCATTGCTGATCATGACTTCATATGTTGATATAGATCATATTTTTCAAGGGAGCATGATTATGAGAGTGACACATGATATGGATGTGTCCTTGAGTGGGGAGAATTCCCACATTTTCTGCACTACATGTTATAATGGGGGCATGGGAGGAGATATAGTCACCACAGTCACATGTTTGCTTCCTTTTGAGGTGGGCCATGAGGCTGATATTTATCCATTGTACAGCCATGGGCAAGTGCTTGATCGTGTATTGTTTTTACATTCAGTCATTTACTATCCTTTAGTAAATGTGATGAATCTTGTACATTGCTCGCCATGTAATTTTCTGAAGTTGCAGTGGGTGGAACTGTGTTGTATCCTTGTGAGATAGTGTTTGCATCATGCATCATCATTTAAAACTTGCAACAAACTTCTCCTTGGGATATTCTCTGATGACCATGTCCTATTCATCATGGATAATATGTTTTGGGCCCACCTATTCTTCATTGTTGGAGGAGAACTCTTTGGAGGATTTTTCTTCATTTTTCCATTTGAGGGGAATAATTTTGTAGCCTAGAATCAGCATACACTCTACACTTGTCATGAGTGGAGAGAATCAGTCCACCTTCATTACCGGAGCTTGAGGTGGAAGGAGATTTTCAGGAGTTACCTTGTTGGGAGGTGGCTCATTTTGTTTGGATGATTGCTTGGGGATGGAGGATCCACATGAGGGAGATGTTCCTCGCCATATTTTAGACTCCATGCCATGAGTGGAGGCTTTCCAGTTCTATCCTTGCATTTGCTTGGGGAAAAGCAACATTTGGGAGGGGAGGACTGTAATGTTCTAAATTTTTCTTCAATAAATTGGAACATTAATTTTTGTCTAAATTCATTTAGGAGATGAATAATTGGGAAAATAGGCCCAATAATAATAAAAACATAAATGAAATCCCTCTAGTATGAAAAGAGATCAGCCATGGAACTAGATTTCACACCCCATGTGTGAAAAGAGACATTTGCAAAGAGATTTGACCAAGTCAACCAGCGGATGGTATGAGGGGGAAAGCACTACATGGACAATGTGTAATATTCCCAATTAGCAATGGCTAATTGGAATATTCGATTTGGTCAGTTTTTCCTTATGTAGTTAGATTATGAATAAAAGTGAGTAAAGGGAGGCGACGTTGGTAAAGGTAGCCGTAGGGATTGAGAGCGGCCAAAGATATATAAAGATGATAGCCTCCTCATTTTGACATCATTGGAGTTTATGCATTTGAAGCTGGTCATTGCGACTTTGAGTGCGTTGGCTGTTTAGCCTGTCTGGAGTGCTATTTAGTGCATTGAGTGTCTCCGTTGGGAGATCTCGCCCTCAGCCCCGAGGGACTTCGAGTGCCTGCTCGGGTGAGGTAGTCCCATCATTGTTGTTGTAGGAGGATCTATTTTCCATATTCATGGAGGAGTAGCGCGTCTATTGACTGTGCGGCATCTGTGAAGGAGCAGCGTGTTTATTGACTGCGCAGTCCTGAGCGGGAGGACACAGTCCATATTGGGAAAAGCTCTGGTTGGTATTCTTGGAGGATCTTGGTCTGTTGGGGATTTTTGGATGATAGGGTGATCATATTATTGAGGATCCCAGACAGTGCTGGCGTGATCATTGGGAGGAAAGCACAGATCCGCAAGGAGGTGTTTCCAGACAGCTACACAACCGTTTTGAGTAGCTGGAACACAGAACTGAAACGTGGCCATCCCATGCAGCGTTCTTAGAATATTTATTAACTTTCCTTGTGCAAGTTTAGGTGTAATCACTCTGATCACCTATTGTACTCCTCTATATTTATCAGAATAATAAAATGGCTCAGTGTTCTCTTGGTATTTCTTGAGTATCTGCGCATGCTTTATATACACACTATTGTATGTTTACATTTCTGTTATTCCTTCCCTTTTGAATTTCAATTTTTGTAACACTTGTTGTGTTTTCCCCCACACTCTTAGATAGAGTCTGGAAAGGGCCACATAGCCTCTAGATCTCATCCTCTTTTCAGAGGTGAAATATCTGGTAAATGCCCTCCCAGTCCATCTCTGGTTAGAGTCTGCTTGTGTTTTAGAGATATCCCTAAAAATGGATATTACACCTCCAAGCTCTCCATCAATCATTCTTAAACAAATGAGAAGTCAGAAAAAACCCTTTCCAAATTCTTTCAGATTACAACAACCTCAGAAGAAACACTAGGGAAAGTGTTCAAAATTATTGCACTATATTCAATAGTGTTTATAATGCATTACCCCTAGATTTGAAACCTCCACAAGGCTCAGCTTTGGCTAAATTTCTTGAAGGATTTGATCCTGAAATGGCCTATCAGCTAAGAGAAAGAGATCCCTTAACTTTGGAAGACATGCAGAAGGGAGTTCTAGTTGTGGAAGTAAATCTAATTGAAAAAAGAGCTAGGATGAGGAATGAAAAGAAAGTATCATTTAGGGAAGAATTTGCACCTTCCACATCTAGTTCAAAAATGGAGAGAATGATGGAAGAAATGATGAAGAAAATGAGCATGCTTGAGAGAACACAATCTAGAGAAAATCAATCAGCTCCCCAAAACAGAAATCAATCTCAGAATCAAAACTTTAGGCGAAATCAACCTCAAAACAAACAAAGAGAGGATGATCAACAGATCAGACCTCCTTTTCAAGAAAATTATGTGAATGAAGATGAAGAAACCAATGAACAAATAGAGAATGACAACATAAACATGCTGGGAGTAAGCAATGAGGATTCTGATTTCCTCCATGAAAGAAAAAAAGGTCTATATACACCTTACGATGACAGAAGACAACAAACTGATTACTATGAACACTACTCTGAAAATTTCATCATAGGATCACCTAAACAATATGACTTGAGAAGTAAAAATAATCAAGAGACTCCCAGGAACAAAACCTGTGATAAATATGCCAAAAAAGCCCTGAATATGTACCCAAATAAACAACTAAAACTCACAAAACGGTGGTTGTAAATTCTGATTTAAACGAAGGGAAAAACACTCTAACCAATGAAAAACACAGAGTGTTAACCCCAGTAGCACTAGCACTTCAGCTAATGCTCCTGAAAAAACTATCCTAATTACTATAAATAATAGAAATCAGCAAGCTGATTTTGCTGATGACTCAGTGAACAAGAAGGCTAAATTAAACATTTTAAAAAACCAGATTCCTTTTAGCCTTGAGAATGAAATTTCCAAAATAAAAATCTCTATCCCACTCACTGAATTAGTCACTCAAAATGTATATAGAGGTAAAATTTTGAAAGCTTTAAACATAGAAGATGTTCATGACACAATTAACTTAAATGATGATACCCCAGAGCTCATTTTTGGACCAAAAATTGAAGGAAAATTTCAAGAAGGAACTACCCCTCCATTTTACATCAGCTTAAACATTCATGAAAATATCTTGCACAATGCCATGCTTGATTCAGGAGCATCACACAACCTCATGCCCAAGGTGATAATGGAAAGATTAGGTTTAGAGGTGACTAGACCCTACAAAGATTTATACTCATTTGATTCAAGTAGGGTGAGATGCCCGGGCCTAATAAAGGATCTGTGTGTCAATTTAGCCCAAATTCCAGCCAAGAGTTTAGTGATGGACATTGTAGTGGCTAATATACCCCCCAAATATGGCATGCTTCTTTCAAGGTCATGGGGTGCTAAGTTACAAGGTACTATGCAGATGGATATGACTTATGCCACCATCCCTGTCTTCAGTCAGCCTAGAAGACTCTATAGGGAAACACACATGAAATATATAGTGAGTAACCAAGAAAGACCAGAGAATTCTCCTCTCTATTCCATACATACTAACCTTGACTCTTTCATTGTTTTCAATGATGATATTCCTAAATAGCAAGAGCTAATCAATGAAAAAACATCAAATTTTGTAATCACTTCACATGAAAACATTGTTACAACCGTTGATAAAGAGGAAAATAAAGAGGGAATTAAAAAACAATTTGTTGATTTTGAAATTTACAGCAAATAGAGTAGAGGTTTTAAGGTTCAGAATAGTCATAAGAATAGCACAGATCATGGAAATCAAATAATAAGACTTCAAGACATTGAAAACCTTGAGGAACGAAACACAGAAAAACGTAGTGCAGACCCTTGTATAGAACATGAAGTCGAAGAAGACAGAGAGGACAACAATAAAAAAAAATCACAAATCTGAAATCAGTCCTCTTTGGAACATGAATTTTGATGGGTCTCGCACTAAAAATGATGTAGGAGAAGGCATATGGTTACAAAATACTCAAAAAAATCATGGTGAGGGGCATTCCTATAAATTATACTTTCATTGTACCAATAATATAGCTGAGTATGAAGCTCTCCTTTTAGGCCTGCATTTATTGAAGAAATTAGGGGCCAAAAGGATAAAAGTTCATGGAGATTCTGAGTTGATTATTAGGCAATTAAATGGGGAATATAGTGCCAAACATCCCAGACTTAGATCCTATAGAGATGATTGCATGGACTTGCTAAAAACATTTGATGAATTCATTGGGGAAATCCATCCTCCCTCATCTGCACAACATAGATGGATCCTCACAGCAACAGATTATTTTAACAAGTGGATAGAAGCCATCCCCTCTAGGAATGCCACAGACTCAGTCATCATCTCATTCCTTGAAAACCATATACTTTCCAAATTTGGCTGTCCTAGAAAGATCATAACTGACAATGCTGCTGCATTTGGATCTAAGAATATGGTAGAATTATGTCATAAGTATCAGATCATATTGGGTCATTCCACAGCTTATTACCCTCAAGGTAATGGGCTGGGAGAGTCCTCAAACAAAATTTTGGTAAACATTATCAAGAAGTTGCTGGAAGACAACAAGAAATCATGGCACAATAAGCTAGTACATGCTTTATAAGCAGACAGACTAACCATTAAAAAATCCATTGGAATGTCTCCCTACCAGCTAGTTTATGGAATTGATGCAATATTTCCAACTAGTTTAGGAGTGCCAGTCATGAAGCTGATCCAGGAAGTACAATCTGAAGATGATGATGTAACAAGAAGAATAAACTAGACTATACATTTATAGCAAATAGAGAGGAAGTATACATCAGAGCACAACAACTACAAGAAAACATCAAGAAGCTATTTGACAGAAGGACCAAGGGAAGTAATTTCAAGATTGGTGATAAAGTTTTGAAATGGGATTCAAGAAGAGAAGATAGGGGAAAACATGGAAAATTTGATAACTTATGGCAGGGCCCTTATCTCATCCAATCTACTATTGGAAATAATGCATTTTTTTTTGCAAGAATTGGATGGCGCTGAATACTTTGGAGGTCCTGTCAATGGTAGGGTTCTCAAACATTATTTCTATTAACTGATATTTTTTGTTTCAAAGATTTTTGTTCATTGTATATAACACTGCTTTTTGAATTTGAAAAAGGAAAATACAAGAAACAATAAAAGGAGAAAAGAAAGCAGAAATAAAAAGGAAAGGTACAACCCCATACCAAAAAAGAGAAGAAATCTGAAAGTGTGCAAGCTTAAATGCCACTACTTAAGAAAACACTGCTATTTTAGTCATACAGCCTAATCATGACTAAAATAGATTTCAATTTTCTGCTGATAGGTTAGTGAAAAATATTTTCCAAACTGCTCAATCTTGGCTTATCAGTAGAATAGATTAGGATAGAAAAACAACGGTTCAAACAAGCTGAAAACCTGAACTTGGAAGATTGATGAAGAATTGGTTCTAATTTGCTCAAAATCTGAGCCAAAAAGAAGAAAAATAATTGGTTCTAATATGCTCAAAATCCGAACCAAGGAAAAAGAAGAAAACAACTCTAAAAAAGATCAATCCAAAGTTGCAAAAAAAATGAGGGATGCTTTTTTATTTTCAGATCTTAAGCCTTCACAGTTTAGTTTTAAATTTCTGCAAATAAAGTCTATGTGCAGCTTGTTTTTATGCCATAGTCCCACAACAAATTAGACTGCCTAATCCTGATTTGGCTTTGTTTTAAATTTTTGTTTTAGAAAGTAGAGAATAAAATATTCCAGACAGTCTAATCCTGGTAGATAGTAGCTTAAGTAGAGAATTTATGAGTTCAACAGTCTAATCTGAACTCATGGAAGAAATCAGGCTAGATTTAGATTAGTTTTTCCTGCTTTCAAAAAGAATAAAATGTTGATGTTCAAGGTCTGCAAATCCAAATGCACCTGCTAAAGAAAAAATGTTAGGAAGTAGGTTGTGTAGGTAGAATGATTGGGAGAAATTTGTTTGCTGATATAAAATACTGATCATATTTTTCAAAGCAGCATGATCAATGGAGAAAGATTGCCAATGGATAAAGGCACAGGTTTGCACCCCAGAAATCAAAATCTGAAGTTCTTGACACCTCCAAGGAGCTGCCATCCCCAAGTGGAGCCACTGTTAGACATCAGTGAATTTTTGTCATAGCAAATGATGGCTAAAAACAGGTCCCGAGCCTTCAAGGAATCATTTTCATAGAAAATCATTCATTCTTGAAGTCTATTGTTCCTTACCAGTTTTTGTTCCCTAAGTTGTTGTTCCCTAAATTGTTGTTCCTTAAGAACTGTTGTGCCTTAAAAAGCAGTGTTGTTCCCTTCAAAACTGTTTCCTAAACAACCCCATTTTCATCATTTCATTCACTCATTTTTTCCCTTATTTATCCTCTATTTTTCCCTGAAAATCCCCTTTCCTCCTTCTAATTGTCCCTTCATTCTCCTCAAAAGCCTTCGAAATCCATTTTGAACCATGAAATCCCGTTTTTTTGGTTTAAAACCCTTCCTTTTTACTCTATCAGAACTTGGAAAAAACCTTAAAAACCGTCAAAAAATTCTTTCACCCTTTTAAAGCCTTAAGCCCCTTTTTCACCCAATTCCTGGCCCTTTTTTTGCATAAGACCATGCGCCCATGACCAGAGCGCTAAGCCCATCGACATCGGCCTTTTCTCTTTCCCTGCAACCATTTTTCCTTTGTAAAAAGTTTTTCCGCTGATGCGATGTTAACCCCCCCCTGCTGATGCAATAAGCCCTTATCTCTCCGCCCCTGGTCACATATTACAAACATGGGATCGTGTCTCAGGCCTTACCTTAGCCCTCATTGCATCGCTCCATTGGCTTATCCCTTTTCTTCTCTTTTCCCCTCCGCAACAATGTGTCGATGCGATAATCTCCCCCCTCTTCAGCCCCTGGTCACCTTATCCCTCCACAAAGACCCTACCCTAGAACCTATGCTAAACCCCCATTGCATTGGCATTTCCATGAAAAACCTGCTTTTTTCATTATATTTTTCCCGCTCTGATAACGATATCTCGATAAGATCTACACCATAGATCCATAGGATCTGACGGCCCACGTTTCACCCTGTGATCTCCCAAAACCTTTCTATCTGTCACCCTCCTCACCAATCTCTGTCGTTGATTTGTTTTAATCCAATGGTCATCATTGACCCCAACACCCAATCTCGTCAAAGGGCCTACCATCCACTACATAAATCACCTACCCTATCACAAGCTACCACCTGGTTCCCACTTTCTCTCCGCCCAAGCAAATTTTCCATCGTGATTGGTCCACATCATTAGATCCCATCCCCTTCATCTGATGGATGTTGTTGCATATCGCGCAATTTTCGCAACCAAATTTTAACACTCCAAAGTCACGCAATACCGATGGTATTGCAAAGGGCCATGCGGTGTGATACAATTGGATCACATTCGATTCATCAAAAACCACTTACCACCCGAATTGGATGCGAAAACCATTCGTCGTATTTCCAAACTTGCTTTGCGTGAATTCGCTCCAAATGCCAGTTTTAAATCGGATTTTCACCGGTTTTCTTCATAACACCGCTTTCACTTGCATATTCACCCTTCTACACTACTCCTCTGCCTCCGACAGCCTCTGCATGCAGTTTTTCCCTCCCTCACGGGATTTTATAATAAATTTATGGTTTTTCCAGGTTTGGATAACAATTTTTAAGGCCAAGAGCCTTCTTGTGGTTCAATGAAGAGCGCAGTTGAAAATTGCCCAACTCTAAAAGCCTAAAGTGTTGTTGAATAAAGCTTCCAGGGTGTACATTCAAGCTTTTAATCCATGTTTCATCAACACGGGTTATTCAAATAGAAATTTCAGCACGCCAAGGTACCTGTTCACATCAGGGAAGAGATCATGCATAAAATATGAAAGGATTAATGCATAAAGCCGAATATTAAGGGCTTAACCCTACAGTTAAAGGAACTGGCTTAAAGCACCAAAGCCTAATTCAGTTGAAAAGGTAGAAGGCAGATGACACAGCCCAAAACACTAAACACAATCAGCATATAAGGATTGAAGACCCCAAAGTGATTGATCAAAGCCCTAAAGTAGAATCAAAGTTATGATAGTGTTTTAAAGCTACAAAAAAAGACAGATTAGTAAAAGAAGCCTCCAAATGCCACATCATCGAGGCTATTAATCTTCAAAATACCACCTATAGGCCTTCCACCTAAAAATGCATGCATATTAATTACACAGTCAGAGATATTTCTAAAGACAGCTCAGGATTAATTTCCAGCCTACAAAAAGCCCCCAAAGTCAACAAAGGTGACTGAAGTGGATGATCTTTAATGTAATAATCAATTAGCAAAGTTAATTTGTGTCATTCCTTCTCCATTTGGCCCTTCAAAGGCCGAGAAGCTCTTACTCTGAATTAATTGAATAGATGAACCCTTCTTACACTCCACCTCCTCATTCTTCTATAAATACTTCTGTAGAAGACAGTATAGGGGTTGGTCTCTGGATATCTGTTGTATGTAAATAGCTTTTGAAGTTGTTGTAGCTCTATTTTATAATCGAAGACACATAAGATGAGATGAGAAGTTTGAAGCTATAAAGACCCATTGGACTTGAAGATTGTAACTGGTTTGAACATCAAATACAAATAGTTGATTTATGGGATCCTGGTCTATGTCAATGGTGATGTGTTTCTCACTATAAATTTTTATTTTCTTATTTTTTTCATTCTGTCCACTTTTCTTTGATAAAGAACAGTAAACGTAGATTGGGATTTACTTCTGAAGTACCCTAAATCTCACTGATAAATCTTTATCCTTTATGTTTTCTTCTAAATGTGTTTTGAAGGTAATTCAATAGAGTATAACCAATGAAGTGTTGGTAAGCCCATGTTTCCTTAGTACAACTTGAGATGTTGTCTTTGAATGTTCTTGAAAATTCTGCTAATTAAAGATTGAGCTAGAGAAGTCTATGGTTAGCCCTGTTCTCTAGTTTCTTCTCCAACAGTTGCTTTGAAAAGTTCCCTTAAGAGTATGTTGAAAGCATGCTAGTTTAAAAGTACTTACCTGATCTTAGACTACTTTTTATGTTTATCATGAATGTTTTCCTTTGAGAATATGTTGAAAGTAGGCTATGTTAAAAGTCTTTACTTAATCTTAAGCTGTTCTCTGTTCTTAAATGCTTTTTCTTGAAAGTATATCAAAGCAGTTTAGTTTAAAAGTACTTACCTGATCTTAGGTTACTTTTGTGTTTTTCCCTTAAGTGCATGTCAAAAGTAGGCTAGTTTAAAAGTACTTACCTGATCTTAGACTTTTCTTTGTTTCTTCATGTGTTTTACTTCTTTCATTTCATTTCTTACTGTTTCATTCCCTTAAATCAACTTAAAGATATCCTTTGACATGGATGACTTGCCCCATGGACCACTCTTGAAACTTGATGTGAAATTAAATCCTATTATGACTCCATAGCCCAATGGATTGATGTTGTTCCTTTCTTATCTTATCAACTGAAGCATTCCTTCATTTACTTACACCTTCACCCTTCATACAGAATTCCTTCATCTTCATGTTATCTTTCCCAACCAAACAAAAACAAACAACCTTGTTCTTCATAACTAGCCTAAAATCATACTTGAAGCCTTAAAGATGATATATTTGAACTCATACATAGAGAGATCCCTCTCTGAATCTAGGATGGCTAGGTCCTCAGATTCCAAAGTGGTTTGATGTAGGCTCTGCAACATTTTCACTTGCCAATATTGCAATCTATGGAGGCCTAACAAGCTACAACGCAGTTTCTATTTAGAGCTAGATTGTGTTGTAGGGTTCAACAAAGGAGGATCTCTTAGAGTCATTTCTGGGTTTGTTCTTTAGTGGAGAGGTTGTTTATTCATTGGCGGACCAGCAAGGAGGACTCCCAGGCATATTTTGACATCTTTGGCATTAGGCCAACCTTCTTCTATCCCTCACAACGTAGTTTCCATCCTGAACTATGTTATTTTTGGAGGCATTTTCTGGGAGGGTTCATTGAGCTCATCAGGAGGGTATATTTCTGAGCAGAGGGATCAACCTTATAGTTAAAAATACCATTGGAGGAGTAAATTATTATTTCAAATCTGTAATGGCCTCATTTGATACCAGATCTAGTTTGCATTGGCATATTAACCGTAGGGTTATTTGTCACATTGTATGTTTCCTGGTATTTCTAGCAATCCTTTCCGAGTTGGCTAGAAATCTTGTATTGGAGCCCACATCTTCATCGTTGAGCATTTATTTTGTTTCTGTTAGCCATATTATATTTATACATGTATTCAGCAGTAGCTACACTGTTATAGATAGTTCTTTCACTACTCTTTGGCATTCTATACAGTTGCAGCAGCTCATGTGTTGATTGTTTTTTTCATTGGGGACTTGTTCCCATTGCTTGAGTGGCTTGTCCCTCATGATCTTGTTGTATATTTCTGGTGATATATTAATAATATGATGGTTGTACATTGATCCCTCTCGTGTCATGTTCATATTTGCGTAGTTTTACATTTTTATGTTCATGTATTGCTGCATTCCCATTTTGGGATATTATAGTGGTATCGGAGCATAATATTGGCTCAGCCTGTGCATTCAAGACATTATGTCATTTGAAGGAGAAGCTTATTCTCAGAGAAAAGAGAAGAGTCACAGAAGAAACAAAGGCATGACTCCATTATTTTGTGAAATGAAGAAAGAGAGGGTCTCCCTGCTTCTTTTCCAAGATATGAAAAATATCAAAGAAGATCTCAAGGAGATGAAAGGGGAGAAGTGTGGGAAATTCCTGAGAGGGTTTGAAAGTGAAGGAAGCCCTAGCTATTCACATGATAGGTATGACCCTTCAGCCACACATGCAGATCCACAGCACAATCTATTTTCCACATTCACTGCAAGAAGGATAGAGGAAGGAGATACACCAAGGGAGGAGACCTTGAGTATCTATCTTTAGGAGTATGAGTCTCAATCATGGAGATTCAAAGAGCACTTGGACTTCCAAGGGTTTTTCCAAATCAAGGAAGCTGGAAGATCCAGACCCCATGATAGAAGAAAGAGGGATGGAATATTTCTATCTAAATTTGATGGATCAATAGAGTGCACAACCAAAGCTTGGGTGGAGGAGTTAGATTCATATTTTCAGCTACACCAAATTTCGAAAAGGGAGGCCATTAGAGTAGCAGCGTTGCACCTCAATGGTATGGCCCATAATTGGTGGTTTAATAGTTCCTCTTCATTTTACATGCAAATAAAAACACTTATGCTAGGTTCACTAAGGAATTGGTGAAAATATTTGACACTAAACATTATAAAACATCTCTTGTGGAACCCAAAAACTTCAAACCTTTGCATGAGTTGGAGAGATCTATCTTGCCAACTCCACTCCATATTTCAGATGAAGGGAATAAAAACATGCATGGTACCTTGCCAAGGGAAAGATACCTTCCTTTTGAAGAACCCTCTTCTATTGGTGAAGACATGGAGAAACCTCCTTCAAGGAAAGACCAAGATCAAGGGTCTCTCATTGATGAAGAGGATGAGCAAAGAAGATGTAATAGTGTTTTATCATTGGGAGAAGATCCATCACCACATGGAGATGGGAAGGGAGCCATTGCTTCCATTGGAGGAGCCCTTGTGTCTTTGCAAGGAGTTCCAAATGATCCAACATGTGGGAACCAAACCACAATTCTGGAGCAGCATGCATCAGTCATTTTGGGTTGTGAATCTTGGAAGATGGAAGGAGAATAAAGGAAGGATCAACATGAAGGGATGATGAGAATTCACCCTTATTTATTCCAAGAGGTTTCTGCAAAGAAGAAGATGACTGTATTGTACAATGAAGTGGGGGAAAAATCATTCCATGCATATATAAATTCCACTTCAGATTTTGATGTCTCACTACATGGGGGCATTCCACCTGGGAGGCCACCAGATCTAGAGTTGGTGGGAGACATTTTATCACTTATTTCACTACTCTTATATTTTGAAGAGGTGAAGGCTTTGGAGGAATCCAGTATAGTGCACAGAGGTTGGGATAGACTCAAGGAGGAGAGAGGTACTCTTTCATTTTCCTCATTACCCACTCTCACTACATATACTGCGTTGATAGAAGTTTTTGCAATGATGGAGGATGGCACCTTCATGGTGCAAGGAAGATGCTCCATGGATTTGGAGAAACAGAGGGTACTTCCTTTGGGGAAGGAATCCTCCATACATTGGAGTAGATGGAGGCCACTCATGCTTGCATTGGCCAAGATTGGGAGATTCTTCTTGGATGGGAGATTCTCATGGGAGGCCAACTTCCAAAGATACCTACTTCTCTTTGAGCATGAGAAACTACATGATGGGCATGGCAACATTTTGGAGGAAGAATTTGGCATGAGGGTTGTCAAAGGAGAAGACAACATCAGTTGGGGGGCTTCACATTTCAGATCATCAACGCTGTCTCTTAGGAGGGTTGATCCATATTGGAGGTCTCAACTTTTGGTAGAGTACTCCAAGGATCTTGGTGCTTGCATGATACTTGATGACCCGGATGGAGATGATAGATACATGGTGTTTGGTGAGGTCATTTATTCTTATGGGAGAGTATTCTTGACTAGAGTTTCTGAGCTCAAGAGGAAGCTACTTCATGCAACACATGTGGAATTTATTTCCATGCACCTTGACACATTTCATTCATTTATGGAGTAGTTCACTTGGAAGGGCATCCAGCAAGATATACATCATCATATGGAGATATGCATAGCTTAGATGGTGATGGCGAGGTTGGCACAACCACTTCCCTACTCATTGAGAGTGAGGGAGAATTTCGAGTTGAGCCATTTCAGATCAAGGACCAAAGTACATAGTAGAGGATGTACACTTATGCACCCTGACTTGCATTCCTTTATCTTTTGTGAGCATCATATTGTACCAAGGAGGATATGTCCTTCTTGTATATTGTATTTTCATGTACTTGAGGCCATTTGCAGCATTGATGTTGGCTATTCTATCAGTGGTTTGTGGGGGAGGCCACATAATTCTTGGTGTGCACCATTGACACTGCATTGTATATTCGTGATTCCATCTTATGGGATGACTGTGGCAGAAAAAAAGTGGTTGGGAAAGCACTTGTTAGTATTTTTTTTTAGGTAGGCAAGAGATGCCCTACGGTGGTTCCATGTGTGGAACCTTGATCCACTTTCCGGTTGTCATATGACAACCTGTTTCATTAGTTTTTTTTTTCATGTATTGCTAATATTTTTATATTCATGGGGAGCTTTGTTTGGAGAGTGGAATATGAGTTGGAGATGCCCATTGGGAGTATGATTCTCCCTAATTTACATGTTATATGTTTCAGGAGAAACAATGGGCAAACCATGATTTCCACATCACATCTCTTTTCTTCATGTGGGAGGAGCCATTTGAAGAACTTGAGTTCTTGGAGGAGGCACTTCATGGCTGAATTGTTGAGTGGGGTAACTTGGGCCATTCTTGAAGGCCATGTAATTTTAGCCCAAAATCAGAAACAACCCCATACTTACCATAAATGGAGGGAGAAACCAATTGAATGGAAAAATATAATCTCTCCATGCAGCCCCAACACATTACATACACCGGGGGTTGAGGATTCTTTTGATGAGCTACCTAGAATGGATCATTTAATTTGGATGATAGCATGGATTTGGGAGTCTCTCATTGGTCATGAGATCCCCTATGCTTGTCAAAACGTCTATATTGAGGAGGCCATTGGACAACAAGAAGGTTTCCACTTACACCTTCCACCTTTTCATGATGTGAGCCACTTGGTTTTGCATGCTTGGGAGGGAGTATTGGAGGATAGATTTATTGCAGATTGTTTTGAGCAGTGGTGGGAACTATTGATGAGGAGGGAACAAGAGGAGAAGGGGAGTAATTTTTCTCTCCTTATACATTTTCTTGAGGAAAAGCAACATTTTGGAGGGGAGGACTGTAATATTCCAAAAATTTAGCCTCCAAGCTAAATGGAATATTATGGTTTTTTTATCACTAGGTCGGTAAATAAATGGGTGGGGAGGCCCATAAGTCTCTTGAGTAGCAATAAAAACACTCCTAACGTGAAAAGAGGAAGAATAAGCAGCGGGATTAAGCACCTTTGGGTGTGAACAGGGGTTGGATCATGTTGATTCAGTCAACTTTGACCAAGTCAACAATGTTGTCTAGATATATTGAATCTCCTTGATGAACAACGCAGATTTAGTGGAGGAAAACTTGCATGAGATTGGTGGAAAATATGGATGGGCCCCAATGTGGAGAGGCTCTCATGCTATATAAGGAGAGGATAACAACCATTTTTATTCATGTTTTGATTATCATTGCTATTGGTCTTTTTAGACTTTGCTTCCTCTTGCTGTTTAGCAAGGTTGCAGTGTTGTTTAGCACAAGGGTGTTCCTGATCTGGAATCCCTACCTCATCTTTAGGGAAGGAGAGGTTATTTGGGCTACATTTCCTCATTTTGAAATTTTTTCCAAGCTACCTCCTTCAGCTATAACACAGATTATGTTTAGAGCTGGGATGTGTTGCAGGGTGCAAAAAAGGAGGATCTCTTAGAGTCATTTCTAGGATTGTTCTTCAGTGGAGAGGTTGTCTATTCATTGGAGGACCATAAAGGAGGACTCAGAGGCATATTTTGACATATTTGGCATCAGGCCAACCATCTTCTATCCCTCACAGCACAATTTCCATCTTAAACTGCATTATTTTTGGAGGGATTTGCAGGGAGGGTTCATTGAGCTCGTCAAGAGGGTCTATTTCTGAGTAGAGGGATCAGCCTTCTAGTTAGAAATACCATTGGAGGAGGACATTATTATTTCAGATCTGTCATAGCCTCTTTTCATATCAGATCCATTTTGTAGTGGCATATTAACCCAGGGTTATTTTTCACATTGTATGTTTCTTGGTATTTCTAGCAATCCTTTCTGAGTTGGCTAGAAATCTTGTATTGGAGCCCACATCTTCATTGTTGGGCCTTTCTTTTGTTTCTAACAGCCACATTATATTTTTACATGTATTCAACAGTATCTACACTATTATAGACAATGCTGTCACTACTCTTCGGCATTCTATACAGTTGTAGCAGCTCATGTACTGATTGTTTTGTTCATTGGAGACTTGTTCCCATTGCTTTAGTGGCTTGTCCTTATGATCCTGTTGTATATTTCTACTTATATCTTAATAATATGATGGTGTTACATTGATCCCTCTTATGTCATGTTCAAATTTGCAGAGTTTTACATTTTTATGTTCATGTATTGATGCATTCCCATTTTGGGATATTACAAGATCTTAGAGTTTAAAATTTGGTCTGTGGTTACCTCTAGTGTTCTTAGACTTTAAACCAAAATCTCACAACTTTAGAATTACATGAGTGATAACAGGATACATCCTATTTGTTATTGTTTCTTTAGGTGAGATCTGAGTGTGTTGTTTTTTCTTCAAGGGAGAGTGAGTTATGGATGTTGTTGCATCTCTTCATGATTGTAGGTCAGACCCAACTAGTGTTCAAGGGGAGTTATTATGATTATAATAGAGTGTTTAATGAGTTTATCCCTTTTCCATTTATGTGAAAGGGGGAGACATGGTATCTAGATAAGATTTTAATCGGTTATTTGGATGGTTCAGCTGGATTTCCATCAATTACAAAGAGGGATATTCTTGGCATTGATGTTGTGATGATGGTTGGAATTGATGTTAGTTGGGTAGCATTAGTTGTATATATTTCATTGGTGGAGTTTTTTAATGATTGGTTTCAGAATGTATGGTTTCTATGGCATATGTTTGTGTTGCAGGTGGCAACTTGGCTTGCGATGGATGAGTGTGTTTGGCTTATGAAAAAAATTATGGTGTTTTTTTCTTTTCTTATGTGAAGATGGTTTTGTAAATGGTTTCTTTAATACTTGTACAAGTTCCCTTAGTATTGGCATTACCATGGTATTGATATGTGTGCGGAGAAGGTTGGCACGTGGTATTGGTATTACCTTGGTACATGTGGTCTTGGTGTTGGTATTTCCATGGTACAAGTGCCATTGGGATTGATAATACCATGGTACATGTGCCCTTTGTATTGGCATAGCCATGGTATTTTTCCATGGTAGTGGTTTGGAGATTGTTGAGGATAATTTTCAATATAATTGTGTGTGAGAATCGAGTTTTTGGATTGATGGAGTACAAGTGTGAGAATGTGATACAATGTTTTATCCAACATATTTCGTATATTTATTTTTGTTGTGTAGAGTGTGTCTATCACCTTTTTATTTTAAGATTCAGATCAGTGAGGCTGTTGGGTTGCTCATGTTGAGAAAATTTGATGTCCTAGTTTGAAAATGAATGAAACATGGTTTGCATGAAGGTGTTGAAGGTGTTTATACTTCATAGCAAGTAGTGTATAGATAAGGCAGAGGGCTTCTAGTAAGAGGTTGTTTCTCCAGAGTCCAATATAATTGGGCAAGGCTCTTTGGTTGTGGTGGCTTTGAGCGAGTGGTTTCTCTTAAATTCATGAGCGAAGAGTCTTTCCGACTAATTTTTCTAGCATATTGTCATAGTAGTTGAGTCTTGTAGATAGTGGGTGTTATGTCTTCTATGTAAAAAATTATTCAACACTTAATATAAGATTTGAGTAGTAACAACAGCGGGTGGTTCTTTTTCCCTGGAGGGGATTTTAGACCAGAAACATTTATGTCCTCTTGTGTGCATGCTTTGATATTGCTTATGGTGTTTTACTTTGATGTTATGTTGGTTCTACATGTTTTTGTATATTGATTTAATAAGTGTATTTGATGGATTAATGAATCTTCTAATTTTGTAAAAAGAGTTAAAAATCAGATAATCACGGTCATTATTAATTCACACCCCACACCCTCTCAGTGGTGATTCCATTTGTTGGTATTTATAGAAATAATTTCCGGGTTGGCTAGAAATATTGTATTGGAGCCCACATCTTCATTGTTGGGCCTTTATTTTGTTTCTATCAGCCACATTATATTTATACATGTATTCAGCAGTAGCTACACTATTACACACAGCGCTGTCACTTCTCTCTGGCATTCTATATAGTTGTAGCAACTCATGTGCTAATTGTTTTGTTCATTGGAGACTTGTTCCCATTGCTTGAGTGGCTTGTACCTCATGATCTTGTTGTATATTTCTGCTGATATCTTAATAATATGATGGTTTTAAATTGATCCCTCTTATGTCATGTTCAAATTTACAGAGTTTTACACTTTTATGTTCATGTATTGCTGCATTTCCATTTTGGGATATTACAAGATCTTAGAGTTTAAAAGTTGTTCTGTGGTTACCTCTAGTGTTCTTAGACTTTAAACCAAAATCTCACGACTTTAGAATTACATGAGTGATAACAAGATACATCCTATTTGTTATTGTTTCTTTAGGTGAGATCTGTGTGTTGTTGTTTCTTCAAGAGAGAGTGAGTTATGGATGTTGTTGCATCTCTTCATGCTTGTAGGTCAGACCCAACTATTTTTCAAGGGGATTTATTATGATTATAATAGAGTGTTTGATGAGTTTATCCCTTTTCCATTTATGTGAAAGGGAGAGACATGGTATCTAGATAAGATTTTCATCGGTTATTTGGATGGTTCAGCTAGGATTTCTATCAATGCCAAAGAGGGATATTATTGCCATTGATGTTGTGATGATGGTTGGAATTGATGTTAGTTGGGTAGCATTAGTTGTAGATATTTTATTGGTGTAGATTTTTGATGATTAGTTTCAGAATGTATGGTTTCTATGGCATATGTTTGTGTTGCAAGCGGCAACTTGGCTTGTGGCGGATGAGTGTGTTTGGCTAATGAAAAAAATTATGGTGTTTTTTTTTTGTTTTCTTATGTGAAGATGGTTTTGTAAAAGGTTGCTTTAATACTTGTACAAGTTCCCTTAGTATTGGCATTACCATGGTATTGATATGTGTGTGGAGAAGGTTGGCACGTGGTATTGGTATTACCTTGGAACATGTGGTCTTGGTGTTGGTATTTCCATGGTACAAGTGTCATTGGGATTGGTATTACCATGGTACATGTGCCCTTTGTATTGGCATAGCCATGGTATTTTTCCATGGTATTGGTTTGGAGATTGTTGAGGATGATTTTTGATATAATTGTGTGTCAGTATCGAGTTGTTGGATTGATGGAGTACGAGTGTGAGAATGTGATACAATGTTTTATCCAACATATTGCATATACGTATTTTTGTTGTGTAGAGTGTGTCTATCACCTTTTCATTTTAAGATTCAGATCAGTGAGGCTGTTGGGTTTCTCATGTTGAGCAAATTTGATATCCCAGTTTGAAAATGAATGAAACATGGTTCGCATGAAGGTGTTGAAGGTGTTTATACTTCATAGCAAGTAGTGTATAGATAAGGTGGGGAGCTTCTAGTAAGAGGAAGTTTCTCCAGAGTCCAATATAATTGGGCAAGGCTGTTTGGTTGTGGTGGCTTTGAGCGAATGGTTGCTCTTAAATTCGTGAGAGAAGAGTCTTTATAACTAATTTCTCTAGCATACTATCATAGTAGTCGAGTCTTGTAGATAGTGGGTGTTATGTCTTCTATGTAAAAATTATTCAACACTTAATATAAGATTTGAGTAGTAGCAACAACGGGCGTTTTTTTTTCCCTGGAGGGGATTTTAGACCAGAAACATTTATGTCCTCTTGTGTGCATGCTTTGATATTTCTTATGGTGTTTTACTTTGATGTTATTTTGGTTCTACATGTTTTTTTATATTGATTTCATAAGTGTATCTGATGGATTAATGAATCTTCTGCTTTGGTAAAAAGAGTTAAAAGTCAGATAATCACAGTCATTATTAATTCACCCCCCCCCCTACCCTCTCAGTGGTGATGCCATTTCCAATAGACCATGCCTTATGATTTAGGAGGCTCCAAACCCTTGGTCCTTTGTTCTAGCTCAACATGATTGCAATGCTCTCAAATGAATCTCTAGAATTTGAAATTTGAAGTGCTTATTATTTATTTTATTCCTAAACAGAAGTGATTTATCATGCCTATAAGCCTCTCTTGTAGTTATAAAATTTAATCCTTCTTGGATTAGATACTCAAATTTTGTATGTTTTTAGTTGATTATAACATTTTCTTTGAAGTTGTATATGCCTCTCGTAGAGTTTTTTTTTCAATATGCAGTTTTATGAAAATAAAAGTAATGTATTTTAGACATTAGTCTCTACTATAATTTGGAAAATAATATCTATCTATCTATATATATATATATATATATATATATGGCTTTTATTCGTCATTTATGCTATTATCATATTTTATGTCAATTTAGCTAAATATATAAAGCTATTTAATTTTATTCCAGTTATGTTTTAAGAACAATTACATATATACATAGTTTCTTTGTGTGCATACTTTTGTCCAAAACTTAAGTAATTTTATTTTTGGAAGCAATATTTTCTCTATTCTATTTTCTTATATACAATTTTCTATTTATTTTACAATTAAATGTTAAATAAATATATGTATAATATATGTACTTCTATTTAAATATATAATTATATATGTTAGTAGGTATTACCTTTTCGAAATATCAGTTCAAATTAACTTCCTTGATCTACTCTTATACATATACGTATGAACTCCTTCATTCTAAATAAATACCTTTATTCATTCATACACACACACACACACACACACACACACACACACACACACACACAGGGCTATAAGTTGAGTCCCGAATACCATCCTTTGTACAAACATGGATTAAATAAAAACATGATAATATATAATTGTTTTCTTCAATGAACCACCGCAAAGGATTGCAATATCCTAAACAATAATGCTAGAAAAAATAAAAATACTTTAATTTTACTTTTTATTTCAGTTCTCATTAAAATCAGACACAGATAAAAGTTTAGAATATCAACTTAAAAAATATGTCTAGAAAATTAATAATTGAGTACTTGACTCTTCTCAGCCTTGATATTTCCTCCTAAAATATTCACTGGAGCAGAGGTCTACAATTTTTTGTCTTCTTCTCTATTTCTTATCTTTAGTCTCTCCTTTTTTCCATAGTATGAGACTAAAGAAAACAAACAAAAATATTTTTATGGATTACCCATCTACCACTCTTTTGGTGATTGGTAACTATCTCCAACATATTAGCAAGCGGTAGGTAGTTACTAGCTCATTAATGAGCTTTTGTTTCCCACTCCCATGGATAACATATTGTCTTTTAGGGAAACAATTAATTGGCCAAATCCATAATTTCAAAATAAATCTAATCATCGAGATTAGATATGACTTATTGATTGTTATTTAATATCTTTCATCACTTTTGCAGCCTCGCCTCTTTCAACCAAATGTACTCCAAAATTAATTTTCCAGGTATATTTATTTATAAAAACAAAAACATCATAATTACAAATTTATATTCAATCATTATTAGTAACAAATTACCCATAATTAAATTCTTCACATGTCTTCTAGACTTTAAATATTAAAAAATGAAAAAGACATATACAAATTTTACATATTCAAAAATGAAAAATACATATTTTACAAATTTTGCATTAAACCCTCAAGTGATGGGATGTCATAATATATATCAATCCCATGGTATGAAAAGTAACTATCAAACCCCTCATTACAATATTTTCCTCATTTTTTGTCTCATTCTAAACAAAGTTTTCTATTTATTAAAAGAATCAACGACATTATATTTGTTTTTAATGCAATAAAGCCAAGTTTTCCTAGCTACATCATCAATGAAAGTAACATAATAATAAAATCCACCAAGAAATTATACCTCAATGGCTCCCCATACATATTTATGCATCAGATCTAACTTTTAACTATTATTTTCCTCTCGAGCAATGAAAAATATAACTCTTTTATGTTTTCCATAACCATAATTCTCAGAGAAGTCCAAATCAATATTCTTTGAATCTAATAATAACTTACTTGGGTGGAGAATTTTCATCCCATTCTCACTCATGTGTTCATTCCTATGATGACACAATGTTCAATTTTATCTTGTAGAAGCTAAAGCAATAAAAAGGTCAGTGATACCCATTCATAAGTACAATGTACTTTTCTTCTGTATTTTTGCTATTACCATAGGTCATCAAGCAAACTTCGATGAATTTCATGTAAATATGATTATAAAACCTTCACTATATTATTTACCTATTTATATTACACATATTACTAAATCAAGAAAATGACTTACCTCTTTCAACAGGCATTTTTTTCCCATTTTATAATTTTATCCACACTTTACCCTTTCTGACCTTTTTTTGTGGTTCATCATCACCCAAATAAACCTATCCAAAATCACCTTGAAGATAATATTGAAAATACTCCCTATCGAGTGTGCCATTAAATGAAGCCTTAATGTCCACCACCCAAGAACCATCATTCTAATGATAGGATTAAAGCATATTATAATAAATCACCTACTACTTTTTCTTCCTTATTATTCTCTTGTTGTACATCTTATTTTTTTACTTTTAGAGACAAACAGTCATTCTTCATGTGTTCTTTCTCCCCATAATGCGACCATT
This sequence comes from Pinus albicaulis, assembly GCA_034641835.2. Classification (NCBI taxonomy): domain Eukaryota; kingdom Viridiplantae; phylum Streptophyta; class Pinopsida; order Pinales; family Pinaceae; genus Pinus; species Pinus albicaulis. The sequence continues at coordinate 449,705,086 of CM076573.1, forward strand.
CCATCATCCCTCAAGACATGGGTCTACCCTTCTTATATTTTCCATCATTTATTGGGATCTTTCCTTTCTCCTTTATTTTCCACTGTTCCCTATAGTCAAAGAATTACCTTATGTATCACATATTATTTTCTATTGAATTTCCTTGCTGGCACCAACAACATCATTGACCTTTAAATGATTTTAATTAGAGATAAAATTATTCACAACCATCACCAATTTATTTCAAATTTATTGCAATGAGCACAAAATAAAAATATCCCTAACCTTATAATCAAATTTTACCTGTACCAAACTTAATTGACTAGTGACCATGTTAAATTCATTTAAGTGATCAAAAACAGCCCCACCTTCTAACATATTCATATTAAATAAATTCTTTATAGTAAATACCTTGTTGGAAGTTGGGGTTTTTTCTTATATTTTATCGAATGTCATCATCAAACCTTCTATTATATTTTTTTTGGAAATGTTAAAAGCCATTATGGCTGCTAGGTATAGGCATATTATTCCTAATTCCTTTCATAAACAATCTCCCATTCTTCATCATTCATAGTAGTTTGATTCTTTTCTATTCCACCAATGGTAGAAAAATATTTCTTGATATGGATAATATTCAATTTTTGTCTTCCATAAATAGTAGTTTTGTCCATTATACTTATAGACCCTAAAACCTTATTTCATCATTGCTCCCGATCAAATTAGGAACCCACATTTCCTATGATTTTTATCAAACAAATAAGCCTTCATCTTTGATACTAGTCATTAGGAAATAAATCATAAAGTAATAAAATAAAAATGAATGTAGAATTAATACATAGAATGAAACAATAAAAATGAGACACTAATATATGTGGTTCACCCAAATTCGTATACATTCATAGAGAAATATCTAGTCCTTCCTTTTATACTATTCAACAAAATGAAGGGACAAAAACCTATAGCACATTTATTGCAACCTCCTCTTCCCTATGTCATAGTCTCCACTCTCTTAATTACCATTTTATCTCAAAAATACATAGTTGCAATACAATTCCTTCATAAAAATATGGTTTCCTTCTATCAAAATAAACCCTAACATACATAAACCATAAGATATTTGAACTAACAAGGAACATTGTAGACTAACTATGAAACTACAATATTTTACAAGGCATATTTTCCAATAAATAATTTTCATAGGTTCTTCCCTCAAAATTTCACCAAGGGGGGCTCCAAAGCATTATCATTGCACACCCCATACCCTCTAGAGAAAATAGTAGGGATTAAATCCCCCCTACAAATCCATTGGGAACTAGGGTACAAACATAGCTAAAAAGTAAGACCTCTAAATAAAGAATATAATAGAAATCCACAACTAATAGAGACCCCTCCTAATTGGGAAAAAACAATTATAAGTTTGACTGTTAAACTTTGGATCTATATGGAAGATAGTGAAATGATTTTTTAAGTTTAAGGGAAGACATAAGTATATGTAGTAGTACTATAGAGTGTTTCAAATTTACGTGCATATAGGTAGGATGAATCATATTCAAGTAATGTGGAAAAGAATAAGTCAAAGAACATTAATATCCCATTAGAAATTTATAAACATGGGTTAGAAACTAGAAATACAAGAAGTTAAATGATTCAAGGAAGAGGAACATGAGTGACTAGAGGTATACAATGAATGAAGACACCTCAACGGACACCTCTAGTGAGGAAATATAAATTTAAGCTAAATTTTCTAGCACGACAACTAGATCAATGTTGCACAAGAAGAATATGAAAAGGCCTACAAAGAATTCATTTCCTGAGGAACTAGTAAAGGAAAAACCTCCTACCTTGGAAGGTTCAGTTAGGAAACATGAATAATTTGAAGGAGGGTTGTTGTCCCTAAAAAATTACTTCAAGGTACACAACTACTCATAAAACATGAAGGCTAGAGTGGCCATATTCAACATAAAGGGAAAGGATGCTATATGGTGTGAAGATATCAATAAAGTAAAGGGAATTCAGAAAAGAAGATGAGATAAATAAAATTCAAAAAATTCTTCACGTAAAAATGGCTATCTAAAAATTATTATGGTGGAAATCTTAGATAATTTTGTGAGCATAGATTGTGGTAGCTTACTATGGATGTTTATGAAAATAGATTCATAGAGATACTAAGGTATGCTCCATATATTAAATATGAGAAGGTCAAGATAAAAAATTTCTCAATGGACTTTCACAGTATTATAAAGAAATTATTGAGTTTGATGAACCTAAAGAACACTTGATGGCAAGTCTATCATGGAGGTCAAATATTATCATGACTAGCCAAAGCAAAAGATCTAGGGAGCATGGAATAAGAAAGAGAAATATATCTTCAAGAAGAGAGTATCAAAGTCACCATGCTACACAATATGTAAAAAGTATCAATTTCTTTGCTCCAGCAAGGAGTGAATACAAGAAAAATTATCTTAATTGAAGTGGGGTAAGCCATTTCATCCAACAAAGGAAGAGGAATAATAACAAAGAAAAATAAACTAAAATGTTGGTGTGTCGAGAGGAGAACTTTATATGAGATTTCCCATACAAGTGGCATAGTGGCAAGAAAATTTTTAACCTCCAAGAGATGACTAATGTTGATGTTGTAGCCAAAAGCATGCCAAGGATTTATGCAGATGTGGAAAAAGGGGAAGGTGACCAGGCCTCAGTGGTGTATATGGAAGGTATAATTTCTAAACACTCTATTTCAATTAATATTAACTTTTTTTATAACCTTAGGTATATTTCTCTACAATTTTTTGAATCTTGTGTGTTACAATAAAATAAGGATGTTGAGTATTGGTTAGTGTAGCTAGTTACAAGAAAAAAGAGGAAGGTTACTAAAGTAATTGGAAAGTTTCACTTTCATATAAGTGGAATACAAACTTAAACCACCTTAAATATACCACCACTAGGTTCATATGACTTGTTGATCGATATGGATTATGAAATAGAATAGATAATTATATTATTTATCATCCATATTGATGCTTTTAGAGTGAAAAAAGTGGAGGAATCAATGCATAGAACCATTTTTAGCAGTAAGATCCAGTTTGGAAAATTGAGGTCTGGAACATTTCAGGACAATTTCAAGTTATGTTTTTTAGTGGAGAATGTATTTTCTATTTTATTCTACATATATAAACCTTTCCAACAGTGTAGAAATTTCATAAATTGGAATTTATAAGAAAAAATGGTGCCACTCGAAAGTTGACCTTCATGTTTTGTCCACAATAATTTGAGAAGATGCCATGTCAACCCCCATTACACATGAAAAATGGGCTAGCCACGTGGTAATGATGGATAAGACCTTATAGGAGTATATATTGTAACTATATTTACAAGTTGAAGGAGTCAAACCTAACCACGAGTAGGCTATCAGGTTGTGTTAAAATCAGGCCACTGGGAGCATAAGGGGATCCATTCTTTTTTAGTGCATCCTGTTCCATGGAAAATAAAAGTAGCTAAGGTGGTTAGGGAGAGCAAATCAATATATATTTGTGCATTGTAGTAGCCCAAATTCTACGGGCCTTACTTCTTTGTACTCATATCTTATTTCTATTCAGAGAAGGAGAACAAAGTGACCTCACCTTCCAACTGAGTTTACTCCCAAAAGGATTTTCGAGGATATATCTTGTGCCAATTTTGGTTTGTAAGCATTTATTTTTTTGTTTTATATTTTTTTATTAATTATAATTTTCATGCATACCCAATAAATAGTAATTTATAGATATATAAATATTAAGAGAAATAAGCCCTCATAGTGTAGATTTTGAATTTTTAAATATAATTTATGAAACTTATCGTGATTTTGTAGAAGTTTATGGACTATATTGGTATAAGAGTAGGATTATTTATGAATATTGTAGATATTTTTAGAGGATCTAGATGGACTAAGCCCAATGTCATAAAACCATAGCCATGATCAATGAATCTATGAATATCCCTCTTGATACTATAGAGGAGAGGCTTTCACGACTAGAAGCACGAGTTGTATATATAAAATGTGATGGGACTCTCCTCATGTTAAACTTATCCAATAAGCTCATATATTCATAGAAGATGGGGGCTCTAACATAGATGTCCAATAAAAGGGGATATTTGGAGATCAAGAAGTAATAGATACGGATCTTAAGAAAGAGTGTGAAAAAGATCGACCAGGTCCGAGTGTTGTCAACCTTTTCACAACCCCTATTTAAGATGGAATAAAATTTGTATATCAAGGCGTATCAAGTTCAGATTCATTACATGAATATAAATCATTTGTTGCAACAAGTATACAGTATTTAAATTCCATCAGATACATGAAGAATAGAATGTTTCATTTACACAACTATAATTAGAGGGTTATGACCTACCCTGGTGGGAAAACGACATGGATACCTTGATTGTAGAGGGAAATTATCTAGTGACTAATTGTGAGGAATTTTGAACTCTCTTAGATTTACAATTTTACCTTATCAAGTATGTAGAGGGCTAGTTTATTTGGTGGCACTACTTTAGGCAAGACCAAGGGAAGAGTGTATAGGAGTACACCACATAATTTACAAATATGGACATAATGATGGGTATCTTTCCAAAGAACCCAAAGTTACTCCTCAAGTATTTGGGGGTTCTACACAACCATATGTGGAAGAAAATGATGTTTTTCAACCCCAAATCAGGGGATAAGGCTTGTGTACAAGCATAATACTTGGAGAATATAGGACATAAGAAAGGGAAATAAAGTGGATCAAAGAAGAAGGACCAAAAACATGCTTCTAAGAAGGGTAAAAATAAGTGGAAAGGGAAAAAATATAAAAGTATTCTATCCATAACACATCAATGCAAAGACAAGAAACTACTACAACCACTGTAACATTTAAATTCATACAGACTAGAAGTGTTAGAAGTTGCATCTAAAGCTTACCATGAAGAATAAAAGGAAAGATTATAAGAAGAAGACTCTCATAGAAACTAATTATAGTAACCATGTTAAAAATGTCTCAAATGTGAATGAGAATATCGATTGTACATCAATGTAGAAAGAGGTGAATTTTAGTAGCCTTTATCAATGGGAAAAGAATGAAAAATTCTAGGCTCTTTCATATTAAGATACATGCTTAATGGACCAAAATTGATGCTTTGTTTTCCCCAGGATTGCGAGTGAGTCTCATTATAGTAGAGATGGTGAAGAAAATTGGGATTTCAAGTTCATGATCATCCAATCCCATATATATTGGGATGGGTAAATAAGGATGCAAAGTCAAAGGTAACAAAACAATGAAAAAATAGATTCTCTATTAATGTTAATTTTATTGATAAAATAGAAAAATATGTAGTTCCTCTTGATGTTTATGGAGTGGTGTTTAAAATTCCCTACACGTACATTTCTAATGCAATATTCATGTTAAGAGAAAACCAGTATCAACTCATCAAGGATGGAAAATTTTTCACCAACAATGCATAGAAAGGCAAGTCGAAAATTTTGCTGGAAACTTCCAACCAAGCCAAGAAACTTATCAGTTCTAACAAGAAGTATGTTTTATTTTTTTTAAGAGAAAATTATTTTGCATAAGATTTAGTGAGAGAAAAGGAATCCCCAAAGGGTGTTGGCCCAAAAGTCACACTAATAAGGGGGTGAATTAGTGTGAGAGAAATTTTACCATTTCATAATTTTTCATATTCAAACAACCATATAGAAATGAACCATAACCATGATAATAATATAATCATATATAAATATGAATCATAAAGCTACCATCACATCAATAACACATCAAGAAGCCATCTCATCACAAAGAGACACAAGATTTTATGTGGAAATGCATATAGGAGAAAAAAAAAATCGTCTTCTTCATATGCTTCAATTTGTTAGATAGATTTTCAAAATCTGACATGTAGGAGGAATCAACCCCCAAGAAATGCAAGTTGTCACTTGTAGTAGGACACAACCTAATTGAGGCACCAACATCTAATAATGAAAGTAGTTTCTCACTATAGGATACAACATGATTGAGGCACCAACCTCTAAAGAATGCAAGTAGCTTCTCACTATAGGCTACGACATGATCAGGAACAAGCCTCAATGATGAGCAGGCTCCAGCCTACTCTAGGCTCTAACTTGATTGAGGCACCAACCTATATGATGAGTGGGCTCCAACCTACTCCAGGCTTGAACCTCATTGGAGGCACCCACATACTTCTTCAAGTCATTGTGGACGTTTATTTCATATCATTTTCAAATTGGATCCATTGTCATCATATAGAGTTATCTATTAATAAAGAGAAATAATCATAACCTACAATCATTCTTACCGTAGTCACAACTTTTATACATTGTCACCATCATCAGGACCTACGCATACTCTTACTTCAATCACTACTACCATCAATTGAAAATATTGTCACTTTTATTAATACCACAATTGTCATATCAACAAGCTATCATACCATTTTTCACACTTTAGTCCAATTATTCCATCAATCTATCCACACAAATGTCTTTTTAGAACTTATTTTATCCATAAATCCAAAACCAGTGTACCCTCCTCATAAACTATAATAAACATGTAATCGAGTGTTGGGACTATTAGTTTCTTAAAATTAAACACTAATCATCTAACATTAACTTATCAAACAATGGATTCATCCTTTTATTTCAAGGCAGTCGGAAAAATATTTGTAGGGAACTACAAGAGACTAATGTTGGTGCTATATGAAATAATCTAAGATCTAAATATTTCTTGTAAAAGTAAATAGATCTTATTCAATGCGCAGTTAATCGATCATGTTATCTAAATTTAAATTTAAGTTAAGGAACAAAACATGAGACATTAATATATGTTTTCAACTATATAACTATTCACAAAATAAGGCAACAACTACTTAAGCAACAATAGTATTTTAAGGAACGAAAATAAGAAATTAAGGAATATGAAACACCTATTCAAGAAATGAGAATTAGAAACAATATGATAAATCCTATTTTTATTAAACATGCAAATGGAACTCTTTAGATAATTATTCACTACTAAGGTATGGAAACATTATTAATCAGAAAAAGGGAACAACACATAACTAAACTAATTTATTTTGCATAAGTAAGACAACACTTCATCTAGGGAGCAAGCCCTAACTACCTAGGAGTCTGACTACCTTTAAAAGGAACTAAGATTAAGATGCAAATGGTGAAAGATAAAATTAATTGATAAGTATTTTCATTATGGTCCTTTAAAGAGTAAATAGAACCATAACTTAATTCATAAATTTGTCTCAAGTTTACAATTTCTCGTCATTTTTCCAAAGGCGAATTCCTCTTTTTTTATATTATAAAAAGAGAATTACAATAGAATATATGTGAGATAAGGAATCTCCTGAGAATTGGATATTATCAACATGTTCTTCCTAGGTTAAGGAGAGTCTTCTATCCTTAACGGAGAGACAAAAAGCTTTGTGTTTGTAACTAACTGCTCATTTTGGGAACATCTCTGCTTGAATTAATGATGGATCAACATGGATGCAAACACCCTCCATTCAACTTCATAACCCATGTTTATAACAAGAATTTATCCAATGAATCGTTAGATCAATTATAAATAAAGCAATTTTGAAAATCTTTTTAAAGCATAATTATATGAACAAATATATTTTACCAAGGTCTAAACCATATCGAGCAAAGGAATATGAATATGAATAGAAAAGGATAACAGATTAATATTTACACTAGGAAATTAAATGAGAGAAATGAAACAATTAAAATGAAAAACATGTGGATTTTGGCCATAAATCATATGTAAATAAGGATATTCTTGCCTTTGGATCCATCCATTCTTGAACATTGATCACTGTGCAACTTCTATATCTCAATTTAGCTAACAAATGAGCTCTAAAACTCCAAATAAGCATTTGGAACCATCTAATAAAATTAACCATTATACAAACTAATTCCTACAAGGCACACTAGAGAAAAAGGTCATAATTCGACACTAGTGATGTATAATGTATGTCATCAATTGGTTAGCCATTCTACAAAATGACTTTCAAAAATACTAAATTTTTTTTTTTGACATGGTCACTCCTAAGACTTAAACCTAGGTCTCAGTCAATTTGTTGGGTATGTGTTATATTATTTTCATAACCAAGGATGGTTGGGCAAAACCACCCACGGTTTTGTGCATGGTATTATGCATAAGGGTTTTTCCCATGTTTTTTTGGATCTTTTCAAAGGAACTATGGTTATGTTCTAATCGAGGGTTAATGGATTGGGGGTCTATGAATGATTTGACATGTATATGTCATATTCTAACATTTAAGGAAATATAATGAGAAATAAAAAAATTTTCCCTCATTTTGGGTTCCGGGAGAAAAATATCTGATATAATTTGTGTTCTCACCATTGTATATTTTCTGTTATTAAGGATTTGTTTGTAGGCAAATTTTGTACAAGGTTAAAACATACACAATTCATTGTTGGTACCCCACCATTTTTTTGCATGATGAACCATGTATGTGTATACTTACAATGTTGTAATAACCTTGAACCTTAGGTAATGTGAGGGTGTGGAACCACCATTCCAAGACAATGCATAATCGTGCTCGATGAATACTATGTATCAAGGCTCCTTTCAAGCTCAAAGAACATTATATGTCAAGGACGATATGGGCTCAATGAGTACGATGTCTCCATTAGAGAAATTATGAGGTCTAAAATGGGCATCATAAGGAATATTATAAAATAATAGTAGAAATATTAAAATAATAGTGGAAATAATAAAATAATATTAGATTACCTCATGAGGTTTTGGAGGGAAAAAATAAAATAGTACTTTTTCAACTCGTATCAACTTATCTCCTTATGATTTTACCCAAATTTTGATTGGGAGCGTCATTGAATGTGTTGTATTGGTTTTGATAAAATAGACATTTTTAGAAGAAAAATAAAAACAAAAAATGCTAGGAAACAAAAAATAAAAAAATAGAAAAATAAAAATAAGAAAGAGTGAAAAATCAAAAATTAAAATAAAAGGGGATAAAATAAATGGAAAAATAGAAAAAATAGAAAAATTTGTATTCCTCAATGTAATGGTGAGAAAATTTAAACCGTGCCCTCATTTAATTGTTTAATTTCATTTATTAGCAATAAAATGTGATTAACGTGATTATTAAAACAATATTTGATGACAAACACCAAGACAAGATGTTTTGTCGTTATCTATTAAAAATTTGATGTGTCAAAACATTGATATCTGTGTTCCAAGCGATTGACGGCTCATGATGCAGTTCGCATCCCCCAAGTCCATCCGATGTTTATTCGGTGTGCGGGGGGGTGTGAAAAGTTGGATTCCCTGAATGCCACCTTTGCCATGTGCCTTCCCTTCATGAATTTTGCACCCCCTCACTCTAATACCATAAACCATGACCCAACCCCCTCCCCCGAAAACCACTCCTGCTCATTCAAAAAACATTTGACTCCTCTCTCACCAAAACTCCCCACCACTCTCGTTCCACCAAGTGTCACCTTTTTCCACCAATCACGTCCCCCCACTTGTAAATTATCTATTAGTCATTAAATTATGTCCCCCCACTCGCTCATCCATAACGGATATATTCACAAATTAAACATAGCTTTCAAAGGTTAAGTTAATTTGTTTAAATCGAAAGTATTTAACTGCTTGACTTGTATGTCCATCCCGTTGTTGTTGTAACCATTGGAAGGACTAAACCATTGTACCAGTCATAGACCTGAAGCCAACTTCTTCAGCAGCAAGCCAAATTCAATATCTTCACCATATTTCCACACAGCAAAAGAAATCAAACTGTCTTTGGTTAATGAAATCCTTTTCCTTTTCTATGGAACTATGTCTTCAAGAAAGAAATCTAAGAACTCTCATAATCCCATGCTTCCTCCTCCTATTGTATTAGACCATGAACCTTTGTAAACCAACATTATAAAGTTGCAGAAACTAATTGTGAGCTCAATTTATTCAAACCCCACAAATGGTTAAAATAGAGGTTCTCAGATTCAACTGATGAATTAATCTTGTGGCAATCATTTCTTCCACAGTTTATGTTTCAAAAAACCTTTTACTTCCCATAATTTTTTGTGTGGTGTGAGTTTAGGTATATCCTGATTCAAAGAGCAGTAATTTCTCAAAACAAATAATTCTTGTTCACCATTTCTGCTACGTCAATAAACAACAAGCTACAAGTCCAAAAGCCTCAAGCCTTTCATCCATTTTCTTCAAAATTCCTTATGGATATCTATAAAAAAAATAGATTTTCCTCAAAGAACCAAATTTTTGAAACATTCTTTCTAGAAGATGCTCAATTGCCTAAAACAGATCCACCCTATCTGTCATCCATGTTTCCAGAAATGACAAAGAATATTATATCCATTGTTTCATGGTTGTTAGGTTATCATTCTGATAAATGGGTTGATGACGTCATAATTGGTTTCTTGTCAGTTTTCTCATCAAATGAAAAGCATGTTATCTTAAAATATAATCAATTCTTGGTAGATTCAATTCATGAGAAATTCATGAAATTTACCATTGAAGGAGTGTTCAAATACGTCTTTGTTTTAGTGTATTTGTTCCTATTTTATTAGCCCGATAGATTCTCTTTATCTTTGCAAAAGATGGACATTCAAGGGAATACACAATCAATAATTCAATGGATATCATTAGTAAGAAACAATAGCACTGAATATACATTCAGTGACTTTCGGGATCATTTTTTACATGTGATCATAATTCTATTAAACAGTGATGCAAAACCAAGGATTAGGACATAAATTAAAAGAATCTTGCATTTGTGTGAACAAACTAAAACAGGAGATTGGTACATGTAAAAAAATTATATAAAAATCGAAGTATATGGTTGTGATTTACCACCATGCAGATTTCATAAATATGTCCCTCTCTGAATATTTGCTCTAGAGTACATTTGGAAAATTATTAACATGGAACGAATTCATTTTGTATCAGCAAGAAAGAAGGCCCAATTCAAAATTAAGACTCAAATAGGGGCTTTTATTTGTAGTACTAGATCAATAGGGAAGAAAGGAGATGTACTGTTGAAACAAATAAATTTCAAGTTTAGTTTCACTTGGTCTTATGATCCACTAGGATTTGTTTCTATGTTGAGGGTAGAGCAAAAAACTACCCCATATGCACACACTCCTAGACCTGAAATAGAAAAATACATGAATAAACATGAATGGTAGGAATATACCTTGCATGAAGCAAAAGAACATAATATATCAGCAACCATATCTCAAACTCCAGTGTCTAAGAAAAGAATGAAAAAATACAAAGGGAAAGGGATTCTCCTACTATCAAAAACATATCAAGGAAAAAATTCAAGATGTACACTAAGAGGTAAATGAAAAATAACACAAATCAATAACAAAAAGAAGAAACTACACAAAAACATCCAATTGTTATGACAAGGCCATTTGCACCATAATCCTCTATAAAATAAGGAATAATTATTGGATCTCCTTAAGTATCGCACGATGCATCGTCATGACAAACAGGGGAAATGCAACAAAATCAAAAGTAGACAAGCATATTTGTTGTCTAATAAGAAATAAAAAAGAAGAATGAATCCTTGAAATATTCCACTTATACTCAATATTGGAAGCATAAAACTACTTCATAGCATAGGCTACTTTTAGCCTTTGCTCCATAAAAGGAAAGAAGGAAAATTACTTCCTTGGAGTCGAAGGTTACTCATCCAAGAACAATAGATGATTATACAAAATCAGTTTTCTCTTTTGATGCATATTTAATTCATTCCATTGACTAGATAGATCTACACAAGAAGACTAGTGAGATGATATTTTCTTCTCTCACAAACTCAGCTATGGAAACATCTAGACTACAAGCTTCAATGAACAATGTCCAATCTGAGCTGAAAATTGAGAAATGTCTTCTCTAGGAAAGGATGCAAAAATAAAATCCTTAGAGGATTTAGTGATAAAATTTGGATATGATCCCACTTATGTGAAAGCAACAGATGAGATTATTAAGAGTAGAAATGCAGACCTAGATTCTTTGAGAAAATATCTCAAACTCCCAATAATAGAAGATCCGAAAACTAAAGAAGTGGGAGAGATAGAAAACGAAAAAGAAGACATGTTTAAACTCATAATTTAGAAAAATGTACAAATTTCTAGAATGGAAAAAGAGCTTGAAATATTATTGAAAAAAAGAGAGCACCAGGAATAATCTGAACTAAATGGTGCCTTAATAGAAGTTCCAGTAATATTCATTGCACCAGCAATTGTTCTTCGTACAACTACTTCAGCGGGTGCATATATATCAACAAACACATATCCAGTAGCAGAGTTGAAAAAATAAACGAAATATTTGTTCATTAAGGGACAAGAAATTGAAAAACTGAAGGATCAACTTGCTAAACTCCAAGATCAAAAGTTGAAAACAGATAGTGCCTATTTGGTAGAATTACATAAAACACAAAAGGTGACACAAAGAATTGATGCCTTAGAAAATCAGTCTCGTTTGTTTATACCATATCATAAGCCAGATAAAACATATGATAGAAATCAATGAGAGCATCATTGAAATATGGACTTTAATTCAAATCATCTTTGAACAAGATGAACTGGTCACAAATTCTAAAGGAGTAACTGGAGATGTAAAGAAATAATGGCATATGAAACCAGGTAGAGCTACAACTTTTATTAGGGTTCTAAATTCTAAAACTAAAGAAGAATTAGAATAATTTGATATATAAGATATGACATAAGCTATTTTGGAAGTAAGAATAATACTTATTAAGATAACTATGATGTTGCAGTTGGAAAATAAGTGTCACGATTTAGAATCGGGAATCCAGAAATTGCATAGAAAGTTCTTTGTTTTACATCAAAAAGGGCTTCATGGGTTAACATGAATACGAGATAAATTGATTAATCTAAATGAATATCACAATAATATTTATTCAATTTCCAAAGATAAATCTAAATTTTCGAAGATAAAGGGTTCAATTAGGGGAATATCTTTCATGGAAGGCCTTAGTTATGATTTACTTATCAAACATGAGATAAGTAATTTATATTTTGTTAAACCTACCTTCTAAAAATATACTAAGGTACATGAAACATTTAGAAATATTGGAAGAATTACGTAAATTACTAAATCAATGAGTTAGCAAGATAAACAACAAAGAAAAAACACAATCAGACTATATCAACACCAAAATCCTTGAAAACAGATCCAGCAGTTTGAACAGTTTTGTTTTACTATTATTTTGCATTATTTTTGTAAAAAATTTCTATATATTTTCGAAAATAGATCTATATATTTGAAAATAAATTGTATAAATACTTCGTAAGTCGAATTGCAAAGAGTTTGACCCTTCAGATGAGCTTCTAAAGTATAATTGTAACTGTCTGAAGTTGCTTCTTATTAATGAAAGGATTATGGATTTGCTTCAAAATCTCTTGTCATCTTGTGAGTTCTTCTTAGTTATTCATTTCATTTTGTTGTTTTCTACATGTGTTTAATCTTTATGAATAAATATGGGTAAGATATACTTGAATGTCAACTTATCTTAAATCCCATATGAAGCTATAAATTATTACATAGATTAGTTAAATGGAATGTCTGTCCTAATAACTCCTCTACATAAATAAATTGTCATTTTTTCATGAAATTATATACGTTTTGTTAAGATGTGAACATAGTTTTATTATATGATTGTTTATGATTAAATAAGTATTATTTCTGAATATTTAGAGAATCATAGCCTCTTACATTTCTACCTTGCAACCCTTTCAAAATCCAAATTACTATCAAGAGGTAAATGATCATCCCTTTCTTAATATTAAGATCAATCAAGGTATAACACCTGCTCAAATAAGCTTAAAACATTGGTCATCCAAAAATTAAAAACAAAAAAACATTTTAGATGCTTTGGCATAATTATCTAACCTAGAATTATCTCAGAGATACAACATCAGATTGGCGTCATTGTCGAGGAACAAAAATTGAATTATTTTCCCTGGGACAATGATTAAGATCTCCCTTTAAGGTGAATAAATGGCTATTTGGTTAAAATTATTCACTTGACAACTTTGCATAATAAATCTGGCTTCATCAAGAGATACCATATCTCACTCAGATCCTCATCTCCATTCTCCATTATCAGATCCAGAGAGGCTAGTGAGAATTGCCTCTTTAAGGAGAAGATTAGAAGCCTCAACTTCAACTTCTGCTTCATTTTAAATAGAAATAATTTCATAGGCTGATCCTTTTAGACCTGTATCAATTCCTCCTGATCTATCAAATTTACCACCTAAAGTGTTAGATCTATTATCTAAAGCTGTTGATTTACAATATGCTCTTATTGTTCATCATTTAGAGTCATATTAGATCCATGAAACTATCTCAGAATATTCAAAATGTAAAGGAAATTTAGAAGTTGAATTACCTGAACTAAAACAATCTGATTTTATCTCATCTCTTATTCACACTTTTCCATCAACTTTTGAGAAACCTGACAATAGAATTTCCATATACACTAATCCTTTGTTTGAAATTGATCAAAAGTTTGACACACAACTTCACGAATTGGTGATTCAATCACCTTTCCCTAAAATATCTATTGGTTTTTTTCACCACCTTAAAGGAAGAATACCTACACCTCCAACTTCATCATCATCAACTTCAAGTTCCTCATATTTATCACCTCCATCACCTAACAAAATGGCTAGTATTCAACCAATCATTCGGGGTCATTATGCAGCACTCGTCCTTCCTAATCAGTTAAATGATTTTCTATATGGATATTTAAAACATTTGCTGAGATTTAATGGACAAACAGGGATGTCCACAGAATATCATGTAGCTTCTTTCTTAGATTTTTATGATAACATGGATATTGAGCATGAAAATGTCTATACAAGATTGCTTGTACAATCTCTCGAGGGTATTGTCAGGATGTGGTTTATACACTTAAGAGAAAACTACATTCGCAATTGGAATGAATTAATTACTATTTTTAACAATCAATGGGGAGTTAAGAGAGATCATGTCTATTTCCTGATACAATTTGATGATTTAATGAATAATCGAGAGCCTGTATCAGATTTCATTAAGAGGTTTAATAAATTTTATAATAAAATGCGTCTTCATTGTAAACCTCCAGTAGAAGCAACAAAAGTTATATTTTCAAAATATTTTGATGATGACTTTTCTATTATGTTGAGAGAAAGAAGGTATCTTACCCTAGCATATATGCAAACAAATGCTATTTAAATAGACTCAAATATTTCTGCATCTAATAAAATGAAGTCAACGGCTAAAAACGCTGAAAAGAAAAATAAAGTTAAAGAAGAAAGAAGTTCTTCTCAAAGAAGTAAGGATGAAGATCACAATATTGATGAAATCAATTATTTATTAAGAAATATTTCAAACATAATCTCTAAATTGAATCCCATCCTATAGTATCCCAACCAGCTACTAATAAAACAACAGACTCAAATTTTACAGAGGCCTAATATTGATCAACAAATTCAACCCCCATTAATGCTTGATGATCGAGAACCTAAGGATATTGGCCCCCTAATTATAGATGATATCAATAATTTTGATTAATCCTCAAATCAGAATTTCATTGTTTCTCTTCCTCAAAAGAAATTTTCTCAATAGGAGAAATAAAATTCACAAGTTTCAAAATATCAGTCCTCTAAATTCTTAATTGAAGAATTAAATAGAAGATATGATTTAAGACCCAGACTAGGACCTGGTAGACCTTCGAAAAATTCCACTTTCAATGAACCACCATTTAAAACAACTGAAACTCAAACAACGATCATTCAACCATTGAATCAATCAAATGATCAAACTTATATGGATTAAACAGTTTTGATAACTTTCAATGTTGGAAAAAAATTAGAAATATTTAAAATGCCTATTCTATTATTTGAACTTTCCAAGAATCTTGGTTACAAGAATCAAGTTTCTAAATAGATCCAATCTTCAAATGTTGGTGTTGAAGAAGATGTGATAAGTCTACAAGATGAAAAGCCTTCAGTCATTTTTTGTCCTAGTTCTGATATGATTGATGAAAATTTCCCTCCCTTTTATGTCACTTTGAAATTTCATGATTTTCTATTATAGAATTGTATGCTAGATTCAGGAGCTTCCCATAATGTAATCCCAAAAATTATCATGGATCAGCTTCAAGTGTAGATTACTATACCTTATCATGATTTATATACTTTTGATTCAAATAAAGTTCCTTGCCTTGGTTTAATAAAAGATCTAGATGTCACCTTAGCAAAAATTCCAGTTAAAAGTGTAGTCTTAGACATTGTAGTTAAAAAATCCCTCCTAAATTTGGAATTCTATTATCAATATCATGTTGTGCCAAATTAGGAGGAAGTCTGCAGATGGATATATCTTATGCTACTACTCTTGTATATGGAGGAGAACATCTTAGGTTATATAGATAGTTAAGATTCATAAATATTAATTGTAGGGTTGATCATGTTAGGAATAATCCTATCTATGTTGTTGATCAAGATTTTTGATGTTTTACATTGTCATCTAATGATTTTCAAAATCCTCAGCTTCGCATAGAACAGATTGTGGATAAAACAAGAAGTGAAAAAACTGATATTCGGAAATTATATTTTGATGGAGCATTCTCAAAGGATGGAGTTGGAGTTGGAATTGTTCTCATTTCACTAGACAAAGAAAACATTACCTGGTCTTATAAGTTAGAATTTGATGTTACAGACAATGTATCTGAATATGAAGCCTTCCTTTTAGGATTGGAATTAGCTAAAGGTCTAAAGGTCCATAAAATGGTTGTCTTTAGTGATTCATAACGCATTGCTAAACAAGTAAGAAATCTATGTCAAACAAAACATCCCAGACATAGATCTTATATAAATGAGGTATGGGATATATTCTATGATATTTTTCAAGCCTTTAACATCATAATTATTACAAGAAATCAAAATTTTCATGCAGACCCTTTGGTTTTTTCAGCTAGTTCTTTTAAAATTCTTGATAAAATGCACACACATTATCAAATTCAGGTAAAATACAAACCTTCAATTCCTAATAATATTAAATATTGGCAAGTATTTGAGGATTATGAACATCTGAAAATATTATTACAAGTAATTTGTGAATTTTCATCTTTACAAATTGATGATGAACATCTTAGTGATTAAAACATGGATAATGAAAAGGAAATTTCATCATTAAACTCGAAAATAGTTGATCATAATATGATTCACTTATCCAAGAATTTAATTCCAAAGGGAATAATTCCTCTTGAAAAAATTTTAGATCATAATGATGTTCCTGAAAATTCATTAACAAATTCACGTAAAGAAGATATTGATGAGTGTAATATTGATGCTCGTGCAGAAAATAGAAACGTTAAAATCTCTGCATCACTACCAAAGGAAACCAAATAAATATTTGAGCCTCGTTAGGAATTACATAGATGTTTTTTCTTGTTCCTATGATGAGATAAAACCTTATGATACCACACTCATTGAGCATAAAAGTCATCTTAAACCAGAAGTCAGAAATTTTAAATAAAAACTCATGAGGATAAATCTAGTTTTACTTCCAACAATTGAAAAAGAACTTAAAAAACCACTAGATGCGAAATCATAGTCCCCTTAAGATATTCTTATTGTATAGCAAATTTGGTCTCAGTTAGAAAGAAAAATGGTGAGATCAGATTGTGTGTAGACTTCGAAAATTTAAATAAATCATATTTGAAGGATAATTATCCATTACCCAAAATGGACTCATTACGTCAACAAGTTTCAGGTTCTAATAGAATTTCTATGTTAGATGGTTTTTCTAGGTACAATCAGATTATGGTGAATACAAAAGATAGAGAAAAGACAACATTCACAACTCCTTGGTGTACATTCATGTATGCAAGGATGCATTTTGCTCTAACCAATGCTGGAGCTACTTTTCAAAAAGACATGGATCTAGCATTTGTTCGTAATATTAATAATTTTTTTGTCATTTATCTGCATGATCTAACTGTATTTTATAATTTTGATAAAACATATTTAAAGCACTTGAGAAACTTTTTTGATAGGTGCAGGAAATTTGGAATCTCACTTAATCCAAAGAAATCTCTCTTTTCCATCAAAGAAGGAAAGCTACTTGGCCACCTTATTTCAAACAAAGGAGTGGTTATTGATCCAAATAAAGTGTCATACATTCAAACAATCACTCTGCCAAGGAATAAAAAGGAAATTCAAACTTTCGTCAGAAAAATCAACTTTTTGAGACGGTTTATACCCAACTATGTTGAAATAGTTGAGGACATTACTGACATGTTAAGGAAAAACTATGAAGTCAAATGGAGAGTTAAATCAAAATTTTATTTTTCCCAAATTAAGAAAGCTATTTTTGAAGCCCCAGTATTGGCTAGTCCAGACTAGTGAAAGCCTTTTAATACTTTCTCTTTTTCCTCTGAAACCACTTTAGTTGTTGTCCTTTTGCAGAAAAATGAAAATGGAGATGACCACCCCATTGCCTTCTTTAGTAAATTCATGAGATATGTTGAGTTGAGATCTGACATTATAGAAAAACAAGCCTATGCTCTTGCCCAAACCTTGAAATCCTTTAGAGTCTATGTCCTCCATTCATCTATTACTGCCTATGTTCCAAACAATGTTTTTAAAATTGTGCTATCACAACCTGATAGAGATGGAAGAAGAGGAAGATTGATTACTAAGATATTATAATTTGATCTTAGTATCAAAACTACAAAACTGATAAAGGGCCAAGGTTTAGCCAAACTTCTAGCTGAATCCAATTATAAAATCTTGGGGATAAACTATGTAATGCATCTTTCAATAGAGAAGAATCCACAAGGACCTTATCATATTTCAATAGAGAAGAATACACAAGAAACTTCTTAGTTTTCAATAAAGAATAGTCCACAAGAACCTTCTCAAACTTCAGTAGAGGAGAATCCATAAGAACCTTCATCTTCAACTGAACTCAATCCTCTTCCACTTCATATTGATGAGAAATTTATGTTCTTTGAATGGTACACTGATATTGTAAACTTTCCTCGCAATTATGAATACCCACCTAAATTTACAAAGAATCTATGTAAAACACTCAAGTTAAAAGTTTTAAAATATTGCATCATCAATGAAAATATGTATTGGAAGGATACATTAAACATCCTCTTGTTATGTTTAACAGAAAATGAAACAGAAGGAATTATAGATCAATTTCATGCATCTATTTGTAGAGGTAATTATGATTGGAGATCAACAACATACAAGATTCTTAGAGACATATTTTATTGGCCTAAATTATTTACACAAATAGGTATTTACACAAATAGGAGAAAAGGTCAGAAGTTTCATACCCTACAAGATTTTTGTTGGAAAACAGAGACTGGCATCACTCCCTCTTGTTCTAGTCCTAGTAGAAGCACCTTTTTTATAGTGGGGACTAGATTTTATTGGATAGATTCACCAAACAACCATCAATCAACATAAATTGATCCTCACTTCCACATAATACTTCTCAAAATGGGTAGAATCCATCCCAGTGAATAATGTTGTTAACATTATTGCTATTAAATTCATTGAAGAAAATATATTGTCTAGATTGGGTTGCCTACAATAGATAGTTACAAACAATGAACAAGCTTTGAGTAATGTTAATACTAGATTTTATTTCATCACTCTACCCCCTATTACCCCCAAGGAAATGGACTGACAGAGTCTTCAAATAAAAGTATGGTCAAATTCATCAAGAAAGTACTTACTGATCATAAGATAAATTGGGATATTCATCTTAAGTATGCAGTTTGGGCAAAGAGAATTTCAAAAAAGATATCAAGAGGTAAATCACCTTTTCAGCTTGTTTATGGCACTGAAGCCATTTTTCAAACTCAATTATCCTTTCCTGTTTTGAAATTATTACAAGAAGAAAATGAAGAACCTAATGATTTTACTAAAAGAATAAATCAACTTATAGAATTGAATGAAAATAGAGATCAAGTTAAATATAAGCTTAGAAAGTATCAAAACAAAACAAAAATCTTATTTGACAGGAAATCCAGAGAAGGAGACTTCAGGGAAGGGGATTTAGTACTAAAATGGGATACTAGAAGGGAGGATAAAGGGAAACATGGGAAAGTTGATAATCTTTGGTTAGGGCCTTTCAACACTACAAAAGTTAAAGGAAACAATACCTTTGTCTTAGAGAATTTGGAGGGCCAATATTCTTCATTTCTAGTCAATGGAGAATATTTGAAACATTATATATAATACTAAACCACTTCAATCATTCATCATTGTATACTACCAGTTTTTTTCATATTTCATAAAAGTGCGAATTTTTTCAACAGTGACTCCATTAGCCCAAGAATAAGGCACTTATATCTGCATGTTCTATGCATCCTATGGGAGGAAGTAGTCCCCAATTGGGGCCAATGTTCTAACATATTTGGTTTTGATAAGTTAGACATTTTTAGAAGAAAAATAAAAATAAAATGCTAGGAGAAAAATATAAAACTACAGAAAGAAAAAATAAGAAAGAGTGAAGAATGAAAAATAAAAATAAAAGGGGGATAAAATAAATAAAAATTAAAAAAATAGAAAAAAATGGTATTCCCCAAAGTTATGGCGAGAAAATTTAAATTCCGCCCTAATTTAATTTTTTAATTGCATTGAACTAGTAATAAACTATAATTAATGTGATTTTTAAAACATAATTTGACGATAAACACCATGGCAAGGCCTTTTGTCATTATCTGTTAAAGATTCGTTGTGTAAAGACATCAATATTTGCGCTCCAAGCAATCAACGGCTGACGATTCTCTTCGCACCCCTGAAGCCTATCCAACGTTTAGTCAATGTGGGGTTGCCTGCGAAAAGACGAATTCCCTGAATACCGCCTCCGCCACCTGTCTTCAATTCATGCATTTCAAATCCCCTCGCTCTATTACCAAAACTCGTGAACCCCCCAACCCCGGAAACCACTCCCGCTCATTCAAAAAATATTTGACCCTCTCTCACAAAAACTCGCCACCACTCTCATTCCACCAATCGCGTCCCCCCACTTGTAAACTATCCATTAGTCATAAAATTATTTCCCTACTGCTCCTCAATAACTGATAATTTCAAGAAAAAACACAATTTTCAAAGGTTAACTTCATTTGTTTAAACCGAAAGTATTTCATTGATTGACCTATCTGTCCATCCTGTTGCTGTTGTAACCATTCGAATGACTAAACCATCGTACTAGTTACAGACCCGAAGGCAACTTAGTAAACACCAAGCCAAATTCAATACCTTCACTAAAAAATTTTATACCATCATTTATCACCATAATATACTTGATCACTTATGCATTGGCATTGGGCATCCCTTCCCTTCATAGTTGGACATATTTCTCAAAAAACAATTTCTTAAAACCCATACGTGACTCTGCCCAGACGTTTCCACGTATACAACGAGTCCATACATAGAGAACTGCCTATGCCTTTTTAAACATTAAAAAATATATAATTTCCCTATTTTAGAGGCAGGGTTTACAGTTGTTCCTATAACTTAACTACCCTGGCTCGTGGCCTAACTGTTCCCAACTACAAAAAACAACTTTGAGGGAGTATAAAATCCCCTCAAGGGAATGACATAAGGGAGGAAGAGAGAGAGAAACATAGATATTATATTTTTTTGGAGCCCTATCCAAGTCTGATATATTCCCTGTGCCTCCTGAACTTCCTAGATATTTTTAGGAAGCCCTTGTTTCCTCGATATGTTCACTCACCCTATGTGACATCCATTGTGCACTCTTCTTGGAAGAAGTTTTGAGAGGCTAGGGATGGCCAGATCCAAAGGACAGTATGCTTGAAGGCCATGGCGTATTTCAGGTGATCTCTCCACATTTGTTTACTATACATGTCATTAATAATGGAAGTTCCATCTTATTCCTGATGTTTACGTGTCAATAATATTTTATACATGTGTAATGATCTTAAATCTTTCATTTAATATTGTTTTATGAGATTATGCATGCTTTTCACTAACCAATAGAACATATATATGTTGTACAACTAGGATTTTGTGCTTGTTCTTTGCTGGTTTACAGATTTCAGAGAACAAAGAGTTGCAGGGGGTTTGCACCTCGCGGGATCTACTACAACCGAAGGATATCTGGGTAAGGTCTGCAACCTGTAGTTTCTAGTTTAAAGAATAGAAGTTCGTTAAGTGAGTCCTTCTTGTAATGACATGCCCTTGATCTATGAAGGTTTATCAACCCAAGACCTTAGGGTAACATTACTCGCAACAGAAATGGCAACTCTGCTAGGGATTACATCCGTGTAATTCCTAGTTTGGGTTGTTTTATCTGTCTTGTAGGTTCCTTGACAGGTTTATCACTTTTTACAGTCTAGTAAGTCTTTTTTTAATCAGACAGAAGATCTGGTCTCTTGATCAGGCTTGAATTTTTTCTTTTTTCTTATCTTTATTTCCATACGCAACTTAGTCCCTGCACAGTCGCGTATAACTCCTATATTTTCCAAAGGGACCTACATATATGTGAGTTTCCTTGGTTACAGTCGCATATACACGCTTTTTGCACATTGCAAAACCACGTATGCCTAGAAAAAATTGAAAATTTGAGTTTCCAGCCTCTGTAGTTTTTTCTGTTTGTGGTGAACCATTCCTTTGGTGTCTTTAAGGTGTCTGGACTGTGTTTATGGTGATTTCATATCCATTTCTCTCTTATTTTTTTGAAAACCTAGCCATTTGGTAAATTTCCTGTTTTGTGTGATTGCAATTGCGGCTGAAGCACCAAGATCTTTTCTTGAAGTTCTTGGTTGTTCTAACCATTCAGAATAGAGAGCCTCTAGTTGTTTTCTCTTCTTGGCCCTATGCATTGCTTCGATTTTGGTTTTTTCTTCTTGGTCTATCTTGGTTTTCTTGATTTCTTGGACTTGCCTTCCTGCAAAGCTTGAATAATCTCTTTTTGGTTTTTTGAGTCACTGTTCATTGAAATATTGTGCTACTGTACTGAATCAATTATTTGAGTTTTGTGTTTCTGTTTTCTCATTTGAGTCTTGCTACGAAAGTAGCATAGTTGTCTTGAGCACTTTGAAGCCTTGTTGAGGCTCATTTTGTTTGATTCCAGTTCTTGGGTAGTTTATGCTTGTCTTCTTGAAATATTTTTCCTTCCATTATAAGTGAAAAGCCCAAAACAAATTTGTGTTTTCCATAGATTTTTCCTTGATTTTGTTTTTATGGTTTTATTGTATGTTTTGAATCTTTTTCAATGGTTTCTAGTCTTTGGTTCTTGTCTTTATTTTGAAAGCAGCATTTTCTTGATTTCTCTCTTTTGTATCAAGTCCATTTTGGCGTTTTTATGCATAGGAGTTCTATTTGGAACTAGCCTTATTATTCTGTCAAAAAGTGATCAAACCATTGTCTTTCTAGAGACTCTTTTTCGCTTCTTTAGAGTTAGCATCTTAGAATTTGCATATCATTGGTAGTTTGCATTAAGTGCATTTGGCCATTTTTATTATTTTTCATAGTTTTTTGGATTGTGTGAAGTGTGAGTAACTGAGAATAAAAAAATATATATTTTTTGTTTAAGTAGTTTCATAGAACCCATGTAGAGATCTCTTTTCATCGAAAGGAAATTGTTCCATTCACATGTAGTTAGGTTTTCAATGATTTCTTCTGCGTCAACAAACACCATCACTTTCACTTCCGTATGCCCTTGAATTAAGTAACAATCAATTTAAAACAAGTGATATAAATAAAAGCAACTAGAAGTTTTTGTATCATTGTCATTAATCATACACCAAATAGCTAGGTTGTAGGGTCGTGGATTAGGTGAGTGGAGAGTTAACTCTCCAAGTCCGCTCAAATTATTAAAAATAGAAAGTTCATTAAAGAGCGAAATCCAACACTATTAAGTGGACCGAGAAATCTCTCCTCCAGAGAGTCAAGTGCGAGGAATAGTGCAGGTAGAGAAGAGAGATACCCCTTCTCCTATTTTCTGAATCTTGACCTAAGAATATTCCACCCGGCTCCCGACACGAATTGGTACCCTTAGTTTCCTATCCTAGGGACCACACAGGTGACTACCGGGGGGAATACCCATGGTACCTGAGACAGACGTTGCATCACTTGCATCAGTACTTTTGGAGGGTGCCCTTGCGAAGCTTGGGGACTTGCACCAAAAAAGGTTGTCATTAGGAGGTCAACATAAATGTTTTTGTTACCTTCGCTAGTAGACCTGGGGCATAATTACCATACATTATTTTTGGAAGGTCTTATTATTTTTCTTTCTTGTATTTTGGTGTCTGGTCCTCATCATCCAGAGCGGAAATACCTGAGAGCTTCTTATCTAGTTGTATCTTAGGAAATTTTTAGAGTGTGCTCTTTGCTCCTAGATTTCTTAGCTTCTTATATTTTTTGAGTCTAAAATTAATATCTTAAAGTGCTGACTGATCACCTCGTTGATCGAGGAGGCTTCGTGGGCTTTCTCCCGCGAGTGTCGAGCCTTCTTCAAGAAGGCGTAGGAGTAATTCAGTGGGTGATTTTCACCCGGTGGTTTCGAACGCAGCGGAGAGTGATCCTCCATTGGGGTTTCTTGTTTCTGTGGGTGTTTCTGGTGTCAATATCAGTGTAGAGAGGAGTTCTCTACTCATATCTAGAGTTTTATTTCTAGTAGAAGAAGTTGAAGTAGAGGAATTTCCTCAACTTGCTAAGTCTCTTCCATCTCCTCTTCCTGCTAGTTGTCCTGATGTTCTTCGGTACATCAGGCCAGAGTCTCAGAGACCAGATAGTCATTTTCGGTCATATGCCTTTCTTTCGATGGCAACAACTGGGAACACAGTTTTGGTTGTGAACACTGCAAGTGTTCAGACTCCTCTTTCAGTTGAAGGAGGAGGAACTATTTCCATATTGACAATCACTTCTAGTGTTGTTCCGCTTGGCTCTGGAAACACCCAGGCACATGCTTCTCAATCAAGTCCCTTTTCTTATGGAATGCCCACTAGTGGAATCCCTTATTTCTCCTTTTTTGTTGCTTCAGCTGTCTCCGCACCCATACCTTCTATGGCTAGTGGATCAGCTTCGTTTCAAGGGTTTCCCTTTGGAAGTGGGCACATCCCTCATTCAAACCCTTCCTTAGGATCCTTTCCTTTCACCTCTGAGATTCAAGGTTTCAATCCTTTTTCTGGAGGTCAAAGCTCTAATGTCTTTTCGGGATGGAACCTTGTTTTTAAAGCATTAGGAGCAGGGAGTCAGTTCTTCGTTGGTCAGCAATGGAATGTTCCTTTCCCTTCATCGAGTACTTCTCAGGCTTTTTCTCCATTTGCAAATGCTTGGAACCCTTACCAAGGGATTTCCTCTCCATTAAATACCTCGGTTGGAGGGAATGTTCCTGTGTATAGTAACTCCATGTTGGGAGGGGATCCTTCTCTAAATGTTGGGTCACAAGGATTTTCTTATGGCCCAGAATTTTCTATGAAAAACATCTGGAAACTTGGTGCCTCAAAAAATCCAGGTTATTCTTTTCAGAATGTGGGGAACCCTTCCTATGGGGGATGGAATTCCCAGGCTCCTCCACGCTTACCATTTTCAGCAATTTTAAACTTGCTAGATCTATCAAAATTAACTAACAATCCTATTTGGTATAGTCCGGGCTAGCCTCCGGTCCCTAGCAAGCTCCACTCAGACATTCCAAAGTTTGAAGTGAAGAATGGTGAGGATTCGGTAGATCATGTCACCACCTTCCATTTCTGGTATTCATCGAGCTCCCTGATCGATGACTCGATTAGGTTGAGACTATTTCAATGAACCTTAACAAGAAATGTGGCCAAATGGTACATAGAGTTAACTAGAACTATTTTTTCTACTTTTGGAGAGTTGCCTACCATGTTCTTAAATCATTTTTAGTTACCTGTCTGTTATGATGTCGGGACTGACCTCGTGACCAATTTTCAGCAGGACAAGTCAAATCATATTTCTGACCATATTCAGGAATGGCGAAGAAGGAATAAGCTCATTAAATCCCAAATCCTAAATGAATTCCTTATTGAATGGTTTTTGAAATATTTACAGCCAGAAATTTCTAAGGATGTATCCCTTTCAGGGGTATTTTCTGAAGAGCAGGCTATTTTTAGGGCTCAACAGCTAGAAATGATTTACTCTCAGTTTGGAGTCCTTAATCAAAAATTTCAGGATGCTCCTCACTCCAAATTAGACTTAGCGAAAACTAAACCTGGTCCTCATGGTGACGGGCTTATCGGTTCGATTGATAGCGGTACAACTAACCTGCTAAGTCAATTGTAGCAGTTTTCTATACAATCTGCTTCTTTTGGTCAGGATGTGCCTTCAGTGTCAACTCCTTCCCATTCCTTGGCAATTAATGATGTTCAAAATTATAACCCCAAAGGAAATCAACAATCTAATGGGAAGAAGAAAGGACAGAATAACAAGAAAAAGGACAAGGATGGGAAGGGGAATGTGAACAAATCCAACAATCATGTTGGAGAGGGTAAAAAGGATAATAAAAATAAAGTGAAGTTTCCAAGAAATTTGTGCATTGGAGACCATCTTATGCACCTTTTCCCTAAAAATCAAGATGTGCAGCGCTTGTTAGCTCAACAAGTTTCTTCTAGTTCCTAGGTTTTTCTCACAAACCCTTTTCCCCAAGGGCAGCAATTACTTGCTAGCCTGAACCCAAATACTAAGGCTCCCTCTAGGGGCATCCAAGAAGGGGGAAATACATCAAACATATACACGATGAGTGCTCACAGAGATATCGCTATGAGATCTTGTGATTATGGCAAAGTTGAGTCTTTGAAAGCTAAGGGCGCTCCTGATAGTGCTGAGCCACTTCATATTATGAGGTCTGCTATTGAGCCTATACCTCGGATGTCGAAAGGGTCTTAAAAGCGTACAAAAATCAATCCTAATGCCAAGGTTTCCCATAACTACTCGATTGTAGAAGATATAGCTCAAAGTCCTTGTTCCATGTCTACGTTAGAGGTGCTCCAGTCTTGTCCTGCATAACGGAGTGCATTACTCACTTCTATTGGGGCCGTTGATCCGAAGAATTCTCTAATGAATACATTTGACATGTCTAATTTTAAAAAGAGAGTTCCTCATCATATGGCTTTCCATATCAAGTTGACTTATCGAAAATTCAATATCTTTCGAACGGTTGTTGATGAGGGCGCTTCCACATGTGTAATGTCTCTTGCATGATGGAGGGGTATTGGGTCTCCAATAATTTTTCCTTCAGCCACTCTTCTGACTACGTTTGATGGTCATTCTCACAGGCCGCATGGTATTGTTCCATCTTTTCCCATTTGTGTTGGGGGGGGAACTGTTAATATTGAAGTTGAGATAGTCGATGCAATCTTAGACTATAACCTTCTGTTGGAGAAAAAATGGATCTATGAGATGGATGCTATTGCATCCTCATTATTTCGTATTTTTTGTTTCCCTCATGAAGGGAGAATTGTCACAGTTGACCAACTGGATTGTTCTCATGTAGATCCGAATGCATCTTTTGACTCAACTATTCTTTTGGTGAAGGATACCAAGCAACCTGTTGAGAATCTGAGGGTTGGAATGTACACTTCCTTGATGGGTACTTTTGATCTTCCACCTCCTTCGATTCATATCAATGATATTTCATCCTCCAGGGTTCCTATTCGAAGAGAGTTCGTCAGAACTCATTATTTTTCAGACCCTTGGACCTTAACTTCTCCTACCTCCATATTAGAATAAGGTCAAGTGGGTGGAATGGCATTTCCTATGTCTGCAGCTAAGATTTCTTATAGATTTATTGTTGACTATGTAGATTCCATTCTAGTTTCTCTTTCACTGGAGGAATTGGATGGAGATGTGTCTCCAGCTTGGACTCTCAGCTCATCTTCAACTCAGGATTTCCTTGATACCAATCTTCCATCTAAAGAGTCCATCCTTGAAGCAATGACTGATGTAGAGAGACCATGGGATGATTTGCATCATCGGTCTTACTTTCTACTAGACTTGTATGAAGTTGAATCAAGTTTCCCTAGCCTTCAGTCTTCTGGTCCTGTTCACCCAGTCTTGAACCCTTTAGCACCAGCATAGGTATTTTCTGAAGGGAACATGGCTTTTATTTCTCCTACTACCGCAATGAACATCTCCAAAGATCCCAACATCATATAGAATGTCTTCATTGGAGCCGAGTGTTCCAATGAATAAATTCATAATTACACTGATATCTTTCAAGAATTTCGGGATGTGTTCGCTTGGTCTTATGAGGAAATGCCTAGCATAGATCCATATATTGCCCAGCGTGAGATCAAGATATATGAAAATGCTAAGCCTATCAGGAAAAAGCTTCATCCGGTCAACCCCAGGAAGGTAGCAGCTATCGAAGCTAAGGTAGAGAAGCTACTTAAGGCGGGTTTAATTTACCATGTTCCTTTAATTGAGTGGGTTTCAAATCTAGTTCTTGTGGAAAAGAAACAAGGAATGATTTGAGTTTGCATCGATTTCCGGGACCTAAATAAAGCATGCCCTAAATATAATTACCCCACACTGTTTATAGATTAGATCATCAATGAGTGTGTGGGGAATGAGATTTTCTCCTTCATGAACGACTTCTCTGGATATAATCAAATCACTATCTGTCCTAAAGATCAACATAAGACTACATTTATTTGTCCCTAGGGTACCTTTTCTTACAAGAAAATTCTTTTTTGCCTCAAAAATGTTGGAGCTACTTTTAAGCAGGCCATGTCTTACGCCTTCCACGACATCAAACATATTATCAAGGCATATTTGGATAATTTAGCTACTCGTTATCACAAGAGAATTGATCATCCATCTCACCTCCTTCAAGTTTTTGAACGATGTCAGTATTACAAAATCCGGTTGAACCCAAACAAGTGTGTTTTCACTATCACATCCAGTCAGTTGTTGGGATTCATCATATCTACGGAGGGGATTCAGGTAGATCCCTTCAAGGTTAAGTAAATACTTTAGTTTCCTCCCCTGTCTTCAATTCGTCAACTTCAAAGTCTGCAAGGAAAATCTAATTTCCTACAGAGATTCATCGTAAATTATGTCGAGATTATAAAGGGATTTATGAGATTATTAAAGAAATTAGTTCCATTCTTTTGGGGATGACTTTCCTCAATCCTCATTTGATGCTTTGAAAAAAGCATTGACCTTTGCTCCATTACTGAGTCCACCTGATTATAGCAGGGATTTCCTCTTGTATCTCACGGTAGCATAATCTACCATTGGTATGGTTCTGGCTCAGGAAGATGATGCTCTTTCTGAACATGTTATATACTACCTTAGTCGAGGCTTGGTAGGTCCTGAACTCTGGTATTATCCGATAGAGAAACTTTCTTTAGCAACTGTTCATGTTGTTCAGCGGCTCAGACATTATATTCTCCTTTGCAAAACATATGTTTTGGCAGCAGTCAATCCATTTAAATTTGTTCTCAGTAGGCGAGTGATTGGGGGCAACTACAATCAATGGATTATGATTTTGCAAGAGTTTGATCTTGAGTTTATGTCTGGCAAGTACAAGAAATCATTAGTTTTTACGAAATTGATTTTTGTGTTACCCTGTGGAGAAGACATTGTTTATGATGAATAATTTCCTGATGAACATATTTTTCTCATTTCTTCACAGGATCCTTGGTATGGGGATCTCATATTTTATCTCTAGACTGTGAAGTTTCCCTCAAATTTTTCGAAAGATCAGCGACAGAAGTTGCGTCACTTAGCCAAAATTTATTTGATTATTGGTGACACTTTATATCATCATGAGGTAGATTCGATCCGTAGACGTTGCTTAACTCTTGAAGAAGCTGAGGTTGTGCTGAATGATTGCCACAGTGGAGCTTGTGGTGGTAATTTATCTAGGCTTGCTACAGCCCAAAAAATCTTGTGTGCAGGATACTTTTTGCCTTCGATTTTCAAATATTGTATTGAATTTGTCAAAAAGCGTCATCCGTGTCAGGTGTGTAGTCTAAAGATGTGCGCTCATCCATCTCCGCTCTTTGCTGTCGTCACCATCGGCCCCTTTACAAAGTGGTGTATTGATTATAATACTTGTAACCCGCCTTCAGCTAAAGGTCACAAGTACATTATCGTAGCTGTAGAATACTTCACAAAGTGGGTTGAGGCTATGCCTAATTTTGGGAATGATGGTGAGACAACAACTCTTTCCCTCTTCAATCAAGTCATTTCTCGCTTTGGTATCACCAAAGAGATTGTCACTGATCATGGTAGTCACTTTCAGAACAACATGATCGTTGAATTGGCTCTGAAATTAGGTTTCTGGCAAGAGCATTCATCCCCTTATTACCCTCAAGCCAATGGGAAATTTGACGCTATGAAAAAATTCTTGAATACAATTCTTCAATGGACGATTGATAAAGCTAGATCCAATTGGAATATTATGTTGTATCCTGCACTTTGGGCATACCGGATGTCAGTAAACTTGCAACCAATTTTACTCCATTTCAACTGGCTTATGGGTTGGAATCTATATTTCCTATTGAATGCGAAATTCCCTCTCTTAAGTTGGCTTTTGAGCTTCTTCCTAACACTTCTAGTCTCGAAGAATGCCTTCTTCATCTGGAACATCTCAATGAGCAACATCGAAATGCAACTACGATGAATGAGGCACATAAGAAACAGGTAAAGGTTCAGTATGATAAGGCAGTCAAACCTAAGGTTTTCTTTGAAGGTGACCTTGTCTTGGTTTATGCCCAAGAGAAGGATGCCTTGGGGTCAAGAAAGCTCAAATCAATGTGGTATGGCCCCTTTATCGTCAAAAAGGTCCTGAAGAAAGGAGCCTATGCCTTGATTTACTTTGATGGAAATGAGTTGGTGGAGCCCAGAAATGGGCTCTATTTGAAAAACTATCATGCCTAGGCTTACTGCTAGCCTCTTGATTTGTTGTATATATTTTGTTTTTTGTACATATCTAGGCTTAGATTTGATCTTCTTTGGTAGGTAATATTCGATGACATGAATCACTTAGGTTTCGTTGAAGTTGCTAGTAGACATACCCAGAACTTGGCTTCCACCGCTTCGGTAATCCATTATCCATCCGGTCAGCTGTTAGTTTCAAGAGGTGTCTACATTGGTCCTACTTCAAACAACGTAGCAGAATACACTGCAGTGGTCAACCTACTCTTAGAGGCAATATCTTTGGGTGTTGATTCGTTAGCAGTTTTCTTGGATTCACAGTTGGTGGTTTCGTAGTTGAACACCACATATCGTGTCTGAGACCCATTTTTACATTGATTGTTTTTTAGGGTACGTTTGTTACAACAACCATTTCAATTTATCACATTCATTCATATTCCTCGAGCTGACAATTGGATGGAAGACTTATTGGTTAATCAAGTAATGTATTGGCATATTAATCATTCGATACTTTAAAAAATATATCAAATACATCATTCATTATCATACATTTAAGTCATCACATTATATAAATCATTGTATATATCTGTGTGTGTGTGTGTGTGTGTGTGTGTGTGTGTGTGTGTGTGTGTATCTATATATATCTATATATATATATATATATATATATATATATATATATATATATATATATATATATATATATCAGAGTGTTCAAAAATATACAAAATCTAGACCATCATGTTCTACAAAATTGGGGCTTACGCCCGATCATGTTTATCATCAAAAAATATTACAGTGATCCGATCATATCTATAATCTACTCCTGAGGTCCCTGCCCAACATTTGTGTTCCTATAGAACACAATGGCAGTCACTACACGACGGAATAACCGCACCCATTCTCGTGGTACTCCTACCACCTGTATCTGGATAACCTCCGGTAAGTCCTCGATAGCGGCCATAGGTACTTGGCGAGTCAAGCTCTGTAAGTTCCTTGGTACTACATGGAGTGTCCTGCCAGGGTCTTCAGCATCTGCCTCACCTCTGCGGAATTTGTGCCTTGGGTGCCCCTTTGGTCTGACTTGTCCCATGTCTACATCATGATCACCATAATTTTTTAAGTCATTTAGTCCAATCAAAAACATTTTTTCATTTTTATACTTTTAAAAATCATATAATCAAAAATAAAAAATGCAATCTCACCGATTGTGCCCCATGTTGCACCGAGTGGCAAGACTAGATCTGGATCTGCATGAAATTCCATCCCAGCATAGGGATAATCTTCCACTGCGATGAATTTTTCTTCCAGCCATTGGAAGAACTCATCATCCCAAGTGGTCTAGGGAACTTCACTTACCCCTAATCTCTTCATCATATCTGCACATCGGGCTATTCTTGGATCTCTCGGGCTGCTGATAGTTGAGATGGCCTTAGGCTGAAGCCCTAGGAACCTCTCGAAGAATAATGTCAGCAAGAGTGTACCATACCCAAAGTGTTTAGTCTTTTATTTTTGGATTTAAGTCAATTTTTTTTTCATATTGCTCAATAAGTCTATTCACCAATCAAAGAGATGAATCAGGAATTCCACTGCTATGCTCATTTGTGTCCATGAAGCATGATGCAGAGAATTTGATCCTGCTACTCTGCCAATGGTAAAGAGAAGGATATTCATGTATAAATACTTCATATCTCTTATAGGAATCTGAGTTCCTACCTTCTATGCATTGTCTACGCAATAGACTTGGACATAATCCTCTACGGTAATCCCTCCAACAGGCTTTCCATGCAAGTATTTTGGGTCTCCCCTTCGAGAGAGTCTAGTAATGAAATACATATCTTCCACTTCTATATGTAGTGGCATTTGATCAATTATGAAACAATCTTCTTCTGGTTCCCAATGATCAACCAGCATTTGAAGCAAACAAACATTGCTTTTCATATTGGGCATTTTGAAAAATTTGAGCAATCCTCAATTCCGGAGAACAACTATGTAAGTTTGATCCTCCATCACCTCATTGTCAATTTCAATATATTCACGCTCTCTCCAGCTGATGGAAATCTTGATAAAATCCATTAAATGGCTGCTTAGATACAAGTTTTAAATTTTCGCTCTATGCATACGCGACCTCGTTTGTACACAATTGCGTATCATACGCAGGTTCATCCACATGAACCCATGTATGCGCAAAGGGTTTCAATATAAATATCTTTTCTACGGTCAAAATTCCAAAATTTTATTTCAAACAGGAATGAAATTGATGAATAAGATGAGTTTAAAGCTTACTTGGCTGATTTGGGGTGATTTGATGGCCAATTGCTCCGTATTTGAGAAGAGGAATTTTTTCCCCAAAGCTCTTTCTCCACTTCTGCAATGTGAAAATGATCAAAATGTGAGTCAAATTGTGTATTTATGCCCAGAATTTGAATTGTTTTTACAAATTCCACTTGTTCTTATTTTTTTGAATTTGACTAAGGCTATATAACCATTTGGCTTGTAAGCAAGGTATTTTTTTCAAGTACATTTTGTTGAATTCGAGATTTTCCTAGTTTTCTTTCGGATCCATGACCACTGACCTATCATGGTAGGTATTTGATTTCGAACTGGAATATAGGTTATCAAATTCACTTTTGGTTGCATCTTTGAATACTAGCCTCCATTCTAATCACTTTCCATAGGGTCGATCCCATCATGTCATGAGTACTTAACCCATTTCACTCACCGATTTTTACATGGGCCTCCTAGTTAGTTCCTCGCTATCATTTGTCGCCCATGCTGCAATTTATGTAAGCTCAAGAGTCCTCTTTAGTCCCGCCATGTCCTATTCGTTGAAGCTTCATTCTTCTCCTTCTTCACTATCATTTTTCTAGCCATTTACCCTAGAGGCTCCCTTATGTTGTCGAGTTGTATTACACTATTGCATATTGACTACTTGTTTATCTTGGCCTTTAACCAACTTCATTTGGACTCATGTTTAAGCCATCTTTTGAACATTTATTTCTGTACAAGTTAACCACGCAATCACTTAGCTTCTGTGACTTGAAACCTTTAACCATGGATGCAACATTCCTTTGAGTGTCACTTACCAGTTTTCGCCACCTTGCATTGAGCATAGGATTGTTCCTATCCCAGGAACTAGTGCATCTGTTTCACAACACTCGTTCTATCCATTGTACTATAGCATTGTTTTATTCTTTCAGGCTTTGAATATGAAAATTTCAAAAAAAATTAAATATTTGAAAAAGAGCGGGATTGGGATATTACTTACATACTTGATGGCAGCTACAGTGTCAGTTGTGTCACCCTTGAACAAAGCACAAAAAAGCTAAGTCTTTTCTTCATTTGGAATGGTTTTAGTTTTCGAATTAGGAGAATCCATAACCTTGTTTCATGATTCAGTTCTCCCCCGGTTGGTTATCTCTTCCAATCATATGGAGGGTTTGTTTATGACTCCTACATGACAAACGTATACAAAGTTATCATTTTATGCCATAGTCAACATGAGTCGTGCTTTTATTCAAGGGAATTTAACCTAAGTCAGATTTTCTACGGTGTCTCTTGACTCATTTTTTAGTCGGCCTTCTCGATCTTGTGATTATCTTGTTCTATCACATCAGATATTTGGTCCTTTTCTCGTGCTGGTTTGAGAAGGTCTCCATCGACTTCTTGTTGGCGTTTTTGTCTCTTATCGACTACGACATTTTTCTCTGAGAGTAAACCTAGAGCCACACCCTAGCCCTATTTACATCATAGATAGGTGACCTTGTGCTAAAAATTTGATCATCATCATGGGTCTTTGACTGAGTGGTTTCTCTTGTGTTCGACTTCAACTTACATTATCACACATAGGATTCGTGCAGTACCTTGATCTCCAATTGACCCTATTGGTAGATATCTCTCCTCTTTGTCATATTTTATTATTGGTTGGTTCAGAGGGTTTCTTCCGTGCGCTAGCTTCATCTTGTGCATGCTGGAAATGTGCTTCAGGTTGGTTACTTCACTTTACTTTTTCTGATTCCTTCCAAATATTGGCCTGCAGGTTACACTCGCACTAGAATGATGTGGGATGCCTTAATGCCTTCCTTCTAGCAGATATTTTCCCATCGAATCTGACTCATTTCTTTGGGAATAAGTTCTAGAGTCCTTTTTTCAGTACCTTAGGGTTTGCAATCATCAATGGCAGACTCTTTGCTATCGACAGTGAGGATACATCATTGCCTCCTGATTGATAGATTCTTTCAAGTGTTCGACTGCAACTCATTCATTCGCACTTGCTAGATTGTACTGCAGCACCTTGACACTCATTATCATTATTGTTGGGTTGTCTTGCATTTTTTAATGGTATACATCAATGACCGGTAATCAAAATATTTCTCACATGGTCGACTTCAGCTCATTTATTCTGATTGTGTAGAAATGTGCCATGGTGATCGATGAAGACCCCGGGTTTGCATCAGCATTTTTTGGTTCACTTTGAAAGCTCCTTCATTTTTCTGCCAATGACACCATCCACCCTTATATGTTGCAATTTCATCACAGCAACATCTTATATGTTGGCTCCCGAGTTATGTGTTGTATCATTTGTTCCACCACTTATGATTTGGTACTTGGAGATTTATTTGTGACTTTTCTCATCAGATATCTCTTATAGCATCATCGTTAGTCTTCTATATGTGATACTTGGACCCGATTTTGACTTGTACAGTCGGGAAGTGATCAGATGATTCACTATGTACTTTACATTTCAGCTATAATTGTGTACATATTGGATCCGCCCTATACTTCATATGCAGACATGCTTTTATTTCATTCAGAATGGGTATGCCCACCTCAGACATGAGTTATCTTTTTGATCTATCTCACAGGCTTTTTTGGCAGGCTGAAATCTGGTGAAGTCCTCTCTAGTCCTCACAAGGTTCTTTCTATGCACATAATATATTTCGGCCATCATGTACCCCTTCTAACCTCATATATTAGGGGGAATATTTTATAGCATCATTTATCACCATAATATACTTGATGACTTATGCATTGGCCTTGGGCATCCCTTCCCTTCAGAGTTGGACATATTTCTCAAAAAATAGTTTCTTAAAACCCATATGCGAGTCCTCCCAGACTTTTCTGCGTATACACGTGAATCCATACATAGAGAACCACGTATTCCTTTTTAAAAATTAAAAAATATATAATTTCCCTATTTTAGAGGCACATTTATGGTTGTTCCTATAACTTAACTACCTCAGCCCGTGACCTAACTATTCCCAACTGCAAAAAAATAATTTGAGGGAGTATAAAATCCCCTCAAGTGAATGTCCTAAGGGAGGAAGAGAGAGAGAAATATAGATACTATACGTTGTTGGAGCCCTAGCCAAGTCTAATATATTCCCTGTGCCTCCTTCACTTCCCAGATATTTTTAGGAAACCCTTGTTTCCTTGAGATGTTCACTCACCCTATGTGACATCCATTGTGCACTCTTCTTGGAAGAAGTTTTGAGAGGTTAGGGATGGACGGATCCAGAGGACGGTATGCTCGAAGGTCGTGGCAGATTTTAGGTGATCTCTTCACAGTTTTTTACTGTACATGTCATTAATAATGGAAGTGCCATGTTGTTCCTGATGTTTACATGTCAATAATATTTTATACATGTGTAAGGATCTTAAATCGTTCATTTAATATTGTTTTTATGAGATTATGCATGCTTTTCACTAACATCTAGAACATATATATGTTGTACAACTAGGATTTTGTGCTTGTTCTTTGTTGGTTTACAGATTTTGGAGCACAAAGAGTTGCAGGGGGTTTTCACCCCATAGGATCTACTAAAACTGAAGGATATCTGGGTAAGGTCTGCAACCTGTAGTTTCTAGTTTAAAGCATAAAATTTGGTTAAGTGAGTCCTTCTTGTAATGACATGCCCCTGATCTATGAAGGTTTATGAACCCAAGACCTTAGGGTAACATTACTCGCAATAAAATTTCACACAGCAAAGGAAATCAAACTTCCTGTAGGTAATACAATCCTTTTCCATTCCTCTGCAACTATTTCTTCAAGATATAAATCCAATAACTCTGATAATCCCATGCTTCTTCCTCCTCTTGACTTAGACCGTGAACGTTTGGTAAACCAACATTATAAATTTGAAGAAACCAATTGTGAGTTCGATTTATTCGAACTCCATAATTGGTTAAAACAGAAGTTCTCAGATTCAACTGATGAATTAATCCAATGGAAATCATTTCTTCCCCAATTTATCTTTCCACAAACCTTTTACTTCCAAGAATTTGTTGTGTGGTATCATTTTAGGTATATCTCGAGTCAAAGAGTAGTAATTTCTTAAAACAAGGAAGTCTTGTTCACCATTACTACTGAGTCAATAAAAAACATGCTGCAAGTCCAAAACCGTCAAGCCTTACATTAATTTCTTCAAAATCCCTTATGGATATCTATAAAAAACTAGATTTTCCTCAAAGAACCAAAAATTTTGAAACATTATTTCCAGAAGATTCTTAATTTATAAAAGTAATTCACCCTATCAATCATCCATGTTTCCATAAATGACCACGTAGATTATATCCATTGTTGCATGTTTTTTAGGTTATCATTATGGTCAATGGGTCGATGAGGTCATAATTGGTTTCTTGTCAGTTTTCTCATCAAATGAGAAACCTCTTATCTTCAACTACATTTAATTCTTGGAAGATTCAATTCATGAGCAATTCATGAAATTTACCACTGAAGGAGTGTTCAAATATGCATTTTTTTTAGTTTATTTTTTCCTATTTCATTACTTATATAGATTCCCATTTTCTTTGAAAAATATGGATATTCAAGGAAATCCACAATCAGTAATTCAATGGAAATAATTAGTAAGAAAAAATACCATTGAATATACATTCAGTGACTTTTTGGATCAGTTTTTACATGTAGTCATAATTCTATTAAAAAGTGATGCAGAACCAAGGATTGGGACCTAAATTAAAACAACATGTATATGAGTGAACAAAATAAAACAGGATATTGGTACTTGTTCCAAAATTATTCAGAATTTAGAGTATATGGTTGTGAGTTACCACCATATAGATTTCCTAAATATGTCCCTCTTCAAATATTTTCTCTAGAGTACATTAGGAAAATGATTAACAGGGAGTAGCTTCATTTTGTATCAACAAGGAAGGAGGCCCAATTCAAAATCGAGACTCAAATAGGGAATTTTATT
Organism: Pinus albicaulis; assembly: GCA_034641835.2. Classification (NCBI taxonomy): domain Eukaryota; kingdom Viridiplantae; phylum Streptophyta; class Pinopsida; order Pinales; family Pinaceae; genus Pinus; species Pinus albicaulis. Next base: position 449,743,246 of record CM076573.1, read on the forward strand.
TTTAATACCAGATCAGCATGCAAGGAAGCATAAGTACTATTGAAACTAATGAATTTCAAGCTCATTTTCACCTGGTCTTATGATGCACTAGGAGTTATTTCTAATTTGAGGGTAGAGAAGAAAACTACCCCATATGCACACACTCCTAAACCTAAAATAGAACAATACATGAATCAAGATGAATGGTAGGAAGATGCCTTGGAGGAAGCAGAAGAACGGAATATATCAACAACCATATCTAAAACTCAAGTGTCTAAATAAAAGCAGGACAAAAGATAAAAGGAAAGTGATACTCCTACTATCACAAAAGTCTCAGGGAAATAATTGAAGATGTGCACTAAGAGGTAAAGTAAAAATAGCACAGATGAATCACAACAAGAATAAAATGCACATCACCATCCAGTTCCTATGATAGTGCCATTTGTACCTTCATCCTCTATAAAATAAGGAATAATTGTTGTATCTCCTTTAGCATCCCAGGATGCATCATCATCACAAACAGTGGAAATGAAAAAAAATCAAAAGGAGCCAATCATATTTGCAGTCTAGAAAGAAATGAAAAAGAAGAATGAAGTTGTCAAAGCTTCCACTTATACTTGGTTTTGAAAGTAGACAACTACACAACATAGGCTACTTTCAACCTTTGATACAAAAAAGGGAAAAATGAAAATTTATTTCTTAGAGCCGAAGATTACTCATCCAAGAACAACAGATGATTATACATAATTAGTTTTCTGTTTTGATGTAGATTTAATTTATCCCATTTCCCAGATAGATATACACAAGAAATGTGGTGAGATGATATTTTATTCTCTCACTAACTCAGCTATGGCATCATCTAGACTACAAGCTTTAGTGAACAATGTCCAATCTCAACTAAAAATTTGGAAAATATCTTCTCTAGCCAAGGATATAAAAATAAAACCCCTGGAATATTTAGCGATAAAAATGGGATATGATCCCACTGATGTGAAAGAAAAAAAAGGAAATTATCAAGAGTAAAAATGCAGACATAGTTTCTTTGAGAAAACATCTCAAACTCCCAACAACAGAAGATCCACAAACTAAAGAAGTAGGCAAGCTAGAAAAGGAAAAAGAAGGTATGTTTAAAATCATAATTGAGCAAAATGTACAAATTTAGAAAGTGGAAAAAGAGCTTGAAATATTACTGAAAGAAAAAGAGCAGCGAGCAGACTCTGAACTAAATGGTTCCCTAACAACAGTTCCAATAACATTCATTGCACCAGTAACAGTTCTTCCTACATTTTAGCAGCTGCATCTACATCAACAAACACGAATCCAGTAGCAGAGTTGACAAAATCAATGGAATATTTTTCCATTAAAGGGCTAGAAATTGAAAAACTGAAGGATCATCTTGCTAAACTCCAAGAGAAGAAGTTGAAAATAGATAGTTCCTATCTGATAGCATTACAGAAAAAACACAAGGTGCCTCAAAGAATTGATGCCTTAGAAAAGCATTCCATTTTTGTCGATACCATATCACAAGGCGAATAAAACACCTTGATATAAATCAATGAGGCCATCATTAAAATCTGGACTTCAATCCAAATCATCTTTGAACAAGATGAACTTGTCAAAAATTCTAAAGGAGTAATTGTGGATGGATGTAAAGAAAGAATTGGGTATGAAACCAGGTGGAGCCACATCTCTTATTAGGATTCTAAATTCTAAAACCAAAGAAGAATTGGAAGAATTTGATATATTATAAGACATGACAAAATATATTCTGTAAGTAAGAAGGATTCTTACTAAAATAACTCTGATGTTGCAGTTGGAAAACAAGTGTCACAATTTAGAATTAGGAATCCAAAAATTTCATAGAAAGTTCTCTATTTTACATCAAAAAGGGTTGCCTGGGTTAACAAGAATAAGAGATAAATTGATTAATATAAATGAATATAAACATAAGCTTTATTCAATTGCCAAATATAAATCCAAAATTGCAAATATAAAGTGTTCAATTACAGGAAAATATTTCATGGAAGGCCTTAGTTATGATTTACTGATTAAACATGAGATAATTCTTTTATTTTTTGTTAAGTCTACCTTCCAAAAATATACTAAGGTAGATGAAACATTCATAAAATTACTCAAGTTCACAATTCTGGATGAAGAGAGATGGGAAAAATTATGCAAATTACGGAAGCAATGAGTTAGCAAGATCAATAACAAAGCAGCAGCACAATCAGGCTAGATCGACATCAAAATCCTCGAATATAGTGCCAGCAATGTCAACAATTTTGTTTTACTATTATTTTTCATTATTTTTGTAAAACATCTCTAGATATTTTCCAAAACAAATCTAGATATTTGTAAATAAATTGTATAAATACTTGCAAAGTTGAATTGCAAAGGGTCAAACCCTTGGGATGAGCTTATAAAGTAGAATTGTAACTATTTGAAGTTGCATCTTATCAAAGAAAGGATTCTGGACTTGCTTCAAAATAGATTGTCATCTTGTGAGTCCTTCTTAGTTATTCATTTCATTTTTTTGTTTTCTACATGTGCTTAATCTTTATGAAGAAATATGGGTAAGATATGGCCGAATACCAACTTAACTGAAATCCCCTATGAAGTTATAAATTCTTAGAGAGATTAGTTAAACGAACTATCTATCCTAATAACTCCTCTACATTAATAATTTTTCACTTTTTCATGAAATCATATACATTTTGTTGGGTTGTGAACATATATTTCTTGCATCTTTCCTTATGATTAAATAATTATTATGTCTGAATATTTAGAGAATCATAGCATCTTACATTTCTTCCTTGCAACCCTTTCAAAATCCAAATTACTATCAAGTGGTAAAGCATCAGCCCTTTCTTAATATTAAGATGAATCAAGGTATAGCATCTGCCCAAATAAGCTTAAAACATTGGTCATCCAAAAATTAAAAACAACAAAACATTTTATATGCTCTACAATACTTACCTAACCTAGGATTATCTCATAGATACAACAGGATGAAAATTTTAATTTTTCATCCAAGGAGTACCCATGTTGCATACTTCCAATGGACCCTACTACATGAAAAATGTGAAATACATGAAAAAATGTGATTGCAATCACGTTCTCCATGTATTTCACATTTTTTGTGTAGTAGGGTCCATCGAAAGTATGCGGCATAGGTACTTCTTGGATGAACAACTTAATTATGCATCCTACTTTTTCCAGACATAAATTCTCTAAGAAGGTTGATAGATTGGATTAAAGGCTCTTAGCTAAAAAAAAAAGAACCAATAAAATCAATTATGGGGGCTATTATCAGGCCCTACAGCCATGATAGAAGATCTAAGGTTAAAAACAATGGTCATGGACTCCCTACCAAGTAAGCACAATAGGATAAATGAGGTGTTTTGCATAAGTGCACTCTTTTTGTTAACAACTGAACATTTTGGGGGTCGATCATCGTCCATCTCTTCCCGACCAGCCCCAGAAGCATTTTGGTGGGGTGACCTATGCGGGTGATAAGCGCCACCCCCCCCCCTCCCACCCCCAAAATTGACAAGTTAAACTGGAGGGCCCACCGATCCAACGACCCAGATTCATTCTGGGGGGTAACTGATAGATCCAGCCTCCCACTCTCCTACCCAGCGAAGGATGGGAGGGACCACGCGGCATGAGGGATAGTTCGTTGGTCCCAGTTCAAGCGAGAGATTAATTAAAAATGTAAACGATAACCTTTCTGACCTACACTCCCTTCCACCTCTCCTGTCAACACCCAATCTCATTCTACCATGTGTCTCCTGTGACTTCATTCCACATCACCTCACCGTTTCCGTCTCCCCATCCATAAAATTTATTCCCGCCTTAAATTTTTAAAAGTTCAAATTATTTCCTGGTGCAAGCATTTCCCACTAGTCGTCTATTCAGAAATGACATTTGAGGAATCATCCTGTCTAGAAGCTCCCTCCAACATTGTTTTTAGCCAACTTCGGTACAACCAGGTAACTAGTCAGTCCCTTTCATCTGTAATTAATTTGAAGATTCATTGGAACACGAATAAAGCAGCCCCCGAGACCCCTAAATCTCGAGAGGTCAAACCCTTCTCCAGTGTCGACTATCTCATGGAAACGAAGGCACAAATTGTAGACCCCTCTTATGCCTACCACCTCACTAACCTTCGTTTCAACTTAATGGTAACCATTTCAGAGGAGAATACCCATTTAGGGTGGTTGACTCATGCTTGTACTACAAAATTTCACCCTCAGTACACCTTTTTCCCAAGTTTGTTTCTTGGTTGAATGTTACTTACATAGATGAGAAAAATTACTTTATCTCTTCCGCTACAGTAAAATTTCTTGAGGTGACCCCAGAGATAATTCAAAAATCCCTTGTTTCTTCTAGTTGTACTAAATCCTATAATTTTACATAAACCACATTGGTCTACCATTACTCTACCCTTTCAGCTGATGAGCACCAATCCCTTCTGCAAATGGTCCTGGCCCCTACCCTGTAGTCTCTTCCAATTGCTGAGAGTTTCTCTATAACCCTCTTTGCAAAGTCCATTTATCCCACTCTATTTCTAATTTCTTATCTTTTTGGAGATGGCGATGCCAATATAGCTATTAAAGCCACTCTAGGGTTCCTAAGGCAAATGATACAACCTAGCCATTTATTTGATATCCCTCCTTACCTAACGAGGTATATAATATTCTAGTCGTGCCATTTCCCTATCACCTCCTATTTTAGATATTATTCCTTGTTATGCTTTTTTGCTTTTGTATACTCATGTGGATGATTTTGAGTGCCTAGTCCTCAGTTCGGTAGCCTCCAAAAAATAAAGGAAATATGTTTTAGACTAGGACATCGTTGTCAGAAAGAGATTAGATGTTGATGGCTATTCTCAGTTTATATTCTCCTATATGGCCATTTCCTATAATATTATTTATGGTGTTTCCCCTCCCATATTTTTCCCTCCGAAAAATGTTATCCTCCAACTTAGCAAGGACACCAGGGCAACAGATTGGCACCTTTTTTAGGATTACACATAAAGTATGGTTTATGGGTGTGAGATCCATCCTTACTTCTTGTCAATGTTTATGTCCATGAGTATTTATGCTCTTAAATTCATTATACAGGGGCTTAATGTCGACAAACTTCATTTCGTCTCTACTAAGAAGGGATATATGTTTAATGGGAAAATCCTATGGGGCCTGTTATCACTCCACCGGATCTCTGAGGCTGTGAAGAGACCAGCAAAGGTAACCACAGACCAATGTTTTTCAAAGTAGCTAACCCTACTAGGGAGGAGAGGGCTCTCTCCAATGGATCTGAGTTAATATGACTCGATCAATGAGATATTAGGCTAAGTATAGTAGCACAATGGTTTTATTGATTGAATTTTGAGGTCCTGGATGGTGAATAGATCAAGGAAGGAAAATAGGACAGGAAAACAAGGATCAGAATTGTAGGGATCTGATGGAGCAAGGTAGGTAAGCAGTTCAACAAAAAACGATATCCGATGAAATGGTTTAGACTACTAGGGTTTGAGAAAAGTGCATAAGAGGTATGAATTCTTTTCTGCTAGAAGAAGATGAGACAAACTGTAACTATTCCTCCAAAATAGAGCATAAGCTTAATGAATTTTGTATTGTAGAATTAGGAAGCAATTACATTTAGAAATGGAATGGATATGAATCACAATACATTCACCCATTTTCATAACACAATAAGAAACAATGTCAAAATTAATTTACCGCAAGAATTCCGTCAAATTAGTTGCAACTCAGTCTGTTATTACTTGCCAAAAGTTTGACTACAAAAAGTGTTCCAAGATCAATGCAGCAACATCCAACCCTTTCTATGAGAAAATAAGTGAATAATATAGACCAAAACTAATTCTCCCCAGCTTATGGGTCAAATGCCTAACTTGTGGTGTTGATCCACAAAGTTCTCAACTGGAAACCCAAAGACTAGGGAGGTCAACAAACTGATTCGTAAATTTGGTGAAACGGATTCATTTATCCAAAAATAAACTTTTACCCAATGTATCTACCCTCTAGTAACTATTTAGGAAATAATTACATTTACATGAATGAATTAAATCAATAAAAAATCATAAATTATATCACCAATTTAGAAAAAATAAAAAAATGGAAAATATTAGTGAATCTGGAAAAATCGCAGTGCCTGAAGCAAAAGCTCAGCGCCAAATTCAAGGTGAGTTTTGGAGGACTTTCTGAAGTCCAAGTTGAGCCCAAGATAGCTCACTGGAAATTTGATCATGTCTAGTTTCTAAAAATTCCCTTAAGTTCTGAAAATGATGAATATAAAGCCCTAAAAAGTGAAATCTCCCAAGACTAGTCAAAAGCGAAGCACCAACCTCAAAACTAAGGCAGAAAGGTAATTTTTTGGGTGTTCTTGGCCATTTCTCCCTGTCGGAATGTCCAAATTTGATGTGAAAATAGTCAATATTTGATGTACAGGACCTTTATAATCCAATGGTGGTGGCCATTTATCATTTGGATGCACTAAGAAAAAGCGCAGTGCCCTAGGCGTTGCATTGTTTACAGCTAGACTATGCTAAAAGTCTGTCAAAATTTTTCAAAATGCCAAAAAATCCAAAAAATTATCCAGAAACATTCAAAATTGGTATATGGAGTGTTTAAGAAGTTTCTTAAGCAATTAGGGAGGCATCAACAAGGATCTCAAGTTTATCCTACTCCTTTTGCTTGTATTTGTCCTTCAACTACTTGAGCTTGATGTTGCAGATCGTGTTTCTAGTGCTGTAAGTGTTGGACATGTGTCTAAGAATATCATTGTCTTTGTTTGCCTTATGGAGGATCTTATCAAGGTGAAGGTTAACTTTTTCAAGCCACACTTCTTTGTCATATTCAACTTCCTTTGCAATCCTTTCCTCAAAACTAAGTTGCTCTGCTTCATGTTTTTCCTGCTCTAAAGCTCTCTTAAGACCTCTTGTTTTTGGTCTTGACTTGATGGTTTTAGTATCATCATGGTAAGATTCATTAGGTTCCATTATTTCCTTACCCTTGATGTCTTGTATTTTTTCCTTTAGCAGCTCTAGCTCCATGAGTATCGACTTATCTTTTAGTTTCTTATTCTCTTGTTCAAGGAATGATATGAAAAGTTGGGCTCTTGCCATGTTTTCTTGTAGTTATTTGATTATGGCATCATTTTATTTTATGATTAGCTTTGAGGCCTCATGATCATCTTGGTCATCCAATTCCATCAACTCAAAGTCTCTTTCTTCCTCATTAAGTTCTTCCTCTTCATGGACACTTGTCTCTTCCTACTGCTCATCCTGATGTACCTGCTTTGTTGATGAAGAAGGCAAGGCCCCTTCCATAATATGTGGAGCAAACAATTGCCTAGGTCCCCTCTAGTAGGTTTTGACCTTTTTGGTTTCCTTGACTTCTTTGGCCTCCTTGGCCTCTTTCATTGTAGCCCTCCTATATGACCCTTTATGTCTTTGAGACATTGATGTTGGTGGTGGAATTGGTCTAGTAGGCTAAGGTGGAGTAATGAAGGCATCATTCTCAATGAAGGTCTCTCATGCAATGTTTAGCTCATTGAGATGATGAAGGATAATTATTTTGATTAGAGAGTGATGAAAGAGGTTGTTCATTTGATGTTTATACTCTCCGTTCTGCACTATGTAATACATCTTATCAATACTCCTATACAAATAGTGAGTGATGTTAAGCAATTTCACCCTAGTGAAATGCATGAGAAACATAATGAGATAGGAATATATTCTAGAGAATTTTTCTTCACAAGTGAAATATTTCATGATGATTCTCATCTTTGTAGAAAATCAGTCAAGTAGGAGAATAAAAGGAAAGACTTTCCTTTTGTCATTTTTGTACCTTGGCCTGAGAAATGGTTCATAATGTTGGGCATCTACATATTTTTCCTTAAACCATTTTTCACTCACATTGCGTATCCCTGTGGCTGCAACAAAAATATCTATGGAGATGGTCAAGGTTACTCCTGCAATGGTTACTTGGTTGTCTTGGAGGTTAGAGATGAAAACTCTGGTCAAAGGAGGGTGATGTTGTATTCTTTGGACCATCTCACAGAAGTCAAAATAGCCCACATGTTTGAAGCAATTGGTTGTCATGGGTGAGGAAAAATGTTATCTAATGTTGGATATCTCAAGCCTCAAAATCCACCCTCCTTAGTGGTGTCTCCTTTCATCTTCTATTTTCATCTCTGTTGATCATTGGTTTTCATTGATGTCAACCCAAGCAGCACCAGGGGCTACCCTGATCTTGTATGGGAATTTTGACCTACAAAATTACTATATTCTGAGTTAGAGATATTATTGATGGTTTCTACTTGTCGATATGTTTCCATTGATATATGGTACGCCACATAATTCTTCACGGTTTTAGAGACATTCATGTTTGAAATTAGTAACCCCAGTTAGTGGGATAAAACCCCATGGGGTTGTGGAATGACACTAATCAATGGTTGTGGTCATTCAACAGTCAATAATTTTTAAGCTCCTAAAATCCCTCCCACCTTCACTTGTTGAAGACCCTCTAAACCTAATAATTTATATAAATTTTGATCTTGATATCCTCCTCATGTAGGGATTTCGCTACTTGAAATAGGTCATCATGGAATTTTTGCTATAAAATTGTTTCTACGAAGGTTTAGAATTTTTTTTTGTATCCCTGAAAAATAGAAATCCGGATGAAGCAAGTGTAACAATTTCAGATCATGGTTCGCAATATTTTTGGAGATATGATATGTGGAAGTTAAGGTATTTGCAGGCTCTTGAACTTCATCTCAAAGAGGTGACCTTGGGAAAATCATCATAACTCGCTCTCTAAGCATCAGATTGGAATTATGTAAAAATTGGAGGATATCGAACGGAATGTAGTTTTTTGTATATCAATTTCAGAGCCAAAGGAGGAAACAATGACATGTGGCACGCCGTACAAGTTCGCTCTACTAAAATAATTCAGAATTAGGCCATTGTGAGAGATTGGGCCTAACTTTTTCTTGAAGAATCCAAATTGTGTCAAACCTATGGCATTGGAAATAAGACTCATAGGGCTACTACAGGACCCAATATCACATATTGGGGATCTAAAATAACATAGATAAATCAGATTCAATATCGAGCTCCTAGAAGGCAAGAAAAAGCTAGATCATGTTTTGTCAAGGGTTGAAAAGGACCAGACTCTCTAGGGAAGCAAAGAAAATAAAGGTGCAACAAAGGTAAGCTCCAAGTAATTATATTCTGTATATGCATGTTCATTTCTTAATTGCATTAGGTTATTTGTATTCTATTTTTTTTTTTTTTAGCACTGACATATGCTCTGCAAGATGAGGTAAGTTTTGCTATTATCATGTCATGGGTATTTCCTTGAAGACATTTTGCAAGTATTATATATTCATCAAGATAAGTCTCAATGCATGATCTAATGTTCTGGAAAGTGAGAAAGGGTAGCATGCCAAGAGCAGCAATCAAGGTGCAGAACAGTAGCAAGAAGTTCACCACACGAAGTCTTCAAGTGGGTTGCACTGCATAAAATCATTGTAAAGGTATCATTGTACTGAGCCATTGTAAGATTTTTACAAGTGTATATCTACCAAGAATTGAAGAGGCAATGTCGAGAGGTCTAGGATCATCATTAGGTGGTTGTGTGATAGTTGGGGTTATGGTCTAGTGTGTCTTCTTCTTCTACATCATTTTATATCATTGTAACGTGGACCATTTTCCTTGGTACGAGAGTCCATTCTTCTTTTATTCTTCTATATGGTGGTACGGTGGTGCTAGGCTGGTGCATGAAATCATCGATAGGTTCAATCCTATGAAAACTTCAGGGTGGTAAGGTGGTGCTAGGGTGAGTTGTATCTCATTGGGTGTTGGGGCATCCGTTCAGTTGACTACTGAAGAATATCGGGCATTGGAGCGTCCATATAGTGGGAGCTGGAGAAGGATGATTTACTAGATTCTAGGAAATTGGAGCTTTATTTTCAATTGGAGTTTAATATTAAATAATTATTAGAAAATCATTCAGGTGGTTTTTGTCTCGAAGGGGGTTTCCAGCTTAAAAATTATGTGCATTTGTGTTCCTTTTGTTTACTGCTATCATTGTACAAACACTAATAATAATTAAATATTAAGTAATGCTCTCAAAGATTAATAATAATAATAATTGAAAGGAATATTGATTCACCCCCCCTCTCAGTATTTCCAACAATTGGTATTAGAGCTTGGTTCCTTCAATAGAATTTTAACAACTGGAAGGAGGTCTTGGAGCATACCAAGAATGGTGTAGCTTTGTTCAATGAAAATAATTATGCACTTGAGAACGGAAGAATGGGGGTCTATCTCTTGGCACAAGGTTACAAAGTATGGTGCAATGTTCAAAATGGATTTACACCAACCGCAGATTAACAAGGTAAGAAGAATTTGGTAAATGATGCGAAAGCAAAGAATATTATTATCAGTGGACTTATTGAATCTTCTTATCATAAGGTGTTGGGTCGTAAAACTGCCAAAAATGTATGGGACAAGATTAAGAATATATATGTAGGTGACTCAAATTTCAAAGAAGAAAAGCTTCAAATCTACAAAGAAAAAATTGAGCAACTCATAATGAAAGAAGATGGCAATATTGTTGCATACTTCCAACATGTTGGTGAAATAACCAACACTCTCAAAGGATTGGGGAAGCTTGTTGACAAGAAGATTATTATACAAAATATTCTTAGAACATTACCAGGGAGATTCAACCCAAATATATCGGTCTTAGAGTACAGTGCAAATCTAGACAAACTCAGCAAAGAGGAATTACATGGAGTTCTCATAGCATATGAAATGAGACTTGATGAATAAGAGGGTACTTCACATATAGAAACTGCATTCGTTGCATCTAAGAAACCCAATAAGGACAAACAACCTTCAAAGGCAAAGACCTACGCCTGCAAGTGTGAAGAAAAGGAATATGATGAAGAAGGTCTTTCAAATGGAGAATATGCTTACTTTACGAGAAAACTAAAAATTGGTAAGGGAAAATTCAAAGGAAAACTTCCATTGATATGTTTCGGCTATGGTGAGGTTGGGAATTTCACAGCAAAATGTCCAAATAGAAGTGATGGCAACTCAAAAGGAAATAAAGGCTTTAAGAAATTCAACAAGTAGGAAAAAAGAAAGGATTTGAAAGGAACTTTCTCTCTAAAGAATATAGCTCATCATTCGATGAAGACAGTGAAAGCGAAGAAGAAGCCAATGAGAGAGTATTGTTTATGGAAAAGCACAATAAAAAAGAGGTATCAAACAATGAAAAAGAAGGGCTGACCATAGAATAATGTTCTAAGGAGGAAATCAGGCTTATAAAAGAGCTCAAGGCTGAGAAGATCCATTCCAATACTCTTGAAGAAAAATTTCAAGGTCTCAAAATTGAAGTTGAAGAATAGAAATGTATTGAAGAGTCACTTCAAAAGAAGTTGGAATAGAGAAACCAAGAAAGGGAAGCATTAGAATCCAAAGTAGTCTCACTTTGTAAGGAAGTGAAGAAGGGAAAAGCTGTCCAAAAATATGCCAATAGCTCAAGGGAATTGGAAGAACTCATCAAAAATGAACGATGTTACAACGACAGAACTGGCCTCAGTTAGAAAGAAGAAGAAGCAGGACGTTCTACAACAAAATACAATGAACCTATGAGATCTGACATGCATTTAGACTTCATTGGACAAGATTCAAAAAAACAGCCTTGGAAGGCAATTCCCCGATGAATATTTCCATCCAGGTACCAACATATTTTTCATGTATATTGTTATTCATGTGGAAAATTTGGTCATAAAGTTGTAGAATGTCGCATGTACCCTAGGAACCAATACAATTCCAAAAGATCTGTCAAATATGAACCTCCCAGGGCGCAACGAAACATCAAAAGATTTGAACATTTAATAAATAATATGGAATGTTACAAATGTCGAAACTTTGGAATCATAGCCAGAGACTGCATACTTGAAAATCCTCCAGAATAATCTTCAAATCCACAAAACGAATGAACATGGAAGAATAAGAAGACTAATAAGTGCTCTCTCTCTCAAGGCACAAAACAACAAAGATGTATGGTATGTTGATAGCGATTGCTCAATGCATATGACTGGAGATAGAAATAAATTTGTATCTCTGAAAGAGAGGAAGGATCGAACTGTATCCTTTGGAAATGATGGATATTTAAATGTTATAGGATCAGGTACTGTCACTCTTGGAATCAAAGATGTTCTAGCCAAGAATTTTCTATTGGTTGAAAACATGAATCACAATCTGCTCAATGTTGGACAAATGTGTGATCAAGGACACACAATTCTATTCAACTCCACAAAATGTGAAATCAGGAAAGGAAGGTATGGTAAAATTGTGGCTACAACAAGTCGAGCTCCAAAAGATATATATGTTCTTGATGAAGCAACTAAAGCATGTCTACTAGCTAAAGAAGATGAAAGTTGGTTATGTCACAAATAAATGGGTCATATAAAATTTGACAATATTGTCAGGATAATAAAAAAGGAAGTAGTACGAGAAATGCCGAAAATCTCAAAACCTTCCAACACACTATGTGAGGCCTGTCGACATGGAAAGCATACAAAAGTTGAACTTAAAACAAAATAACACTTTGCATCACATCCATTGGAATTGATACATACTAATCTATGTGGTCCTGTGAGAACAAAAGGCTTAGATGGAGAATTCTATTTCATGTTAATGATAGATGACCATAGCAGGATGAAAGTCGTTAGTTTCTTAAAGAAAAAATCTGAAGCATTCGAGTGCTTTAAGATCTACAAGGAGTTGGTCGAAAATGAAACTGAATTGAAAATAAAGTGTCTAAGATCAGATAATGGCATAGAATTCACTTCCAAATTATTTCAGCAATACTGTGATGAAAATGGAATAAAAATACAATTTTCAATAGCATGAAAACCTCACCAAAATGGAGTTGTTGAAATAAAGAACAGAATCTTAGAGGAAATGGGTAGAACAATGTTGAAGGACTCAAAATTGGATGAAAAATGTTGGGTTCAAACAATTGATATGACATTCTTCATTATCAACCGAAGTCTTCTCATAAATAATTGCAATAAGACCCCATATGAATTATGGAAAGGAAAACCGGCTAATGTAAAATATTTCAGAATCTTCGGAAGCAAATGTTATATCAAAAGAGAAGATCAAAAATTGAGTAAGTTTGAATCGTGTGTTAATGAAGGTATATTTGTTGGTTACTCATGCAAAAGAAATGCCTATAAATGCTATAATCTAAGATGAAAACATAGAGTGGAGAGCATAAATGCTACATTTGATGAAGATGGTGTTCTAACAAATAATGATGAGGACCTAGAATCTTTCAAACTTGAGACAGAGGCTGAAAAATATACAGAGAAAATTATAGAACAGGAAGAAACTGTCAACTAGGAAGAAGTAAATAACAAGAAGCTCCTCCAAAGAGAACAAAATAATGGATTCAAAATAACCATCCATCAAATCAAATAATTGGTGACATAAATGAAGGTTGACAGCTTTGTTCATCACAAGAAGCTCACATTTCTTTTCTAGCAACCTTTGAGCCTAGTAGTTTTGAGGAAGCTAGCCAAAATGAACATTGGGTAGAAGTTATGAATGAAGAATTGGATCAAATCAAGAAGAATAACACCTAGGAATTAATTCCACGGCCAAAAGATAAAAATGTCATTGGGACTAAATGGGTGTTCAGGAACAAATTGAATCAAGATGGACAGGTTACCTGAAACAAAGCAAGATTGGTTTTCAAAGGCTATGCACAAGTGGAAGGAATTGATTTTGACGAAAAATTAGCACCACTTTCCAAAATAGAAGCCATTTGGATGTTTCTCGCCTATGCATGTTCAAGAAAAATAAAAGTCTACCAAATGGATGTTAAGTCAGCATTCCTCAATAACAAATTAGAAGAAGAATTTTACATTGAACAACCTGAAAGTTTTCTACTATCAGAAAAAGAAGGCTATGTTTGCAAGTTAAAGAAGGATCTATATGGTCTCAAGCAAGCTCCCAAATCATGGTTTTCTCATCTTTATGGATATCTACGTCAACAAGTGTTCAAGAAATGTACTGCTGATATCAATCTTTATGTACAAATAGAAAAACATAATTTAACAATAGTTGAGGTATATGTGGATGACATAATCTTTGGTAGCAATGATGATCGACTAAGTAATAACTTTTCTACAAAGATGCAAAATGAGTTTGAGATGTCTTTACTTGGTGATATGACATACTTCTTAGGGCTTTAAATATCTCAGCTAGAGAAAGGAATATTATATGTCAAGCTAAGTACATCAAGGAAATTCTCAAGAAATTCAAAATGGAAGATTGCAAACCCGTCCTTACTCTAATGGTAACAGGTTCCAAATTGAGCATAGATGACTCATCTAAGGATGTGATTTATAGGTTGTACATATCTATGATTGTTAGTCCTCTATATGTAACAGCCACCCATCGAGATGTTATGCAAGAAGTTGGACAAGTAGCAAGATTCCAAGCAACACCAAAAGAATTACATATTATTTTCGTCAAAATAAAGGGCACAAAAGAATATGGCATCTGGTATCCCAAGAGTAACGATCTCATTATTCAAGCCTTTATAGATGAATATTGGGCAGGAAGCGTTGATGATCGTAATGGTCCTAGTGGAGCAGCATTCTATCTAGGTGGTTTTCTTGTATCATGGTTGAGAAAAAATCAAACCTCAATCTCGTCACCTATAGCAGAAGTAGAATACATTGCAGCGGCATCTTTTTGTACTCAAGTCCTTTGGATGAAACAAGATTTGCAAGATCTTCAAGTACAATTTAGTGAGCCTATTCACATCTTCTATGATAACACTAGTTCCATAAGCATCTCCAAGAATACTATCATGCATTAAAAAAAAAAACACATTCCGATCAAATATCATTTTGTTAGAGAACAAGTCGTTGAAAAGAATATCAAACTTGAATATGTTTGTACAAAAGAACAAGTCACCGATATCTTCTCTAAACCTTTACCTCGTGAAGCATTTGAATATCTTCGCCAGGAGCTTGGGATTCTCCCATGTCCTCATTGGGTTTTCCTTATTCAGAAAATAAAGGGGGAGTGGAAGTGTGTATAGGTCCATATGATGGTTGTATTTCAGGGGTAGTTACCCTTTTCCATTGATTTCAAAGGGGGAGAGAATGTTGTAGGAAGAGGTTTCATGATCGCAGGGGGAGTACTTCTATTTCCATAAACACCAAAGGGGGATATTGTTGATCAATGGTTGTCATTGATGTCAACCCAAGTAGCACCAAGGGCTACCCCAATCTTGCATGAGAATTTTGACCTAAAAAATTACTTTATTATGAGTCAAGGATCCTTTTTATGGTTTCTACTTGTCAAGATGTTTCTGTTGATATATGGCACACCTCGTAATTCTTCACGGTTTGAGAGATATTCATGTTTGAAGTTAGTAACCCCAGTTAGTGGGCTAAAACCCCATGGGGTTGTGGAATGACACTAATCATTGGTTTTGTTCATTTAATAGTAAATAATTGATATTTTTTAAGCTCCTAAAATCCTTCCCACATTCACTTGTTGAATACCCTCTCAACCTAAGAATTTCTATAAATTGTGATGCTCATATCCTCCTCATGTAGGGATTTTGCTACTTGAAATAGGTCATCGTGGAATTTTTGCTATAATTTTTTTTCTACAAAGTTTCAAAAGCTGAAATGTTTACCACACAAATATGGAATCCTTAGGAAGCTCGTGTAAAAATTTCAGATCCTGGTCCACAATATTTTCTTAGATATGATCTGTGGAAGTTAGAGTTTTTGCAGGCTCCTAAACTTCATCTCAAATAAGTGACCTTGGGAAAATCGTCATAACTCTCTCTTTGAGCATCAGATTGGAATTATGTAAGAATTGGAAGATATTGCACAGAATTTAGTTTTATTTATATCAATTTCACAGCCGAAGGAGGAAGTAGTGACACGTGGCACGCCGTACAAATTCGCTCTACTGAACTAGTCCATAATTAGGTCATTGTGAGATATTTAGCATAACTTTGTCTTCAAGAATCCAAATTGTGTTAGACCTATGGAATTATAAAGAATACTTAGAGGGTTACTATATCACTGAAAACCATATATTGTATATATAAAATAACAAAGATAAATCAGATTCAATATCAAACTCCTAGAAGGAAAGAAAAAGCTAGATCATGTGTTATTAAGGGCTGCAAAGGACCAGACTTTCAAGGGAAGCAAAGCAAAGAAAGGTGCAGCAGAGGTAATCTCCAGGTACGCATATTTTGTATATTCATGTTCATCTCTTAAATTCATTAAGTTCTTTGTATTCTATTTTTTTTTTTTATCACTAACATATGCTCTGTAGGATGAGGTAAGTTTTTCTATTATCATGTCATGGGTATTTCCTTGAAGAATTTTTACAGGTATTATATATTCATCAAGATAATAAAAAATGCATGATCTAATCTTCTGAAGAGTGAGAAAGGGTAGCATGACAAGAGCAGCAATCAAGATGCATAACAACAACAAGAAGTTCACCACATGAAGTCTTCAAGTGGGAAACACTACATATAGTCATTGTAAAGGTATCATTTTACTGAGTCATTGTGAAAGTATCATTGTAAGATTTTTACAAGTGTCTATCTGCCAATAATTGAAGAGGCAGTGTCGAGAGTTATAGGATCATCATTAGGTGGTTGTGTCATAGTTGGGGTTATGGTCTAGTGTGTCTTCTTCTTCTACATCATTCTATTTCATTGTAAAGTGGACCATTACCTATGGTACAAGAGTCCATTCTTCTTTTATTCTTCTATAGGTTGGTAGGGTGATTATAGGCTAGTGCATGAAGTCACCAAGAGGTTCAAGCCTATGAAAACTTCAGGGGTGCTAGGGTGGTGCTAGGGTGAGTTGTAGTTCATTGGGTGTCGGGGAATCCATTCATTTGAATACTGAAGAATATCAGGCATCGGAGTGTCCATCTAGTGGGAGATGGAGAAAAATGATTTTCTAGATTCTAGGATGTTGGAGCTTTCTTTTAAATTGGAGTTGAATATTAAATAATTATTAGAAAAGCATTCAAGTGGTTTTTGTCCCAGAGGGGGTTTCCACCTTAAAAACTGTGTGCATTTGTGTTCATTTTGTTTACTGCTATCATCATACAAACACTGATAATAATTGAAGATTAACTAATGCTCTGAAATATTAATAATAATACTAATTGAAAGGAATACTAATTCACCCCCCCCCCCCGCCTCTCAGTATTTCCAACAATATCCTCCTCCATAATATATCTTTCCTCATCCATATTATTTGTCTTATTTTTAAACCCTACTGAAGGGGAAGGGAAAGGGGGTAGGATAGTAGGGTTAGGGAGTTGGGATAAGTGTAGGAAAATTTAGGGAATTGGGGAAGGGAGTTGGGGAGCTTAGAGAAGTGGCAGGGGATAGAAAAAATTAGGGAGACAAGGTAGGGAATTTGATTATAGGGATATGGTTTGGTTTCCTAGGAAAATGCAGCCTAGAAATAGGGTTTTATAAAATGGGACTTGGGAATAAGAGATAAGGTGATGTAGGGATAGCAAGAGTAATTCTCGATTGTAGGAAGGGAAAATAGGGTCTAGGGAAAACAATCTTGATTTGCAATGGTGAAAGATAGGGTTTCTTGGTGAAAAACTTGAAATGGTGAGCGAGGAAAGTTTGCACCATAAATTCACAATCATAAACTGAAAGTAGGGATTTGAGAGGTGTAACCTACTTGCAATTGACTGAAGAAACCCTTTCTTGATGGTTGGACCACTTAAAATGAAGATTTGAAGCTGTGGGAGAAAGCTGGAAAAGCGCAGCGCCTTAAGCGGGAGTGCAGCGCGTCCCAGGTAGAAGCACAACGCCTTATGCAGGAGTGCATCGCCCTCTTTGTAAAAGGCACAACGCCTCAAAAAGGAGCGTAGCGCCTTCCAAAATACTCAACTTTCTTGCTCAGAATTTGATTTTTGACTTTGGGAGTTTGAGAGCTCAATGCATGAGGATGCAAATGAGTGTCTCTTTGGTCTTTGATGGCCCTTTATACTTGGTGAAATTTCATAAATTGGATTTGGGACCCACATTTGCTTTTGAACTCAATTTTAACATTGCACATTACCTTTTGAACTTGATCTTTGGATTTGATCTTTTGGTGAATTTGGAACACTATGACTTTTAGAACTTTGGCTTAGTTGGTTGATGGAACCTTAAGTATGCAGCTACCTTGGAACCACAAGAAATTATTACATATTAAGGCACATAAAATCACATATCGAATTGAAATTAAATTTACAAATAAAAAATTCATAATGAAATGTGTTTATTTTCACTCTCTTACTTGCTAGACTTTTATGCATGCAAATGGTGATTTGATGGACCTTGAAAACCCTAAGACCTAATGGAGACCCTGAATGAATGAACTTCATGATTAAAGGACTGAAATGATGATGGCAACTCATGACTGATGTACACTCAGCAAAGTGGTGAAATGAGCTAGCAAGTAATGAAATTTTTGAAAAGAGTGATCTTTGACCTAAATCTGCACCAACTGACCAAATTTTTTCATGACGACCGAATGGAATGAAAAATATTTCAGAATGGGACCCTTAACATGACATGAAATATTTTATTTTATCATTGGTGGAAGAATGAAAATACTGACACTAATAGGGCCTTTTATTTTTAATTCTAGGTAAGCCTTCAGGGAAGTTCAGGAATTACTCAAAAGATGAATTTTTATCTAGGGGGTGTCTGGCATTATGACCCTCATGGTGTCATTTCCAAGAGAAGAGATAAGATAAAGGTTTCAACTTATGAGCATGAATATAGGCTTGAGATAATATGGGAATCTAACTTTCTTTCATGGAATCTTAACACAGAGATGCATACTGAGACTCAAACAATGAAGGACAAAGAACAGAAAACAACTATTGAAAAAAATAGAAATGTAGAGATGGAGGACGTACACACCAGTAAAAAGAAAAAGACCCAAGAGACATAAGAAGAAGAACTTGAGACCAGCTTAATGGAGACAAGACTAGATCAACCAAGCTTCCAAGTGACATTGCAACACCCATTATAGAATATTGCCTCATCCTCTTCAAAGGTTTCTATTTTAGGTTGAAAAGGAAGTGCAACTGTTACTTATTCAAGATGGCCTACTGGAAAGGCCATTGAAGAAACAAACAAGAAGGTAAGGGAATATATGCAGCAATAAATGGAATCTAATTGAGTCCCATATCAGAACAGAATTCTAGCCTATATGGACTTAGAGAGAAATCAAATGAAGTTCTCACTAGTTCACCCACTAGGATAGTCATTACCTTCAGGCTCTTAGTTCAAAGAATGAGATGTTTCTATGGATTTGAAAAGTGTCCCTCTGTTAGATAAGAACAACTTTCAAAGGAAAGTTGGAGAAATGATGTACAGTGAAGTCAATAGAAATGAAATTACCATCAGCAAGGTTGAAAATCTGCTAGAGAAAGATGCAATGTGGTTAGAGTAGGAGAGAACCAACTCCATGGCTCTACACATGCAGAATGAGAGCTTCAAAGAGCTAATTGTGAAGCTGGGGGTAAACCCAAAAGACAAATATTACTTCACAACCCTTCTCCAAATTTCCCAAGAATAAATAGAGGATTTAAGGCACAAATTGAAGATTCCAGGTAGCGAGCATGTGCAATCTAAGGAGCTTGCATAGGTGGAAGAAGAGAAAGAAATTCTGGAGAAATAATAAGATAGTATCCCTCAAGCAGTAGAAAATAGAGCTTCGGATGAGAATATACATGCATATCTGTGTAATATTTGTACCTAAATATTCCCAAAATACCACAGAGCAGCTCAACAAGACCCTTACCAAACTCCAGCTTTCGGAAGGGGAGCTTAAAAGGCTGTAAAAGGATTTGGATACTGCTCAGAGATGCCTAACGTAGAAATAAAAAAACCTTGAGACTGCTAGGACCAATGAAAACATCATCAGTAAGAACCTACAGGATGAAAACTAAGAGATCTTTGAGCTAAAAGGGAACATGAAAAGAAAATGTCTCTACTATAAGCCAAGAAAATTTTCTAGGATGAGATCATAGCAGAGATGAAAATAAAACTGGGAGTACATAATTTTGATCGATAAATATAATATTTTAATCAAGGATTATATTTCTTCATCCTATCTTCCAAAGAAGATGGTGAAAAGAACTCCGTGATTTTGAAAAATTTCATTCATTTTGTGAATGAAATTCCACTCAGTGAAATGATGCCCATAGACGTAGTGGATCGAGTATTTGCTATCATGGAGATCTCTAAAGTTGTTCAGCGGGAGGAGGCCAAAGTCAAATCTAAGGAATGCCTAGGTTTAGTACTGAAATATGTGGTTTCTTTCAATGTAGAATTTAAGGGGATTTTCAGAGCAATATTTCCCAGCTATTGGAACTTTGTGGGAGTACTGATCCAATGGGAGCAAAACATTCAAATACCACTAGAAGCCAAAATCAAGGTGGATTCCTCTCATGAGAAGAATAACACTATGAAGGGTAAGACTGTAGAAAATTACTTGAAGAGGGATTTTCAGTTGTTAATATTGGTAAAGACCTTGTTCCACCCTAGGTTGAACTACATAGGTATCACCAATCTCAAAATCTCCTATCAGTGGTTCTTTTGGGCTCCTCTACAAGCTTCGATGCTTTGGCAAAGATTTGATCAGTTTTTCAATCCTCCCATGCTCCATATTATCGAACCATTGACGTTTCATCCACAATGTGTTTATCATGACTAAGGATAATACTGATTATTGCAATCATGACACTTTTATTTTATTTTTTATGCAAATATTTGATTTCAGAAGAAACAATGTCAGTTAGTTATAGTTCAGTTAGTACAGTTGTGCCACGAAGCACACTTCTATTTTTCCTATGATGATTCACTATTAAAAATAAATAAATAATATTTTATAACATATTCTCCCTCAGAGTCTCTATAAAAAAAATTTATGATACAAAACCAAAGGTTCTAAATTTTGGTTTTCCAAGAGATAAGCTCTGTAAACTGTCAATGAAATTTATGCTTTGCACAAGATTAATGATTTTTTTTTGAAATTTTTTATTGTATGAATGTGTACTATGTATTCATTTTTGTGTTTATTCCATATTTTCTCAGTACTCTTCTCAGATTACATGTAACAGTATTTTTTGCATATGTTTTAATGAATTTATGGATTCATGTGAGTCTAATGTTGATTAAATATGCCTATACTAATATGAAATATTATCCTTAAAATGTGCTCCAAGTATCTTAGAATTTTATTCAAATGTCTGTCTCATCCATTTCATGTTGAAATTCGATGCACCGATTTCTTAGAATACACCTTATGTGTTTATTTTCTCTCCTTATCAAGTCTTTAATCCGATATACTACAAATGACTGATAAAGTGGCAAGTTCATGTGATGTTGGCCACAATGAGTCTGATATTAATGATTTTGTGAGTATATTTGGCATATTCCTTTGCATTTCTCCTCTTAAGGAAGGTTTTGAATCATTTCCATCTCAAATATGCTAAATACTGAGTGTGATACAAAATGTCAACAAATATTTAAAGCACTCCTCAAGATGTCCTAGGCACTAGTCTCTCCTCAACCTAGGGGTTTTCTATAGGAGCTACAATATATTTTGGCGTCATTGTCGAAGAAGAATCATAAAATTTTCCCGAGGTTTGGCATTTGTATACCCTTTGATAATGTGAGAATAAAGGGGTGTGGCTTTTATTCCTCTCACCTTCACGACTCCATTGTATAAATATTATTTTCACTATAATGGCTTTCAAAAGGTGACACACTCTCTCTGATACTTTATAACAGAGAACTCCTCCTATGTTTGACCTGGAAAACATAATATCTAGTAGCATATGGAAAGAAATAAACCATATAACCTTAGTTCTTGTGACTTTTTTTCTAGAAATATCTTCTTCAAGCTATCAAAAATTTGTGATAAATTTCTTTGATTTTCCCTCCAAAGTTTTGGAATATCGCAAGGAACATGGTGTACCATTTAGTCAATTCTCTTCAAGAGTAAAAAATGAAGAAGCTTATCCCACTTCACCTTTTTTCTCATTTCATCCATCCCCTGAAACTAAAGAAGTTAAACACATCCTCATAAATAGTCCCACACAGAGTGTAAATAAATTCCCAACCCAGATCTAGTCAGCTGCAATTCAGATAACCCCTCATCAAGGCCTTGGCCCCTGAAATAAATCTTCTACCACCTCCCTTTTTCAATATGGATGTCTCAGGATTTCTCCTAAACAAATATTCTCCATTGGACTTTCCAAAAC
The DNA here is from genome assembly GCA_034641835.2 of Pinus albicaulis. Classification (NCBI taxonomy): domain Eukaryota; kingdom Viridiplantae; phylum Streptophyta; class Pinopsida; order Pinales; family Pinaceae; genus Pinus; species Pinus albicaulis. Next base: position 449,765,627 of record CM076573.1, read on the forward strand.
CCTTAAATGATATTCCAGAAGAATATCTTAAGTGCTTTCAAATATTCACTGGAGAAGATGATATCTCAACAGAGAGGCATATAGAAACCTTTTGTGCATTTGCAAAAAATATAAATGTAGAACACAAAGATGTGGTGTTAAGATTCTTTGTTGAGTGCCTAGATAGGGAGGCCAAGAAATGGTTCAAATCCCTTCCAAACGCTTCAATAAATACCCGGGAGGAGATGGAGAATTACTTCATGCAAAAATTGGGAGAGAAAAGGGACAATGGGTACATCCTGACTGAATTCAATGCCATGAAGAAAAATCATAATGAAGATGTTTCATAATTCATAAAAAGGTTTAATAAATTGTACGATAACCTCACTGTTGAAATAAAACCTCCACATGTTGCCGCTAAAGTGGTTTTTGATGGGGCTTTTGTACCAGAAATTGGTTTCACTCTTAGAGATAGGAAGTCTCCTGCCTTGGACCATATTCAAATAGATGCTTTAGAATTTCAAGTGAATTTTACCTCCACTAGGAAGTGGATAGGGAAAATTGATTATTGATATAGGAGGAGGGGAAAAGAGGAAGCCATTTCCTCAAACCATGGAAAGGAAACTCAAGAGAATAAACTTGAGGAAATGAATAAATTAATAATATTTTTTTCTAAAACACTTGTGAAACTAGAGTTAGGAAAAAAAACCATCCTCCACAAAGCCAACCAAATCCTAACAGACGTTTCAATCCTCAGTATATGATACCTCCCTTGGAAATATTGCAAAGGGGAAGAAAATATCAGCAAGATCACATTCAACCTCCTTTGTATTTAGAATATCATCCACATAACATGCTGATGAAACCATGGAATTTCAAGTAAATCAATTCTCTTATTTTTCTAAAGAGAAATATGAAGTCGAAGCACATGAGGAATAAAGGGGTGATTTGGATGCCCCACTAGATGATGGTGAGATTGAAAACTACTGTAGATAGTTTTCTGACTTCATGTAGGCTCAACTACACAATAAATACGATCTTAGATCTTCTAGGAAAATATCCAGAATGTTGGACCAAAATGAGGATCATCATCCCTCAAATCCTCCTAAATTAGTAGAGAAAGGAAATAAGCCTCTAGACCAAGTCTCACAAAAAAATAAAGAGTCCTTAGATTCCATTCTCCACAAGCATGAAGTTTCTAAAATAGAGCAGTTTCCCTTATCGTCCAAAGCAGTTTTTGATAAGGGAAAAGAGTCTGATGATGTTGCCACAACCAATAGGATCCCCAGTGCCTTTAATATTCAAAAATAATTGGAGAAGATCAAAATATTTATCCCATTTAATGAACTATTAAAATGACCTAGTTAGAAAGATCACGTATATCCGTTCATGTGCCCATCCACCATAGCTCATTTTCACAATAGTTTGAACCTCTAAGAAAAAAGACCCATGGTTTTATTTGGACCTAATGTTGAGTAACATGATTCTTCCACTTCCCCTTTTTATGTTACTTTAGTATTTCATTATATTTTAATACACAACTCCATGCTTGACTTAAGAGCTTCTCAGAATCTAATGTCGTTGTTTGTCGTGGAGAAATTTGGGCTGCAAATAAGAAGGCCATATAAAGATTTGTATTCCTTTGACTCCAATAGAGTAACATTTCTATGGATGATTAAATATTTGATGGTCAATTTGGCCCATATTCCTATAAAAAGTGTAGTAATGGATATTGCAGTTGTTGATATCCCTACAAGGTTTGGTGTGATCTTTTCTAGGTCATGAGGGTCTAATATTAGAGGATCCATCAAATTTGACTTAACATATGCTACCATCCCAATGTTTGGTGGAGAAGAAATACAATTTTATAGAGAATCAAAATTTTTAAAGACAGCTACAAGAGATGATTGTTCAAATAAAGCCCCTATTTATGGTAAAGATAAATATTTCTCTTGTTTTTTTTTAGAGGAAAATGATCTAATCCTGGATGAAACACAGGTGGAATGTTTTTTCCACCTAAAAAAACAATCACTAGAGTGTGTTAAATTATGGAATTTATAATTTGATGGTGTTTATTCCAGTGGGAAGGTTTGTTGTTGGTGTCTCCAAAAGGCATCTTGATCCCTCTCTCCTTCAATATGGATTTTGAAGCCACTAATAATGTTGCTAAAAATTAAGCCTTGCTACTAGGTATGCAAGCTGCTAGAAATATCAAGACTGGGTGCTTGGAAGTGTTTGGAGATTTAGAGCTAGTGGTGAAAAAAATAAAAAATAAATTCCAAAACAAACATCCAAGACTAAAGGCTTACAGAAATGAGGTATGGGATCTTATTGGTAAATTTTTCTTAACCTTTAATATCCAATTTATTCCCAGAGAGAGAAATTATATCTCTGATATCTTGGCTATAACTTCTAGTAACTTTAAACCTTCTCAAAAACCATTTCTTGTATATGAATTTGAGGTCAGGTACCTGTTGGTGTTCGGATGTGAACAATATTCAACCCCCTTTTCCACATAAATTATCAACCCGGGTGCATTAGGTATTTCAAGACTAATGCGCACAGTATATGCAAGAGAAATGGCATAATATGCTTTTGAATCACATGCTTTAATTAATGGAAAATAAGCAACTATTGTAACAAAAAATTAAGAATGATTGCAAAATTAAAAAGGTATTCACAGAAATTACATAATTACACTAGAACAGTAGTTACAAACTCAAGCCGAAATATGAAATCAACAAAAGAAAGATAATGCAGCATCTGATCAGAAGAGTGGGTCCAACCCTTTGATCAGGGCTGCAGAAAACTCACATCTTACAAGTGGGACAACAAAATATTGTGCATTCAATTAATTGAAAAATGCTTCTGTTACAAAATATGTCTCTTCTTTCTTAACCCCGATTCACAGCCTGAAGGCCCTATTTATACAAATGTTCAGGAAATCGTAGATTTCCTCTACCAACTAAATATCTACAATTATACATATGTTAAAAAAGCAAACTAGTTTCCAAAATGAAACCATGAAAATCCTAAAATAGCGTTGGGGTAAGACGAAGTCTGCTGCGTTGTTGTTGCAGTTTGAGATAACGCTAGAAATTAGGATTTTCTCCATGGCTCGTAGCTATAATCCCTTTACTTTTACCAAATCTGTAAAAATACTGGAGTTAATGCTTGCAAAGGTAAAACCTCCATGACTATTACTTCATTAATCAAATATTCCATGTAAGATAGTGGGAAGGGGTTTACCTGATGTGTTTTAGAACAATTAATGATGCAAATAGATAGAAATGTGGGAAAAAATGGGAGAGAAAAGTATACATATTTGGTACCCAACATCTCCCCCCAATGGGTCTATCTGCATGTCCTCATGCAACTCGTCGTCTCCTTACATCTGGGTTGGACTAACTGTGGCTAGCATGAAGTTGTGTGAGGTCATATCCTTCGGCCATGTCTATCCCAGGGGGTTTATAACCTTCCGTCAAAACAACATCCTTCCACCAATCTGGATCAACGCTGTATGGAGGATTATATTGCTCAGCTGGCAACCAAATAAGGAGAAACTGAAACCTTAGCCCCATCCACCTGACCCCACAAGTAAACTTTCACCTTCTTCTTCAACCGGGAAACTTTCCTCTTCAGATCCTGAACTTCCTTCTTCAATCGCATGGTTTCATTAAACTGAAGCTGATACCTTTTCTTGAGAGGTAATCTCCTTTTCTCACACTATTCAATCCATTCCTATTTAACAATAAATTCATCTCCCAAGCCTGTAACAGGTTCAGGAGGTGGTGGAATGTTGTCGATGTCACCAACTGGTTTTTCTGTTAGGTCTTTATGGCAGGGTTCCCTGTCTTCAGGAGTGTTCTCTTCTGCATTTTCCTCAAGGAATTTTGTTGCTTGTTCAGTGCTTCCATCGACCATCCTGTGTTTCGGTGTTTCCACAAAAATTTAGTCTCCCTTGTGAACCTCTGGGTGCTCCTCCTGAGATTCAGCAATTACTAGGCTGATATTGGCCATATCCTTCCCTAGGTCGATGAACTTCAACACTGGTGGAACATCTATTTCCTCCATTAATCATTGGGACGAATGAAACCCCCTCACCCCTCTAGGCATCATAGACTGAAAAGGAGAATGAGGAACAACTTCGTCGTCCTTGTTTCCAATTTGTGCCAAAATTCATGCATTGCTACTTCACTCGGGGTCGACGTTGCTTCCTATGGAACAATGTCAATTCTAAAGGTTGTTTCCTTTCTTTCCTCATGTCCTTCATGCATTAGTTCCTCACCTGCGGTCGATACTGGTTCTTATGGGACAGTGTCGACTTCGTGGGTCATTTCTCCTCTATCTTGATGTTCTTCATGCATTTCTTCCTCTTGTGTGGTCGACACTGGCTCTTATGGAACAATGCCAACTTTGCAGATTAATTCTTCTTTGTTTCCCTGTTCTGGCTGAATCAAGCGTGGTTCTTGTGTAAAACCCCCACTTATTTCGATATTTATATCTACTTGGGCAGGTGATGTTGTTTCTTGTGAAACAACATCACTTTCCATCCCTCTGTCTCATGTTCCTCCTTCTTGTTCTTCATTAATGAAGGTTGATGACTGTGAGACAGTCTCAACTTCATGCACTATATCCATAATTCCTTCATCTCTAGGTTCTTCAAGCGAGGCTGGTTCTTGTGTGATAACCTCGATTGTATCACCAATTGTCTCCTCCATTCCCATTTCTTCTAGTTCTTCCTGATCAACTTCCATCTCCATTTCTTTCAGTTATTCCTAGTCTATTTCCATTTCTTCTGACTATTCTTCTTTAGCTAAACCATCCATAGATACTGGTTCTTCCTCCCTAGCAGCAATGATAGCTACTATCTCTTCTTCTGATGACTCACATAATTCTACCCAAGAAACTTGAAATCGAACTATTTCACACATGACCAGTAAGCGAACCAATCCATGATTGGAAAGAACTGTCGACATCTGGCGTGAATGCCGAGAAGACTGTTCCATATGCTTTAATATTTTTAATAGAAAGAAGGGCATGTTTAAGGAATGCACCTGAGCCTGCGAAAATTGAAGGTGAGTTAAGATTTTAAAATGATATTTGAACAGAGTTGTGGCACGTCCCTCGCAAGTTATGTATTTCATTACAAAACCTGCTACTTTGTTCCATGGATATGGTACAAACTTGTGCTCATATCCTCTACCCAATTGAACGACGCTTTCCCCAGCCTACAAAAATAGTTCGGGAAACTTCGGGAGAGGAATTCTCCGAGAAAACCACTGTTGCCCTTGTTGTCTCAGCCCGCTAACTTCCGCAATTACTTCTTCTGTGACAGGAATTTCCAATCCTCTAACCCTCAAGTGATTCTTGTCCAAATTAAGCGCAAACTCCATTTTGATTCCCCTGTCAAACCCCTACAATCTATCGAAGTAGGTATCCCATCCTGAATTGACAAAAACTTGGCACACATCTAGATTGTTGCGGACTAAGACTGTATTTTCAGGTTCATGCCGCACATCCAATCTTCCCATTATATGGAGATTGTAACAACACTCTATAACAATAGAGCATTGGATAGAGTGGTGGGTACCAAATTTGGAAAAACAGCATGGTGAAAAATGAGCAGTGATAACGATAAATACGGATGGTAAATCTCGGGACACGGGAAAAATCATGAAAAAGTATGGTAAGTGTAATGAATGGAATAGTCATTCTTTCGTATGAGGTGGAAAGTAATGATCGATCCATATCATATGTGTATTGTAGATCCCAATGCATCTTTAATGATTATATGGAAGGACCGTGGGGTGTACCATCACATGAAGCTGTAATAATGCCTTTTAATATCATCATTACGTCGTCCTTTAGTTATGATGGCACCCCTTCCCCCCTCCCCCAAATTAAAAGTTTTCATCAATGGAATTAATGTATTGGCATGGAATATTTAATTAAATCCATAAAATTCAAGTGGAGATGTACCTAGCGACCTACCTAGAGGAAGTGATGGTTGGTAGAATGAAGGCACAATAATGATGCAGATGGAGTAACAACAGTGCAAGTAGCAGCATCCGGAGTAACAACATTTGGAGTAATAGCAGTGCGAGTAGTAGCATCCAGAGTAACAATATGATGAGTAGCAGCATTTGGAGTAACAACAGTGCGAGTAGCAGCATCCGGAGTAACAGCATTGCGAGTAGCAGCATCTGGAGTAATAGAAGTGTGATTAGCATCATTAGTAGTAACAGCATGACAAGTCGTAGCATCTGGAGTAGCAGCATGACGAGTAGCAGCATCTGGAGTAAAAGCAGTGCGAATAGCAGCATCCAGAGTAACATGATCGTGAATAGCAGCAACCAAGGAGTAACGTCATTGAGTAGCAACAATTAAGGAGTAACAACAACATGAGTAGCAGCAACCAAGTAACAACATCATGAGTAGCGGTAACCGAGTAATAGAATTATGAGTAGCCGCATCCAAGGAGTAACAGCATCAATACTTAGAAAAAAAAGTTGAGCTTTAAAACATTAATCCTTAGTAGTGACTCTTGCAAAAAGACAACAAAATAAATAGTAGCAGGTATTTATTAAAAATGTTATATATATATATATATATATATATATATATTACAACGAGGATGCAGAGGAAGAGTTCTTTGCGTTGATAACCTTCAAACCAGATTTCTCAGAGAGATGTTTGATAAAAGCATCCTTAGAGGATGGGCGTTGGTATAATCTCAGGAGATTCCCATTTTATATGAATGAAGCACATGTATCATCAATTGTGACTAGCCTGACTGTTCCATTATCAAATACAATCAAATACAACGTCCACCTCATAAGGTCCCATCCAACGAGTACAAATATTTCCTTTAAAATCCTTAAAATGGGAGTCATAAAGAAATGCCCAGTCTCCCCTATGAAACACGTTGTTTTTTATAAACTTATCGTGTCATTTCATCCTCTGATGCTAAATAGCAATAGTCCTCTAGAAAACCTTTGAACGGATTTCATCCAGTTCATTAAGTTGGGCCAGTCAGTGTTTCTGGGCATCTAACAGGTCCAAAAAAACTTCAAGAGTTGTTCTGAGCATATCGATTCAAATTTTATTGGAAATAATGGGGATTTCCCATAAACCAACTCGAATGGTGAAAACCCAGTTGTGTTCCATCATGTTCTTCTGTATGCCCAGAGAGCTTTAGGCAGCTTCTGAGCCCAATCCTGATGATGGTATGCCACAATTTTTTTCAAGATATTTTCCAATGTCTTGTTTGTGCTTTCCACTTGTCCATTCGCCTAGTGGTGGTATGGAGATGTCACCCTGTGCTTGAACCCATATTTCCACATTAGCTTTGCTATCATGTGTGATGTAAATTTTTCTCCTCCATCTGAAACAATCTCCCTTGGAGTACCGTAACGAGCAAAAACTTATTCGAATAGAAAATCTGAAACCACTTGCTCTGTTTCTTTCGCAATAGCTTTGGCTTTTACCCACTTAGTCATGTAATCATTGCAGACCAAAATGTGAACCTTTTGCTAGGAGGGTGGGTTGAAGGTTCCAACAACGTCGATAGCCCATTTCTCAAAAGGTTCAAGGATTACCTATTCCTGCAAATGAATTTCATCAGCTCGACTAGGTTGCCCCATGCGCTGGAAACTATGACCCCTCCGAACATAATTTTGAGCATCCTGAAAGATAGAAGGCTAGTAATATTCCATTTGCAGCACCTTATGGCATGTTCTTTTATCTACAAAATTCCCTCCACAAGGACCATCATGGGCAGACTTCAACACTTCATAAATATCATCCTCAAATACACAGCGCTGAATCTTCTTATTGGCTCCTATATGAAAGAGGGACCATGCCATCCAAGAATATCAGACACTGTGATGGATAATTTTTCGTTGTTCCCTGTATGAGAAATGATGAGGCACCTTCCCTGTAGCAATATAGTTAGCAATATCTGCATACCGCGAAGGATTATTATAAATTGAAAAAATATGCTAATCGGGAAAACTATCTTCTATAGGTGTGCATTCATCATTGTCATCCATTCTAGACAGAAAATTAACAACTACATTATCTTTTCCTGGTTTGTCCACTATTGTAATATCAAATTCCTGAAGTAATAGCAACCATCTTGTAATGCGGATAGGAGTGATAGGTTTATTCATAAAATACCTTATTGTGGCATGGTTAGTATGTACAAAACTAGGATACCCGGTGGTGTAGTGCCGAAACTTGTTGATAGCATATATGACAGCCAGGAATTCTTTTTCTGTCACCATGTAATTTAATTTAGCAGGAATTAAATTATTGTTGACATAGTAAACTGGATATGGTGTTTTGTCTGCTTGTTGTCCTAAGACTACTCCTATTTCTATCTGAGAAGCATCAGGATGTGAAATGGTAATGCCCAATCAGGTCCTCGAAGGATTGGAGCCTTAGAAACCAGTCCCTTAATTTTCATGAAAGCTGCTTCACAATCTTTAGTCCACAAGAATTTTGCATCTTTTGTTAGCAATCGAAAAAGTGGATGTGCTATTTTAGAAAAAATTTCTATAAAGCGTCTATAATAACTAGCAAAACAAATAAAGCTACGTACCTGCGTGGGTGCCTTGGGTAACGGGAATTGCAATATTACCTCTACTTTGGCAGGATAAACTCGAATTCCAACAACTGAGAACAAATTTCCCAATACTATTCCTTCTTCCCTCATTATATGGAATTTGACTATACTCAGGGATACATGGGCCTGCTTACATATTTTGAGCACTTTTTCCAGGTTTTCCAACCCTTCTTCAAATGAGTTTCCATATGGAGTAAAATCATCCATATAGATTTCAACGCTGTCATCGAAAAAATCAAAAAACAAATCCCAGAATTTCCCTTTGGAAGGTTGCAGGAGCATTACAAAGGCCAAATGGGAGGACCCTATATGACAAGGTCCCCATGGGCATCTGAAAGTTGTTTTATCCTGGTCTTCCTGGGCTATTTGGATCTGTTTATACCCGTTGAACTCGTCTAGGAAGGAAAATAACTTCTTCCCAGCCAAGGTGTCCAGGACTTGGTCAATGAATGGCAAAGGGAAAAGGTCTTTTTGAGTTGCCTTGTTTAGCTCCCTGTAATCTACATAGATCCGCAATTTACCATTCTTTTTGGGAAAAATAACTAGCAAAGATACCCATTGGCTATCCAAGATGGGGTAAATGGAACCTACATCTAATAATTTCTATAATTATTCTTTGACAATGTCCTTTAGAGAAGTATTCATTATTCGTTGGGGTTGTCTCATAGGGCAACAATATTCCTTAATATGTATATGATGAGTACATAAGTTAGCAGGGATCCCCTTCATGTCGGTATAATCCCAGGTAAAAGCTTCCTGATGGTATTGAAGGACTTTTAAAAGTTGTTTTGTCTGGGATTCATGTATATTGGGGTTGATATTGAGTTACAGGAATGTCTTCAATTTCATCTCCTAGTTCAATGTTTTCCCGTGTCTCGCAACTCATAGTAGATTCTAAAATTTGATGAGTTGAATTGGAAACAGAACCGAGATCATTAATAAAAGTTTTAATGGTATCATCCTGAGTTTCTGTTTTGAATTGCAGGGCCTGCCCAATGGTGAGGATTGGTCTAAATTCTTCAATTTCAGGTTCAGGCTCTTCTACTGGTAGAGATTTCTGTTTGGCTAATATTTTTTCAGATGGGCTAGGTTCCGCAGTGGGGTAGAGAGTAAGGTTCTTTGGAATCATCCCATTTGATATAATCATATGCCTAGATCGACACCCTATGTAGGCGTCTGCAGTTTTGAGCCAAGGTCTTCCCAAGATCAATGGATGACCACCAACAGAGGATCAAGTCTATAATACAAGGAGGTCTACAGGATAATTCCATGAATCCACCTAAATAATAACATCTTCCAATTTCCCTACTGGTTTAATTGTAGACCTATCTGATAATTCCAAGATAGTAGGGGTTGGCTTAAATTTTGTGAGACCTAATGCATTCATTGTTTTGGAGGTAATAATATTGATTGCAGTGCCCAAATATACCAGCACATTTGGGATTTCAACCCCATTGATTTGAACTGTTAGAATTGGGTTTCCTGGATCCCCATATTTTACAGGCATAGTCTTTCCTAACATGATGTCAAACAATCTACCCATCACGTGAATGGTTAATGGATCCCTTGGTTTCTTCCCAGGTTTCTTAGAACAATAATCTTTGAGAGTTTTTTCATATATAGGTACATCCCTCATAGCCTGGAGTAGGGGTATTTTGACAAAAAGATTTTGCAATTCCCCCAGAAAGTCAAAATATGCTTGAGGGTTTTTTTTATTCAGGATCAGTCTTTTAGGATATGATGGAGTGGTTAGATGACCCTGGTTAAGAATAGGTTGGGGAGGTGTCTGGTTTGTCATGCTTGGTCTCATTTATCCCCAACTGTCCTCTGTTCTGGTTCTATAACTTCATTGTCAATTTTTTCTATGATAATAGGTGAAGTGGGAGAATTTACTACCTGCCCATATTGTAAGTTTATTTCATTAAGTCCTTCAGTAGAAATGCTATAAGATGGAAGGTTAAGAGTGTCTATTTGTTGGAACCCTTTGTTATTAGGATTTAGATTAGGCTGGATAGGAAGCTGGGGTTGAAGGGCTGGGTTTCCTGGAGGTACATTGGAGGGCAACTGAAGTTGTTGTTGAGGCATAGATTGGAGAAATTGCCTAGTAGGAGAGGGTCCATGCCAATTCTGATTCCATGAAGGGTTCGAAATGGCCTGGGGAACCCATTGTTTCCAGGGGGGATATTGATACTGAGACCACTTATGTGAAAAAGGTAAAGACTGGGGGCCCATATTAAAATTATTAAAATACTGAGATGGGTCCTAAGGCATACCTGGATTCATAACTGGTGGTCGAGTTGCCATGGATTTTTTAGCCCCATGAAGTACAATTGATCTACCACATTTTCTTCACTTTCCCCTTGAAAAAATGCATTCAATCCTGGCAAGGAAGGGCACAAGCTAGTCACATAAGTATTTTCATAGATTCTGCAAGCTTCCACTATGTTTAATGGAATTGTTTCAACGGATGCTTCTTACTGCACTGTGGGTAGAATATAGCCATAGTCTTCTCCAACTCTATCTATTTCTAATTTGCTTGAAGAGTGTCCATCTGGGCAGATAATTTTCTTAGGATATCAGTCCTTAGGTTATCTAGTAGGTTTTCAATTTCTTCCTTTGTAACACCTCCACTAGAAGTCTTTAATGACAAAATTCCTTGTCCACTTCTTGCAGCCCCTTGTGAACACTGAATGCACAACTCACAGATGGTGTCAAATTCTTCTTTCGAAACATACCCCTTTCCTACTATGTTCAAAAGTTGCAAGGAATCTTCCCTTAGTGCCTGGAGAAGGATGATCTTCAGGATATCTTTATCTAGGTCACTATGGCCTTATGTCTGCAGTATATATTTGAATCATTCCACATAATATTCCATGTTCTCGTCCTCCTTTTGTGCAAACTTAAAAATCTCCTCCTTGATGTCACGGGATTTACAGTAGTCCTGGTATTTTTGCAAAAAGACTTCTTTCATCGCATCCCATGAAGAAATAGTCTTCCCTCGTAAACCCATGAACCATCACAGGGTCGTACCCTTTAAAGTAGTAGGAAATATTTTTAGCTTTTAAGCATTAGCAATATAATCGTACCCTTGACAAACAATGTCAAATTCGAAAAGGAATGTATCGGGGTCTTAAGAAGAAATCCCATGAAAATTAGGAAGAGTCGTTAAAGGAATGGGCTTCATTGGTGCATCTCCTACAATGTTTCCAATTGGAAAATCAATAGAAGAACTTGTAGGTGCCATAAATATCCTCTAATACTCACCCAGGATTTCGACTGGTTCTGCCACTAGTACTTGGGTTCATTCGACTGTAGGAGGTTTCTCAGCACTCCGCTGGTCTCATGGTGATGAAAAATCCTTCGGGAATTCTCTTTCCAAATCATAATTGATTAATTCAACCACAGGAGGCTTCACAACACTCCCTTGGTATCGTGGTGATGAAAATCCTTTCGGAGGTTCTTCTTCCCAATTGGAATTTCTTAGTTCTTCCAACCCTCTGCATGTTGTTTCTTACCCCTCTGTTGATAGCATGGATATCTCCTCCACCGATACTTTATTTATTCTTCCTTTCGTTGTCGAAAGGGTTTCTTGTCGTACCGTGGATGGCACTGGCTACTCAATCGACTACCCTTCGGACTTTGTTTGCACCCGTACCCTGACAGCATCATGAGAAGATGCTTCAGATTCAGCCTTTGCAATGATCTCCTGGATATATGTCTTCCTTCCCAGATCCCTTCCTTTCTTTGGGGTTATTCCTCTACCCCTCTTATTCAGATCTTTGTTCATACAATTGGTGGAAAGAATTCATTAAAATAACAAAAGCGCTCAAGACCCAGAGCAGGACAGATAGCTTCCTCCCCGAGACGAGAGAGTAGGTTCAAACATAAAATCAAAGTTTGGGACATGATGTAGGGTGATCAAGTACCCTCCCCAGGACGAGAAGTTGGCCCTTTCAGAAAAATAATCGAAAAGCACAAAATCTGAATGCTATGCTCAGGACTTGGAGCAGGGTAATGGATTCCCTCCCCAAGATGAGAGATCGGTTCTAATGAAAAAGAAAAATAAACAAAAACAACACATTATGCTCAGGACTTGGATTAGGGTAATGAATTCCCTCCCCAATATGAGAGATCAGTTCTAAAAAAAATGGAAAAAGAAAGAAAGAAGAGCACTACGCTCGGGATTTGGAGCAGGGAATTAAATTCCCTCCCCAAGACGAGAGATTGACCCTTAGATCAATTGTAGATCGTGTTCTTGCACCTTGTTGGCCTTCCCTGGAAATGGTACCAAAATGTTGGTTTCCAGATGTGAACAATATTCAAACCATTTTTCCACATAAATTATCAACCCGGGTGCATTAGCTATTTTAAGACTAATGCGCACAATATATGCAAGAGCAATGGCATAATCTGCTTTTGAATCACAGGCTTTAATTAATGGAAAACAAGAAACTACTGTAACAATAATTTAAGAATGATTGTAGAATTAAAAAGGTATTCACATCAATTACAGAATTACACTAGAACAACAGTTACAAAATCAAACTGAAATATGAAATCAACAAAATAAAGATAACGCAGCACCTGATCAGAAAAGTGGGCCCAACTCTCTGATCAGGGTTGTGGCAAACTCACAGCTTACAAGTGGGACAACAAAATATTGTGCATTCAATTAATTGAAAAATGCTTCTATTAAAAAATTTGTCTCTTCTTGCTTAACCTCGATTCACAGCCCGAAGGCCCTCTTTATACAAATGTTCAGGAAAATGTAGATTTCCTCTAACAACTAAATATCTACAATTATACATTTGTAACAATAACAACCTAGTTTCCAAAAACAAACCATGAAAACCCTGAAATAGCGCTGGGGTAAGACGGAGTCTGTTGCGCTGTTGGACCAGGTTGAGATAATGCTAGAAATTAGGATTTTCTCTGTGGCTTGCAGCTGTAATCCCTTTACTTTTACCAAATCTATAAAAATACTGGAGTTAATGCTTGAAAAGGTAAAACTTCCATGACTATTACTTCATTAATCAAATATTCCATGTAAGATAGTGGGAAGGGGTTTACCTCATGTCCTTTAGAACAATTAATGATACAAAGAGATAGAAAGGTGGGCAAAAATGGGAGAGAAAAGTATACAGATTTGGTACCCAACAGTACCAACCTTCAGTCCTATACAATTTCAAACATTGGTAGGTGTTTTAAGATGAGGATCAAATTAAAATTTTCATCCAGTTTATCAGAGAATTTTCAAATTGAATTACTGAACAAGAGGAAGATAAAATGATAGATGAACAACAGACCAGCTGGGCAGAAACCATTACGAAGCACAAGATTTTACAGCTGAAGGGTAATACTATCCCTAGGGTTTTTTTCCCTTGGAAAGGTTTCTTAACTCAAATTATGTGGCTTCCAAACCCACTTAACAATAACTTGAAGAGAAGGTGGAAGACTGTAACATCAATACAGAGAAAGATCCCCAGATAATCAAGTTGGGAAAAGGAGTTCCTAATAAGTACAATAAAAGGTATCTATACCTCTTTAAAAATTATATATATATATATATATATATATATATATATATATGTTTTTGAATTTTCTTATGATGAATTAAAAACATTTGATACTACTATCATTCAAGATAATATCCCTTTGAAAGGTGGGGTGAAACCATATAAACATAAAATCAGGAAAATTAACCGTCTGATACTCCCATCAATTGAAAAAGAGGTAAGAAAGTTTCTCCAGGCCAAAATCATTGTACCTTTGAGGTATTCAGACTAGGTAGAAAATTTACTCCTTGTCAAAAAAAAAAAAGGGAAATAAGATTCTCTGTTGACTTCAGGAATCTAAACAAGGCATCATTGAAAGACAATTACCCTCTGTCTAAAATGGACTACATTCTACAGAAGGTGGTAGGTTCTGCCTAGATGTCTATGATGGATTGTTTTTCTGGATACAATCAAGTAGTTGTGTACCTTGAATATCAAAAGAGAACTTCCTTCACCATGCCCCGAGGAACATTTATGTACACCAGAATGCCTTTCGGCCTCATAAACACATGAGCCACTTTCCATAAAACCATGGATATAGAATTTGTGCGAGAACGGGAAACGTTTGTAGTAATTCACGTGGATGACTTCACTGTTTTCTCAAAAATAGATGAGGATCATATTGAATATTTATGACTCACTTTTGAGAAATGTAGAAAGTATGGTATGTATTAAAATCCCAAGAAATCTCAATTTCCTCTGAGCGAGGGAAAACTACTAGGCCACATTGTGGAAAAAAAGGGAGTAATGATTGATCCCAAAAGGGTGGAATCCATCAACAACATACCATTACCAAGAAATAAGAAAGATATATGGGTTTTCTTGGATAGAATCAAATTTTTAAGACGCTCATACCAAATGATGCTGATATAGTCAACGAAGGTACAGAGATGTTGAAGAAGGACAAGAAATTTAAATGGACTATAGAGGCTTGGGAATCATTCTTGAAAATTAAAAGGGCTTCTGCATAATCTCCTGTATTAGTTAGCCCTGATTATCTAAAACCATTTTTAATCATTTCTTTTGCTTCCCCTCATACAGTGGTTGTTGTCTTATTGTAGAAAAATGATGAAGGGAACAAGCAGCCAATAGAATTTTCAGTTAGGTGCTATGAGATGTTGATCTGAAGTTTAATATTTTGGAGAAACGGGAATATGCCTTGGTAAAATCTGTGAAGGCTCTTAGAATCTATGTCTTGCAATCAAACATAACTTCTTATGTTCCTACACCTACTTTGGAATATATCCTGGTGCAGGGTGATAGAGAGGGAAAAAGAGGAAATGGATTACTAAAATATAGGATTATGATATGGATATCAAGCCTACCAAGTTGATCAAGGTGAAGGGGCTACATAAAAAAATTTCTAAAGAAAATTTTCAAGCATTGGGCATCAACTTACTGGCTGAAAAGGACGAAGAAAGTAGAAAATTGGAGCAACAACAAGGGATTGAAACCTAATCTCTGAAAATCTAGATGAAATATATTGTGTCTCAGTCGTATACACATATTTCCCATTATGTACTTTTCCTAAGATGCCCATTAAATTTTTTCAAATGTAAATACAAGGCCTAAGGGTGGAAGCCTAGAAATTTGTTATCTCAATTGGCCAATTGTATTGGAAGGACCCAGTGGGGATTTTTCTTTTATGTTTGGTTGAAGAAGAAATCTGAAAATTGATTGATGAATTCCATATTTTTTTTCTGTCGAGGAAATTATAGTTGGAGGGCTATGACCCAAAAAATCCTGAAGGAGGTATTTTATTGGCCTAAGCTATTTGGTGAGGTGCATAACTATGTTCGATTTTGTGAGAAGTGTCAAATGTTCACAGAGAAATAGAAGTTAGCACATTTTACTTCAATCCTTTATTTTGTTGAATAACCTTTTAGGAAGTGGGGGTTGGACTTCATTTATGAAATACACCCACCTTCTAGTGGTTAGAAAAAGTGGATACGTGCAACTACTGATTACTTCACTAAGTGGGTAGAAGAATCCCTAGCCAAGAATGAAATTGATGTTCTAGTTATTAAGTTCACGGAGGAAAACATCCTTTCAAGTTTTGGTTGCCCGAAGAAGGTTGTCACTAACAATTATTAGGTGTTCAAGTCAGGAAATTTTATTGATTTTTTCCAAAGATACAACGTTATAGTAGGCCATTCTATTGCCTATTACCCACAAGGAAATGGATTGGTCAAATCCTTAAATAAAACCTTGGTAAGGATTCTAAATAAGACAATATCAGAAAATCAAAGGAACTGGGACTCACAACTGAAATTTTCCTTATGGTCCAAAATAGTTACCACCAAGAGTTCCAATGGGAAATCCCATTTTGAGTTATTCTATAGGAATGTTGCAATTTTGCCCCATGTCGTTACCTATGCTAGTAGCTAAAATCTTACAAAATATTGAGGAGGAGCCAAATGATTTGAATAGAATGGTAAATTAGTTGGTAGAAGAGTCAAGAGAGAAAAGAATGGGTGAATCAAAATTTGATTAGTTCTCAGGAGAAAATGAAGTCCCTTTTTGACATAAAGGAAAAAGACAAGTATTTGTAGCTAGGATATTTAGTACTAAGATGGGATGTCAAGATGGAAGATAAAGGAAATCATGGGAAATTTGATCATTTATGATTCATACCTTTAAATATTGCTAAATAAAAAGGGAGCAATACCTTCTTGCTGGAAAATTTATAGGGAGAAGTACTTAACTTCCATTAAACAGGAAGTTTCTCAAGTTTTATCTCTAGTAGTGAAAGAGTTCTCTCTCACCCATTGTAAATACTAGTGAGCCATTTTTAAATAACCAACACTATTTTGAGTTTTTGTTACTGATTTTTTTTTTTTTATGGAGGTTTGAATGAAATGAATCCATTCCCATAAAGTAACACTAATATTCATGTTCTCAATACATTGTATTCAATACACTGTCCCCGGTTGGAACCAATGTTTTTTGCATTCATAAATTCTATAATAAGGATAAGGGATTGGATTCAAGGCTCCTATCTAAAAAAAGACCAATTAAACTATCTATGGGGGGGGAGGGGTTTTTAGGACCTAGAGCCATGGAAAAATATCTAAGGTAAAAAAAAATGCTCATGGAACACCCACCAAGTAAGCGTAATGAGGTAAAGGAGGATTTTTGCACGAGCGTGCATTTTCAGTTAATGACAGAGGAGTTTGGGAGTGTATCATCATACATCTCTGCTAGACCTGCCACCAGAAGCATTTCGGGGAAGTAAATTGTGAAAGTGATAAGCGGGCGCTTCCCCATGAAATTGACGAGTCAAACCGGCGGGCTCGCTGATCCAATGACCCATATTAATTATGGGGGGTAACCAATGGATCTGGCCTCCTGCTCTCCTACCTGCTAGTTTATAGTGTGGACCACGTGACATGAGGGAAAATCTGCAGGAGGAAATTCAAGCGAGCGATGAATTAAAATTGTAAATGATAACCTGTCATCCCCCTGCTCGTGTCCACTTGTCCTTTTTCATCACATAATCCCATTCTTCCATGTTTCCTATGTGATATAATCCTACGTCAGCTAAATTTTTCCCTCTCTCCATCTATAAAAACCATTCCCACCTAAAAAAATTAAAAGCCCATTTTATTTGTTAGTGCAAGTGTCTCCCTCTAGTTTTATATTATGAAACACCGTCCGAGAACTCAACCAGTCCAAAACCTCTCTCTGACGTCATTTTCAGCAAAATCTAGGACAACTTGGTAACCAGTTGGTCCCTTTCACCTGAAAGTCATTTGAATATTCATTGGAACACAAAGAAAGCGGCCCCGGAGAGCCCTAAGAACTGAAAGGTCAAACTCTCCTCCAGTGTTAACAATCTCATGGACATGGAGACATAAATTGCAGAACCCTCTTGCACTTACCACGTCATTGACCTTGTTTCAACTTATATGGTAACCATGTAAGAGGAGAGGACCCATTTTAGGTGTTCGACTCAGGCCTATGCTACTAAATTGCACTATGAGTACACCATTTTCCTGAGTTTGTCTCTTGGTTGACCATTGCTTACATAGATGAGAAAAAAAGCTTTGTCTCTTCAACTGGGGTCAAAATCCTTGAGGTGAATTGAGAGCTAATTCAAAAATCCTTGCTTTATCGTAGCTCTCCTGAACCCTGGAATTTTACAGAAACCACATTGGTCTACCATTACTCTACCCTTGCAGCTGATGAACATCAATCCTTTCTACAAATGGTCATGGCCCCTAGCCTACAGTCTCTTCCACTTATTGACAGTTTCCCTATAGCCCTCTTTGTAGAGCCCATTTAGACCATTATGTCCCTAATTTCTCATATGTTTGGGGATGATGATTCCAATATAGCTACTAAATCCACTCTAGACTTCCTAGTAAGGAAAATGATGTCGCCTAGCCATTTATTTGATATCCCTACTTACCTAACCAGGGCCATAAGATTCCAACTACGTCATTTCCATACCACTTGATATTTCATATATTATTCATTATTGTTCTTAGTATTTGTGTATGCTCATGTGTATGATTTTGAGAGACTAGGCCTCAGTTTGGTGGCCTCCAACAAATAAAGGAATTTTTTTTTCAACTGGGACATCGTTGTCAGAAAGAGACCAAATGTTTGGTTATTCTCAGTTTATATCCTCCTATATGGCCATTCCCTATAATTTTATTCATGGTGTATCCCCTCCTAAATTTCCCCCTCAGGAAAAAGAGATCCTCCAACTTAGAAAGCACACCAGGGTAGGGGACTAGTACCTTCTTTAGGATTACACAAAAATTAGGGTCTATGGGTGTGAGCTCCCTCCTTATCGATTGCATGTGTTTACACCGATGAGGATTTTTGTTATGGAATTCATCAGAAAGATCCTTAATGTGGACCAATTTCACTTTGTCCCTGCTAAGAAGGGATATATGTTTAAATTAAGAAAGCATGTGGGGTCATTTATTGTCAATTTCAGGCAGGGCTTCAGGCCAGTTGAGGAATTACTCAAAAAGATGAATTTTTATCTAGGGCATGTTTGGAATTATGATGCTCATGGTGTCATTTCCAAGACAAGGGAGAGGATAAAGGATTCAACTTATGAGCATGAATATAGTTTTGAGATTGAATGTCAAGATAACTTTGATTCATGGCCTATTAACACAAAGATGGAGATCACAATTCCAACAATGAAGGACAAAGCAGAGAAAAGGATTGTTGACGAAAATGGAGATGTAGAGATGGAGGGTGTACACACCAGTAAAAAGGCAAAGACCTAAGAAACATAAGAATAAGAACTTGAGACCAGGTTATCGGAGACAAGACTAGATCAACTAGGCTTATAAGTGACTTTGGAAGACCCATTACAGACCGGTGCCTCATCCTCTTCAGAGGTAGCTATTTTAGGTTGAAAATTAAGTGTAACTACTACTAATTCAAGATAGACTACTGCAATGTCCATTGAATAAATAAACAATAAAGTAATCAAAGATGTGGAAAAAAAAGTGGCATTTCATTCAATCCCATATCAGACCATAATGTTGGCTGTTATGGGCTTAGAGATAAATTAGATGAAGTTATCATTGGAGCACCCACTAGAATATTCATTAACGTCGGGCTCTCAGTTCAAAGACTTGGATGTTTATCTAGATTTGAAAAGTGTCCCTCTTCCAGATAATATCTAATTCCACAAGAAAGTGGGATAAATAGTGTGGAATGAGGTCAATATAAGCACAATGACCATCATATAGGCTGAAAAGCTACTAGAGAAAGGTGAATTGTAGTTAAAGCAGGAGACATCCAACTCTAGGGCTCTACACATGCAGAACAAGAGGTTCAAAGAGCTAATTTTGAAGCTGGGGGTAAATCCAAAAGACAAAGCTGCCTTCGCAACCCTTCTCCAAAGTTCCCAAGGAGAAATATAGGAGTTAAGGCATAAAATGAAGATTCCAAGTAGTGAGCATGTGCAATATAAGGAACTTGCACAATTGGAAGAAGAGAAAGAAATACTAGCCAACGAACTTATAGAAAGAAATAATGAGATATTAGCCCTCAAGAAAGAGGAAATATAGCTTTATATGAGAATAGACATGCATATATGTGAAATATTTATACCTGAATATCCCCAAAATCCCACAAAGCAGATCACTAAGGCCCTTACCAAACTCCAGCTTTCGGAAGGGGAGCTTAAAATAGTGCAGAAGGATTTGGATACTACCCAGAGAAGCCTAACATAGAAATAAAAATAAGTTTATACTGCCAAGACCAACATAGACATCATCAGTAAGAACCTACAAGCACTAAACCAAGAGATCTCTGAGCTAAAAGGGAAGTTGAAAGGAAACATGTCTCTACTACAAGCCAAGCAACTTTTTTGGGATGAGATCAGAGTAGAGATGTAAACATTAGGGGAATTTTGAGGTCTAAAATGGGCCTCCTAAGAAAAATGTACAACAAAAATAAAATTTATAAGAACTAATAGGAATTAAGATGATGATGTCAACCATGGGGGATGATTCACCATTTTTGGAGTAAAAAGGTAAAAAAATTAAAAAATAATAAAATAATAAAACTACTTTTTCAACTCTTATTTTCAACTTATCACCCTAAGGTTTTACTCAAATTTCAAGTGGGAGTACTCATTGGATGAAAAATTTAATTCCTCATCAAAGGAGTACCCATGTTGCATACTTTAGATGGACCCTGCTACATTAAAAGAGAGAAATACATAAGAAAATGTGATTGCAATAAAGTTTTTAATGTATTTCTCATTTTTTTGAGTAGCAGGGTCCATCAAAAGTATGCAACATGGGTAATCAAATTATGCATCCAACGAGTGATGTGGCTTGAAATTTGAGTAAACCCATAGGGAGATAAGTTGACAATACGAGTTGAAATAATAGTTTTTCTTTTTTCCCTCTAAAATTTGATGATGTAATGTAATCTTATTTTATTATTTCCACTATTATCTTATAATTTCCTTAGTAGGCCCATTTTAGACCTCAAAAATCCCCTAATGTAAACTAGGAGTATGTAATTTTGATGGATGAACAAAAGATTATAATAAAGGATAATGATTTCTTCATCCTATATTCTAAAGAAGATGGTGAAAATACATCTCATATTGCCAAAAATTTCATTCATTTTCTAGAATGAAAGGTCATTGACTGAATTCAGGCTCATATATGTGGTGGATAGAGTACCTTCTATCATAGATATCTCTAAATTTTTCCAGAAGGAGGAGGCCAAATTCAAAGTTTGGGAATGCTTAGGTGTGGTATTGAAAGATGTGGCTTCTTTCAATGTTGAGTTTGAGGGGATTGTTAGAGCAGGACTTCCCAACTGTTAGGACTTTTTTGGAGTCATTAGGGGAATTTTGAGCTCTAAAATGGACCTCCTAAGAAAATTGTACAACCACAATAAAATTTATAACAACCAATAGAATTCAAGATGATGATGTCAACCATGGGGGAGTATTCGCCATTTTTGGAGTAAAAAAGTAAAAATAATAAAAAATAATAAAATAATAAAACTACTTTTTTCAACTCGTATTTTCAACTTATATCCCGAAGGTTTTACTCAAATTTTGAGTGAGAGTACTTGTGAGATGTAAAATTTAATTTCTCATCCAAGGAGTACCTATGTTGCATACTTTCGATCAACCCTGCTACATGAAAAATGATAAATAGATGAAAAACCATGATTGCAATCACATTTTTCATGTATTTCTAATTTTTCGTGTAACAGATACCATGGAAATTATGTAACATGGGTACTCCTCAAATGAGCAATAAAATTATACATCTAACAAGTGTTTCCACTTGAAATTTGAGTAAACACATAAGGAGATAAGTTGAAAAAATAGTTTTTTCTTTTTTTCCCTCTAAAATTTGATGATGTAATCTATTCTTATTTTATTATTTCCACTATTATTTTATAATTTCCTTAGGAGGCCCATTTTAGACCTTAAAATTCCCCTAATGATTGGTCCAGTGGGAGAAATACAGTAAAAGACTTGTGGAGGCCAAAAGAAAAGTGGATTCCTCTCATGATAAGACTTCCACTCTGACGCGTAAGACTGTAGTAAATTATTTGAAGAGGGATTTTCAGTTGTTAGGATTGGCAAAGACCTTGTTCCACCCTAGTTTGAACTACAAAGGTATAACCAATCTCAAAATATCCTATCAGCAGTTCTTCCAGGCTCCTATGTTAGCTCCAGCACTATGGAAAAGATGTGAGTAGTTTGTCAATCCTCTTGTGCTTCAGATTATTGAACCATCAACGCTGCCTCCACAACCTGTTTATCATGACTAAGGATATTGCTGATTTTGTTTATCATGACACTTTTATTTTACGTTTTATGTAAATATTTTATTTTAAAAGAAACATTGTCATTTATTTAGAGTTCGATTAGTACAGTTGTGCTGCAGAGCACACTAATATTTTTTTTATGATGACTCACTGTTAAAAATTAAGAAAGAATAATTTGTAATGAGTTCTCCCTCTGAGGCCCAATAAAATAGTTTTATGATACAAAATCAAAGGTTCGTAATTTTCTTTTTCCAAGAGAGGATCTATTTAAACAGCTAATGAAACTTATTCTCTATGGAAGATTAACGAAAGTTTTTGGCAATTCTGGCTCATATGAATGTGTAGTATGTATTCCTTTCTGTGTTTATTACATATATTCTCACTATTATTTTGCGATTACTTGTAATAGTATTTGCTGGATATGTTTTCATTGATTTATGGATTTATCGAAGTGTAATGTTGAATAAAGATGCCTATACTGATATGAAATCTTATCCTTAAAATGTGCGCCATGTATATTAGAATTTTAATCAAATTTATGTCTCATCCATTTAATGTTGAACTTCGATGCATAAAATTCTTAGTATAAGCCATGTGTGTTTATTTTCTCTCCTTATCAAGTCTTGTATCTGATATACTACAAATGACTGGTAAATGTGTACATTCATGTGATGTTGGTCACAATGAGTTTGATATTAATGCTTACGTGAGTAATATTTTGGATCTGGCCTTGAATTTCTCCTCTTAAGGAAGGTTATGAATAAATTTCATCTCAATATGTTAAATACTATGTGTTATAGATAATTTAAGAAAATATTTAAAGCACTCATCAATATGTCCTAGGAACCAGTCTCTCCTCAACCCAGGGATTGTCTCTAGGAGCTACAACACATCCAATGAGTGCTCCCACTCAAAATTTGAGTAAAAATGTAGGGAGATAAGTTGAAAATATGAGTTGAAAAAGTAGTTTTTTTTTACCCTTTTACTCCAAAAATGGTGAATCATCCCCCATGATTGACATCATCATATTGAATCCTATTGCTTCTTATAAAGTTGTTCTTTTTTGTAAATTTTTGTTTTCAGGCCCATTTTTTACCTCAAATTTTCTCTAATGAATGCCTCTCCAAGCTCAAACTTTTACTAAGCAACTTGACTTCTCCGGGAAAAAAACTATAACCAAAACACCATAGACCATTGGTGCTATAATTATAACCAAAGTATGTGGCTCTCATGAGTTCAAAAAATTAACCAAAGAACATGGCCTCTTGAGCTTTAACTATAACAAACAAATATGGCTCTTGTGGGACTAGTCTATATTGTAACCAAGGAATGTAGCTTTTATAAGCTCAAATTGTGACCAAAAGGCATGGCCCCTATGGGCTTAGACTAAAATAAGCAATGAAACCAAAACAAGGAATTTATAAGCTCAAACTATAACCAAAACTCATGTCCCCTACAGGCTTATGTTGTAAAAAACAACATATCTAAATAGCATGGCCTAGAATCAAACTATAACCAAAAGTGTGCCTCCTCTGAGCTTGGACTATTACAAAAGAGACGCTTCCTCTAAGCTCAAGTTGAAATGAAAGGGCATGGCACCTACAGTTGAAGCCTGTGATAAAAACTATAACCGAAGAACATGGATCCTCCAAGCTCGAACATATATCACAAAACAACTACAATCTGTACATACCAATAGACCATAAACAAAGAGTTTCTCATCATTACTATATTTCATTGCTAATTTGTTTGATGTGTTGAGATGATGCTTGGTCATATGTACTTATAGATTTCAATGTGGACCTTGGGGACTGGAAGGTCAGCCACAAAACCCAAGGCCCAAACAACTTTTAACCAAGCTGACCAAGGCACTTGGACCTTTACACATGTGAATTTGTATCCATGTGACCTAGTTTCAAGGGGGTTCATGGACGATTGCATGATGATGTCAGCATTATGTAATGATGTTATGCAACTACCTCATAAAACAGAAGAAAATATATATCAACTAATTCAAAATTATTCACTTCTAGGGCAAAACCCCCTTTACATCATAAATTATCAGTTCTTGGATGATACAAATGATAAAGCCTCCTTGTTATATATAAGAGTCTAAGGGGTTACAATATAATGAAAGACTACATAATACTAATAATGTAAGGGAACAACAATAAAAATAGTGGCCTTCTATGGGGCACAACAATAACAATATGGGGGATAAATGGGCACAACAATAACAATAAAGGGTTTACTCTAGTATTATATGGACCTAACATTCCCCTCTCCTTCAAGAAAGTGTTTTCCTCAATGCTTGGCTAGTTCTTAAAGCTTCTATATAAAATTATCATCCTTCGATGTGTCATATTTATCAGGTAAGTTCTTCCACTTAATGAGATACTTTGAAATTGATCGATTCTGTAAATGGTAGGTTCTTTTTTCCATGACTGCTTAAGGATCCAATATGATTTTTCCTTCTTCGTCACGTTTTCGAAATACTATTTGAATTGGGATCTTTTCATCCATAACCTTATTTAAGCATGAAACATGGAAAACTCAGTGTACTCAGGAAGATGTAGGAAGCTCCAATTTGTATGCCATAGTACCAATCTTTTGCAACACCTTGTAAGGACCATAGTAGTTGGGTGATAATTATTATCATTCTTAGCTTTCTTGAGGGACATTTTATTGTATGGTTGTAGCCATAAAAATACCCAATCACCTACATCAAAACTTATTTCACTGTAATGTTTATCTATCTTTCGTTTCATTTGATTTTATGCCAGAGTGAGGTTATCCTCTAAGAGTTAGAGAAATTGTTGTCCTCTAAGAGTTAGAGAAATTGTTGTTTATTCTTGATGTGATCTTCCACTGCTTGAACCTTATATTTTTCTCTTAAAGATGATGTTATGGATGGTGGATGATATCTATAAAGTTCCATAAATGGGGTCATTTTTGTTGTAGTATGGAAGGGGGTGTTATGCCACCATTCAACCAGAGGTAACCACCTAACCCATTTTATTCATTTATTAGATACAAATAAACGAAGATATTATTCTAAACATTTGTTCACTATCTTAGTTTTCTCGTCAGATTGAGGATGATGAGATGAGCTTTGAGCTAATTGAGTACCAATACAAGAAAATAATGTCGTCCAAAAATTTCCAGTGAAAATGGGATCTTTTTCACTTACAATAATCTTTTGGTTTCCTTGTAGCTTTTGAATTATTTCCATAAATGTAGTAGCAAATGTACTCTCTTTAAAAGGATTATATAATGTACAAAAGTGTGCATACTTGGTAATTCTATCGACTACCACCATGATGACACTCTTTCCTTCAGAATTGGGTAAACCTATGATAGAATCCATTGAGACCTCCTCCCAACACTGACATGGAATGGCTAAAGGTTGTAATGGACCCAGGGTCTTAATTGTCTCAACTTTATTTTTTTGACAAACCAAGGATTCTACCACAAAATTATAAATATCATATTTAAGTCCATCCCAAAAAAATCCTTCTTGGCCCTACGGTAAATTTTTAAAAATTCAGAGTGCCCTCCTAGGGGGGAGGTGTGCAATTCCCAAAGAATCTTTTGTTTCAGTTGGGAATTATTACAAATATATAAGTGATCTTTGTACCATAATGAATCATTTTTCTAGATAAATGTATCATATGTAATAGTATCTTGCTAAAACTTTTGAATGAGTGTCCACACCTCTTCGTTATTCTTGCATTCATCCCTTGCTTCAATTTCCCAATCAGGTTGGATAATATAAATGGAAGAGAATAATGCTTCCACATCCTCATCATTTTTGACAGTGCATCTGCAACAACATTTTTCTTCCCTTTTTGTAGATGATTTCAAAGTCGTAACCCAAAAGTTTTGTGACCTATTTTTTTTCTCTTATGAAGATAATATTTTTTTCAAAAAGTATTTAATTCTATCGTGATATTTTTTTACCTTGAAGTGTCTTCCCATTATGTAACATAGCCATTTATTTAGTGCATGTAGTATTTCCAACTTTCCTTCTCATAAATAGGTTTGGGTAACTACTTTCCCTTGATTAGATGAATTTCAAAAGCAATGGGCCTTCCTTCTTGCATTAAAACACCACCAATTCCATTTCCTAAGGCATCACATTCTACAACAAAGGTTTTTGTGAAGTCTAGTTTAGCTAAGACCGATTCTTGACACATTGTCTCTTTAAGATGTTAAAAGGCCTTAGTTTATTATGTAGTCTAACAAAAGGCATATTTATTTAGTAATGGTGTTAGACGTGTTGCTATTTTCCCGTAATTCTTAACAAACTTCAGATAATACCATGTCAACCTAAAAAATCCTTAATAATTCTTCAGTGTTGTGGGGATTTTCCATTCCTTAATAGCTTTAATTTTGTTAGTGTCTAACTTAACACCCTCATGATATAAACTATGACCCAAATATTGCACCTCCTGTACTCTAAAGAAACATTTGGAGGTTTTTGCATATAATTGTTTCTCCTTCAATACTTTGAGCACCTTGTCAACATGTTGAACATGATCCTTCCAAGGTTTGTTGTATATTAGTGTACATCAAACAATACTAACACATATTTTCTAAGGAAGGGTTTGAAAATATAATTCATCAAACCTTGAAATTTGGAAGGTACATTAGTAAGGCCAAAAGGCATGACCAAAAATTCATAATGACCTTCATGAGTTTAGAATGTTTTTTTAAGAATGTCTTCAATCTAATTTGATGATATCCTGAATGGAAATCAATCTTGTTGATGTTAATTTCTCCATGTAATTCATCCCGCAATCCATCAAAGATAGGAATGGGAAATTTGTCTTTAATAGTGAGCTTGTTGAGCTCCCCATAATCGAGACACATATTTCATGATCCATCCTTCTTGTTCACCAATACTACTAGAGTAGATAAATAACTTTAGCGAGGTTGAATTATACTAACTTCTAGAATTTATGCCACCATATGTTCAATTTCACTCTTTTGGGCATAAGGTTATTCGTAAGTCCTGGTGTTTTCAGGAAAAATTCCTGGAATCAAGTGAATAGCATGATCATAATCATGAATATGTGGGAGGCCTTCAGGAGGCTCAAATAACATGGAATGATTGTCCACGACTTTTTGGAGTTCTAGAGAAATACATGATTTCGATGTTTAAACCTCTAGTGAGGATAATTGTGTAGTTATAACTAGTTTTTATTTCTTAAAAATATGTGTCATACCATTAGAGCTTATTATCCTCCTTGGTTTCCCTATGATGGCCCTTAATTCAATTTCCTTTTCTTCACACAAAAATTTCAAGAAATGTTCTTGAAAATTAAAAGCTATTGTCCCCAAATAGTGTAACCATTGGAAACCTAGTACAACATCCACACCACCCATTGGAATGGAAATCATTTGACTATTCAATACATTTTCCACCATGGTTAAATTGATATTATGACCCTTTCCAGAGAAATTCATAGTTCCTCCATTTGAAACCATCACTTGGCACTATGATGCTAGATATAAGAAGCAATTCAATTCCTTGGCTATCTTACAATGAATAAAATTATGGGTACTACTTGAATCAATCAACACTATTACCTTTATCTTCTTGATATATCGCTTTATATTGAGAGTTTGAGGAGTGGTAATTCCTGCCAATGCACTACAATATATGGTCATGCACATTTCTTATTTTTCTAGGGTCGGTTCTTGGTGTATATCCTCTACTTTTGATGTTTATTTTCTGTTTTCTTCCTCCTCTTCACAATCTATGTAAAATAATTTCTTCTTATCACACTTGTGAAATTTAGTGTATATTCCATCACAACTATAGTGAAACAATATTTGAAATTTTTACAAGACGTTCATCAATATTTCGGCTCCACGTGGTTGAAATTTTAACTTTTGAACCTTCGTAGAAAACAATTATAGCGAAAAATTCAAGATGACCATTTTGAAGAAGCGAAACCCTAGAATCAAAGCTCTGATACCAGATGTTATGGAACCAAATCATAATATAGAAGAAAATATAGAATTCAAAATTAGCCTCTTCGAGGGGGAAACCTCCTTTCCATTACATAAATGAATAATACCTAGATGATACAAATGATAAGACAATTTTGTATATATGAGTCTAATGTGTTACAATATAATCAGAGCTTACATAACAATAATAATGTAAGGGAACAACAATAATGATAATGGGCTTCTATGGGGCACAACAATAACAATATGAGGGCTACATGGGCACAACAGTAATAATAGGGGCTACACCGGTATTATAGTGACCTAACACATGATGTCACATGGAAACCCAATGGGGTGCTACATGTCATACAAAATTGGACTACTTCAAAAATTGAATACCTCAAACTTTCCTACCATGTGGAAATATAGGGTGATACCACATCACCATGATGATGTAAACATCTCCAATCTATCTCTGCCATGTGTCACATGGTTACCAACTCTAAGCTCTCCATAATTTAATCAAATTGTGCCACAAATAAACATGTTATAGGCCAATATGGCAAGGCTAATTCTGGTTAACTAGTGAGAAATTCTAGTAAGAATCGATTGTTGAATCTAACATGCATCTACCTGAACCATTAGGTCAAGCAAAGATAATTGATGTTTAATAGGTAAATAATAATGCATGTAGGGTTGTTTGTACCTGACCCAATCTCTAAATGGTGAAACATTCTAAAAGTTTTTCCCATTTTAACGTATTAGAAATGTGGGTTTTACTCTAAGGAAGTGAATCCAATATTAATACCGAAATTTCAAATTACCATAACCTCTCATCTCGAAAAAATTCTTCAAAGAAATATATACCATTAGAAAGGTCTTGACAAGGCGTATGAAATCATGCTATTTATATGATCATTAGGGAACCATAATAACCACAAAAACTGAAATAATTTCAAGATATTTTAACTTCACTTTGATGAGATCCTATAATATTCCTAGCATCATACTACTTCATAGAGAGTTTTTTTCTTGCTTATGTACCATAGATGATACTGATGCTATCTTGAACAACCATTTGACATTAATGACATCATTTTTTCATCAATGAAAACATAATGTGTAACAAAGCAGTATAGTAAGAAACAAAAAAAATGTTTGGAAGAGTTCTAAGGAATAAAGGGATGTGTTCCCAAAAGGATAAATGGCTACCACCCAAGAGGGGAGCGTAGAATGAGATCCAAATATTTTCATATTCCCAATTCCTAAAATTTTGGGTGTATAAGTATTCCACTATAGAAGCAAGTGAGGTGAAGAAACAATAGCAAAAACTACTAGAACATAGTGTCATTCTATGGAGTACATCCCCATGTGGTCAACCATCATCATTGTTCTAATGAAGGATGGGACCTGGAAGATGTGCATTTATTATATGGAACTAAACAATATCACGCTTAGGAATAGGCACCCCTTCCTAGGATAGATGATAGATTGGATCAACTGTAGTAAGTGAAATACTTCACCAAATTGGACTTAAAGTATGGATATCACAAGGATCAAGTCAAAGAAGAAGAAACCTAGAAGACCAACTTTGAAACCAAGAATTTTTTGTATTTGGTTACTCATGCCATTAGACCTATGACATGTACCAACTAAATTTATGAGGTTAATGAATGATATATTATGCCCTTTTATATATTCATTTGTTATTGTCTATTTGTATGATATGTTGGCATATAATTTTACCTGGGAGAATCATATATCACATTTGATGCAAGTGCTAGAGACATTAAATAAGCACCAACTTCTAGAAAATCACAAGAAGTGTGATTTTACACAATATTATTTGGTGTATCTAGGGTATGTGATAGATGGAAGAGAGCTAAAAATAAAAATTTCTAAGATGGAGGCCATCATGAAATGGTCTGTGTTTACTAATGTCTATAATGTTAGGAGTTTCATTGGGATAGCATAGTACCTGAGGAAATTAATAGCCTAATTTTTAATAGTGGCAACACCACTCCACGCCATAAAAAACAAGTGGAAAGAGCTTTTAGTGGAGAAAGGGTTAGAAAATTTCCTTTGAGTAGTTAAAGAACATGCTTATTCAAGCACCAATTATAGCATTACTGAACATGCAACAACCCTTCGAAGTGGAAATATATGTGAGTGGGTATGATATGGGAGTAGTCTTAATGTAGGTAGGAAGGCATATATGATACCATTCTGTAGTATTTCATGGGGAAGTTATTAACTACCCTATCTATGATAAGGATCTTTAAGCCCTCATGCATTCTATGAAGAAGTGGAAACACGATTTGATGGGAAAGGAGACAATAATCTACGCATTTCACCAACCATTATAGTACTTGCAGACCTCGATTAATCTACAAAATACCAGTCATTACAGGTGGATGGGGTTTCTAAAACAGATTCATTTAGTGATAAAGTATAAAAGGGAAGCACAAACAAGTTGGTTTTCATGCTTTCAAGGACACCCACATCAAATATCATATATTTTCTAACTTTGATGCACATGGAGCCATTCATTGATGATGCATACAAAGAATCATATTCAAAGGATGAGGACTTCAAGGAGGTGTTTCAACAGTTGTAGAGCCAGAATCATGTGCACGGTGGTGACAACACAACAAAATACCATCTCTATTATGGGTTACTCTAGGCACTAGATAAGCTATGTGTTCCTAAAGGTGAGTGTTTTACACTCATTAGAGAGGCTCACACCTCCAAGTTTGCAGGACACTTTGGTGTAGGGAATATTGTGGCTAACTTCCATAGGTATGTGTATTGGCCCAAGATGCAAGAACAAGTAGCTATATTCATAAGAGGATGCATGCTTTGTCTTATTAAAAGGCCTAGTAATAGGAAACACGATTTATATCATCCCTTACCTGTACCCACTAATCCATGGGAAAGAATTTCCATGGACCTTGTCATAATTTTACCAAAAAATAGGAAGGGAGATGAATACATGTTCATAGTATTTTACTGGTTCCACAAGATTTGTGTCTGAAGTCCCTAAAAAATGACAATAAATGGGAAAGAAGTAATGAAAATGTACTTTAGATAGGTTTGGGTTCATTTTTGGATACCAAGGAGCATCATCTCAGATAGGGAAATAGTATTCCGTAGTGCATTTTGGACTACAATGTGGAAACAAATGGATGTGAATTTAATAGATATACAACATTACATCCCCAAAAAAATGGGTAGACAAAAGTATTCAACAATGTTTGGCACAAATTTTGAGGGGTTGCAATAAAAAGAATTCAAATGTCTAGGATGAAAATATTGTACATACAATACTCTTATAAGATAGCACTCGACATTTCTACTAATGCGTCCCAATTCTAAACTTGTTTTAGATATTTTCCACCTTCAACTTTGGATATTTCACATGGGCATCAAGGAGGATTGAGGGAGGATCTTACACGGGATCCCTTAAGGGCGGAAATATTTGTAGAAAACATCAATAAAATTCATATACATGTAAAAGAAACATTGAAAATTTCATAGGAAAATATAAGGCCAGTAATTAGTAGCACAAAATAGAGAATTTTTTCAAGGTGTCAGATGGAGTATTGTTACAATTGAAAAATGAGAGGCTACAGGGCCTTGCTAAGAAGTAAAGGCTACACGTTATGCTCTATTTGAGATAATGGACAATGTGGGAGATAATACCTATATACATAGTTTACCCCCATATGTGCACATTTACTTAGTTGTGAATGTAGATAATCTGAGACTCTATGAGCCTTCCATGATAAATCAGAAAGATTAACAGGTCGTAACTTTTGTCGAGGATTTAGCAGCAAATTCTCAAGGAAAATTGATAAAAGATATATTTTTGTAGAATAGGTCCATAACTAAAATACAAGGGTAACATGACCTTTGGTATATTGGGTTGAAAGGACAACTTCAAGGCAAGGCTAAATGGTACACCCTATATAAGGTGGAGGAAAATTTTACTCACCTCATTTAATGGAATCTTTTGGGCACCAAAAGCCTCCAAAAATGGGTACGTGTGTTCCCAGTTGGATCATTATATTGTTTTTGATCCATATCAATGCTTTAAAAGTGGTAAAAATGGAAAAATTAGCTCACAAGATATTTTTTTATTGGTGGGAACCAATTTGGTAAATTGGGGTCTAAAATATTCTAAGAGCATTTTGAGGCATAAAATAGCCTTTTTTGGGGGTAAAAACTTCCCTCTTTAGTTTAAAAATATTTTCTAATATTCTACACATATACCTTTCTAATGGCATAATAATAGTCTCAAAAAGAATCTATGCAAACATTTTTCCACTCAGAACTTGACCATCATATTTTGGCCACAATAATTAAAGAGGATGCCACGTCAAACCCCATTACACATGGAAAATGGGATAGCCATATGATCATAATAGAGAAGAATCTAGAAGAGTCCATATTGTAAATCTACTTAATAGTTGAATGAGTCAAACCTAACCACTAGTAAACTATTAAGTTATATTATAACTAGGCCACTAAAAGGAAAAGGGTTTCCATTATTTTTTAGTGCATCATGTTCCATAAATTATCGTAGTAGCCAAAATGGATAGGGAGAGAGAAAATAGAGAGGATTTGTTCATTGTAGTATCCCAAAGGCCATAGGTCTTACTTCTTTTTTCTCACAACTATTTTATATTTTGAGAAAGATAGTAGAGCGATGTCACCTTCCAACTAGGTTTTCTCCCAAAAACGTTTCCCGGGATATAAATTGTGTCAATTAGGGTTTTTTAGTTTTTATTTAATATTCTTTATTTTCTGTGTAATTATAATTTGCATGTGCACATATTAAACAATAATTTATAGATCCAAAACTCTAAAGAGAAATAAACCCTCATGGTGTAGATTTTGGATTTTTAATTACAATTTATCATATATGTTATGATGAACTATCTATCCATAGCATTTGATGTTTATATTTTATAGAAGAACACAAGGAAAAATTCTGTAGGTTTTATCCATGTACAAAAATTACATCTAAACAAATTATTAAAATAGAAAAATATATGATGGCAAGAAAATAAAACAAATATTCACAGATATTTTCCCTTAGATCCAAAAATTGGGACTACCTGATTGATTTTTCATTATATTCCTTTCAATGTTACAATACATATATATATACATGTCGAATCATTAACAAACCCTAGTACATTAACCCTGGATTAGAACATAACCATAGTTCCCTTGACCGAATCTACAAAATACGATGTCTAGAAAACCATCATTCCAAAAACCATGTGTGAAACCCATGCAAAAAACCATGGGTAGGTCTGGTCACCATATTTGGGTCATCCCCCATCCTTGGGTCTACCCAAATATTATTATTTTCGCATCAAAAAAAAATTCCAAGGGCGTTTCCCCAAACCCTGTTCAAGGGGGTTGTCACCCCCCTTGTGAACACCCCATTGCACCTAGCACAATGTGTAGCACATGCTTCTAGCCATGGAAAGAATATAACACACACCCAAAATTCTCCCACTTGTTTTCGTGTTTCCACACATGTGGTCACAGGAGAGCTTAGTCATTGGTCCAATCTCGCAATTCACATTGTTTCTCTACAAAAATAAAACTTCTCAGTGCTCACATACTTCTTCAATGTGTCTTGAACATTATTCAAATTGTCCACATTTACCAGAAACAACTTTTTTTCCTCAACCATACCCCTCACAAAGTGATACTAAAAATCAATGTGATTTGTCTTCAAATGATAAGCAAGGTTCTTTGCCAATAAAATTTCACTTTGGTTGTTAGATTCTATCCTTATAGCTCGTTTTACCAAACCCATACTTGAACACAATTTTTGCAGCCAAACGGCTTCCTTGCTTGCATGAGTGGCTTCCATGTATTCAACTTTTTTAGTCAAAACTGCCACTACAAATTGCCTCTTGTTCATCCAACTGGCTGCTCCCCCAAATAGGTTAAACACATACCCACTTATATATATATATTTTTATATAGATCTAAATTCCATTTGACATCAAAAAATCCACAAATCTTCAAAACTCTATCCAATCCAAGTCTTCCTTGGTAGCACAGACCATAATCACTATTGGCACACAAATACCTGAAAACCCACTTCATTAATGTCCAATTCTCCTTCCATGTTCATGACATAAACATGCTCAATAATCCCACTGCATGTGCAATGTCTGGCTTGGTTTGAAACATTTCATACACCAAGCTACCAACTACACTCGCATATGGAACACAAGACATGTCCTCTTCCTCTTCTTGTGTCTTAGGACATTGTTCAATAGATAAATTTACACCAACAATAATAGGAACCTTCACCATTTTACTATCTTGTATATTAAACCTCTGCAATATTGTTTCGGCATACTTCCTCTGGTTTAACCAAATTTTCCTCTTTGCTCAGTCTCGTTTAATTTCCATGCCCAAAATATTGTTTGTAACACCATGATCCTTCATGTCGAATTTGGAGTACAAATGGGTCTTCAAATATTGGATAGTTTCTTTTTCATTTGCAATCAACAACACATCATCCACATATAAGACCAAATAAATAACATGGTCACCAATTAATTTAAAATAACACAATGATCTTCTTGTCTTATTATGAATGCAAGTCCCCATATATATGTATCAAATTTCTCTTACCATATCCTTCGTGATTGTTTTAAACCATACAAATACTTTTTTAACCTGCATACCAGTTCTTTATTACCCTTCACCACATATCCTTCTATTTTCTTCATGTATATATCTTCTTCCAGATCCCCATGAAGAAATTTTTTCTTCACGTCCATTTGTTCTACCTAAAAGTAAAAAGTAGTAGAAACATATAAAATTAATCTAATAGAAGCTAACTTGGAAATAGGAGAAAACATATCACCAATCAATTCCTGTCACCTAGGAATAACCTTTTTCTACCAACTAATATCTGTATTTCTATACCTCATCTTTTGCATTCATCTTCTTCTGAAAAACTCATTTTCTTCGAACCAGATTCCTTCCAGCCAGTAACTTCACCAGATCCCAATCCACATTTTTGTCCAAATATGCCATTTCATCAACCATGGCCTCTTTCCAGAGTTTTCCATCCTCTAAATACACTGCCTCCCTGACAGTTCTCGGATCATCATTAGTAATAGATAAATAAAAAATTGAATAGAAAGAAGATGGATTGTACCTCTCTGGCTGCCTTCTCTCTCAAACCAATCTTCTCAAAACTGGAGTATGCAGGACTTAATGTTGAATAACATATTTCACCATTATAAACACTACATCTCGGTTGTACACTACCTCCTTGTTTTTGGGTTCCAAATACTATAGTATTTTAAACCATCCTTATACCCAATAAAGACACACCTTTCAAATTTACTATCCAACTTGGTTATTTTCTCCTCTAGAACATGTACATATGCATCAAAGCCAAATACCCTCATATGTGAAAGAGAGTGTTTATTACCATTCCATACCTCATGTGGAGTTTTATCCTCCAACACTGATGAAGGTGATCTATTAGCTACGTAACATGTAGTATCTACTGCTTGTGCACAGAATTCCTGCCCTAATCCAGCACCACTAAGCATGCTTCTTGCCTTTTCCTTCAACATCCTCTTAATTCTTTTTGCAACTCCATTTTACTGAGGTGTATATGGAGTATTTTTCTTCTATAATATACCACTCTTCTTACATAACTCTTGAAATTCCTTCACAAAAAGCTCTCCACCATTATATGTCCTCATTACCTTAATATTCTTCTCTATCTGATTTTCCACCAGATCTTTAAATTCTTTAAACCTGTCGAAGACTTCAAATTTATTCCTAAGGAAATATATCCATTTATTCCTTGTGATGTCATCTATAAATCATACATAGTACACAACCTTTCCCAGTGATGGAACTAACACAGGTCCAAACACATCATTGTGCACAAGATCTAATATCCCTTACACCCTCTTATAACTTGAGGGGAAATTCACTCGATTATACTTCCCATATAGAAAATGTTCACAGAAATCGAAATCCAGAGATAAATTAGAGATACCTTCTATCATACCATTACCATGTTGTATTCTACCTTCTCTCCAATATGTCTAAGCCTTTGATTCCATAGCATGGTCTTTTCTCAAGAGGCCACTAAATTTTCTACTCCACTTTCAAGAATCACGGAATAATTTTACCCATCAATAAAAGTGATAATACCCAGAAGCATGTGCATAGTTCCAATCTGAGCACCCTACATCAATACCAGTTCTCCCTGAACCATATTGCAGGTATCTTCTCAATCAATGTTTTTACACGTGTATCATCCACCTTTCTTACAAAAATCATATTTATGACCAATGTAGGAATATGGAGAATGTCGAGAATTGTTCTAATCCTTCCACCTTACAACTTCTACTTGAATTTTCTACATCCAATAATTATGTCATTCCTATCATCCCCTAAGAATACATCGCTACAATTATATTTCTAGTACTCACAAAACCACTCCCTATGGTGAGTGAAGTGAAAGGATGCACCTGCGTCAATCAACCATGCCTCATGATCTACATGTGTATTTGAAGAAGAAGCTAAGTACACATCCCCACCTTCATCTGAGATGATTTTCACCTTTGCAGAAGGAGCATCATCAAATCCCTTTATTTTCTCAAGAGATTTAGATCTACAATCCTTTTCGTAGTGACCTTCCTTTCCGCATTTTTAACACACTTTTACATATTTTCTTGGAGATTTAGATCTCCCTCTAGATTTAGATCTCGCACTCGAGGAATTTTTTTGTTTCTGCTCTAGTACTGTTCTCGTATAGACAAGGAATTTCCATTCTAGCTCTCTATATCTTTATGTCTCGTCTCCTCCGACAATAAGGATGAGACTATTTCATCAAACTTCAAGGTAGTTTTATTTCTACCTATTGCAACAGCCAGACTATCCCCCGAATCTGGTAGAGAGAACAACAAACTGATGAAATTATATTTGTTTGAAAATTGTATATAAATAGATAAAAACTGGCTTACCACAGTATTAAAGGAATTCAGATTCTCTATCACTGAGTCTCCATCCTTCATCCTCAAATTATACAACTTTTTCCGTTGGAACAATTTTTTCACGAGCGAGTTAGATTGGTACAAAGTCCCTAGATTTTCCCACAAATCCTTCATCGTAGCTTCCCCTGATACATTCATCGATACTGAATCTAAGAGACACAATCGTATTGTTATCTTCTCCTTATGATCCAACTTCAACCAGTCTTCTGCCAACATTACTATTGGTGTCGTGCTTGGATCTACAACAATCCACTGATATCGATCCACCAATAGATCATATATCTTGATTTTCCATGGCTAAAAATTTTGACTATTAAATTTCTCGACCTCAATATTTCCACTGTTCGCCATCTTCTTCCATCGCAAGAATAAATCCTGATGATATCCCACTAAAGATGGTCTATCATAGACCCAAGAAAAAACCCTCAGTAGCAAAAATGTCCCCTTGAAGTTGAAATAGCTTTGATACCAAATGTAGGTTTTAACGTTGTACATAAATTACCTACAAACAAATTTTCAAAAAGAAAATCATAAAATGGCGAGAACATTAAATAAATATTCACAGAGATTTCCCCTAGATCCCAAAACCGGGACTACCATATTGGTTTTTCATTATATTCCTTTCAATGTTACAATAAATATATATAAACAGAGAAGCATTTGTGAACCCCAATCCATTAACCTTGGATTAGAACATAACAATAGTGCCCTTGACTGGATCTGCAAAATACCATGGGCAGAAAACCATCATGCCAAAAACCATGTGCAAAACCCATGCACAAACCCATGGTTAGGTCTTCCCACCATCTTTGGGTTCGTGCCCCATCCTTGGGTTTGCCCAACTATTATTGGGTCCACATAGAAATTAATTTTCTGGGATGGGTGGTGCTAGTCATGGAAAGAATATAACACACACCCAACAAATTCAAATATTTCAATATAGTTATAGAATGTGAAGATGGATACTGAAACTGATTGTTATTGCAAGGCAAGAAAACTCCAATATCATTCAAGAATATTTCAATGTTTTAGCTTAAGAAATACTACAAAAAATGATGTCAGGTATATGTTATTCATGTTATAAATTGTAGTGAGGGTAGAAAGGTAAAACTTTAGACTTTTCCATTGTGTAGGAGTAAAATTATGTATTTACCGAAGAAATATCGATATTTCTACCTAAGCTAGACATATACTTCTAGGTATAAATTATGCCTAGGGAAGTTCCTATGTTGAGAGAAACCTCCAAGATGAGCACACTTGAATTGTGGAATTAAAAATGTAACTAAAGGGGATTATGGATAAAGGGTGCACCAGACACAATGTATACCTGGGGGAATCCATGCTATTTGTTAAAAATAATAATTATACCCTAAAATTTTTCATTCATTGTAGGAAAGTGGATAAGATGACCATAAAAACTAAATATCCCTTTCATATAATCAATGTTCTCTTTTGTTAGCTAGAAATGGCCATGGTGTTTTCTAAGATCATATGTTTTCTAAGATCAACATGAGGCCTAGTTATCATCAAGTCTGAATAAAAAGATGAGTATATTCACAAAAATTCCTTCAGAACCTGATATGGTCATTATGATTTTGTAATGACATCATTTAGACTTACCAATGCACTAGCTATGTTTATGTGCTTGATGAAAAAAATTCTTAGCAAGTATTTATAAAAATTTGTTTTTATTTCCATTGATGGCATTATGTTGTATTCTAAGAGCAATAATATCATATCGAACACCTTGGGATTATGTTATAATTGTTGAGGTAACATCAAATGTATGAAAAAATTAGCAAGTGTGACTTATTTAAGAATCATTTTCATTATTTGGGACATGTAATCTTAGAGTAAGGGATTGTAATGAACCTAAAAAATATCAAAGAAATCATGGATTGGAAAACAACTTGAAATGTGACTAAGGTGATGTCATTTATGGGCTTGTTCAAGTACTATAGAATATTTATCCAAGGGTTTTCAAAGATTAGCCACATATTTAGTTAATTGTAGAAGAAAGGCATAAAATTTAATTAGACATCAAAGTGGGTAACAATTTTTAAACAACTAAAGTAACCGTTAAAAAATGCACCTATCCTCAGGATTGGAAATCCAAATAAGTACTTCATAGTGTGAATATATTCCTTCAAAAAATGAATTGTAAGAGTCAATATGCAAGAAGTGAATGTGATCAAATATGAATTTATGAAGATAAATAAACATGAACGATGACATGTAACACATTACATTGATCTTACAACAATTGTGCATGCCTTGAAGATATGGAGGCATTACTTACTTGGAAAAAAAGTGTACTATTAACGCATCATAGTGGCCCAAAATATTTTATTGATCAACCTTGCTTAAATTATAAACAAGCTCAATGGATGGCCTCATTAATAAATTTGATTTTGAAATTTGGAAAATTAAGGGGAAGAAAACTTTAGTATTACGTTCCCTTGGAGCATGAAGAATATTTTTCTTACTAAAATTGCGTGAAATAATTTTTTCATCAAGATCGTAAGGGGATAAAGTGTCCTCATATTATCCTTTTATACATTATATCCTACCAATATATAATGGAAGGCTTTATATTCTCGACTCAACAAATCTGAAAACACACATAATGGATGAAATCCATAGGAGACCTTATATATGCCATCCTAGATATTAAAAGGTGGTAATAACGACAAAGAAGTGTTATTATTGGCCCAAAATGGAGAAGGAGCTTGTATATTAACTCATTAGATGTTTGGAGTGTTAATAGGTGAAAGTGGTGATGGGCCTCCAAACTATGTACAAATTAAGGCCGATCAAACCTTTCCTATGAACATTAAACATTTCCCTCTTCAATTATTAATGTATTTTTCATATTTAATACGTTCTTAGAAAGGTTTAAATATTATTAGCATATCATGTGTTTCTAATAAAATTATTGTGCAGGATATTTAGAATATTTGGTACAAATCATAGGAAATCCAATCTAGAAAAATATATAGGACCTATTCCCTACTGCAATAAGAAAACAACTTGACTAGCTTAAGGAAGTTACTACTCCTCGGTCTAGTAGTGGCTTCATGAGGAAACCATATCCTATTTTAAAGGGACTTTGGAGGGAAACATATGTCTCTTAAAGGAGGTTTCTCCTCAACTATTGTTGTATAAATTGTTGGGTGTGTGTTATATTCTTCCCACGACTAGTCGCAGGCACGAGGTGGTTATATGAGGGAGAGAGCCCCCCTTGTCGGGGCATTTGTAGAGGGTGGTAGTGCCATACATGAGGTATAAGGAAATGCCTTGGGAATTTTTTTTAAAGCCTATAATAGGTGGTCAGACCTACCTATGGTTTTGTGCATGGGTTTTGCACATGGTTTTGGGCATGATGGTTTTATACCCATGGTATTTTGTAGATTTGTTCAAGGGAACTATGGTTATGTTCTAATAAAAGGGTTAATTTATTGGGGTTTACGAATGATTCTGTGTGTATATATATGTATTGTAACATTTAAATGAATATAATGAAAAATCAATCTGGTAGTCTCATTTTTGGGATCCATGGGAAAATATTTGTGTATATTTTATTTATGTTCTTGCCATTGTTTATTTTTTTTTTAAGAATTTGTTTGCAAGTAATTTTGTACAGGGTTAAAACCTACATCTAGTATCAGAGTCGTTTCAGCTTCAAGGGGACATTTTTTCTACTAAAGGATTTTACTCGGGCCTGTGGTAGAGCCTGTTCAATGGGAGATCTATGGGATCCATTCTTGCGGTGAAATAATATGGAAAGTAGTGGAAAGATAGAGATCAAAAAATTTAATGGTTAGAGTTTTGAGTTGTGGAAGCTCAAGAAGGAAGATTTTCTGGATGATAAAGATCAGTGGACCATGGTAGATCTGGGTACTAAACTAACAACAATGTCAACATAATACTAGGAGAAGTTATATCGAAAGGCAAAGAGAAAAATGTGATTGTGTATCTCAAATTTAGTATTGTTGAATGTATCAAGCGAAAGCTACGGCGAAGGCTTTCTGGGACAAGTTAGGGACTTTTTACCAATATAAGTCTCTGATGAAAAATAAATTCCTACAAAAAAATTTGTATAACATGAGGATGAATGATGGAGACTCAATGACAGAGCATCTGATCGCCTTTAATACTATGATAAGCCAGTTTTTATCTATTGATATTAAAATTTGAGACAAAGGTAAGCGCATCAATTTGTTGTGTTCTCTAACAGATCTGTGCCAATATAGTTTGGTTGTTGCAAATGGTAGCAATACAACTACCTTGAATTTTGATGAAATAGTCTCATCCTTACTGTTAGGGGAGATGAGACGGAAAATTATGGATATGCCTTGTATTTATGAGGATAGCCCCAGAATAGAAACAAAAATAATTCCTTAAGTGGGAGATATAAATCTAGAGGGATATCTAAATCTCCACGAAAAATTGTAAAGGTGTGTTGGAAATGCGGAAAGGAAGGGCACTAAAAAAAGGACTATAGATCTAAAGCTCTTGAGAAAGGAAATTTATATGATGATGCTACTTCTACAAAGACAAAAACTACCTCAGATGAAGGTGGGGATGTGTACTTGGATTATTATTCAAGTACAAATGTAGATCATGATTCATGGTTAATTGACTCATGTGCATCCTTTCACTTCACTCCCCATAAGGATTGGTTCTATGGGTATCAGAAATATGATCGTGGTAATTTATTCCTAGGTGATGACATGAAGGCTAGAATCATCAGACGCATAAAATTCAAGCTAAAGTTTCAATGTGGAAGGATTTTAACACTTCATGTTGTTCTATATATTCCTGCAATGGCCATAAATTTGATTATGTAAGCAAGATGGATGATGCAAGTGTAAGATAATTTTTCGAGAATGATACCTACAAGATGGTTCAGGGAACACAGGTATTGATGTAAGGAGTTTGGATTGGAGCTTTGTATAATATTTTGGGTACCACTGTTATTGATAGGTTCAACAATTTTATGGTTCCTGAAAGTGGAGCTGAAAACCTTGTGGTATCTAGAGAAAAAACCATGCTATGACATCAAAGGCTTGGATATATTGGAGAGAAGGGTCTTCGAAGACTACATGGTAATGGTATGGTAGAATTTATGTCTAATTTCTCTCTGGATTTCAACTTTTGTGAACATTTTGTATATGGGAAGCAAACTCGGGTGAGTTTCCCCTCTCATCATGAGAGGGAGAATGGGATATTAGAGCTTGTGCACAGTGATGTGTTTGGACCTATTTCGATTCCATCACTGGGTAATTTTGGGTACTATGTATCATTTATAGATTAGTTCTCAAGGAATAGATGGATATATTTCCTCAAGAATAAATATGAAGTCTTTGAAAATTTTGTATTAATTAAGGCTCTAGTGGAAAACTAGACAGAGAAGAAGATAAAGGTGTTGAGGACATATAATGGCAGAGAGTTTTATAAGAAGGAATTTGAAGATCTCTGTAAGAATTCTCATATAGCATGGAAGAATAATAATCCCTGCACATCTCAGCAAAATGGATTTTAAGAAATAATGAACAGGACGTTTATGGAAAATTCAAGAAGCATGATTAGTGGAGGCAGGTTAGGACAGGAATTATGGGCAGAGGCACTGGAGACTGCATATTACCTAGTTAACAAATAATCTCCATCAGTGTCACATGATAAGATTCTGCATAAGGTATGGACTGGTAAGAAACCCTATCTTTCACGTATGAGGATATTTGGCTATGCTGCATATGTACATGTTCCAAAGGAGAAAAGAACCAAGTTGGATAGTAAATATGAAAGGTGCATATTTATTGGGTATAAGGATGGTTTAAAGGGTTATAAGCTTTGGAACCCATAAACAAGGAAGGTTGTGTACAGTCGATATGCGGTGTTTAGAGAGGAGGAAAGATGTTATTAAAAATGAATTCCTACCAAAGTAACCTATAAAGATGGAGTTTGAGCTAAAGGAGGAATAATCAGACTCTACAACAGAACATGAATCAGAAGAGGAAGAGCCAGAAACTCCATATTTGAGAAGATCATTCCGAGAGATAAGGCATCCAGAAAGGTCCATCTACTTTATGTTCAAATTTTTCTTTATCTATTACTAATGAAGATCCCAAAACTATCAGGGAGGAAGTAGATTCATAGGATTGAAAACTTTGTAAAGAAGCCATGGCTGATGAAATGGAATCTTTAGACAAAAATGAGGCTTGGGATCTGGTAGAGTTGTTGGTTGGAAGGAAACTAATTCGAATCAAATGTTATGTAAGAAGAGGATGAATGCAGAAGGAAAGGTGGAGAAATACAAAGCTCGGTTGTTAGAAAAAGTTTATTCCCAGGTGCTGGGAATTGGTTTTGGTGATATGTTTTATCGTGTTTCAAATTTATCTTATATTAGATTACTTTTATTTGTTGTTGATGCTTTTAATTTTGAGGCAGAACAGATGGATGTGAAGACAACATTTCTTCATGAGGATTTGGAAGAAAATATATACATGAAGAAACCTAAAGGTTATGTGTTGAAGGGTAAGAAAGAACTAGTATTCAGGTTAAAAAACTATTTGTTTGGGTTAAAAAAGTCACCAAGGATGTGGTGTCAAAAATTTGACACATATATATGAGTACTTGGCTTCACAACAAGAAAAGCATATCACTGTGGGTATTTTAAATTAATTGGTGGTCATGTTATTTGTTTGGTAT
Organism: Pinus albicaulis; assembly: GCA_034641835.2. Lineage (NCBI taxonomy): Eukaryota > Viridiplantae > Streptophyta > Pinopsida > Pinales > Pinaceae > Pinus > Pinus albicaulis. The sequence continues at coordinate 449,809,807 of CM076573.1, forward strand.
TATATGTGTATGATATGTTGTTGATTGGAAATGACAAAGAAATTATCCAGTATTTGAAGACCCAATTCTCCTCCAAATTCACCATGAAGGATACTAGTGTTGCAAACTATATTTTGGGCATGGAAATTAAATGAGATCGTAAAAAGAGGAAGATTTGGTAAAACTAGAGGATTTCGAGACAATACTATAGAGGTTTAATATTGAGGATAGTAAACCAATTAAGTTTCCTATTCTTGTATGTGTAAATTTATCTGTTGAACAGTGTCCCAAGACAAAAGAAAAGGAATAGAACACGTCCCATGTTCCATATTCAAGTGAAATAAGTAGCATAATGTATGCAATGGTCTATACTAGACCATAAATTTCACATGCAGTGGGAGTATTAAGCAGGTTTATGTAAAAACCAGGGAAGGAAAATTAGATAGCAATGAAGTGGGTTTTCAGGTATTTGCGTGGCACTAGTGATTATGGATTTTACTACTAAGGAAGACTAGGATTGGATGAAGTTTTGGACATCCGTGGATTTGTTTATGTAGAGTGGGTTAGAGATCTAGATCAAATAAGATCTACAAGTGGGCATGTGTTTAACCTATTTGGAGGAGTAGTCATTTGGATGAGAAAAATACAGTGTGCAGTGGCTCTTTAAACTACACGGGTTGAATACTTTGCAGCCACTCATGCAAGCAAGGAATCATTTTGGTTGCATAGACTGTGCTCAAGTATGGGGTTGGTATAGCAAGCTATATGGATATATTGTGATAGCAAAAGTGCAATTTTCTTAGCAAGTAACCATGCTTATCATTAAAATACAAATCACATTGATGTTCAGTATCGCTTTGTGAGGGATATTATTGATGACAAAAATGTGTTTCTTGTAAAGGTGGACACTTTGAAGAAGGTTGTAGATGCATTGATGAATTTTGTGAGCATTGAGAAGTTATCTTGGTGTACAGAAACAATGGACATTACAAATTTGAACCAATAACTAAGTTATCCTGTGACCCCCTATATGGAAAAGAAAACAACAAGTGGGAGAATGTTGGGTGTGCGTTATATTATTTCCATGAATAGTGACATGCTCGGGGTGTTATGTTCTAATATAGGGTTAATGGATTGGGGTTTATGAATTATTTGGTATATATATATATATATATATATATATATATATATATATATATGTATGTATGTATGTATGTATGTATGTATTGTAACATTGAAAGGAATATAATGAAGAATCAATCTGGTAGTCTCGTTTTTGGGATCCAGGGGGAAATCTGTGTATATTTGTTTTATGTTCTCGACATTGTTTATTTTTTGTTTTTAAGAATTTTTTTGCAGGTAATTTAGGTATAGGGTTAAAGCCTACATAAATAAGAATCTTGAGTAGCCCATAAGAGAACTCGTTGATAATATAGTCAACAGTAGAGAAAGGCTTCTTGCCTCTTATTTTCACTTATGTCATATTTTATGTATCAACACATTGTTTGATTAATGGAAAAAACTTATTTGCTTCCAAAATTATTTTTCTTTAAGCGACTTAAGTCTCCTTGGGTTAGGGTCCAACCGAAGCACTCAAGCCACTTTTTCATTTTTACTCTCCTTGCATTTATCATAACTATGAATTTCTGCAATATCACTTATGAATATTGTTTTCTACATGTTAATGAGTTGGTTTTCTTATCAATCCCTTTAGGAATTTTTTCTTAATCTTAACAAAAATTCTTTGATATACTTAGCATTCTTTTCCATGCATTTATATTTCTTATATTACTGTCTCTTTACTTATTGTCATATATGTTTTCAATTTGTTCCTACAAAAATTCTTCTTTTGCAAACTTACAAGGACCTCCAAATTTAATATTTTGAGGAAAAGGATGATTCATCTTAGGAATAAATACTTTGAAATGCCTTCTTGACCTCTACTTTATTAATCTCATATTACTATTGTTTTTATTGTTGTCATATATTTCTTCACAATGTTAGTAAATACATTATTGTATTTCCAAGATATAGTAAACTCCAAATTTCCATTTTGTTGTATAAACCAATCCATCATAGATACCTTATCTTCATAAATACTACTTCAATCCTATTTAAATCATCTCCACCTCATCCATCTCCCAAATCATCTGCATACATGAATTAGTTTCGTCCATTTCCTACAGCAAAATAGGGGTATCCAGTAGAAGTCCAGATATTGCAATAGAAAACCTCCATATTTATACTCACATCATGGTTAGCCTTTCTATACATGTTACAATGTCACCTAGACCCAAGGATGAAATTTCGAAGCTCATAGACCTCCTATAGTTCTTACCATATTACTTGTAGCAAACTTGTCTTTATTTCTTGAAAATTACGGTTTAGTGTGTGAATTATTTATTTTAGTTACAAATTAATTTCCAATGTACAATAGAGTAGATTTTATTTTGGTGTAGATTTCTTAAAGTGGTTTTCTTTTTGGAAATTGGATTAGGTTTATTTTTTGTTCTTTCCTTCTCTACAATTTCTGAGCATTTCATATAGCATAGGTGGAAGAATGGTATCTAGTTCACTCACAACATCAAATTTTGATCCAATGTCTTACCTCTTTGCAAAATACCAACAAGATAAATTCTACCTAACAATGTTACATGAAACCCTCAAATTTGTCTTTTCCTTGTATGGGTTTATCCATTGGGTTTTCCTGAGCTTGGAAAGGACCCTTTTTCCCTTCCACAAACTTCCTCCACATTTTCCACTCTTAAAAATACATTTAAACCTCATAAATTTCTCTTGGATGTTTCCTATAGAAAAACAGTATCATCCTGCAGCAATACACAAATTTCCTTAAAACGCCTCCAATATTGCATCAAAATCTTATCTACCATTCCTTATAATTTTAAAATTTCCATTAGACCTTGGATATGGAGTTTAGAGATTCATAGACCCCTTAGGATATTTACCCTAGTAGTTGTAGCTTTCTTTCTGCGATTAGGATTTGTTGTTTTATTGTCTTCTCTTAGCTACATAATTGATTTATCATGCACCATAGAGTAGGATTTATTTTTATCCAACATTCTTGAAGAATTTTCCTTTATTTATTGCAAGTGTATCTCAGTCATTTACCTTCCTGTAGTAGAATATACTTATTTTTTGGAAAACATAGTAGAATTACTCCATATTTACCGTTTTGCAACTAAATTATGGTTCACCTTCTTCCATTTAATTACCTGGAATATAATAGGATTCCTTTTCATTCTTTCCTTTCTTGGAAGTTAGAATATATCTACTTACTTTTCATTCAATTTTCTGAGTGTTTTTTGTAGCATAGTGGTCTCTATGCATTTTAACTTTTCTTCAGTTGCATCAGATCAACCTCTAAGTAGAATATATTTCATGTTTTACATATAACATTAATACCTCTTAATTTTGTATGAACCCTCGGATGATGATTAAATTTTAGGCCCTCAAGAGTTTTATCATTCTTATTGTAATATTAAGGGACATTACTTTTTGGCGTTTGTTGATGGGGAGGTGTCCAAGCAGGTATTATTTTCTACTCTAAATTGATTCATCCTCATTTCATTTTTTGAAAAAGTAAAAATAAATTGCATCAAAAAAATTTATTGATAAAAAAAAATACACAAAAACCATATATTTTAGGTAAATTTCTACCTAAAATCCCCACTACTACAAACAGTACTTCACTTTGTGGCAACTATGGGTCTCCTAGTTTGTCTACAAAAGAACTAGAGGAGTTATTGGGTGAGGAACCTGATATTTTTTAGTAGCCTATAAGAGGAGAAGAACATCCATCACCTATGGAAAATATGTATGGAAATAGACAACCTAAAGTTTTTCATATCAAGAAGACAATGGGGAAGCTAAAATGAAAAATATCAACCCAAGTTCTCTTCCACACATTCATGGAATAGATTCTAATGACACTAACACCTTCTTGTTTGAATTTTTTGTAGTTTGAAGGACATATGATTTACATATGATGAGTAGAAGCTCAAATTGTTTCCTTCTACCCTCAATGATGCATCCTTGAACTGGTTTGTGAGTTTAGAAGGAGGTAGCATTACTACATAGGCCCAGGTGTAGCAACCATTCAAAACCAAATACAGGGACTATTTCAGAGAAAGGTATACAAGGGAGGAAATATTCAGAATAACTTAAGGGCCATATGACTCCCTAACAGACTTTGAAGAAATATTTCAGTTGATCTACAAGAGGTATAACTACAACCTTGATCCAAATTCAATGAAGCTAGTCTTGCTTCGGGGGGTCAAAGAAGAGTTTTTTGGAGACCATAAATATCTTGTCCAATGGAGATATTTATCATATCAATTATAAATACATTAAAACTGTGTTCGAAAACCACTCCAAGATGCAAGAAAAAGAGGAAGATCCAACCAGGGTTTGGTAAGTCCTTGATATTTTACTTCAACCACTAATAATGAAATAGGAGTATGTTGGAGGATTTAAAAGCGAAATATTAAATATTGTTTTCCTACAAATGGACACATTGTAGATTATTAAGAAAACAAGAGGAGGTGGAAGGGGCATTAGCCATATTTTTCCCTAGATTCACTAAGAGGCACCCTAGAAAATAATGCCCATTATATGTTATAGAAATTTTCCCTATATGTGAAAAGAATCATTCAACTGACAAGTTTCCATCTCTTCCAGGTATGCTAGTAGTGTATCAAGGAGAAAAAGTAGGCATATAGCAACTTTATTTTGTAAACCAAAAGATACCATAGTCCCTATACCATCTCAAAAAGGTATGAACTATCCTTCCTCTTTCCATGCAAGTAATTAAATGCATCATTTCAGTCTTGTATCCACATAATAAATCACCTTGGCTTATTCCTACTCCTTGATCCTACACTCCTCAAGCTATCATTTTCCCTTACCATCAATACAAACACCAGCCTCCTCAATAAGGTAATCCATCATCAGGATGGAGGCCTCATCCCACCCAACCACTTTCCCTAATTCCTCCTCACCCTCGAGCATAGCTATAAAAAAACAATCCACCTAAATAGTCATAAATTCCTACTTAACAAAATTTAAACCCCATTAACAAGAAGACCTAACAAGTATATGATGGAGAGACATAAAATTCTACCTATATTGTATAAATCCAAGAAATCAACCTCAGGTCTAGGAAGTTACATCCTAATTCTCACCCAGCTTCTCAAGTAGCAAAACCATGAAGAAGAGAAGGAAAAAGATGCTCATCAAGCCAGCAAACCTCCATGTCCTGAAATATTTAACAATAATGAAACACACACCTCAGAAGAGGATAAAATTTTGGGAGAACTAAAAAATATATGTCATAATTTCCCTCCTACGAGCTTTAAGGTCCCACCTTAGCCACCATCAATACTATAGAGAAGTAAAGGTTGTATTGAACACTCTTAATTTTTTTTTAAATCATAATATGACTAAGTTAGTTATAATGTGATCACATTCCTTCATTTATTTCAATACAAGAATATAACATAAGAATTTGTGGATAACTTTCCCCTAAAACCAATTCCAAAACACATTTCTCCTCACGTATAAAAGAAACATGTTCTCTTTTCATACTTATACGTGAGCTCTAAGTAATACTCGAAAGAAATTCCACCATCATTCCACATGCGAGAATTAAGTGACATCAACCTATTTGATCTACTAGATTATGCAAAATAAGTTCCACTTATTGACTCTTGACATCATAACCACAAACGCATGCCACAAGAACCCAAAATATTATGCTTCTATCACAAAATCACAAATGAGGGTATGAGTATTAACCTACTTGTAACAAGATAAATGAAGGAGGAATATGCCTCTCTTTATCTGTAAATATAGTAGATATGATATGTTTATTGATTATTTAATTGAAAATTCCCAATGGCACTGCTTCAATCATGAGACTCATATAACGAATGTCGCAACAAGTGCAGCCACTATTACAAATTCATAAGCATATTACTCTTCAAAAAGAACCAAATTAAACAATGGACTTGCCAAAATTGGGAACAATAGTTTTTTGCTACAATCAATAAATCATAGGAATGCACTTATGAATACATGCAACTCGGACGAAACTTATTATGCTCACTTGCACAAATTCCTACAAAATTAGCCACTGTAAAATTTGTTTCCAACAACACCCCGCCCATTTTTTTATGAGAGCTTTAGATAATAAAAGTAATAGCTATCCTATTCTATATTTACACATCATAAACTTATTAAATTAATTTTCACATTCATATAAAAACTTGCATAAATGGTAAGCTACAACCATTAAATAATCTATTCATAATTTTCTAGTACATAAAAGCTATAGTCAGTAAGACATTTACTCTAATAATTTATATGCACAATATATACAAACTTTGAGGGCTTTTGATAAACACTTTCAAGCATGCAATATAAATCCATTGAACCATTTTGACAAATACTTTTCAAGCATGCAATCTACAACCATTGAGGCATTTTTTCAAACACTTTGCAAGCATGTAATCTATGGCCATTGTGGTATTTTTCCAAACACTTCGTAGCAATTAATTTGAGATTCTTCTTCTACCAATTTAACTCATAAAATTCATAAAATTAAATTTCATTGCTGGCATATTAAAACAGGGACTAAATAATCTTAATATTTCACTAAAAATTCGACAACGAGAAAACATATATGGCATCAACAATATGCAAACCCATATTTATGATTTAGGTTCTTAAAAGTATTTTTTTGAAATCAAATTGGGGTTACAGGTCAAAAAGGTATGCATACCCCTATATTTTGACTTGAATAATTACGAACCACCCATGGATGCATTTTTTCAAAACTAGCAAATATTTTGATTCCTGAAATCTCATTTACATATTTTTTTGAAAAAGATGGCATGCAATCTTGAATGTACATCCATGCATGAAAAATAGTAACAATGAATTATGTTATAATTACTTATGTATTTTCTAAATTATTTTCTGAGTCATTTCATCAACTGTAAGTGAATTGAAGGGATTTTATATTCATCAAGTATTATTTTCATTCAATCATTCCTACAAACACATGGCAATCATCCTAAGATGTCGTAATGCATATAGAGAATCACTCCAAAATAAGAGTTATCCAATGATGAATTGTTGTGAAACGAGATCCAAAAAAGAGAATAAAAGAGATGTCAATGCCTTAGAAATAAGCCACTTCGAGGGGGCAACCTCCAATACATTACATGAATGAACAATTGTTGGATGATTCAAATTACAAAACCTCCTTTCTATATATAGGAGTCCATGGGGCCACAATGTAATCCTAGTGGAGCCATAATGCAATCCTAGCCAACCTAACAATAATAATTTAAGGGCACAATAATAACAATATGGGGGTTACAAGGGTACAATAATAACAATAAGGGAGTTACACTAACAACAATAAGGGACTATACTAGTAATATAGGGACCTAACATGCCCCTTTCCTTCAAAAAAGTGTTGTCCTCAATGCTTGAGTAGCTCTGCGTGCTTCTGTATAAAATTCTTATCCTCCCATGTAGAATCTTCAGTGGATAAGTTCTTCCACTTGATGAGATAATCTGAAATTGATTGATTCCGTAGCTATCGAGTTCTTATTTCTCTGACCACTTCAGGTTCCAATATGATTTTTCCTTCCTCATCAAGTTCTGGAAATATTGTTTGAACTGGAAGATTTTCACCTATAACCTTCTTTAAGCATGAGACATGAAAAATTGGATGCACTCGTGAAGAAGCAGGAAGCTCCAATTTTTATGCCATAGTACCAATATTTTGCAACACCTTGTAAGGACCATAGTACTTTGGCAATAATTTATTATCCTTCTTAGCTTGCTTGAGGGACATTTTTTTGTATGGTTGTAGCCGTAAAAATACCCAGTCTCCTACATCAAAACTTCTCTCTCTGCGATGTTGATATGCCTATTGTTTCATTCGATTTTGTTCCAAATTCAGGTTGTCCTTTAAGAGTTGGAGAACTTCTTGTTGATGCTCGATGTGATCTTCCACTGCTTGAAAATTTGAATTTTCTCTTGAATATGATGTGATGGATGGAGGATGATATCCATAAAGTGCCATAAATGGGGTCATTTTTGTTGCAGTATGGAAGGAAGTGTTATACCACCATTCAGCTAGAGGTAACCACTTGACCCATTGTGTTTGTTTATCAGATACAAAACAGTGAAGATATCCTTCCAAACATTTATTTACTATCTCAATTTTACCATCGGATTGAGGATGATAAGATGAGCTATGAGCTAATTGAGTACCCAAACAATAAAATAACTCCATCCAAAAATTTCTAGTAAAAATGGGATCTCTGTCGCTCACAATAACCCTTGGGCTTCCATGTAGCTTTTGAATTCTGTCCATAAATGTAGTAGCAACTGTACTTGCTTTAAATGGATGAGATAATGCACAAAAGTGTGCATACTTGGTAAGTCTATCAACTACCACCATGATGACACTCTTTCCTCCAGACTTAGGTAAACCTGTGATAAAATCCATTGAAATCTCCTCCCAACGTTGACTTGGAATGGATAAAGGTTGTAGAAGTCCCGGGGTCTTAATTGTTTCCACTTTATTCTATTGGAAAACCAAACATTCCGCCACAAACTTTTGAATATCAGATTTAAGGCCATCCCAAAAAAATTCTTTCTTCACCCTGTGGTAAGTTTTTAAAAATCCTGAGTGTCCTCCTAAAGGAGAAGTGTGCAATTCCAGAAGAATATTTTGTTTTAGTTGGGAATTCTTACAAAGATATAAGAGATCTTTGTACCATAAGGAATCATTTTTCCAACTAAATGTATTAGATGTACTAGGATCTTGCTGCAACTTTTGAATGAGTGCCCATACATCTTTGTCCTTCTTCCATTCATCTCTTGCTTCGTTATCCAATCTGGTTGGATAATAGAAATGGCACAAAGCAATGCTTCCACCTCTTCATTATTTCTTGAGAGTGCATCTGCAACAACATTAAGCTTTCCTTTTTTGTATATTATTTCAAAGTCATAACCCAACATCTTTTTGACCCATTTTTGCTGCTCTTCTAAAGATAGTCTTTGTTCCAAAAAGTGTTTAAGACTATCATGATCAGTTTTTACCTTGAAGTGTCTTCCCATTAGGTAAGTTCTCCTTTTCTTTAGTGCATGCAGTATTGCTAACATTTCCTTCTCATAAATAGGTTTCTGTAAATACTTTCCTTTGATTGGACGACTTTCAAAAGCAATGGGTCTTCCTTCTTCCATTAAAATAGCACCAATTCCATTTCCCGAGGCATCACATTCTATAATAAAGGTATTTTTGAAGTCTGGCGTAGCTAAGACTAGTGCTAGGCACATTGCCTCTTTAAGATGTTCAAAGGCCTTATTTGCTTCAGGAGTCCATGAAAATGCATCTTTATTCAATAATGTTGTTAGAGGTGATGCTATTATCCCATAATTCTTAACAAACTTTCGATAATACCCTGTTAACCCAAGAAATCCTTGCAACTGCTTTATGGTTTTGGGGACTTTCCATTCCTTAATGGCTTTAATTTTGTTAGGGTCTACCTTAACACCCTCGTGAGATACAATCTGACCCAGATATTCCACCTCTTATACTCCAAAGAAACATTTGGATGTTTTTGCATATAATTGTTTCTCCTGCAATAGTTTGAGCACCCTGTCAACATGTTGAACATGATCCTTCCAAGACCTGTTGTAGATTAGTATATCATCAAAAAATACTAGCAAAATTTTTCTAAGGAAGGGTTTGAAAATGGAATTCATCAACCCTTGAAATGTAGAAGGTGCATTGTTAAGGCCAAAAGGCATGACCAAAAATTCATAATGACCCTCATGAGTTCGAAATGCTGTTTTTGGAATATCTTCAGTCTTCATTCTAATTTGATGATATCCCGAACGAAGATCCAACTTGGTAAAATAAATTGCTCCATGTAATTCATCCAATAATTCATCAATCACAGGAATGGGAAATTTGTCTTTAATGGTGAGCTTATTGAGCCCCCTATAATCTGGACACATTCGCCATGATCCATCCTTCTTGTGTACCAATACTACAGGAGCAGAGAAAGAACTTTGACTAGGTTGAATTATACCCGCCTCTAACATTTCTGCAATCATACGTTCAATTTTGCTCTTTTGGACATAAGGATATCTATAAGGCCTGATTTTTGGAGGAACACTTCCCGGAATCAAATGAATAGCATGATCATGATCATGAATAGGTGGGAGTCCTTTTGGAGTTTCAAAAACCTTGGAATGATTGTCCAAGACTTTTTGGAGATCTGCAGAAATAGATGATTTTGATGTTGGAACTTCTAGTGAGCATAATTGTGCAATTATGCCTCGATGTTCTTTCTTTAGAAGCTTTTTCATGACATTAGAGCTTATTATCTTTCCCAGCTTCATGGAAAATTTTAGGGGCTAATATTCGCAGGTGGGCTAATTTTTCATGACAAAAAAAAAAATCGCCATTTTCCAATTTTTTATAAAAATGATTCACCCAAATTTGACAATATAAAATTATTTTATGTTAAAATTAGCCAACATTATATAGAGATTATATATAATATCATTATAAATTTGAACAATTTTACAAATACATCGGTAAACATTTTATAGTTTGCATATTAGGGACTAGTGAGATTCGCCAATTTTTTAAACTTCAAGATAATTTTTCATCCTTAAAATTTTCCATGCCCGGCTTCCATGCAATACCCCGTAATTCGACTTCCTTTCCTTCCGAAAAAAAAATTCAAGAAAAGTTCTTGAAAATTAAAAGCTACCATCCCCAAATATTGTAACCATTGTACTCCTAGTACAACATCAACACCTCCCATAGGAATGGAAAGCATTGGACTATTCAATACATATTCCCCCATGGTGAGCTTGATATTATGGAATTTTCCAGAGCAATTTATAGTTCCTCCATTTGCAACCATCACCTGACATTTTGGTGCTGAGTATAGGAAACAATTCAATTCCTTGGTTATTTTACAATGAATAAAATTACAGGTACTACCTGAATCAATCAACACTATTACCTTTTTCTTCTTGATATGTCCTTCTATCCTGAGAGTCTGAGGAGTGGTAATTCCTGCCAATGCATTACACGATATGGTCGAACTCATTTCTTCCTCTTCTAGGGTTGGTTCCTGGTGTATATCCTCTTCTTGTTCATTTTCTTCTTCCTCTTCACAATCTATGTAAAATAATTTCTTCTCAGCACACCTATGACCTTTAGTGTATTTGCTATCACAACTGTAGCAAAGCCCTTTTGCTCTTTTTTCTTCCAATTGTTGTGGTGTCAACCTTGTAGGTTGTGGAAATCTAAGAGTAGCAACACTTCCCTCTTTATAGAAGTGAGTGGTAGGCTTCCTTGTCGCCATAATTTTACATTCAATTTTTCTTGCCAACCTGAATGCCTTCTCCAATGAATCAAGTTCCAAAATGAAAACTTCATGTTGGATGTTATCCTTTAAAGTACCTATGAAGAGATCAATCTTGTGTTCCTCTGGAATATCAGTTACCCTTATATTCAATTTTGGAAGTCCTCAATGTGCTCCCCCATTAAACCCTTTTGTTTGAGATTTATCAATTGGCTAAAGAAGGTGTTTCTTTTTGTATCCTCATAATGTGCTATCATTTCCTCCGTAAAAATTGACCAAGTGACAATTTTTTTACGGGAGCAAAGCCATCGATACCATACAAATGTATTTTTCTCTAAATGTAAAGTTGCAATGTGTACCTTTTGTGTGTTTTGCACGTTATGGAGATCAAAATATTGCTCCATTTGTAGTATCCATGTTACAGGATCCTTTCCATCAAACTTCCTCATATCCATTTTTGGAATATGGTGGTTCTTCTTGCCAACATTAGATTTTATGAAATCACGATTAACATTTATTTTGTTCTCATCATGAGTTTCCTCTACTATCTTTTCACCATTAGGAAACATTTCGTGTATCAACTTTTTCAAACCTTCCATGTCTGCTTTTAGATCATTCTTCATGTTTTCCATTTTCTCATCGATCTTAGCTTCCATGCCATCTATATTAGATACCATGCCATCCATCTTAGATTCCACGCCTTTCTTCAAACTATCCATCTTAGTTTCCATGCCTTTCTTCAAAACTTCCATGTCATTTTTTTTTTATCTTTGCGAGAACGAAATTTGTTGCACTTGCTCTTGTAATTTTGATATGTCATGTTGCCATTCTTCATCTTCATGAGTCATAGTAGATATTTCTAAAGGCTTAATGGGTGTTGAATTATTTTTAGGGGCCATTTTAGAAACCAATACTGATATCTATTCTACAATATGCCCTTGGAATCAATTCAACTTGATTCTTCAAACAAGACTTATGCAATTTGAAAAAAAAATACACACCTTTTACTTGATTTTGAGGAGCTCGATATTGAAATTGAATTATATCTATAATTGCGGATCCTAAATATTTGAAATTCAGCCCTGTAGTAGCCCTCTAAATCTTCTTTCAAATGCCACAGGTCTGATCTGATTTGGATTCTTCAAGGGAAATTTATGTCCAATCTCCCACAATGACCCAATTTTGGACTAGTTCAGTGGAGTGAACTTGTATTACTTGCCACGTGTCACCGTTTCCTCCTTTGGCTCTAAAATTGATAGAACGAAAACTACAGTCTGTGTACTTGTGGCAACTTTTTACAGCATTCCAATCCAATGCTCAGAGAGAGAGCTATGAAGATTTTCCCATGATCACCTCTTTGAGATGAAATTCAGAAGCCTCAAAAATCCCTAACTTCCACAGATCATATCTCCGAAAATATTGCGAACCAATATCTGAAATTTTGCGACAATGTTCCTCAGCATTGCAGCTTCGCACTCTAAAAATTTCAGCTTCTAAACCTTTGTATAAAAAACGTTATTACAAAAATACCACGATGACCTGTTTAGGTTAAATTCAGGAGCCTGCAAGATGACCTAACTTGCACATATCATATCTCCGAAAATATTGCGAACCAAGCTCTGAAATTTTGCGACGATGTTCCTCAGGATTTTTCCTTCGCACTCTAAAAATTTCAGATTCTAAACCTTCGTAGAAAAATTTTTATAGAGAAAATGCCACGATGACCTGTTTGGAGCAGCGAAACCCTAGAATCTCAAAGCTCTGATACCAAATGTTGTGAAACCAACTCCAAAAAAAGAGAAGAAAAGAGATATAAATGCCTTATAAATAAGCCACTTCGAGTGGGAAACCTCCAATACATTACATGAATGAACAATTCTTGGATGATTCAAATTACAAAACCTCCTCTCTATATATAGGAGTCCATGGGGCCACAATGTAATCCTAGTGGAGCCACAATGTAATCCTATCCAACCTAACAATAATAATTTAAGGGCACAATAATAACAATATGGGGGTTACAAGGGTACAATAATAACAATAAGGGGGTTACACTAACAATAATAAGGGACTATACTCGTAATAGAGGGATCTATCATGAATTTTAATGCATTATGTATCCCTACTTTTTATCTACATTTGAAAATATTGCAAACACATAATGACTGAAATTACCTTAATTATTTTCTTTGAAACTCTTGGCTACAATTATTTCTACATTTTTCTTTTAAATTTCGATCTAGTGATTCCATGAGGTATACTTCGGATATGTGTCTATTTCCTTACTTTTCCAGTAGGCTATAAGTTAGCACTTATTCATGCATAATTATTTTAATATATAATAAAAATAATAACATTTCCCATTCACATATTTTCCAAACACTTGGAAACATATCCTCAAACCCTTTCTCAAACATGCCTTTAATTACCTATTTGTAATATTCCTAAATTAGCATGCAGCTAATAGGAATATTAATTCTTCTCTTAGCATCTAGTTAGATGAATAAATGGGTAAGGAGGCCCATAAACATCTTAAGTAGGCATAAAATCCCTATTAATGTGAAAAGTGATCATGTTAATAACTGGATCAAGCACTCTCATGTGTGAAAAAGGGCTAATATATGTGGACAAGGTAAAGTTTGACCAAGTCAACACCAGTAATATGGGAGGAGTGGATCATCAATAAAGACAACTCAATGTGAATGAGGATCAGTTTAGCTAGTCAGAATAAAGACACCTTGGGTGTGAAAGGAGACAATGTATGAAGACTAAGTCATGGTTGACCAAATCAAACAGCGTTGTAAATAGAAGAGTGGTACTAATGGAGACAACGTAATTTTAGAGGAGCATCCTTTGCATGGAAGTAACCTCATAAATTGGTGGGACCCATGGTGAGGAAGCTTATCATCTATATAATGGAGGGAATGGCAGCCATATGGGGCATGAACGAGAATATGATTTTATGATTGGGTCTGTTTAGACTTATTGCATGCTTTAGTTGTTTAGCTAAGTTTGATGCATTGTTTAGTGCAAGGGTTTTCTCATGCGAGAATTCCCCACTCTTCCTCGGAGATATTGTTTAAGAAATCTGAGAGGAGCATTCTAGACTTAATTTCCACCACCCGACACTTGGACAAGAAGTCACCTACACCTACAGCGTAGTACCTTGTAGAAATTGCATTATTTCTCATGGTGTTGCAGTGGAAGGGTTTAAATCCCTGTTTTATGAGCTAGTTTCCCAAGAGCAAGATCAACCTTTTTCCCGGAAAGCTAGTAGGAGGAGCTACAACCATTTATTTGTATTATCAGCCATAATTATGAAGTGCCTCAACCATATGGTGTGATTCAATATTATATCTGCGGCATTTACTTCTTGCATTTCATGTTTATCAAGAAACCCTTGTCGGGTCATCTTGGATTTGTGTAAAGGAGACTAGATCTTAGTTTTTGTGCTCTACTGATTAATATATTAGAAGATCTATTTTGTCTCTCTATTTTGGAGTATAAACCCTCAATAAAATGCATTGTCACTTGTTGCAGTATTTCTATGTTGCAGTAGTCATGGGGTTGTAGTGTTTTCTTGGGTTGTTTTGGGCATAGGATGTATGTTTAACTAAGTAAAAGTGATTTGTTTCTGATCTCCTTGTATATTTGGTTGTTATAATGTCTAATCTAATGGATCCATGGGCTACACTTATCTCTTAATGGATATATTTCTGAAAAATGCATTTTTTGTGCATATATTGTTGATTTTCCCATTTGGGAATATTACAGCGGTATCAGAGCTCTAATCTTGGCTCAATCTATGCACTTCAACCATTATGGAGTCTTCTCATAGGAAGGAGAGGATCTGTAAAAGAGATCAAGGCGATCCCTTACTGTCTGAAGGGAAGAAGTTCTCAAAACTTCTTCTTCAAACTCTGCATGGTATCAGCAAAGACATCAAAGAAATGAGGAGGGAAAAACATGGACATCCTTCAACAAGATTTATACATGAGGAAAGCTCTAGTTCCTCATATTATGGGTGTGAGAATTGAGCCACATAGTTATATTTACAACGCTCTACCAACTACATGTTCATGACAAGTGAGATGGAGAAAGGAGATGTGCCAAAGAAGGAGATTCTTGGTGATTATTTGCGAGTATGAACCTCAATCGAAGAGGTTCAAAGATCACTTAAGCTTCCAAGAGTTTTGCAAGATCAAGGAGGAAAGGAGCACAAGGGGCAAATAGCATGGTGTGGGTAGATTCTTTCTATCTACTTTGATGGATCACCTATATGCCCAAGTAGGGTTTGGGTGGAGGAGCTAGACACCTATGTGCAACAACATCAAGTTTCAGAAGATGAAGCCATCAAAGTAGGAGCATTGCATTTTGAAGGTAAGGCTTATGCTTGGTGGTTGTTTGAATCCTTTTCATTAAAGAATGAAAATACATCTACTTATGCAAATTTCACTAGGAGAGTAGTGGAAAGGTTTGGTGAAAATTTTTATGAAACACCTTTGGTGGAGCAAATCAAACAAAAACAAACAAAACCTTTGCATGGGTTGGAAGGATCTATGAATCCAACTCCATTTCAGAAAACCATTGAGGGGGATGAAAATTTGAATGAAAAATTTCCAAGGGAAATATCCCCATTGCATGAAGAGATTCCTCCTTCAAGGGAAGACCAAAATCTAAGGTCCCCCATTGTTAATCAGGCATTCTCAAGTATTGATGAGGAGAAAGAGAAGGTTGGAGGTAACAACGTTGTCATATCAAGAGCATATCTAGTACCTCATGAAGAGGAATATGGAGCATTTTCTCCAAAGAGAGAAACTCTTGCACTCTTACAAGGAGTTCCAAAGAATCTCACCTATGCAGATCATGGTACAATCCATGTGCAGCATGTGCCATCATTAACAAATTGTGAGATCTTGAAGAAAGAACGAGATAAAGGGGAGGACAAGCATGATATGATGAGGAACACACACCCCTCACTATTTTAGAAGAATAATGCACACAAGAGGTAGGAATATTTGTGCAATAAGGGCAAGGACAAATCAGGCCACACACAAATACATCTTGCTCTATGCCTTGATGTCTCTTTGCATGGAGGAATTCCACCAGGGAGACCCCCTGATTGGAAGGTGAATAAAGTGTTCTCTCAAATTAGTGCAGCAGTGACATATTTGGCTAAGGAAGGAGCCTTGGGAGAAACTAGCACAGCGCTGAGAACCATTGATGGGTTCCAAGGAGGGGTGAGAAATTTTCTGATATGGGCATTGCCAACTCCCACTCAACTATTTGTGCTTAAAAAGGAGAATTCAGAAATCTATGATGACATGAGCATGGTGTCAAAGGGCCAATCCATAGCTTTGGAGAAGCACATGATACTCCTACACATAAGGAATATTTCTGAATTTGACAAGAGGGTATTAACACTCTTGCATGGATGGGCCAAACTACATAGGTTTTGGAAGGAAGATACCTTTAATGAGGAGGCTTACTTCCATGTACTTCAATCTTGTCTTGGGAAAGATCAGCTGCAAGAGAGGCAGCAAAGATGGAGTAAAAACACTCCAACATGTGACTTTGGAATTAAGCATGTCAAAGAGGAGAACCATGTTATGACAGGAGCTTCAAATCAAATTTCTACTGTGCTATCATTGTTGGGAATCCTAGATCCATATTGGGAGTCCCAACTCTAGGTAGAATATTCCAAGAACCTATTCACATGTAAGGTTCTTGATGGGCAAGCGATAGATGGGAGGTATAAAGTGGTTAATGGAGTCATATACTTCCATGATCAGATATACTTGACTAAAGACTCCCCTCAAGGAGGGGATTCTACATGCAGCATATGAAGCACTTTATTCAAGATATGTAGACTTCATTGAGTCTTATCTAACCATCATGGATGGATTCTATTGAGAGGATCTCAAAGAATATGTGCAACAACATATCAAGAGATGTGTAACTTTTTTGATGTATGAGGAGGAGAGTAACCACCTTGCAAGGTTGTTTCAATCACTTCCCCTTTTGATGGAGAGATGGGAAGGCTTATCTATGGACCTCTTTAGCAACATGGCTAAAACATATGGTAAATATTGTGTTTTGATGTTTATTTATCAACTAAAAATATTTTTGCACTCATTTACCATTCATTTGCAACACATTGCTCCACAAGAGAGAAAAACTCTTTGTGCATTTCATGGTCCTTTTGGGACTACTTTTAGTGATGGGGATGACCACTTTATGGAGGATGTTGGGAAAGAAATGTTTTTTTTGGATCATATTCAGCCAACACCTAATATCCTCTCCTATTTTCAAGCTTTTAAGAAGCTTATGGCAGCAAGTAAGTGGTTGGATGGCCACTTATCACATCATATTTTGAAACAACAAAAAGAAGAACAACGCTAGTACTACCTAAAGGACTATTATCACCATCCAATATGCTACATAACACATAGTCCATTTTTATTTTTGGTCCCATATGATGATGATTTTCCATTCATTATATGTAGAGTGGTTTGGGAAAGAGTGGTTTTTGAAACCAAAGAATGGAATCATGAGATTCCAAGTATATGTTGGCTTCCTAATGACTATATTATTGCAGCCCAAGATCAGCAATTCCACATCTATCATAAATGGAGAGAGAGATAGTGTGATTTGAACAAAATCATCTCTCATTTTTAGTTATGCAGCCAAAATTCATTACAAGAGCCAAAGGTGGAGGAGAATTCTCATGAGTTACCATTTTGGAAGGTGGCTCATTTTATATGGATGATAGCTTGGGATGGGAGAT
This sequence comes from Pinus albicaulis, assembly GCA_034641835.2. Lineage (NCBI taxonomy): Eukaryota > Viridiplantae > Streptophyta > Pinopsida > Pinales > Pinaceae > Pinus > Pinus albicaulis. The sequence continues at coordinate 449,828,002 of CM076573.1, forward strand.
TCACATGGGAATGATGATTCCCAACATATTTCAAATTCCATGCCTCAAGAAGGCCTCTATAAAACACATCATTGCCTCCATTGGTGTTTTACATTTTTATGATGATAGCTATTTGGGATTGTCTCCAAAATCTAACTTGCATACTTGGGAGGAGCAACTTGGAGATTTATTGATGAGACAACATCTTGTTCCTTGGAGGAGCTTATCATATGAGGATGCTATAGGAGGAGGAGAGGAGGATCTTTAGTTCTATCCTTGCAGCTGCTTAAGGACAAGCAACATTTGGGAGGGGAGGACTGTAATATTCCTAAATTAGCATGCAACTAATAGGAATACTAATTTTTCTCTTAGCATCTATTTAGATGAATAAATGTGTAAGGGGGCCCACAAATATACTAAGTAGGCATAAAATCCCTATTAATGTGAAAAGGGATCATGTTAATAACTGGATCAAGCACCCTCATGTGTGAACAAGGGCTAATATATGTGGACAAGGTCAACTTTGACCAAGTCAACACCAGTAATATGGGAGGAGTGGATCATCAATAAAGACAGCTCAATGTGAATGAGGATCAGTTTAGCTAGTCAAAATAAAGACACCTTGGGTGTGAAAGGAGACAATGCATGAAGACTAAATCATGGTTGACCAAATCAAACAACATTGTAAATAGAAGAGTGGGACTAATGGAGACAGTAATTTTGGAGGAGGAGCCTTTGCATGGAAGTAACCTCGTAAATGGGTGGGACCCATGGTGAGGAAGCTCATCATCTATATAATGGAGGGAATGGAAATCATATGGGGCATGAATGAGAATATGATTTTATGATTGGTTCTGTTTAGACTTATTGAATGCTTCAGCTGTTTAGATAAGTTTGTTACACTGTTTAGTGCAAGGTTTTTCTAATGCGAGAATTCCCCACTCTTCCTTGGAGATCTTGTTTAAGAAATATGAGAGGAGAATTCTGGACTTAATTTCTACCACCTGGCACTTGAACAAGATGTCAACTACAATTACAATGCATTCCCTTGCAAAAACAGCATTATTTATCATGGTGTTGCAATGGAAGGGTTTAAATCCATGTTTTATGAGCTAGTTTCCCAGGAGGAGGATCAGCCTTTTTCCCAGAAAGCTAGTAGGAGAAGCTACAGCCATTTATTTGTATTATAAGCCATACTTATGTAGTTCTTCAGCCATACAGTGTGATTCAGTCTTAGATCAACATCATTTACTTCTTGTATTTCATGTTTATCAAGAAACCCTTGCTGAGTCATCTTGGATTTGTGTAAAGGAGACTAGATCTTAGTTTTTGTGCTCTAGTGATTAATATATTAGCAGGTCTATTTTGTCTCTCTATTTCTAAGTATAAACCCTCAATAAACTGCACTGTCAGTTGTTGTAGTATTCTTTTTTTGCAGTAGTCATGGGTTTGCAGTGTTTTTTTGGGTTGTTTTTGGCATGGGAGGCTTGTTTAACTAAGTAAAAGTGATTTGTTTTTGATCTCCTTGTAGATTTGGTTGTTATAGTGTCTGATATAATGGATCCATGGGCTGCATATATCTTTTAATGCATATGATTTCTGAAAAATGTGTTTTCTGTGCATATATTTTTTATTTTCCCATTTGGGAATATTACACTATTTTAATTAAAAATAAACAAAACCATAACTCAAGAAACTCTTACCCTACTCTTTTGATAATTATTTATTGTTACCTTTAGAAATGTTTCTCTTTCCTTTCTCAAATGCTACAATACCAAGGTTAGTACAACTACACCAAAAATAATTCCAACTTGACATCTAAACATCCATGCATATAGACCACTCTTAGTCTTCATTTTCAACTAGCCAATAATATTCTCGATAACAAAATATTAAACCAAAATTAGATATTGACATCGATTTCAGTTTCTAATTTTTTTTTGTGAATACTATACTAAAATTTCAAGACAATCAAATTTATACCTAATGAGATATATAACTCATATCGTCGAGAATATGATTTGTATCTGATTCCTTAACTGTATGCAGGGATAACGTCTCTCCATAGAACCCCCAAGATGTAAGACCACATAAACAGTACCAAAATATAGCAGTAGAAAGATTGTTACGTGGGAAAATCCCTTCTTCAGAAATAAGTGATCCATCTAGCCTAATGAGTAGTTATAGTAACAACCATGAAAAATGATACAAGCTTTCCTATTTTAACATTGAAATTAAAATGAGAGAGGGAGATGGCCTACCTCACTGCTTATGTAGGTGTTTTCCTCATTTTAGATGTCGATCCTTTCACTTTCAGGCTCATTCCTCGCTATGCCTTCTATGTCTGAATACCTATAAACAATATCATATGACAAGATACTAAAGATATACATTATATATATTTCAAATAAAACCACATGATAGATCAAGGAGCATCATGCTAAACCAATTATTATTAACAAACTTATTGGAAGAAAAGTATAATTTGTATTATCAAATGAACATAGGGAAGCTTACAAGTGGTGCCTTGATGTTGAAGGCCTCCTTCGGAGTGGTAATCCAAGTCCAAGCCACATCCTTCAATCTCTTCTCCTTCTTCGTCAAATAGATAGCATATAGGTGCAATCAAGAAGAATTAAGGCAACCAGCAATGACCAACCAAGACTCACTAGAATGACACTCTCTTATAGTAGATCTGAGGAGGTTAAGGATCCACTGATGGGGGAAATTCCTTATCTCAAAGGAGAAAATATTTGGAGATATGATCAAGGGTCAAAAATGGTAGAATTCAACCATATCCTCAACAAACAAGTACCAGAACTATGTTCTCGAGAATTTTAGAGGCCAAATCTTCGGCTCCATTTTTAGAGAACCTGCATGAAGAGGACCAACATGATTTTACTGCTGAATTCCTGTGTTGGCAGCGTTTTTCACAGGATATGGACAGGGTGACAAGCGAGCTATTATTAAGAAGAGGACCGCATTGGGCTTGAAAAATAAGGTTGTTTATGAAATTTTGAAAAAATGCTTCAAGGAATTTCTCATTTAGGTCTTCAAGGACATCTTAAGCATGTTTTCTAGGATGAACAATTTTATAAATATTTTGTTGCTTTGTGAAATTTGTGACATGAATGATACAAAATACGAGACTTATGATAAGAAATGAGGAATGGGAAAAAATATTGTGTAGGAGATGCCCCATGAAGCATGAAAGCAGAACCAGAAGTGATGGTTGAATAACTTTATCAGCCATGGAAATGAATTTGGAAAACCATTGTCAAGATACTTGTCAATAAAATGAAATAAAATATGTGAAATATCTGATATAAACATACCAAATAACATATCTCTTAGTAGGCAACCAATAACACATGAACCCTGGAATGGGTGCAGCCATCCGTCTAAAAGAGATCATGGAAATGGATCCATGGTATGGAATATAAATATTAATGTATACAATCATGAATACTCAATAACTCCACGGAGTGTGGATAATAATAGATGTGATCCAGGATCTTCATCTCGATATCGATCTACCCACTATAGGAATCTAACGATGTGAATATATGTGTAACCACCTGATTACCAGTTGATGATGCAAACCATTAACAGGAACGAGAGAAGCCACCAATAATGACAGTTTCCCTCAACGTACGACATTACAATTTTCAAGTGTGAATGAATGATTTGAAGTCCAATAGTTGTAGAATCATCTGATCAAAGGCCAATGATGTGAACCTATCATCAAACATGAGGAACTTGCCATTGAGGCATGCAAGCTCCAAGGTACTGAAAAGGTGTTTCTAAATCATATTCCTGGATAATGAGCTGAAGTCGATAGGAAGTGATCTGTCGAAGGAGGCCATAATTATTCCCACATCATCAACATGAAACAAAGGATTTCTCAAGATTATAGGAGTGATTCAGAATTTTTTTAGGGAGGGTAAAATGAGAGGATTATGTTTGACTTTTACATATAGGACTTCTCTTGAACATATCAGTGACATGACTCTGGATTTTGGAGGAATTTGACTGAAAATGGGATCAAAGTTCATGATGATGGAAAATAATTATCAAATGAGAAAAAAATGCATTTCTCGAACCGAGGAATGAAAATGACGAATGAAGGATATGCCCAACCTGACACGAAATGCAGATGAGTGTCATGTTCAAGAGTGATGTGTTGCCTTTGGTACAAAACACAAAATATTCTTCACTTCCATTTTAACCCATTATTTCTAATGAGTACCTCTTTATTTTTTATATCAATCTTGAAGAGGATACCATATTGTTAGAATATAAGTTCACCCTTCATATGAATCCATCTTAGTAATTTTAACGAGCCCTCGGAAGGAGAAGTTCAATCTCGTCATGGTGACAAGTCATTCATCGTTTAAGTTTTACAAGTTCGACGGAGGGGTAACTCGATATCTTTTTCATATTTAGGGAGTTTGAAAAAAATACGAAAAATATAACTCCAAAAGGTCCCTTTTCGTAGATACTTCCTTGAATCTGAAAAGGTAGAAAATAATATCTGAGAGAACCTCCTGATCATGTTTGACCAAGGTATTCCTTTTTTGTAATTATTTGACCTCAGCCCGAAAAAGGGGTAAATTTATATTGAGATGACATCAATTCATTAACTTTAACGAGCTCGAAATGACAAATTCTTAGCGATCTTTTCATATTTTGAGAGTCTAGAAAGAGTTGAAAGAGGACTCCTCCTAAACTAATGAGTGGTATAAATGTAGCAACTGGTTCCATTCATGATGGAATTGCTAAAAATATGTACGAGGTTGTCTAACAAGACCACTCATCACAGTGGCTCCCAAGGCAAGGGTAAAACAACCGAGGGAAAGTGTATGATCGACCAAGAAGATGGTGACAATGGAATGAGAAAACCAAGGCTCATCTAGTAGAAGAGGCAGATAAAACTGGAAATCATGAGAGGTGTATAGGAATGGTTTCATTTTTTACACAAGCTTGAAACATGGGAAACTATGCATGAGAACCCTTGAAGATGGTTTCATTTTTACACAAGCTTGAAATGGAGGAAAAAATCTGCTTCAAATTGGTTTCATTTTTTCACAAGATTGAAACAGAGACAAACTATGCTCAAGAGTGCCATTTTCATTTTTATACAAGCTTGAAACAAAGAAAAAATATGCTTGAGATAAGTTTTCATACCCCCAGCATGGGGAATGAATTTGAGGTACATTCCCTTCTTCAAAAAGAAGTGATCCCCCTAGCCCAATGAATGGTTCTAGTAACAACCATGAAAAAGGATACAAGCTTTCCTATTTTAACATTGAAAGTAAAATGAGAGAGAGAGATGGCCTACCTCGCTCCTTATGCAGTCATTTCCTCGGTGTCGATGTTGATCCTTTCACTTGTAGGCTCGTTCCTTTCTATACCTTATGCATATTAATACATGTAAAGAAGATCACATGACAAAAAATGAATGATACATAGTAAATATATTTGATATATTTCAAAGAAAACCACATGAAAAATCAAGAAGTATCATGTTAAACCAATTAATATTAGCAGATTTATGGGAATCAAACTATACATTGTATTACCAAACAAACAAAGGGGAGCTTAAAACTGGTGCCTTGATGTTGAAGGCCTCCTTCGGAGTCATAATCTAAGTCCAAGCCATGCTCTTAAAACTGGTGCCTTGATGTTGAAGGCCTCCTTTGGAGTCATAATTGGAAGCATATAGGCATATTCAAGCAGAAGTAAGGCAACCAGCAATGACCAGCCAAGACTCAGTAGTATGGCACTCTCTTATAACAGAGTTGAGGAAGCTAAGGATCCACTAATGTGGGGGAAAGGCCTTATCTCAAAGAGGAAAATATTTGGAGATAATACCAAGGGTAAAAAATTGGAGTATTCAACCATATCCTCAACCAAAAAGTACCAGAACTCCGTTCTCGAGAATTCTAAAGGTTGAAGTTTCTGCTCCATTTTTGGAGAACCTACCTAAAGAGGACCAATGCAACTTTACTGTTGAATTCCCATGCTGGTAGCATTTTTCATAGGATATGGACCTAGTGAGAAGCATGAGATTGTTAAGGGGAGGACCCTATTGGGTTTACAAAATAAGTTTTTTTACAAACTTTTGCAAAAAAGCTTCAAGAAATTTCTATTTTAGGTCTTCAGGGACATCTTAAGCATGTTGTCCAGGATGAACAATTTTATACAGCTTTTGTCGCTTTGATACATTTGTGACCTGACCGACACAAAATACGACACTTGGGATAAGAACTGCAGAATGTGACAAAATATTGTGTAACAGAGATATATAAGGAAAGCTGAGGAAGATAAGCTTCACTTCTTCCCAATACCACTCATCATCAACTCCACTAGGTAGAGCTACCTAGTAATTTAGTTTAGGAATTTCATATTCATCTTGAAAACATTTGGATACTCTTCAAGTCTCTCCATCTCTTGTTATTACATTTCACATCTTTTTCTCCCCTGAGTGAGAAGACATGGGACACATTTATAGGAGGAGAAATGAATTCTTGTCATAAAGGAAGAGTGATATGAATGCCTTGAGGAAAAGTAACATATTCCATTTATAGTGTAACACGTGTCTTTAAGGAGATGTATGCATGCCTTAGTTAAGGAGAGTGTAACATATGCATTAAAGAGAGCGTAAGAGGAACATTTTATGACATGCTTTTAGTGAGTGTAAGAGGAATATACCATGTTTGTAATGTATCATTAAAAGAGAGATTTAGATAAATCCATGAGAATCATCAAGGAGAGAGGTGGGAAGTGAGTGTAATAGGAATATACCATGTTTGTAATGTATCATTAAGAGAGAGATTTAGGTAAATCCATGACAATAATCAAGGAGAGAGGTGGGAAGTGATTGAGGTAATGAAGGTGACCTATAATTCCTTTAAATAATAATATCATAGTTTCATAAGAGATACCATAATTCTAATAATATTGATGATTAAGTCAATATTGACCTATTATGATTTATTAATGATAATGAAAGTGATTTTACTTCGACTATAATTTGTTATCAATTGATGCAAGGTGATTTAAAATTTTTGGAAATTCATACTTGAGATGCTAGAAATGACGTTATATTTTTAAAAAGTCACTCCAAAATTGTCAGAAATTAGATTTTCTTAAGGAAATTCATCCACAAGTTTGCCATGACTGGTATTTTTCTTTCGAAGAATAGGTATTCCACATCCCTATCACATGCATCTCTATGCCTTGGTAGATTGAGGACTCCAAGCCCTGATATACTCCAAGGATCCAATATTCCACATCTTGATCTTTTAAATATTCAGGACTTCGCACCCTAATCCTTTTATTATAGATCTAAGACTCCACGTCTTTATCTTTCATGGGTTTAATACTCCACGCCCTAATTTCTATGGCTTCTCATCTACTCTTCTTTGAAACTTCATACTTCACCTTAAGGTATTGATTGTGAGATCATACCCATATGATGGTTCGTTGGGAAGGTCTTGTTGCAAGACCAAGAATTGTGCATGACTTCCACAATAATTTTGATTTTGAAGAATGAATTCCATGATAATTTTGGTTTTGAATAATGACTTCCACAATCATTTATAATTTTAACATCCTTGTTTTCAAATAACCACATCCCCCGCCACAACCTACTTTGAATACAATATTAAGCATATATAATTATACAAATCATGTATCGTCCATAAATCATAATTAACCATATGTTCCACATAATCATGATCATCCATGGATCTATGTGTCTCAATCCTTGATCACCATCCATGTCATACACCTATGTCCAAACTAGGATATCAAAATAGAAAACATCTATAATATGCACTTAACCAAAATGTGTCTTCCCAAAATCAGTCTTTGTCATAAGCACGTAGCAATTGTGTGACCTGAGCTAGGTCTATAGAGTACAAGCATATGCATTAGTTTGAAATGAATAATATTATACTATTGCATAAAACTCACCCTCTCCAAGTGTCATCAAGGTTATCTCACCAAGAAGGGACACTACATACTCCCCCTTTTGGGCTAAACTTGGACCGAATTTTTCCTACAATCATAAGATACTTAGTTCTTTTTTATTCTAATATCAATAAGGTGGTAACCTTATGGATATGTATTTGATATCTTTTTATTAATGCCAATTCATATTTTAATGTTTGCTAATTTGAGCAACTCCATGAAAACTAAAATATACCATTCTTAATCAAGTAGAAAATATATCCATGCCCTATTTGACATGTTTTGATATAAAATTCCAAATATTTCAATATAAAAATGAGCCATACAATTTATAGTACCATATCAAAATACTATTTTATGTAATTGATATGAAATATACTTAAGTAATCTATAATAATTTTCTTTTTTTGCATTTTTTTCTTTCTCATAGTCTACATGAATCCGACATGTGTAATCTTCTTGGTTCTATAGTATCTTGATCTTTCCAAGCTATAAATAGCTCACACATTGGTTGTATAAACAAAAATGATGGTCCATCTCATATCACAATCAAATTTGTATACAAGAAGCATCAAATCATCCACATATAATTGCGAGTGAAACAGTTACGCAACAAAACATGATGTCATATATAAAAACCACTCTTTCATTCCATGAGATATCTCTGCAATCAAAATCTTTAGGATCTACCTACATTTTTTAATAAATGTTTACTCTGTAGTAAAAGTCACAATTTGAGGTTCAAGACACCCTTTTTTTTAACTAACAATATATGGTTCCATAGAGTCCTCATTGAACCACTTTGTATTATAGACCATTCCTTGAGTTCCCATAATATTCATTATTTTTCACTTCTCTTAATTGAGAATAAATTATGAATGACACTGTTATAATTTCTTCATTCCAAAATGAAATTATGATATCATTTTGAAAGTGGCTTGTAATCAAGAAAAAATTTCATAATTATTAAAATACAATGTTGTTGGAGTAGGGTCCCCTGAGGCAGAAGTTCCAAAGGTATTTTTTTTTTATGTTTGTATGTCTGGATCGCGCGGATGAATTAAAAGGGATTTTTTCTCCAATTTTTCATATAATTAAGCTTAAATGTAAACCATGGGCCTCAAACCATGGTTTGAGACCATAGTATCTGCGTGCTAGGCGTACTATAAATAGATAGAGTATATCTAAGCTAAGTAGTGTTAAGTATTAAGTTAAGTGAAGTTGAGAGATATTGATAGAGTTTTGTGTATGTAAGGGTTTTGGGTTTGGTAAAAGGCTCCTGTTATATGTGTGCGCAGAAACCTAGTCCTGGTTGTGTGTGCAGAAGGGATTGTAAGGGTTTGTAAGGTTTTTTGAATGAAATATGATATATTGACATATATGAATAATTAATAGAAGGAAAAATTTTAGTGAACTCTCTGTGTTATGCATATATTTGTTGTTTATGCTTACTGTTTATGCTTTGATGAGATCGCACTCAGTATGTTCACTTATTTAGGAGTATACAGAGCTAAATGATATGTTTATGAATGAGTATTGACATCTATTAAGTATTACATTGATTAGATCAAGATCTGGTTCTAATTGGTTGTCTGCGTTGAAGAAAACCCTATTTATGTGATATTATCTATGTGTTCCTATTATAGCTATTGCGCAGATATGTATAAGTTCAATTAGGTTTTTCCACAGACCACTTCATTAAATTCTCTCTCAGGGTGCGGAAACCTGGTTCCCACACCCCCCCATGCTACTTCAAGTGAGACTTTGGTTTGTGCAAGTAGATCATTTCCGAAAGGGCCAGTAGTTGGAGGGTTTGTTGGTTTATCCATAAACTCTAAACCTGGGTCAGGACCCCTCAATCCAACAAATGGTTTCGTTGTCGGGATCGGGATCATAATTTTGAGGGATATTTGATGTTGTGGCATCCATTGCGCAACAAATTACAGGACTGATTTGATATAAAAATCCTTGAATTTGTGTTATAAGAGAATAAAAGCACTAAATTGTCTAACAAGCAGTGGGTATAGAAGTACACGAAATTTTATTTTGTTCCTTTGCGCATGAACTACAGGAGTGGTTTTTGTGATTGGATGAGTTCCATCATTGCATAAAATATGATGTAGTCATTAAGTGGACTCCTAAATTGATCTAGCAAGTAGAGAAATTTGATAATAAGATCACTCATGTAGTTGATCATTGGATCGATCACCTTCTGGGCGGGTTTGTGACTTAATTTTTTGTTGACCAATTTGTATCATATTTTGAATCAGAAAGAAGGTTCTTCAAAGGCCCTACAGGTAGGTTTCTGCGCTCATTTAAATTATTACTGAAAATTCTATTATGTGAACGGGGTTGTCTGTGCAAACATACTGCTTTAATGCATCAAAGATGTACAACTACCCAGTGGAAGAATTTATTGAGAAGACTCTGAAAAAATCGTTTATAGCCCTCTAAAGCCTAGATCTGATAGTGAGACTGAATCAGAACTGACTCTGAAGAAGATAGCTCCTCGTATTAGAATCCATTGAAAATTTTTCCCACTCCATCCACTCTGATTATAAGCTCTCATTTTCAATAACCTACTCTTCCGCGTAGTCCATCTCCACCTCCACCCCCTCCTGAAGTAGATATGGATGCATCCATGAAGTTAACTAATTTTAGAGGCATTAGGAATGAGGACACTTATCACTTCGAGTTTGTGACTGAGGTTGTATGGCAGGCTCAGCAAGTGAACAATATTGACATTACAAAAGCGCATCTGGCTACTGTATTTCAATATCGTGTGCTAGATTAAAGAATCCCTAGAAGAGTAGTTTAAGAAACCTAAGTCGTATGCACTACTGGTGACAAAGATGACGGATATCCATCAAGAACCTAATGAATCTTTATGGGAGGCCAATTAAAGATGGAAGCACACCATCAGAGATGGTGGATTTGTGAATGATGATACTCGACATAAGGAATGGTTAATTTCTATGTTTCTCCCACATCTGCGCCATCCATTAGGTTAGCAAAATATTGCTACATAAGCTAAGGATGTAGAAGTTTCAATGGAACTAGAAGCTACCCTGATACCTATTGTGTTGAGAACTCAACAGATTCAGAGTCAGCTGGAAGTTATGCAACTGGAAATTCAAAATTTGCGCAAGGACAAAGGGAAGGAGGTCTGCGCAAAGGTATGGTGTATCAAATTCAAAGGCTATAGGCATCATAAATACCATTTTCATGTTTTTAAAAACTATCTGAATTTGGAGGTCCTAGTCCATTGAAGCACCCTGTATGGTGTACTATATGTCATATTGTTGGACTACATGATACAAATTATTTCCCAAGGACGCTTGAATTAAAGAAGCCATTTTGAAAGTTTTTTTCGTCATTAGGGCATGATGAGCAAGATTTTCAGACATATGATATGATGTTGAATAGAGATGATATCTATAGAATGCAGGTTGAGACTACATCACCAGCATCCCCTTCTGGGCATGGAGGATTCCAAGGGAGAGGAAGAGGCCTAGGAGGTGTGTCATCTATTCGAGGAAGAGGAAAAGTGATTTTTTATAACCGTAGTGATGTTGGTCATTATGTGCGCAACTTTCTGAATCCATTACGACAATCCTGCAAGTACTGTAAACAATTTGATCATGCTATAGAGTGTTTTCCTGTCTTGATTGCTAAAATTCAGGAAAAGAAGACTCTGACGCAGAATCTTCATATGGTTCGTGAAGAGACTAGTGAATAAGATCCTTGTGTGAATGTAGTTTCCAGGAGTGGTACAGCTACCAATGAAGATAAAGGAATGCATCCTGCCACTGATGTATGGATACGAAAAGCACCTGAAGCCAAAGAAGGCCTTAATCTTTAGCGCGTAAAAGAAACCTTTATTTAAGCAAGGAAATAATTCACATAAGGAGATACTTCAACAAGTGGTAGAACGCTGAAGGGAGCTAAAGGAGAAGAAGATATTAAGCCATTTTTACAAGCTTGCAAAAAAATTTTGTGCAGCAAAAATGTTGTTGAAAAATTGTAGGCATTGATATATAATTGTGCAGAAAATGCACATCCTCTGGTAGAGTAGGGCGCATTCAACAAAATCTATAAGAACAAGAAGAGAATGGGTAGAGAGATGCATTAGGAAAATTTTGAGGTCTAAAATGGGCCTCCTAAGGAAATTATAAAATAATAGTGGAAAAAATAAAATAATATTTGATTACATCATCAAATTTTAAAGGAAAAAAAGCAAAAACTAATTTTTCAACTCATATTTTCAACTTATTTCCCAAATTGTTTACCCAAATTTCGAGCGTGTGTAGTCGTTAGATGAAAATTTTAATTCCTCATCCAAGGAGTACCCATGTTGCATACGTTCGATGGGTCCTGCTACATGAAAAATGAGAAATACATGAAAAACATTATTGCAATCATGTTTTTTTATTTATTTCTCATTTTTCGTGTAGCAAGATCCATCGAAAGTATGCAACACGAGTTCTCCTTGGATGAGCAATTAAATTTTGCATCCAAAAAGTACTCCCGCTCGAAATTTCAGTTAAAAATTTGGGAGATAAGTTGAAAATACGAGTTGAAAAAGTAGTTTTATTATTCTATTATGTTTTAATATTTTTACCCTTTTACTTAAAAAATGGTGAATCATCCCCCATGGTTGACATCATCATATTGAATCCTATTGGTTCTTATAAAATTTATTTTTGTTGTACATTTTTCTTAGGAGGCCCATTTTAGACCTCAAAATTCCCCTAATGGCATCTAACTGCATAGATTGGTGTTTATGAAATGGATCAAGCCATTCTAGATTTGGAATTAGATGCTAATGTTCTACCTAAACAAACCTGGAAACGCATGGGGGAACCGAAGCTAGAATGGTCCACTATCTAACTATGCATGGCTAACTAGAAGAAGATCATTCCCTTGGGGTGATTTTCGGAATTTTTGGTCAATATAGAAGGTGTTAAGTTGTTGGTAGATTTTTAAGTCATATATATTGTAGATGATATTGATCCCTATCCTGTACTGCTAGGATTGGATTGGGCCATTGACATGGTTTGTGTTATCAATCTGAAGAAAAAGAGGATGGAATTCAAGAGAAATGGAGGTAGGGTCATCATTCCTCTGGATCCTGTTGAAGATCAAAGGTATACTGAACCAGTACACGTTGAGGATGAGATTGATCAAATTTATAAGCCAAATTTGTGCGAAGAAGATTGGATTAATCCAAAATGATATGGGAATATTAAATGGGAGAATGATATTTCTTGCTTTTCAGACTCTCATGAAGAACTAGAGAATTGGCAGAAACAATTGCATGAGGTATTTGTGCTACGTTGTAATCGTGTGACCCGCGTTATACATTGGATAACATCTAAGGTATGTGATTTCCCACATTATGATGGTTCAACTAATGTAAACATGTTCCTTGGAGAATTGGAAAGGTTTGTGCCAATAGAACAAAGGTTCCATGCTTTGGATCTTGGCTGGCGCGCTACTCCAGAAAGATGGTGGGAAACACATAAGGAGAAAATGGGATATTGGGAGGAATGGCATAGATGATGCGGCTACAATTTGAAAGCTTGGTAATTAAATAAGAGGACTTATAATCTAGCAAATAAGATCTACACAGATATCTGGCCAATTGGAATCGGGTATGGGGTTTAGAAGTAAGACCTGAATGGGTTCATATGTTTATTCATGCATTGGGAAAAGTGCAAACTGAATGGTACTTGGAAACAGAGTTGCGCAGAGGCACTAGTGAGTGGTTTGCACTAGTAGACAACTTCATTATTACCTTTAGTATTGAAATTTGGTTTGATATCATTTGGGAAGCTTTGATCCCATAAATCATTAATGCACCAATAAGGGAGACTGTGCATTTCCGACACTTGGCACTAGTAGAAGTTAGGGAATCGAGCGCGCTCACAGGATCCTCCATCCCCTAGAATTTCAGACAAATGCGCTCCATGCGAGCCTTGAGGAATAATATAGAAAGCTTATTCCCAAATACGAATTAATAAATGCGCCCATGATGATATTACTCAGAAGAGGTGCGACATTCCATTGGAATGATGAATGTTAGAGGAATTTGCAGTAACTAAGGGATATGATAGATACTACACGATATGCTTTGAATTACCTAGTCAACAAGCCTATGTTGGGGGGGATAGTCTGTAGATGATTATCCTTAGGTATGGATTATATGTGCAGTAAGGTGTGGCATGGGCATGGTATCTGTGCCAGGGGATTGACTAGTGCACAAAGGTGTCAAAAACTAGTCGTTCGAAGAGTAAAACTAGATAAGAAAGGATTATTACAATTTTTAGGAGCATCCAAGATGAATTTAATGAAGGGATTTTTCCAGATTTGGTACCATTCTTTCATTAATGGAACCTCATTGATTCCCAAGGAGTCGTTCTAGATGCACCACAAGTATAAATATCACCCATGGGATCACAATAGTTCCCTTTGCGTTCTAGGAAATTTTTATGCTCTGAGCTCTATATTTGTCATTGCCTTTGCTGTGTCTATGTAAGGCTTGGAACTCATGTTTGAGGAATGAGTGCGCCATGCTAGTTTAGGGTATGTAAGTCAGAGGAGAATAACAGCCACCAAACTGGGAGATGACCCTGATGCACAAGAGGTGCCTGTGGTAGAAACACCTATGCCATAAAAAACAAAGCCTGGGTCAAACATCTGGGATGCACAAGTCCCTGAGAGAAAAGACCCCTAGATTGTGCCATTCTACCGAAGAGAAGATGAAGAAACCCATTCCGGAACTCCCTGACACTAATGATGAAGGGGATGATGAAGTGGTAGAGGTGTCCCCCTTCTCGTGCTGACTACTTATATTACGTCGCGCAAACCTACCATCAAAGTACCAAAGGACTTGGATAAGCTGCGCGCAGGTATCCAAGTGCCCCTGATCCCAGAGAACATCTCAATGGACAGGGATATATTTGGTAAAATACCACAGCTGTGATTTCATGACTGGGACATCACAAATGTTGAAACTTTTTCAGAGTTCACACCAGAGCTCTACCTGGATCTAGTGCCCTATGTACGAGGTCTAGTGTGCCTTGAACTGAAAATGGAAATGATCGTTCTGCGCAAGGAAGGCCTGCTCAATCTCTTAGAGATCCATCATTTAGGCACAACCCAATTAATGATATCTACGTCAGGAACTTGTTGGTGTTGATGCAAGACGATGCGAACTGGCTAGGAGAGTGCATCCCAATTGATGCAGAGAAAATTCAATGAATCATGTTTTCCGAACAAGGGGCCCAACCCTATGGCAGATTTCAGAGGTAAAGCACAAGGGAAGGCGCTGGTGGAATAGATAAAGAAGAAATACAATGTCACATGAAAGTCCCGAGGATTCATGGTGGAAGAAATTAACGACCCCGTAGTCTATTATGGCATGCTCCTCTTGGCTTGCAAGATGACGCACAAGTGTAGGCTAAAGGAAGTGCTCGTGCACGTGATTGTGCTAGCTATAAGGTGAAAAACACGAATCATATATAATTGGTGTGTGTACCTCTGCAAATAGTTTCTTGAAAACATGCGTGAAGTCCAAGAGGAGGGCAAGCAGTTACAATATGATTGTCTCTTGTTATTGATCGCACTAATTGGGTAGAAAACCCCTGAAGATACCTAGTTCCCTGACCTTGAAGAGCCGATGTGCGAAGATTCACGCTATGTGACCCTCTGGAACTCCTCTTACCTAGTGCGCGTGAAGGAGAATCGGATATTATGGGTTTTGTATGATGCAATCTTATACCAGGTAGTGCGATCAAATGCAGTATCTCGACCTTGTACGACCCGGAAATCTGAGGTGGTAGATGACTATAAGGCTACATTCCACAATATCCACATACGTAACGAAAGGTAGTTGTGGAGGGTGTATGGTATGAGTTTCCCTACTTGATCACTGAAGATGACTTAATCAGGTTAACAGAACAATGGTCGCCATCCTGGTTTACTCCACCAACATAGTCATGCACCCCAACAAGTAAATCAACAGAGAGGGTTGCTAAAAATCCTATCGAAACAGTACCACCAACTATCACAGAAAAACCTTGTGAGAAGGAATATACGCCAAAAAAAACAGGATAAAGCATTGATACCACCACGGTTCCAGAAAAAAATGGCTCTGAACCTATGGAAACTGAAGCAGAAGCAACATCTAAAGGCACAAAGTGCAGTGCATAGACCACGGGTGGGTCGCACAAAATGCAGGAGGGTTATAAGCAAACAGAAGAAGAGATCCTGAGACTTACAGAGGACCATCTCAATGAGATCGCAAATACAATCACCTTGGCGCAGTAAGATCGATGGATAGCCATGGAGGTCAAATATAAATAATCCTTGGAGATTGTACAGGTTGGACTACAAGAGTTAAAAGTGTAGGCAAGCCAAATCCAAGCGAGCATGATTCAAGCGAGCCACACTAGTGCACTTGTTACCAACACATAACCTTTGGATGTAGCCTTGCCATCATCTGGGGAAGGGTGATTTGTTCATATCCCCCTACCAACAATCCAAATGGATGCGAGCCAGTGCACTCAGTTTATTGGTACAAGTGATTTTCATGTTAACCTTGCCCTCTTGCCTGAAGGAAAACTCCATTTACTACAGTCAGTTATTGCTGATGAGCTCCAGTACTGAGAAGCCATCGCATAGACACAGACCAAGGATGCACAGAAGCAGGATGCACAAGTGCATGAGCAGCAACAACATGCCAAAGCAGCATATAGAGAATTAGAGGCCCAACATGCTGCGCTAGAAGCCAAGATCAACCAAGTGTGCTTAGATATTCCAACGGTCGCGGCCACAGCTGCGCCCACAGAGAAGTTATATGGACTTGCTGTTGGGATCAAGGCTGCGTGCGCAGAAGCTCACACCATTTGAACCGAATATGAGCATAAAATCACAGACCTCCGTACCAAGCTGCAACCGTAGATACTGCCTGAGGTTAGCGCAAAGAGAGAAATGTAGGTTAAGAAGGACAAGTATAGTATTGTCGTTATAGTCACTCAGTGTGACCGATCTCTAAATGAGGCCATGGAAATTTGGGCCTTTGTTCAAAATTATTTGATCGTACAAAATCTGTGCCACTCAAATCCAAGGAGCTGTAGTTTGAATAAATCAGCACAGTAGCACCCACATTTTTTATCACATAAAGACTTGCTTGTCTGCAAGAAGTTCGTATACTCTAGGTAGAAATTTCATACTTGCGTCGCAAAGAACAGGTGCTCAAAGAACGAATGCAACCATGGGCAGAGGAAGCATTGCAGCTCTCTCAGACACTGGACAACACCATCAAGATTATCTAGTAGAACCAGCCCAGTGTGGAGATGGCCTCTTAAGGGCCTACGACAGATAAAATGGTTCAGCAAGCGCATAATAGTGCACAACCTTCATTTAGTTCTTAGTCTCCATGCTTCTTTCAAGACGCTCAAAGATAAAACTAAGGAGTCATCAACAACGCCTCAGTGACTCGAGACGAGTCACATGTTTGTGTTGGGGGGCGGTTGGAACGGGGTCCCTTGAGGCACAAGCTCCAAAGGGATTTTTTGTATGTTTGTATGTGTGCACTGTGCATATGAATTAAAATGGATTTTTGCCCCAATTTTGCATATAATTAAGCTTAAATGTAAACTATCGACCTCACACCATGGTTTGGGGCCATAGTATCTATGTGCTATGCGTACTATAAATAGATAGAGTATGTCTAAGCTAAGAAATCTTAAGTATTAAGCTAAGTGAAGTTGAGAGATATTCATAGCATTTTGTATTTTTAAGGGTTTTGGGTTGGGTAAAAGGCTCATGTTGCCTGTGTGCATTGAGACTTGGTCCTGGCTGTGTGTGGAATCCACTGGTTGTTTTGCGCGAGCGATTGTAAGGGTTTTTAAGGTTTTTTGAAGGAAAGATAACGTATTGACAGATCTGAAGAATTAATAGAAGGAACAGTTTTGGCGAACTCTCTATGTTATGTGTATATTTGTTGTTTTTTCGTATTGTTTATGCTTTGATGAGATCACACTGTCTTCTCACTTATTAAGGAATGTGTAGAGCTAATTGATATATTTATGCATGAGTATTGACATATGTTAAGTATTACATTGATTAGATCGAGATCTAGTTCTAATTTGTTTTTTGCGTTGAATAAACCCCTATTTTTGTGATAGTATCTCTCTGTTTCTGTTATAGCTATTGCGCATATTTTTATAAGTTCAATTAGGTTTTTCCGAGTACAAATTCATTAAATTCTATCACAAGGTGCGGAAACCTGGTTCCAACACCCTCCCATACTGCTTGGGGTGAGACTTTGTTCTGCGCAAGAATATCATTGCTGAAAGGGCTAGTAGTTGGAGGGTTTGTTGGTTTATCCATAAATTATGAACCTGGTTCAGGACTCCTCAAGCCAATAGATGTCTATATTATTGACTCTATTTTGATACCATTTTACTACTCGAAAATCACTCATGTTTTCTATTCAATAATTAATCAGTCCATTTTGTTTCAATTCTTATTCCTCACTATTAATACATACACAAAAACAAGCTATGAAAACCATACATTTCTCAAACTATGAAGAATCTTGTTTAATTTAAATAATATTTAGACTATCACAAGGGAATTTCTAGCCTAAACCTAAGTCTTTTTTTAATTTTTAAGGAGAATTACCACCCTCTCAAAATATTGCAACCTTTTGTAGGACGAAATCCAACAATCTATTTCATTCCACATACAATACAATAACCTTAGGTTTCTAAATCATGCAACAATTCCAATGCATCAAAATGTGGTCTCACTCTCATTTAATTTCTCCCTCAAAAAATATCACAAACACAATTCTTGTAAAACAAGAACTCAATTAATATTTTCATTAATCACAAACCTTTTTCATTTAAGTTAAAATAAAACAAATTTCTCACCACATAACATGTTTATCTTCTAAACATGTTATTCTCTTAACAATTTACATGTTAATAAAATTTCAAGAAAGAAGCTCATCAAGTTTGTAAAGGATATGAATTTTGACTAGATCGTCTAACTAACAATAGTTTAGAGCAGTTCATGACTTCAATCCTCATAATTTCTCTAATTAATTTAGTTAAATATAATTCAACCAATATCCAATTGATAAAATCATTAAGGAGACCATTATGGCTTTCCTAGACCTAATTGATCTTAAGCCAGTAGAAAAGATATTTCATCAACTTATCACAATAATAATTTTTTTTTTACATTTCAAGAATTTGAAAATCAAATTAATTTTACTTAAAGCCAACACATAAAAAATAATTAAAATATTATAGGATAGATACCTAGTTCACATTTGACTCCATATACCAAAATCAATTATTCCAAACATTATAAACCACCTAATGTTGCCCTCTATACCAATATTAGTATCTTAATTTATAATAAAATGAAAATAATGGATTTAAATCTCAAGCAATTTCATGTTACCAATCTATATCCATTTAAATTTAATTACACTTAATCAATCCTCCTTAATCTTATATATGGGATTCCATCAAAATAATATTTTCATTCTAACGAGAATAATTACTTGGCTCATAGATGTATGTTAGTATCGTTTCCAAAACCATATCGTACCTCATTACTTAGCTCATAGACATATGTTAGTATGCACTCCACATCCATACATTAGCTCATAGATATGTGATAGTATGATTCCACACCCATACATATCTTAAGGAAAACATAAAATTAAAGTGTTCCTTAAAATGGCTTCCACAACCATTCATGCACAGGTCATTTAAGCCTCTTGTTTATTAGTAATACCACAACCTATTATTTCAGTAATTCAAGTTATTTGATGAATAATGTCAACCCAAACTACACAAAATTGTGTCAAAGAAATCATAGGAATTCCATTATTACTCATTAAGAATGTATTTCCAAATCATATTTTATCACATCAAATTAATGCACATATATTACTTGTGAATCTACATTCATGGTTAAAAGTAACATCCTTTAAGGTAACTTTTGTTAAATCTCCATTAGTGTAGATAATAAAAAAGTCAAAATTAACATGATGAATTCAATCATCACATTAATTGAATCTCAACCTTGCACTTGTTACACATTCCCAAACCGTACACACTAATGTCATCATACTACATTCCAGATTAGGCCAATGTTTTTCTTGGTAGATACAATTTCAGCTAGTAAATATGGCTAGTAGTTCCATATCACATTGATAATGATGCATTAAACATATATTCAACCATGCATTCACTCCATATATTTCATTCACCCATTGAAAATCAATTCATTCACATGCTTAGGATTAACCCCAACTTCTCAAGCACATCCTTTCCGAGCATTTCTTTAATTCCTTTAACACATTTCCAATAATTTGTCTTAAAAAAATATTAAGGAATATAACAAAGATTTTTTTTTTATTTCATGAGTTTCTAAATGACAGAATAATAATATCCCCTATGAAACCAATATGCTCCCATGTCAACATACACAGCAATTCAACATGCATCCAAAATCAATATTCATACATCGTCAACCTATAAACAAGCATGTTGTCCCATTAGGCCCTAGTGTTGTAGCATGCTCTGATACCATATGTAAGGTCCCACCTTCCCAACCATCAATAGTAAAGAGAAGTAAAATTCATATTGAACACTATTACTCATTTTTCTTAACACTCATAATATGACTAACTTAGTTATCAAGTGATCGTGTTCCTCCATATATTTAGATATAAGAAAATAACATAAGAATTTGTGTATAACTTTCCCTTAAAACCAATTCCAAATCACATTTCTCCTCAACTTTAAAAGAAGTATATGCTCTTTTCATACTTAGACGTGAGCTCTAAGTAAGAATATAAATAAATGCCACCATAATTCCGTGTGCAAGGATTAATTTTGATCAACCTATTTGATCTCCTATATTATGCTAAATAAGTTCCACTTATTGACTCTTGACATCATAACCACAATATTATGCTACAAAAACCCAAAATATTATGCTTATATAAAAAATATCACGAATGATGGTATGAGTATTAACCTAATTGTAACAAGATAAATGAACGAGTCATATGCCTCTCTTTATCAGTAAATATAATAAATATGATATGTTTATTAATTCATCAATTAAAAATTCCCAATGGCATTAGTTCAATCACGAAACTCGTATAATTAATGTTGTAGCAATAGTCACCACTGTTACAATTTTAGAAGAAGATTATTCTTCGAAAAGTTACAAATCAAACAATGGACTTGCCAAAATAGGGGAAAAAATTTGTTTGCTACAGTCATTAAAGCATAGGACTGCACCCATGAAATTTGTTTCCAACAATAAATCTCACCCCCCCACCCCACCCCACCCCCCCTCTTTTTACGAAAGTTTTAGATAATAAAAGTAACATTTGTCCTATTTTTATTCAAACTTCAAAAAATTATTAAATCATTTTCACATTCATATAAAACCTTGCATAAATAGGAAGCCACATCCATTAAATAATATATTCATAATTTTATATTAAATAAAGGCTACAATAAGTAAGAAATTTACTCTAACAGTTTATATGCATAAATGCTACAACCATTGAGGCCCTTTGATAAACAATTTTCAAGCATGTAATTTACAACCATTGATCCATTTTTACAAACATTTTGCAAGCATGCAGTCTACAACCATTGAGGCATTTTGTCAAACATTTTGCAAGCATTTCATCTACAGCCATTGAGGCATTTTTTCAAACACTTGGAAGAAATAAATTTGAGATTCTTCTTCAACCTATTTAACTCATAAAATTCATAAATTGAAACTTCAATGTTGGAATATTAAAAAGGGAACTAAATAATCTTAATCTTTCACCAAAAACTTGACAACGTGAAAACATAGCTAGCATAAGAAATCTGTAAAATTGCCCATATTATTTATGATTTAGGTTTTGAAAAGCATTTTTTTTTTAAATCCAATCGAGGGATACATGTCCATATGTTATGGAAAACCCCTGACGTCGACTTGAATAATTACGAAACCACCCATGACTACATTTTTTAAACCTAGCAAATATTTTGACTCCTAGAATCTCATTTACAGATTTTGTCAAATAGATAGCATCCAATATTGAATCTATAACCATGCATAACAAATAGTAACAGAGAATTAAGTTATAATTACTTATTTATTTCCTAAATTCTTTTCTAAATAATTTCATCTACTGTAAGTGAATTGAAGGGTTTTTAGATTCATAAAGCATTATTTTCATCAATCATTCTGAGAAACATATAGCAAGCATCCTGAGTTGTTGTAATAAATATAGAGAATTGCTCCAAAAGAAGAGTTAACCAATGATGATTCTTTGAATGCATTATGTATCCCTACTTGTTGTGTACATCTGCAAATATTTCAAGCACATAATGACAGAAATTACCTCAATTATTTTCTTTAAAACTCTTGGTTGTCATTATTTATGCATTTTTATTTTAAAGGTTGATCCAGTGACTCCTCTAGGTATTCTTTAGATATGTGTCTATTTCCTTACTTCTCTAGTAGGTTGCAAGTTATCACTTATTCATGCATAATTATTTGCATATATAATAAAAATAATAACATTCCCCAATCACCTATTTTTACAAACACTTGGAAACATATCCTCAAACCCTTTCAAAAACATGCCTCTAATTATATATTTTAACTAAAATGAAACAAAACCATAACTCACAAAAATATTACCCACCTCTTTTGACAATTATTTATTGTAATTACCTTTAGCAATATTTGGCTTTCCTTTATCAAACACTACAATACCAAGCTCAGTACAATA
This sequence comes from Pinus albicaulis, assembly GCA_034641835.2. NCBI lineage: Eukaryota > Viridiplantae > Streptophyta > Pinopsida > Pinales > Pinaceae > Pinus > Pinus albicaulis. Next base: position 449,850,797 of record CM076573.1, read on the forward strand.
AACTACACCAATAATAGTTCCAACTTGAGATATAAACATCCATACATATAGACCTCTCTTAGTCTTCATTTTTAACTATCCAGTAAGACTATAGATAACATAAGATTAAACCAAAATTAGATTCTTACAAAAAAAACATTTTCTACTTTTTTTATGCTAATACTATACTAAAATTTCAAGACAATCAACTTTATACCTGATGAGATATTCAAATCTAATCATTAATAATATGATTCATCTTTGATTCCTTAACCAACTCATTTGAATCATCTAGTTTTCCACCCAACCATATCCAGGGACAAATTCTCCCCCTGGAAACCCCGAGTTGTAAGAGCTCACAAGCAGTACCAAAATATAATAGTAGAGAGATATACATGGAAAGGAAAGGAATATAAGTTTCACTTCCTCTCAAAAGCAGTCATGGTCAACTACACCAGGTAAAACTACTTATGAATTTAGTTTTGGAAATTCAAATTCATTTCGACAACATTTTTCTACTCTCTGAGACTCTCCCTCTCACAATCCTCTTCAAGTCTCTCCAACTCTTGGTATTACAATGCACCTATCCCCCCCCACACACACAAATGAGAAGTCATGAGACACATATATTGGAGGAGAAACAAATTCTTGTCATAGAGGAGGATAAATATGCATGCCATGAGGAAAAGTAACATATTCCATTTATAAGAACGTCACTCATGCAATTAACGAGTGGTATGCATGCCTTAGTTAAGGCGATTGTAATATATGCAATAAAGAGAGCGTAAGAGGAATCATTTATGATATTATTTTAATGAGTGTAAGAGGAATATGTCATGTATGTCATGTATCATTAATAGAGAGAGTTACGTAGAGACATGAGAGTCATGAAGGAGAGAAATGTGACATGAATGAGGTGATGAAGGTGACTCATAATTTCTTCTAAAAATAATATCATAGTCTCATAAAATATAATAATAATATTAATAATATTAATAATATTTATGATTAATCCAATATTGAACTATTATGATTTATTAGTGAGAAATAAAGTGATTTTCCTTAAACTATACTTGATTACCAATTGATGCAAGGTGATTTATTGTTTTTGGAAAGTCATACTTGAGATATTAGACATGACTTTCTATTTTTACAATCACTCCAAAATTATCAAAAATAGGTTTTATTAAGGAAATTCAACCCTAAGTTTCCAGTGACTGGTTTTTTTCTTTCAGAGAATAGGGATTCCACATCTCTATCGCATGCATATTTGTGCCCTCATCTACTCCAGTGTTCCAAGATTCCACATCTTGATCTTTAAATATTCATGACTCCACACCCTAATCCTTTTATTGTATATCCCAGACTCCACATGTTTATCTTTCATGCATTTAAGACTTCGCTCCCTAATTTCCATGGCTTCTCATCTACTCTTGTTTGAAGCTATGCCATTCACCTTAATTTATTGATTTTGAGCTCATACCCATATGATGTTTCTTTGATAAGGTCTTGTTCCAAGACTAAGAATTTTCCATGAATTCCGCAGTCATTTTGGTTTTGAAGAAATGACTTCTGAAATCATTTATAATTTAAACATCCTTGTTTGAAAATAACCACATCCCCTGCCACATCCTTCTGCGTACAAGATTAAGAATATATAATCATACAAATAATGTATCATCCATAAATCATAATTAACCCTATGTTCCACATAACCTTGATCATCCATAGATCTATGTGTCTCTATCCTGGATCACCAACCATGTCTGTACACTGTCATCCAGTGGATAAAAGAAGAAAACATAAATGTATGCTGCTCATCAGTCTTTATCATAAGAACATAGCAACCTTGTGACCTAAACTAGTTCTATAGCATACAAGAACTAGTTCTATAGCATATAAGTCTGACATGCATAACCTTTATATCACTACATCAAATTCACCCTCTCCAAGTGTCAACAAATCTATCTGACCAAGAAGGGACACTACACAGGCCATCAAGGATGTTCCCATATATAACATATTGATCAAAGAGGAACATCTTAAGAGACTAGGAAGGAGAATGAAATATGCCCCTAATATTAATGTTATTGGGAAAATGACTAATCTAATACCATGGAATGTCATCATTCCAAAGTATTTAGATCCTGGAATACCAATAGGAGATTTTCACATTAATAAAATTGTATTCCGAAATACTATGATTGAATCAAGGGCTATGATAAATTTCATGACCAAGGAGACTATGTGTAACCACCCTCCTCCTACATTTACCCAAGTAAACAGGTTCGTTGAGGAAAACATGTGATGAGAGGTTACTATGATGTGATTCAACTACAAATGTATAGTTAAGGAAATGGAACTAGAAAAACAAAACCAATATGACCTTTCATGCATGCTACAGAAGCTTTAGGAGCCAACCAACCCATCCAGGTGACCAAATCCTAAGGAAACTTGTCATTTTACTGATATGGATCCTTAGCTTCTCCCATGACACGCTCCTTAGCTTCTCCCATGACACGCTATGCATGTGATTAAGACCTTCTATCCATTTCCACAACAAGGCATGCCAATGACTGTGTACTTTTTCAAGCAGTTATGTGTCAGTGGCCCCAGGTTTCAAGCCACGTTTTTAGGGCCATCTCTTAGGCCACTTCCCAGAACTTAATTAAAATTTCATAAATGAGTAACAGTGATGGAACAAAGCTACTAATGTAGTCACTGTTGAAATTAATTGGTATAACCCCTACTAGACATGATAGGGATTTCATCAAACATGCCACAAATATGTAATCTACAAGTCATAACAATATATCAGAGCATATGGCTCTCATACTTATCGGATATGCATAAAGAATCATGTTTTCCTTATCAAAATAACTACATTATCATCTATTAGTTCATATATTCATTGTTCATTAATTTTCAAATCAAAACATGATGAGAGGCATACATCAAGTCTGTGATAAAACATACTCATAACCATCATATAACCAATATAAATAACAAGGATATGGCAACCATAAAAACCACATATGAACCAGTGCATTTACACATGAGATAACAAGGAGAATGAGCTCTTACTAATGAATGCATAATCTTACCAAGTCCAGGACTTCCACGAACCCCCCAAATGTAGATTTGTAGGAACCAAATATTTCTTTCAGCCAATCACCCTCATTATGTTATGAAACCAGCTCCAAAAATAGAAGAAAAGAGAGATCAACGCCATATAAATCAACCACTTCGAGGGGGAAACCTCCTTCACATTACATACATGAACAATTATTGGATGATACAAATGACAAAACCTCCTTTCTATATATAGGAGTCCATGGGGTCACAATATAATCCTAGTTGACCTAAAAATAATAATGTAAGGGCACAACAATAACAATAGTGGCTTTTATGGGGCACAATAATAACAATATGGGTGCTACAGGGGTACAAAAATAACAATAAGGGGGAAAAACTAACAATAATAAGGGAATTCACTATTAATATAGGGACCTAACATGCCCCTCTCCTTCAAAAAAGTGTTGTCCTCAACACTTGAGTAACTCTGGATACTTACGTATAAAATTCTCATCCTCCCATGTGGAATCTTCAGTGGGTAAGTTCTTCCACTTGATGAGATACTCTGAAATTGATCGATTTCGTAGCTTTCAAGTTCTTATTTCTATGAAGTCTTCAAGTTCCAATATGATTTTTCCTTCCTCATCAAGTTCTGCAATATTGTTTGAACTAGAAGTTTGTCACCTATAACCTTCTTTAAGCATGACACATGGAAAATTGAGTGCACTCGATAAGAAGTAGGAAGCTCAAATTTGTATGCCATAGTACCAATATTTTGCAACACCTTGTAAGGACCATAGTACTTTGGCGATAATTTATTATCCTTCTTAAGTTGCTTGAGGCATATTTATTTGTAGGTTTTAGTTGTAAAAATACCCGGTCTCTTACATCAAAACTTCTCTTGCTATGATGTTGATATGCATGTTGTTTCATTTCATTTTGTGCCAAATGTAGTTTATCCTTTAAGAGTTGGAGAAATTGTTGTTGATGCTCGATGTGATCTTCCTTTTCTTGAACCTTATAATTTCTCTTAAAGGTAATGTGATGGACGGTGGATGATATCCATAAAGTTCCATAAATGGGGTCATTTTTGTTGCAGTATGGAAGGAAGTGGTAAACCACCATTCAACCAGAGGTAACCACTTGAACCATTGTGTTTGTTTATCAGATACAAAACAACGAATATATCCTTCCAAAAATTTGTTCACTATCTCAGTTTTCCCGTCGGATTGAGGATGATAAAATGAGCTATGAGCTAGTTGAGTACCCAAACAAGAAAATAATTCCATCCAAAAATTTCCAGTAAAAGTGGGATCTTTGTCACTTCCAATAATCTTTGTGTTTCCATGTAGCTTTTGAATTGTTTCCATAAATGCAGTAGAAATTGTACTTGCTTTAAATGGATGAGATAATGCACAAAAGTGTTCATACTTGGTAAGTCTATCAACTACCACCATGATGACACTCTTTCCTTAGGACTGAGGTAAACCTCTGATAAAATCCATTAAAACATCCTCCTAACGTTGACTTGGAATGGATAAAGGTTGTAAAAGATATGAGGTCTAAATTCTATCAATTCTATTTTGTTGGAAAACGAAACATTCCACCATAAACTTTTGAATATCAGATTTAAGGCCATCCCAAAAAAAATATTTATTCATTTTGTGGAAAGTTTTTAAAAATACTGAGTTTCCACCTAAGGGAGAGGTGTGCAATTCCAAAAGAATCTTTTTTTTTAGTTGGGAATTCTTAGAAATATATAAGCAATCTTTGTACCATAAGGAATCGTTTTTCTAGCTAAATGTATCATATGTACTAGGATCTTTCTGCAAATTTTGAATGAGTGTCCACACTTCTTTGTCATTGTTCCATTCATCCCTTACATCAGTTATCCAATATGGTTGGATAATAGAAATGGCACAAATAAATGCTTCCACCTCTTCATCCTTTATTGAGATTGCATCTGCAAGAACATTTAGCTACCCTTTTTTGTAGATGATTTCAAAGTCATAACCCAACATATTTGTGACCCATTTTTGCTACTCTTGTAAATATAGTCTTTGTTCCAAAAATTATTTAATACTATCATGATCATTTTTTACCTTGAAGTGTCTTCCCATTAGGTAAGGTCATCATTTCTTTAGTGCATGTAGTATTTCCAACATTTCCTTCTCATAAATAACTTTATATAAATACTTTCCTTTGATTGGATGACTTTCAAAAGCAATGGGTCTTCCTTCTTTCATTAAAACAACACCAATCCCATTTCCTGAGGCATCACATTCCATAATAAAGGTTTTTTTTAAGTCTAGCGTAGCTAAGACTGGTGCTAGGCACATTTCCTCTTTAAGATGTTCAAAGGCTTTAGTTATTTTAGGATTCCATGAAAATGCATCTTTATTCAATAATGTTGTTAGAGGTGTTATTATTCTCCCATAATTCTTAGCAAACTTGCGATAATACCTTGTTAACCCGAGAAATACTCGCAGTTTCTTTATGGGTGTGGGGACTTTCCATTCGTTAATGGCTTTAATTTTGTTAGGGTCTACCTTAAAACCCTCCTGAGATAAAATATGACCCAGATATTCCACTTCTTGTACTCCAAAGAAACATTTGGATGTTTTTGCATATAATTGTTTCTCCTCCAATAGTTTGAGCACCATGTCAACATGTTGAACATGATCCTTCCAATACTTGATGTAGATTATTATATCATCAAAAAATACTAACACGAATTGTCTAACGAAGGGTTTGAAAATGAAATTCATCAACCCTTGAAATGTAGAAAGTGCATTGGTAAGGCCAAAAGGCATGACCAAAAATTCATAATGACCCTCATGAGTTCGAAATTATGTTTTCAAAATATATTTAGTCTTCATTATAATTTGATGATATCCTGAATGAAGATCCAACTTGGTAAAATAAATTTATCCATGTAATTCATCCAATAATTCATCAATCACAGGAATGGGAAATGTATCTTTAATAGTGAGCTTATTAAGCTCCCTGTAATTCAGACACATGCACCATGATCCATCCTTATTGTGCACCAATACTAATGGACCATAGAAATAACTTTGACTAGGTTGAATTATACCAACCTATAATATTTTTGTAATCATACGTTCAACTTCATTCTTTTGGACATAAGGATATCTGTAAGGCCTGATCTTTGGAGGAACACTTTCTGGAATCAAATGAATAGCATGATCATGATCACGAATAGGTGGGAATCCTTTGGGAGTTTTAAAAACCTTGGAATGATTGTCCAAGAATTTTTAGAGATCTATAGAAATATATTATTTTGATGTTGGAACTTCTAGTGAGCATAATTATGCAATTATGCCTCGTTGTTGTAATATTCCCAAATGGGAAAAGCAGGAATATAGTGCAAAATGATGGAACAATAACGCAGATCATCATTTATTAAGATTGAGACCAATATGGAGGCCTTTCATATGTTATTATAGAAAAAAAAATGTAAATAAGAAATGGGCCATAAGATGCATAACAGGAAATACAAGCCTCCAATGAAGAAAATCCCTCAATATGAGGTACTTCAACCATATATAAAATCTTGAAAACCCTTACAACGTTATTTTATTGGCTCTTCAATAGCATTAGATTATGCATCAGATCTAGAGCTGAAATGTTCCTCAAAATTTAGATCTATATCGGATCCATGCACTATTCAAGCTCCTCTAAAGAACCCCTCAAGGGTTTTCAGCAAAACACCAAGTACAAGATGTAGATCTGAGATCTAAGACTACAGATCTACTGAAAAATATAGATCTAGAAAGTGTGCCAGATCTGATATGATCAAAAGAATAGCCTCCTCCGATAGATCTTCAAAGTGAAAGGCAGATACCCATCACTTGAAAATCATCTCTCCAAATGGTGTGCCAAACCACCCTGCAACTCCACCTACATAAATCACGCAGATCTAGAAGTAAACTGCATTGTATGGATCAAAATAAGGTTGGCCTAATGCCAAGATCTGAAAATGAGCTCAAAGCCCTCCAACATTGTCCTCCCAATGAAGTATAAACCTCTGCCACTGAAAAGGAGCATTGAAATGGCCTAGATCTAGAGATCTAGTCTCCACTTGCTGCATCTTACAAAAACAACTAAACCCTCAATAGGATCTAAGTTGTAGTTGAAAGAAGAAGCTTTGCCTTAATCCAGATAGTGGACAATGTAGTGCAAGACTCCTGAAAGAGCTACTCAATGGAAGAGGTGGGATTCCCAATCAGGAACACCATGAGCTAAACATCACTCTATCTCAACTAAATAGCAAGAGAAAGATATATGTCTAAATAAAACATATATTTAGAAATATCATATACATCAAAAACCTCCATATGGCTGCCATCCTCTTGCTTAAATATAATATGATCTTGCAAACCCTAAGCTCCATCCAAAAATATCACTACATTCACACAAAGCATCTCCATATAAAACTGTGTTATCCTTCATTGATGGCCACTCCTCCATGATAGCGTTGTAGATTTGGTCAAGGTTGACCTAGTCAAACTGATCCAGCCCCTTTCACACCAAGGGTGCTTCAATTAAGCTACCAAGATTTGTCTCTTTCACATTTGGCATTGATTTATTCATGATTAAGTAGAAATATGGACCTCCTTTGCCCTCTTATTCTTTAAAAAAATCAATAAAACAAAAATGAATATTCCAATTAGCTCATGACTAATTTGGAATATTACAATCCTCCCTTCCCAAATGTTGCTTGTCCTCAAGCAACTGACAAGGTGAGTGCTGCAACTCTTTCAATCATCCATTGGTGACACCAACATGCGATAAGCTTCCCTCATAAGCTAAGTGTTCACCAATCCATCCCTTCATGAATTTCTCCCCCAAATTTCTTATGAGATGTAAATAATCCATCCCATAAGGAGATAATAGCTCAAATAAAACAAACATGGTTTGCCCAATGTTCTCCCGGAAACATGTAGCATAGTGAACATGGAGAATCTCCATCCCATACGGCACATACATACCTCCCATCCTCCCTCCATACATTCCCATAAAAAGTACAAGTACATCATCAATGTATGGGATCAAAACTACATACATACAAACAAAAATTTGTGCATATGGAGGTGGGTCATAGTCCCACATGTGGAACCAGCACAGTGTATCTCCTAACTGCATCAGATCATGATGTGGTAAGTGGTTTCCCCACCACTTAATTTTTTTCCAACTTATCTCACTATGGCTAAAAGTGTGAGATATATTTGGTGCCTTAGGAATGCACCCATCATGAAACAAAATATCCCTTTGTCCTCCAAAGGAGTGGCCATGTTCAGAAACCTTTGTGGCCCAAATTCGGCCATGAAGTTTATAAGGTATAGTACTCCTTCTTGGATTTATGGCCTTCATATATATGGTGAAAGAATGCAAACAAAATCAAATGAAACATTATATACACAAGCATGTTCTTCACCAACTTTTCTCCTCAAACAAATGGATTGGTGCATAGATTTATCTCCTCCCTCAAAAGAAGAAAGAGGTGGCTGAATTAACTCCTTCATAGAGTAATTTTACTATCCCAACTCCACATGATTCATGCATCTTTGAAAATGTTGATAATTTCTCCTTCAATGCCCTTCCAACTGTAGCATCTCATGATGATGTTGTATAATCTCATGGAATATGTGTGGCTGAAAAAGAACTCTTCATAGGCCCTTTGTAGCAACTTCTCCTTGAGCTTGTAGGCTCTAGATAAGAAGATCCTACCATGATAATAGATGAATCATTCTTGGACTGAATAGCCCTCTTCATGTAGCTGGTCATCAAGTATCATGCATGTGTGAAGATCCTTGGAATAATCCACCAACGGTTGGGATTTCCAATATGGATCAATCTCCCATAGTGACAGCGTTGATGATATATCAAAATAAATGTCTTTCATATGGTTTTTCTCCTCCTTGAAATCTCCCATGCCAAAGGTATATGAGGGAATTTTTCTATCCCCTCCTTGCACATGCTCAAGTAAAGTTTGAGGCTGTTGAAATTTAGTCTCCCATGGGAGGCTATCATCTATCCAATACTTCCTTTGTTTCATCAAAGAATGCATGTGTGGCCACCATCTTCTATCATGTATGGAATATTTCTCTCTAAGTGAGATCATATTCTAAGTCTCGATAGCCAAGGAATGGTCTCCTTGCCCCATGATGGTGTCATCCTCCCATCTTGCAGCATTTCCTCTCAGCGTAGTATGAGATGAGAGAGTGGGTAATGGTGATAGTGGAAGAATATCTCCCTCCTCCTTGTGCTCACCCATACCCCTCGGCGTTGCATTTTGGTCTTCTAATGCTCCCATCCTTCCTGGATCTATGAAAGGAGCATCAAAATGTGAGACATATTTCACCAAATCTGAATTAGGTGGTCTCCTAGGGGGTTTACCACAAGATAATGATGTCTCATGGATCATCCTCATGTGCATAATAGATGGGATCATCATATCCCTACTTCCACTACGCAAATTTATCTATGTTTCTTGTGTGGAAGTTTCATGATAGTTGGGTATCACTCTTAATGATGCAAGAGTGCCTCTCATTGGAGCAATTTCTCCCTTCTCACCTCTAGGCAGTGGTGGATCATCTCATGCTACTCTAGCGTTGTGACCCCTCCCTTTTTCTTCTTCTTCTTCCTCTTCATCATCTAAGAAGACCTCTATGTAATGTGATTTTCCAGCTGCACATCTATGTCCAAGTACCCAAGATTCTTGGAAAGTGAAGCAAATATTCCTTCTTCTTAGATCTCTCCGGACATCATCATCAAGAGGTTTTTTATATTGACTCTCCTTTGAAGGATAAACCTTTTCTTCCTTTCCCTTTGATGGAAAAGACGGCTTATGCTGAAATGTTGCCTTTTCTTTTTGCAAGGCATCTTGAAGGAGCGTGGCCCTTCGATGGCATCATGTGAGTGTTACACCATTTTTTGGTCATCTAACCCATTATCGTTAGATGAACCCAAGTACACCATGTAAGACCAATTTTACCCCAAGTAAAATCGCTTTCACCACATTTGTTTACATTTCTTGGTCATATTTAACCCAAAACAAGGTAATCAATTAAATAAATCATTATTTATTTAATTATTTCCTAAGAATAAGTTATTTAAATACTATTCCTAGTTAAATTTGACTAAATCATTTTTAAATAATTAAATAAACCATTATTTATTTAATTATATTCCCCTCATTTCCCTTAAATAATAAATAAATCATTTATTTATTTGTTATTTATAAATAAAGAAATTGACCCAAGTCAAAAACCCTTTTCCCTCCAACAAATATAATAAAATATTCCTAAAGGGTGATTCTAGAATGTGATTAATAATATTTTATTCATGCACCAAGTTCTAGAACACCCCAATATTTTGTTATAAATAGAAGGGTTTTCCCCATTCATTAGTCACCTCCATTGCATTAGATTACACTAGATCTACTCTTGGTCACCATTTCCATTTGTTTGCATTTTGAACTCCCATTGAGTTCCATGTTTGTTAGGGTTTTCCACATTAACCAAAGAGAGGAATTTTAAACACTGAGGACTTCCAAGAACCCATCCCACTGAGGAGAACTGGAAAACACTTTTCTTGTTTTCCTCTCAGGTGCCCCATTCTTTAATATAATATAAGATTCTTTTTATACATTGTTCTTGTCTTGTTCATTGGATGTATGGAGCTATTTTATATCTTATCTGCTTAATATCTTTTATGCTTAGATCTAATTTTACGCAGCAAACTTAAGGATATTTTGCAGCCATACTTGATGTTAGGGCTACTTGATATGCATAGCTAAAGTGATCTTTATGAGAAATAATCATACTAACATAAGGTAGTGGGCTTGGTAGAATTAATCAACCCATGAAGAGGTTCATCTAACCCATCAATGAACATGTACACCCTTCTTGCTGCAGACAAATCAGAAACCATAACAGAAAGTCTTAAAAAATCAGAGATGTAAGTTTCTGCATTACCTGATTGTTTCAGCTTTGTAAGGCTCATGAATGGTGCTTTTTGATCTCTTCTATCGAATCTTTCCACCAGCCTTATAGTGAACTCTGAATAAGCAGTCACATTGGCATGACCCAATGTAGACAAGGCATGGAACCACCAGTCATGTGCTTCACCCTCAAGGTGCAGCGCTCCAATCTTAATAGCCTCCATCTCTGGAACCTTGTTCAGCTGAAAGTATATGTCAAGTTTCTCTACCCAATATTTGGCAGTACACTTGGATGACCCATCAAAATTGGGTAAAACGAATCTGCCCATAGTGTGATGTCGATCATGATTCTGAATGAATCCACCACTTCTATGATGATGCCTTGGTCTTCTATTGTCCTTCACTTGAAAAAACTCCTGAAAAATCAAGTGATATTTGAACCTTTGAGTTTGAGATTCATACTCCATAAAATAGTCTTCAAGGGATTATTGCTCCTGAAACCCTTCATTTCCCACATCCAAAAATGTAGGCACAGTAGAGTGATGGGAAACTTGTGTTTGATGCACTGGTTGATCATTCCAGTGATGAGACATGCCAGAGCCTCATCCATGATGAAATCCTCTAGGGGAATCCTTGAGTCTGTCCATCCTCATCTCTTTGATCTCTCTAGCAATGTCTTGCATGGCTCTAAGAAGGATCTTAGGGAACTCCTTCTCTTCATCTTCACCTCCAGATAAAGGGGTTTTACCATTGTCTTATTTCTCATCAGTATAATAAAACTTTATGTGTCTTCTCTTTTGATACCTCTTCTCTCAGCCAGTAAGAGGCTCTCCTTCTTCAGATGACATATTGGCTTTTTAGAGTGCACAGGCTGTGCCAAGATGATGCTCTGGTACCACTGTAATATTCCCAAATGGGAAAAGAAGGAATATATTGAAAATGATGGAAAAATAACGCAGATCATCATTTATTAATCAATAGACCAATATGGAGGCCATTCATATGTTATTACAGCAGAAAAATGTACATACGAAATGGGCCATAAGATGCATAATAGGAAATACAAGCCTCCAATGAAGAAAATCCCTCAATATGAGGTGTTGCAACCATATATAAAAGCTGGAAAACCCTTACAATGTTATTTTATTGGCTCTGCAACAAAAATAGATTATACATCATATCTAGAGCTGATATTTACCTCAAAATTTAGATATATATCAAATCCATGCACTATACAAGCTCCTCTAAAAAACCCCTCAAGGGTTTTCAGCAAAACACCAAGTACAAGATGTAGATCTGATATCTAAGACTGTAGATCTACTAAAAAATACAGATCTAAAAATTTTGGTTGATCTGATATGATCAATATAATATCCTCCTCCAATAGATCTTCAAAGTGAAAGGGAGATCCCCATCAATTGAAAATCAGCTCTCGAAATGGTGTGCAAAACTACCCTGCAACTCCACCTACAGAAATAGCGTAGATCTGGAAGTAAACTGCACTGTAGGGATCAAAATAAGGTTGGTTTGATGCCAAGATCCGAAAATGAGCTCAAAGCCATCCAATATTGTCCTCCCAATGAAGTAGAAACCTCCTCCACTGAAAAGGAGCACTGAGCTGACCTAGATCTAGAGATCTAGTCTCCACTTGTTGTAGCTTGCAAAAACAACCAAACCCTCAATAAGATCTGCACTGTAGTTGAAAGAAGAAGCTTGGCCTTAAGCCAGATAGTGGACAATGTAGTGCAAGACCCCTCCAAGAGCTACTCAATGGAAGAGGTGGGATTCTCGATCAGGAACAACCTGAGCTAAACAACACTCTATCTCAGCTAAACAGCAAGAGAAATATATATGTATAAACAAACCATATATTCAAAAATATCATATACATCAACAACCTCCATATGGCTTCCATCCTCTTCCTTAAATAGAATATGAGCTTGAAAACCCTAAGCCTCATCCAAAAATATCACTACATTCACACAAAGCATCTCCATATAAAATTGTGCTTTCCTTGATTGATGGCCACTCCTCCATGACAACGTTGTAGATTTGGTCAAGGTTGACCCAGTCAAAGTGATACAACCCCTTTCACACCAAGGGTGCTTCAATTAAGCTGCCAAGATTTGTCTCTTTCACATTTGATATTGATTTATTCATGATTAAGGAGAAATATGAACCTCCTTTGCCCTCTTATTCTTTAAACAAAGCAATAAAACAAAAATGAATATTCCAATTAGCTCATGACTAATTGGGAATATTACAGTTGTTATTTCTTCAGAAGATTTTTCATGAAATTTGAGCTGATCATCTTTCCCAGCTTCCCTGTAGTACCCCATAATTCAACTTCCTTTCCTTCGAAAAAAAAAAAATCAACAAAAGTTCTTGAAAATTAAAATCTATCATCCCCAAAGATTGTAACCATTGTACTCCTAATATAACATCAGCACCTCCCATTGGAATGGAAAGCATTGGATTATTCAATACATATTCCCCCATGGTTAGCTTGATATTACTGAATTTTTTCTCATACCAAATTTTATGAAACCAGCTTCAAAAATAGAAGAAAAGAGAGTTATGACGATTTTCCCAAGGTCGCCTCTTTAAGATGAAATTCGGGAGCCTACAAAAACCCTAACTACCACAGATCATATCTCTGAAAATATTACGAACCAAGATCTAAAATTTTTATACTAAGTTCCTTAGGATTACTTTGCAAATGGGTTTTTTTTAGCTTCTAACCCTTTGTAGAAAATAAATTATAGCGAAAATGCCACGATGGCCTATTTTAAGCAATGAAACCCTAGAATCCAAAGCTCTGATACCAAATTTTATGAAAATAGTTCCAAATATAGAAGAAAAGAGAGATCAATGCCTTATAAATAAGCCACTTCAAGGGGGGAAACCTCCTTTACATTAAACAAATGAACAATTCTTGGATGATACAAGTGAGAAAACCTCCTTTATCTATATAGGAATCCATGGGGTGATAATATAATCCTACCCAACCTAAAAATAATAATGTAAGGGTACAACAATAAAAACAGTGGCTTTTATGGGGCAGAATAATAACAATATGAGGGCTACAAGGGTAAAAAATAACAATAAGGGGGCCACACTAACAACAATAAGGGACCTCACTAGTAATATAGGGAGCTAACACATTCCATATTCCAAGAATGTATGTTGGACTCTGTTGAGGCCTCGGAATTCATTGCCACAACATGGGGGAAAACCACTCGGTCTGGACCTTAAAGCAGTTCATTTTCCATTTGGTGTGGTGGATCCGATTGGGGATAGTGGGACCAGTTTACCAATAAGGATGATTTTGGGGTGTGTTTTTATTATACAACATGCTATAGAAAATTATTCTAATCTATCACATGCATCTATCTAAAACTATATATTATATTATATAGCAGGGGTGTTTCTTCCTTTATGCGATTTAAAGAGATATCTCTCAACTATTAGTAATGTAGATTATTTAACAGTTGAAAGAGATGAAAATTATGTAATATGATTCTTCTAACAAAATAGTTTGATTAGAAGAATTGTGAAAAGTGTATCGTATTCATAAGTGTGATTATATATCCAATAAGAAATCACAGAAAAATATTAGTACATAAGTGCATTTAACATTCATCTATAATGACATTTCAAATATATAATGCAATAAAAAGAGATGATTGTCAATCTAGAAAGAAAGACTTTATACAAGTGAATAGAAGTACCATATGTAAAAAGTTCTACTCATGTAAATTGACCGTAGATATCTACTCCTATTCACTTTAAAGAGATTTAAAGAGTACAATAGTGCAACATTAGTTAAACAACTTCAAATGTCAAAAGATAACACACTGTGTTCCATCAATTCATCAAAGCATTCACAAACTTACAATAGTGAATTCTTTGCAAATGTTTTTGAAAAATTTCTAGACCCTTCTCTAAATGCATGAGAGGGGTTTAAATACTAAACTAACTATGTTTTAAAAATTGATTATTACATAAAAATAGAGGAGGTTTCAAAAAACCATCCTTGTAAGACTAACTTTAACTACAATCTAGAAAAATAAAGTAACAATATGACTATGAATTGTGATCTTTCTTTAGTATTTGATCCTGAAGTCAACAAATATCTAGCATGGGCTTGAGCTGAGGTGGCTGCGAAATCCTTGATCTGACCTATCTCTTGAATACCGCATATGTGAGTGTTGGATGTGATCTTCTTGTCGAATCTGTTAAAGACTGCAGGGTTTGGTACTAATGATAAGGTTTGATCAGAAAATTCCAATAATTTTCTTGATCAAAATTATTTACATGTTTAATCATTTCATCTTGTATTTATTCCTTTTGTTTCCACTGTGTTTCAAGCTTTTTGACTTATAAGAGAACTTCAGATGTGTAGTCTTTGATAAGTTCTGCTTTCAACATCTTTTCACATACAGATTCAGTAATTTCCTTTGTCATCCTTGATGCTTTAGTTGTTGTTTTCTCTTCTTGTTTTATCTGTGCTTCCCATTCCTTAAATAAGATCTCCTTGTGGGACTTGTCTATCTGTGGTAGATCAGCGTCCTTGCCTGAGTCTGATGATTGCCATTGAATGTGTTCATTGATTTTCTTTTCAATCTTCTCACATTCACGTTTTTGTATAGCTACTTGTTGGATCAATATTTCACTTGAGTCACAATAAGAGCCATTAATAGAAGCTTGTTGGAAAAATACTTCTTGTTGTTGCTTTAACTTAGTATTCACATCCGATGCTTCCTTTATGAATTCCTCTAATTGTGGCTAGTTTTTTAATCTGATCATTGTTACTTCCAGTTGTGTTTGATTCTGAGTGACTTGTACTTGATGTTGTAAATTAATACTTTCGAAATCCTTCTGAAATTGGGACATATTCAACAGTTTTGTTTGCTTGCTAGAGTTGGACTTTTCTTGATCTAACAGTCTCTCTAATTATTTTATTCTATCTTCTCTCTACTTCAGTAACATTTTAACCTCAGTGGATTTATCAACATTAGCAGTAACATATGCCCCTGCAAGCTGTGATAGTTTGGTTAAATTTTCAGTAGGATCAACTAGAGGATCCTTCCATAAAACATCAACAGATTCATTTGTAAGGTTTGAGACTGTATCATCAATTCTTCTTTGTTTTCTTCTCTTGACTATAGCCTTATGACTATAATTGTAGAAGACATCCAGCGAAGGGATTTCCTCAACAGGTAAGACTATATTTTCTATGGGATAAGCTGGAATGATCTCTCGATCATGAGTTTTAGGAACTTGTTGTAATGGAGTAATAGTTTCCACTAACTTATGGGAATGTTCAAGCTTCTGAAAACAGGTAGCTTGATCAGTAGTGGGATTTGTTTGAGAAGTGTTTATTGCCTTAGAAAACTCATCCCATTCATTATTCAAATTCTTTCGTTGGGACGTTTTTGACTGATCAAGTGTATCTTGACTGTGCTGAACTTCTTGGGAAGATGATTATGTTCCATTGATTCTTCCTTTCTCCTGCATTTAAATCTCTTGGATTACTTGATCAATTATATTTTCTGGGTTCTCCTTTCTGTTTTCGGATTCATTTTCAGAATGATTAGAATTATGAGATTGATGTTCTGATTTCCCTGACTCGTCTTTAGACATGTCTTTCACGTCATTATCCAAGATAATACTTGGAGTAGGTCTGTTGACATCTTCAATAGTCAATAAATATAGAGGAATCCTTTCCAATCTCTTATTTCTGTATGCTTGGAAGGCTTCCAAGTCATCTTGATTTAGTTGACTGGATGCAAACTTAAGTACATTTGAAAACTTTTCCATAGCTTCAAAGAAATTATCAAATCTATCTATCTCTTTCATAAAAGGTTTTTTTTTTCTGAATAAGTCTAATTCTATTTATATAACATAAAAGTACAATACTACCACAGCTTCAGCTGAGTGAGCTTGAAAGCTCGATTTGATAGTCAAAAAATGCATGGTTCTAGACTACCCTCGAAGGGGAAACCAGTCCCTTAGAAGCTTGTCTTTCCGCCCTCATAGGGGAAACCAGCGTTGGGTTTAGATAATCTAACCATATAAACAAAAATTGACTTATGAAGATAACATTCTTCTCTTTCAACAAATGAGATCTAAACAGAAATACAAAATACAACCCATTAAACCTGGGCTTTAGAACCGTGTTCCAGCAGAGGTTGTCGTGGTTACTTTTCATTAGCAGGACAGGCAGGTTCCTCCACAACACGGCATCTGTATTCATCATCGCTGCCATCTTCGTCTTCAGTGGTTGCACAGGTGGCTTTACCAGCAGCCTCCTTCACCTATTCCTGATGCTTATCAACTCGTTCCATATCCAGCAGCTCCCATGTATCCTTAGCAGCATCTTTGTTCGGAGCGGACTGAGGAGTGGGAGCCGCAGGGGGGTTGAAGCCAGTAGCTTCCTCCCGAAGGGTGACAGTGATATAAGCGGTTATTACAGGCCTATCCATAGTGTATTCAAATCGAAATTCAACTCTTTGGGAGGTTTGGCGGAGGGGAATTTGAGCAGACGAAGTGGAGACAAGGGAAACAAAGGGTTGGGAGACCAGTTGCGAAGGAGATGCATCATGGTTAGGCTGGGAGCCCTGGGTAGAATGCGCTTGCCTAGCAAGGCTGGCTTTTCCTCTTTGGCGCCTAGTTTCCGGATAATGGCCATGATAGAAATCCTCAGAGGAGGAATCAGTGCTGGAGGGAGACCGAGAGCGAATAGCTCGGCCCCTGCTACTGCCTCGACAGCTTCTCATCCTATATCTGAGCCGAGGCATTTTGGCAGTGGAGCGCAGGCTATGGGGACTGAAATGCAGATGGGAATGACACTGAGTGGATAAGAAAGGCGTGGCAAGCTAAGCATAGGGCCGAGACTTCATGCAGCAAAGCGCACTCTGAGTGAAATGAAAATCCAGCAGAGTTTCAATGCAACAGATCAGCGAACAGCATCTCCCTATGTGCATTCGAGCACTTGGCTCGGCACAAGCAGGAGGACTGGAGCTACTCTATGGAGCAAGAGACCTGCAAACGGGGTGGGCATGAATCGAATTACTATGTTTCGGTGCCATTAAAAACCAGAGGGGCGGCTCGAATTGGCGGTGGAGCGAATTGAAAATGCAAATGCTGAGCAGGTTGGCCACATTTAATGAAGATTAAATGCACCTGTGGGTGGCCATATGGCCACCCCACATGGTCGACATTGGGATCCTCCCAGGGATGAACGTCCCATCCATTTCAATAAACATTCGCATCCAGAACTGTAATGTCTTTGTGCACCAGTGTGATGTAGTCCTATAGAATAGCACTCTCATGGATAATGTTGAGGGGGCCATGTTTGAGAGTGTCTACACTTTCCACTCCAATATTGGCCAAGAAATCTACAACTTTGTTGCCATCTCGTTTGATGTGAGTGAATGAGACGGCTTTATGAATCTTTAACCAACGATCCATCATTTCGAGCCATGCGACTAGTCTCCAGCTAGTAGCCACTTTGGCAGCGTTGGTTCCCCAGAGTAGTTGATTAACTATGTTGATAAGCACTTGTGAATCTCCTTCAATTACAATGGGAAAGTAATTATATTGCTGAGTTAAGTGTATACCTTCCCACAAACCTTCCAATTCAGCTGAGTTATTGGTGTCCCAACTAATTGAGCTGAAGTAGATTGCTAGAGGAGTGCCCCTGGAGTCTCTAAAAATGCCCCCAAATCCTTCTTGTCCGGGATTGCCTTTTGAAGTGCCATTGAAATTTAGTTTGACAAGTCCTGTCGAGGGAGGAGACCATTGATTAGGAATTCTCGGAATGTTCCTTGCTGTGTTGGTAAGAGTGTGAGTAATCTTAAGTCTACAATTCTCCCAAATAGCTATTTCCCATGGATTTTTGGGGATATCTTCTTCCTTCCATTCATGAAGAGCCATGGATTCTTGAAGGTTATTGCTAAAGATGATCCAGATTATCTCCAACATAGTGTTTTGGCTTCTGAAGATTCTCGTGTTTCTCTCCTTCCAAATTGACCAGAGGAGCAGGCCTGGAATGAGTCGCCATAGAGTGTTGAGAAGCACGCTACTGTAAGGATGCTTAGGCCAATTACGTATGGTATTAACTATATCCCCGGTAGGGTTTCTCCTTTGGTAGCAAAAGCTTAGTTTCTCCCAGAGTGTATTTTCTAGAGTACAGGAGACCATGAGGTGTTGAATTGTTTCATTGCTTTGATTACATTTGGGACATCGAGAGGGTCCAGAGAAGCCCCTTTTGATCAAATTCTCCCAAGTGAGAATTATTTTGTGGCTAAGAAGCCATAGAAAATTTGAAACTTTGGGCCAAATACCAGGAGACCAAATAAGTTGCCAAAGAGGATCAGGAGGATCGATGGTTAGGTACATCAAAGTGTAGGCTTCCTTTGTGGTGAACATTCCTTTTGTCGTGTAGCCCCACCTAAGAATGTCTGAGATCTCCAAGCATATAATCTTCCTTTGTTGTATTTCTGAGCTGAGAGCTTCCCAGGTGTCTTCTTGTGCCTGGGGGGCGATTTGAGCAGAGTGCTTCCATTTCCTGAACCCATTGTTGCTCATGTGGAGTCATTGTTGATTTACCTTGTCTTCCAGATTAATGGTTGGATCTCCCATATTGTGAGGATTGAGAGTGTCGGAAATCTTGGGCTTTTTTTGCCATGAGTCCACCCAAAATCTAGCTGTACCACCATCACAAACTTCCCAAAAACTATGTTGTTGTATCAATGCGCTGTGTTGTTTAGCAGCATTCCAAATTAACGAACTTGTTTCCTTAGGGGAGAGTCTAATTAGTTCTTCTGGAGGTCTGTTATTGGCAAATTTTGCAATCCATAATTTGGCCCAAGGCATGTGTGGAGCCGACATCCATTTCCACCATATTCGCGCTCCCATAACTTTATTGTTGTGAGTCAGATCTCTGAGTCCGAGTCCTGCGGCTTCTTTTGGGGTGCACACCGTGCTCCATTTGACTAGAGCCCATTTTTTATTCTGACTAGAAGAACCCCATAGGAACTTACATTGCAAAGATTTTATCTATTTGAGAACCCATTTTTGTGCAGCCAATACCGAGAAAAGATAAAGAGGCATAGATTGCAACACTTCGTTGATGAGAATTAATTTGCTTGCCATGTTGAGGGCTCTATAGGTCCAGGAGGAAAGGCAGGCTTCCAATTTTTCTAGGAGTAGATTCCATGAAGAGTGCTTGATGGCAGAGTCAATGAGGGGGGCTCCTAGGTACTTAGAAGGAAAATTATCTATAGAGAAGCCCAGGATACGAGCAATATTAGCTTGGGTTTGGAAAGGGGTATTGAAGAAGTAGATCTAAGATTTGGTAGCATTAATGGAGGTTCCAGAGGCTTCAGAGAAGAGGTTTAGAATGGATTTAAATGAATGGGCTTCTTGCACAGAAGGGTGGCCAAATAACATATTATCATCCATGAATTGTTGATGGGTGGTGGCCCGGGAGCCATGGAGGGAGATACCTTTCAATTTCTGGGTTTGAAGACAATTTTGAATTAGCCTTCCTAGGCCTTCTACCATAAGAACAAAAAGAAATGGAGATAGTGGATCTCATTGTCTAATTCCTCTCGAAGGAGAAAACAAATGAGAGGGTATCCCATTAACCAAGATGGAGGAGAAGGTGGAGGAGATTAGGTTCATAACCCATCTTATCCACATTTGATTGAAACCAAAAGCACCCAGAATCTGTTGAATGTAATTCCAACTTAATTTATCAAAAGCCTTGGACAAAACTATTTTAAGAAGCATACCTGCATTTTTGCTGATATTTAAGGAGTGAATGACTTCGTGCGTTAAGATGATCCCATCCAGAATTTGTCGACCTTCCACATATCCAGTTTGTTCGGGCGATATGAGCAGCGGGAGAAGTGGCTTGAGTCGATTAGCAATGACTTTTGAGATCACCTTGTAGATCACATTGCACAGAGCTATGGGGTGAAATTTGTCCAGCATTCTTGGTTGATCTTCTTTTGGTACAAGAGAAATGAAAGTGGCATTAAGAGAAGGGAGTAGCCAGTGCATTGATCTCGATTCCTCCACTAGTTGCCAAAATTCCAGCTTAATGAGATCCCA
This sequence comes from Pinus albicaulis, assembly GCA_034641835.2. Taxonomy (NCBI): domain Eukaryota; kingdom Viridiplantae; phylum Streptophyta; class Pinopsida; order Pinales; family Pinaceae; genus Pinus; species Pinus albicaulis. Next base: position 449,871,945 of record CM076573.1, read on the forward strand.
GAAATGGTGAAAGAATTTTGAGGTAAAGCCATCCGGACCTGGGGCTTTTCCATCCTTGGATTGGGCCATTGCAGTTTCGACCTCCTGCAGGGTAATTGGCCGCAGAAGCATTTGATTGTGCTCCTCCGTTATGATTTTAGGAATATGCTGAATAATTTTGTTCATAGTTGGTTTTCTGTTGATTGGAGGTTCTTGATGGACACTTTTGAAGTGCTCCAGGAGCACTTGATCGATGTCGTCATGATTTTCCAATCTCTCTCCTTGCTGATTTGTGATATGGGCGATGCGGTTGTTCATTCTTCTTTGAATGGTGGAACGATGAAAGAACTTTGTGTTTCTTTCTCCTTCCTTTAGCCAACGGATTCTGGATCATAAAAGGTTTTACTTTGAGCTCTGTGGTGTAATTTTTAATCACATCATTGGGGTCATATGGCTAATTTGGCATTACTTCCAAATTCAATAGATTAACATTTGAAACTTCCTTGTAGGCATGACCAATATCAAAAAGTGCAAAAGTACCGCACTGTAAAGGAAAATTAGGCAAAATGGCCTTCTTATCTCTTTAAGATGTTTAGAAATACCATTTACAATAAGTTGGTAGGCAATTTCTCTTGTAAGTAACTTATCACGAACATAATATGGTAGGACATGAGGAGAATAATAACTACCAAAAACTCTGACATAAGTGAAACTTTCCTATGCAAACCATCTAGCAACAAGAAGAATGCCTATACTAGCCTCTTTGGAAACCCCAGGGGCTTTCTCATTGAATATCATCTGGTGCATAGTAAACATGACTCTATGGAAATTTTTGTAAAATTGCAGATGGAAATCTGAATCCCAAAGGGCTATGTGGTAAATGTGGATTGGAGTAGGGTCTTCGGCTGTCCATTTCCATCCCATGGTAGGAAAACTAGAAGAAAATAAAATTGCGTCCATGACATAAGCACTCATGTAAAAGGGGGGTATTTATCTAGATGAAACACTTCTTTTACTCCTATACTCCATGACGTTTCTGGTTATATTATCAGATAGGATATTTTCCTAATTCAACATTAAGGAATTGACGATTGCGTCAATTAATGGGACCCAATCTACAGAAAAACTAGTGGTATCAGGTTTTGCATATAATCTACACAAATTATTGGTAGCATAACAGTATGGGGGAGGAATTTGTACTATTGGGTACGTACCGAGTTTATCTCGTTTAATCTTGTCTTGGTCTTCCTTCCATTCATTTATGACTTTCATCGGGTCTAGATTTTTTGCTCTAAAGCTTTGAAGAAAATCTTTGTCATAATTCTGCTACGGGATGGGTAAGTGGTACATTGTCCCCAAATATTCTGCCCTGAACGAACCAATATTCTCGCCTTTTGAATCCTTGAATTTTTTATCTTCTATGTTTAAGTGGTCAATTAACCACTTAACCATATCTGTATAGGGTAGAATATTTGGCCTTGCTTCTACCTTATGGATGAATGAACATGCAACGTCGAAATAGGTCGGATCTGAAGGAACTGATGCGCCTGTTGTAGCAACTCTGACTATTACCCTTGGCTTTTCTTCTTCGAAAAAATTATACAATTCCTCCCATGAAGAACTTCCGCATTCCTTGTTTCAGGTGGTATTTGAGAATAGGGAAGACATTTCTGAGTCTTCGGTAGATAATGCTTAGGAAATATCTTTGCCTTTCTTGTTCATCTCTAATTTCCTTGCTCCGTTAAGTGGTTTCCTAATTTTAAGCGAACAGAGAGGAGAATAGAATTGAAACAAATCTAGCATTCAATCATTTCAAAACATGCTCAAAGTAGATATGAATCTATCAAAACCTTACTTCTATTATTTGTCGTTAATCATCAATAATATTTTTAAATAAAATCTCTTACACCTTCACGTGAAATGTCTATCGATCAATTTAATACGTTGTATCTCATATTCAGTTTGATTTTACATGAGTCATTTCGCATGCTTGAGCAATTAACTACCATTCATCGCATATTGCAGCTTATAACTATTTTCATTTATGATGTTACCCATAAATCCCATGAAATGCAATCTGTTCAAATCTCACATCGCAAATTTTATGCGGTAAATGATTTTTCTTTTAGTTATGTCCTGCAAAATGTGAAATGCGCATTTAAGAAACCAAGCGGTTGTGCTTTATCAGACTTTGGAAATTTATGTTTATTTTTTTATTGGCTCTTCGGGTTCGTTTAATCGCAACTTTCACTGAATTTCTTATAAGTTGGATCATTTAAATGAGGCGTGATGTGATTTTGGTTTATAACGGTGATTAAAGTGTTTGCAATAAGATTTTTATATGACTTTGGAAATAAATTAGCGCATATCGCAGCCCGCATGACTTAGTGGATTTTTAAGTTGTTTAAGATTGTAAGCTATGCAAATTGTGATGTGCACTAAGGAATGAAAGAAAAAAAGCAAAAGACACTTTATTTCCTAAATTTTTTTGACTTAAGCTGAAAAATAAATAAAATAAATTTCCTAATTATTTTTAAAGGGTCCCCATTTAGTAAAAATAAATTGGGGTTGTTGTATAGCACAACAATTCACGATTCACTTGGGAGAACCAGTGATCTCTGACTAAATTTTTGAAATTTCTAAAAACTTTTTTGAAAATAAAAATAGTTGCATAAATTAATTTCAAAAAAATAATATCTTACTAAGAAACGAAATTTCTCTTAATTATAATTCATAAGAATTCCTCTTTTATAAATATAAGTATGAGAATCTATACGAGTCTTTACTCAGTTTAAAAGATAAAGCAGGTGGCTCTTACAGATCGGCTTTATAAATATTTACTCTTTTATCACAGGTAGATCCTCTGATCCAATAGGAAATTTAAGCTCTTGGCAGGGTTACCTTTTACCCAATAATGATTCATTGTCCCATCTAGTATTTCTTACCATTTCCAAAAATAAATTCCAACCTTATACACTTGATCTTTTTTGAAATTTTCCTTCCTTTTTTGTATTTTATTTTTATCTACTTAAAAGTCAGTGTCTTGTCTTGGTAACCAAATAATGACAATTCCATTCACTAGTTTTAATTAAACTGATCAAGTTGGCTCTTGATGAGAACCCCTGTCCTCTTGATATAATCTCAAGTCATTACCCTGTTTTGGTAGGCAGTATTGGCAATGTCAGTTTAACTATTTCCCTATGAACATGGTAAACAAGCTCGCAATGAGACTTATTATCTTTTAATCTTTTATAGTATAATCATTTTTTAATTTCTTCCAAAAATTAATTAGTTTTCCCAGATGGGGTGAATCATTGGTCCTTTTGAAGATTTTGGATGATAATGTTGAGTTTTAGATTGTTTTTTGTAAAATATTCTTTATTGTGTTAAAGATTATTTTCTTGACTGCTAACAGAATAATAATGCTATATAAAAATGAGTTTTCATTAGAGAATACATAACTTCAATGAAATTGCATCTTTCAGTGAAAATATAATATATTTGTCTTTCAAATCTTTCGATTGTTTCAATAACATTTCTTATTTCTATAAGTGATAAATCAAAAAGATCATCTAAGATGTTTATTTGAAAAGCCAAAAATCCATGCTACTAAACTTTTATTTTCCTAAGGAAAAGAAAAAGACACTAGTATACAGGGAATAAAAGGGGTTGCCTCCTATTAAAAGTATTTTTTCAAAATCTGCCCATTAACATGCAAAGAATCTCTTATGCTTGATAGATCTTGCAATAAGAATGTTGATGGGACTATTTCTTCAATTATTTGAAATGGACCTAGCCATAGTTTTTGAAACTTAGTGTGTTTACCTTTTTCCTCATTCTCTTTGTCCCATTTCAATACCAGAACACAAATTTGAAAGTTTTTTGGAGTAATAGAAGTTGAATCAAATGAAGCTTTTACTATCTATTTATGATGTGCATGAGTATGATTAGCTTTTTCTCTTTCGTATTCTAGCTTAAGAATTTGAAATTGTCTTAGTTGTCATGAAGAAGAAGGAGATTCATCAATGAATTGAACTAAAGAAAGGGAAGGAATAACTACATTGGTAGGAAGAATAGATTTTTTTCCATAAAAAATATTGAATGGAGAAGTGCCAATAGAAGCTTTCTGAGTTATTCAATCTGCCCAAAGAGAAAATATTAATGACTTGTGCCAATTTTGTTGGTTTTGATCAACAGTTCGTTTGATAATTATAATAAGATTTATGTTTGTGGATTCTGCTAAGCCATTTCCTTGTGGGTAATAATTTGCATAATACTTAAGTTTAAAACCTCTTTTGATTCCAAATTATATCATAGCAGCTCTTGATAAGTAAGATGCATTATCAAACATTAAATAAGTAGGTAATCCAAATCTAGTTATGATATACTGGTCAATGAAATCAATGATATTCTCAAAATTGGCTATCTTCAATGGAATTGCTTCCACCCATTTAGTAAAGTAATATGTAGATGTGAGAATATAACTATGATGTTTGAAAGAGTTAGGAATGATCTCACCGATTATATCCAACCCCCATTGTTCAAATGGTTGTTCAATATTAACTGGCTGTAATAGGAAGGTTGGCTTCCTTTGTCTTCCAAATGTACTTTGACACACTTTTCATTTTCTTGCATATTCATGAGAATATTTGAAAAGTGCAGGCCAATAGTAAACCGTATTTTGTGTGTTGTCGTACTTCATCCAAAATGTCCTCCAGCTGGTCCATCATGGAGTTCCTGCAAGACTTTCTTTGCTTCAATTTATTCTAAGCATCTTAGTAGTACAGAATCAAACTTTATTCTAAACAATACATATTTTATTAATTCATATTGCTTGGCCTTTAATCTTAAATCACATTTTGTTTTAAAATTGAGTTGAGTTGGGGCATATCTATTTTTCAAATAAAATATGAGATTATTTTATCCATATTGCACATCGTTGAGACTTACCCATGATATTTGTACATTGTTACGTGAATCTTCTTCTAATGATAAATGGGATGCTTCTATTAACATTCTGCAAAAAAATTGTCCACTAACAATTTTAGAGGGTCTAATTTCTACATCATATTCTTGTAAAGTGGTAGCCTAGTTAGGCCTTTTCTTTCCTAATTTTCTTTGCATTAATAGCTATCTCATTGTAGATAATGGAACTATGATTTTGGTGTGAGTTTTTAGGAGAAAAGGCCTGAAATTATTTATAGCTTTAAAGATAGCAAATGCTTTCTTCTCGACAGATGAATAATTTAGTTCTTCACATTGCAAATTGTAGCTCAAAAATGATATTTGTGCTTCAATTGTTAGTCATTAAGTCATGTTAAAACATCAGCATATGATGTATCTGATGAAAAATTATATAAAGTAAAAGGATTAAGAAAATTGGGGGTAGTCAGGAATGGAGCATTGACAATAGGTTGTTTGATCAAATCAAATGCTTCTCTTTCATTATGTCCCCATTTAAAGACTGAATTTTTCTTAATCATGTTTTGTAATGGTAAAAAAATTTGCGAAAATTCAGGGACAAACCTTTTTACAAAATTAATTTATCCATGAAATGACTACATAGATTTTTTGTTATGAGGGAAAGGAATTCTTTTAATCTCTTCAATTATTTCAGGATCGATATAGATACCTTTATTTGATACAATGAATCCTAAAAAATTTCCTTCCTCTAAAGAAAAAATGATTTCTTTGGGTTTAATGAGATGCCATACATTTTACATCACTCAAAGACTTGCTTTAGGTCTTTCACATGATTGGTTGCTTGTTTAGAAAAGATTATAATGTCATCTAAATAAATAACCATTGATTTATTGATAAGACCCCTAAAATTTGTGTCCATAGCTCTCTGAAAAGTGGCACATGCATTAATTAATCCAAATGGCATCTTTTGATAGGCGTAAGTTCCCCACTTAGTCCTGAAAGTAGTATTTAGTCTGTCATCTGGATGTACGAGAATTTGGTTATATATCAAGAACCCATATATAAAATACATAAATTCAGAACCAGATATTGTTTGTAGCACTTGTTCCATGGTTGGAAATGGAAATTTGTCCTTTTGACATGCTTTGTTTAAATTCCTAAAATCAATAAAAATTCTAATATTGTCATTTTTCTTCCTGACAGATACCAGATTTGAGACCCATTTATAATTTCTAACTGGAAAGATGGTATTTTATTTGAGGAGTTTATTGAGCTCTGTTTTGATTTGATTTTCATGATTCGGGTGAATCTTCCTCAATTTTGTTGTATAGGTTTCTCATCTGAAATCATAGGAATTGTGTGTTGTATTACAGAAGTATCATATGTTTTAAGATCAGTGTAATCCCGAGCAAAGATACAATTTTACATTCTAAACAACCTGATAATTGATATTATTTCTTCGAAAGATAGACCAAGATCTAAATTGACATTCTATGGTTTATTTTCAGTTCCTAGATTTACTAACTCAAATATTAAGGTAGAACTTTGAGTTCTTGAGTTAGTAACTCTTTTAAACCTATCTTTCATATCATAAATGTCTTCTAACTTGATAACTGACTTAGGAACTGTATTTTCATCTAGTTCTTCCTTAACCTGGATGTCATGTTCATTTTCATCCAAAATTTGACTATCATAAGATCCTTCAGATGTTAAAAAATATATGATATTTGAATCATTATTGAATACTCTCCAATTGGTAATCTTGTCAGGAAAAGATGGTCTAAAAATTAATTCAATAGAAAATCTATCGGGACTAAACTCTTAAGACGGAATTAAATTTGATGCTACATTAGCCAATAGATCTGCACTAAAATTCTACATTCTAGGCACGGAAGAAATATTAAAGGCTAAGAAATGAATGGTTGATTCTTGGACTAATGATTGGTAATGCTTTAAATGTCCAGAATTACAATGAATGGTATTTATTATATTTCTAACAATGATTTCTAAATCTCCTAATACTTTTAGATATTTGATGTTAAGATCAATGGCTTTGTACAAACCTTGGACTAATGCCTCGTATTCATCTATATTATTCATGTAATTGAATTCAAGTCTGCAGGCTAACATGGTTTTTTTCTCCTTATGGGCTTATTAAAATATAGCCATATCCTGCGCCATCTTCAGATTTAGAACCGTCAAAATAAAGAGTCCAAAATAAAGAATTAACAATTGGTTTATCTACAAAAATTTTACATTTCAAAATGTTTTTCTGGGAAAAATTCTCGATCTGAGAAATAACTGCATTATCAAAAAAGGGTGATGGTTGAGTGTTGAAATTTCCCAATTCTGCCGAGTAATTTCCAATAATGCTATTATTGAATGCTACTGGACCATTTATTCCTTCAAGATAATTGATTGTATGTTTCATGAACTTTTCACATTCTATCCGGATTTGATTTGGCTTTCCATTATATGGTAGCCACATACGTGACCAGTCTATTGAAAAATATCCATGGAGCTTTTCAGACCATTCTCTACTTAATACTAAACCATAAAACTCAGGAATATCAGCCACCAATATATTGGTTATTTTAGAAACCTTGGGATTTGATGACAATCTGATAGAAACTGAATTTATTTCTCCTACCACCTCTACTCTGGTTCTATCAAGTTGTCTTGGGCTAGAATTGTGAATTACGGATAAATCACGCTTCCCTAGACAGGTGCTAGTCTAGAACAACGGGTGAAAGACTATATGATTATTTCTCCTAACTCAGAACAAATACACAGAGAGGATTAGAGGCTTACTTTTTCAGTTGCTTCCAAATGGCTCCTTATGTCGCTTCCACTTGTAATATTCCCATTTTAGTACATGGCTAAAAGGAATATTAAAATTTTTATTTTATCACCTTATAGCTAAATAAATGGGTAAAGGAACCCATTTTTATTGAAGACATGAATAAAATCCCTCATAATGTGAAAGGGATCATCAGAGTAGCTTTATTTTGCACCCTCAAGTGTGAAAATGGGTAAATGCATGAAGACAAGGTCATGTTTGACCAATTCAACAGCGTTGCCATAGGAGGAGTGGATCACTTTATGAGACAGCACAGTGTGAATGAGGAAGAGGATATTTGGTGGAGGAAACCCTAATGTATGGGGCCCATGGAGAGAGAGCTTTAACTTGTTTAAAAGGAGGGCAAGGCAGCCATTGTTATTCATGCTTGTATTATTCATCTCATTGTCTATTCAGACAATTGTGCATTCTTTGATGTTTAGCAAGAGTTTCCGAGAGGAAGTCCTGTTTAGGATTCCTTCTCCTTCTTGAGAGGCATCTTGATGGATTGCACTAATTTTTCCTCACATCTAGGCTTGATGCCAAGAATCCTCTATCAATACAGCGTTATTTCTGCAGTAGAGTAATGTTGTGTTGCTGGGTGTTGCAGTGAGGGTTCACTACACCACCTCCATCAGCTATTTTTCAGAGGAGGAGTCACTCTTCTCTTTCAGAGATCTGATTGGAGGCATTCGGAGCTTATTGCAGACTTGGCATCAAGACCAACTCATTCCCTAGCCCTACATTGCAGTTTCATTCAGTGACTGCGTTATTTTAGTGAAGCATTTGCAATGGGGCTTTGTAGATATCTTTGGAGGGTGAGATATTAGGTGAGAGGGTCAGCCTTTCATTCTAGAGATCCATTGGAGGAGATCTTGTCATTTATTGCAGCATCTTCAATATTCTCCACTTGTTTCCAGTTCTTGAGTTGTTGCAGCTACCCAGCAACTCCGGAATTTCTACAAAATTTCCATTATGTATGTTTTTCAGCCAATCCTTCTAAGGATTGTGCATTATTGTTTCCACGGGTTGAGATCTTGCTCCCCCTATTGTATTTGAGCCACATATTGACATATTTGTGTATTGACACTATTATGCAGTAGTTCCCCTTCATGGACTGTGCTGTCATAGCCAGGGCTTCTTTTGTTTAGCAGAATTTCTCTATTTTTCATGTATATGTTTCTTTGAGGCTACATTGCCTAGCTTGAGTGATCATTTCCTTAAGAGCTTGTATACATTATTTGCTGCCATAATATAATGTGATGGATATATGGATCTTCCGGCATTCTTGCATTAATTCACTCACTACTATTTCCCAGCTTATTTTTATGTATTGCTAATCTCCACATTGGTAATATCTTGAGATATTCCCAATAGTGTAGTTGTTCCTAATTTGGAATATTACACCACTGCAGCTTCAAATTCAAGTGATTTGTAGGATGAATGCTTCCTGTAAGAAAGAACACTAAAACAGCAGAAGATGCAATAATATAGATATCTATTCAAGTTAGTTAGCTAAATCAGTAAAGCATAAACCATACACATCAACTAAGATCTTGCAATATGGAAAATCAAAGCCAATACAGATGCATATAGGGAAAAATAAGCAGTACTCTTTATTGATGATATAAGAAGAAGTTACAACCAAATGATTGATTTGAAGTGACCCTTCCAGCAATGATCCAAAGCCTCATCACAATATAAATCTCTCCAGCAGTAGCTTCACAAATCTAGCTCTCAATTGAATATTCTCCAGCATTTCTCTACTAAAATTCTTCCTCCTCAAGCACTTATATCTGTGCTCAATTTATAGATGAACTGTAGGTTATTTTGCAATAAATAACTTTCCAAAAATAGGCAATACATGTTTCCAGTCATGTAGATGTCAAATGGACACTTGGATCCGAAGCTTCACACATTTGAACTCTTCTAGAAGGCACTGGCCAAGTGGAGATTCTGGAACAATGAGAATTTCGCTCCCAATGTGACCAACGCACCTTTGAATGTTGGGAAATGCTTTGTAGAGCAGCCTTGCATGGGGCTACCATCATATGCAATGCACTTAGGCCCCTTAGAGCCTGCATTGGTGAGCTCTCATATGTTATACAATAAGCTTCAAACCATGGAAACCTTTACTTGATGAAATTGTGTCTTGATTTGTCTTGTTTATTTTCTTAGGGCATATAGCAACTAAAATGATAGGGAATTATATACCCTTGATCATTGGTCTTGGAGATGATTCCCAGTTAACCAGGTCATTGGGAATGGCACCCAAATTGACCTATAACAATTGCCCCCTAAAGCATGAGATCCAAATAATAAGAACATTTGATTGAGATGCTTTACACTATGATGAGCTTGGAAACAAAGTGGAGTGGTCACTAGCATAAATATTACAATACATTTCATTATGATATATCCTCTTTTGATCATAATTGCTAAGGGTAGGAATTCTCATAGTCAGCACATAAACAATCTAATAACATGTACATAATTCAGAAAATTGTCTACATTGGAATTTTGCCCAGATGCAGATATGCCTACAGATATAGGCCCATGTTTGGATGACAATCTGTATGTAAGGTCACCGTACAGATGATGTGTACAAAAATCCTGAAATCACAACTCGTATGGCTGAAACTAGATCCAGGGTCTTCTTATCTCTTTCACTCGATCATTCAGGTACAAGCCTAGCCATGCGAATATATGATTTGTAGTCAAACGTGGAAAGACGTCGTTTGATTATCAGCCAATGATGTAAGTTGTTAACAAACGTGATAGAACCGCCATTAATGTCAATGGCCCTCAATGTACTGCAGTACATTTCGTAAGGCGTGAATAGATGATTTGATGTCAAATGCCAAACAAAATATTTCAGTCAAAAGTCTGAAAGTGAGGATCTTGTCGATGCTGTAACAAGCCTCATGGTACTGGAATCTGATGTTTCTAAGTGAACTTCCTGGATATTGATTTGTTGTCAACGGGAAGTCACCTTATTGCAAAATTGGAGTTACTAATTTCGGAGACAAGGGTATGACTTGATATAGCAATTTTCAGGGATGACAGTCATGAAAATGAAGGTTTACGAGTATTACAGAAGGATGAGTTTTTAATCACTGGATAACTTCTCTTGAACATATCGGCGACACTGTGATGAGTTTTTAGCATTGACCCAAAACCGAAGTGAAGGTATGATGAACCATAGGTGTGAATGAACCGTCAAGATGATTACCCAACCCAAAGAGTCACGGACATGGAGTGAAAGAAGTGTCATGTTCAAGAGCGACTTGCTACCAAAAATAAAATTTTTCTTACTTTTCCCAAATTTTCCCTAGTCATTTGTCGACCAGTACCTCTTTATTTTTTAACAAGCTTGAGGAGGATAACATTTTCTTGATCTATAATTCAACCCTTTGGGCGAATAAAGTATCACTATTTAATAATTTTACGAGTCTAGAGATGAATGAAACTCAATTCTTGCCATGATCGACAAGCCCGTTGCTATTTTAATTTTTAATGAAATTAACAACAGTGATAGACCGGTCCTTTTTCATAATTATAGAGTCTGAAAAAGAGGACAAAAGATAACTCCAAAAGTACTTTTTCGTAAATTTGTCTCTCAGATCCGAAAAAGTGTAAAATAATATCTTGAAAGAACCTCTTTGGTCATGTTTAACCAAGGTATTCATTTTTCGTAAATAATCCATCTCAGTCCAGAAAAGGGTTAAACTTATACTGAGTAGATATCAATTCATTTACTTTAATGAGCTTGAAATGACAAGTGCTCAGCAATCTGTTCACATTATCGGAGTCTGAAAAGAGCTGAAAGAAGACTCTAGGGGTTCCTTTTTCACTGTTATTGAAGCTCAAAAAGGAGATAAAAGTGTGCTTCAAATCCTTTTTCATTTTTAACAAAGCTCGAAAAATAAGGAGAAAAATTATGCTTTGTGGTCAAGTCTTTCTTTGAAATAAATCTGCACGACTAATCTGTTCATCAGTTGTATTTCCTATTCAGAACAACATCAACTGGATTAAAAATACCCATTTCATGATAAAAACATAATAAAACTATAGTCATAGCAATAAATTTAAATTGCAAATAATTAAATGACTATATAAAGTAGTTTCACTATTCATTTTTACCATTCCATAATTACCATTTGCATTTTGGAACTCTGAACCTGATTTTTCCCCCAAACTTCAATCGTTGATTGCGGTTGTTTTTGTGGACGGATTTCATCATCGTTTGATCCAGGTTAGTATTATGAACCTCCTCTTCCTTCTAGTAATGATTTCATTCCCATTCCTTGCAAATTTTTAGGGTTTTAAGGCCCCTAGGGTAAATTATGCCCAAATTGAGGGCAATGCACCCTTGAATATTGAAACCTGCATTGCATAATAGGTACAATGAAGGGTACCTTCATATGGAATGCACTGTCTCAACCCAGGGAGTGCGTTGGGCGCAGTTCAAGTTTTTTATTTTCATGATGTGCTCAAAATTTGCCTAGTTTTTTGCAATGAATGGTATCTAATGGATCTTATGGTTATATTTCAGGTTTCCATCGAATTATAATGATGATTACATGGAGGGAAAGAGAACATGAAGACCAAGATATGATTGCCTTGAATGATCAGGGTACTGTAAGAGCCTTAAGAGATTGTGGGATACTTAAGTATTTCAAATTTTCGGGAACGAGGCAACAAATATAACTCTTAGAGTTCCTAGTTCGAGCATGGGATCCAACGATAGAGGCATTTCACATAAAAAATCAAGTGTTGTCCATAACAGTTGAGGATGTGTATTTTCTCACAGGTTTTTCGAGGAGAGGTTTGCCCATTTCTCTCACAGGGTCTACCATTGGAGGAGAGACAGTAAGGGATTATGTTATGCAGTATTGCTATCCAGGGGAAAAACCTAGAAAATATGGAAAAATAAACATTCGGGATGTCAGGGATTTTCCTTTGAGAATGATCCTTTTCACAATCGCTAAACTTGTTGGCATCATTACACTACATGTAGAAAACAGATTGTACATGCAATATGCGCTAGAGTGCTTAGAACCAATAGTCTTCAACTAGTCTGAAGCTGTTCTATCTCAGATTAAGGAACAACTGAATAAAGCAAAGGGAGGAAGGAATAAAAATTTCAGTTATGGTTTGATCCTTATCTCCTTTGCTTTGGAACAGATTCCACTGATGAAACCACAACATGTAACATTGGATATATCTAGTCCTAGAGATCCTCGAATGCAGATATGGGTAGAACTCATGGGTTGACATGCAGGCCAATCGACTGTTGTGTTCTCTACTGCATTCTTTGCCTAGTTCCGACGACAGATTATTGCCATCGATGAGTACGCATACGCAGGCATCGACTTCCGAGGAGATCCAAATCTAATATTACCAGAAGGCACTCAGTCAGGTCCAATAGGTAAGAATGATTTGACCATGTTTTTTTTATTTTCCTGAGGTTTATACAATTTTTTTGTGTTTTTATTTCTTTCCAAGACTAAACTAAATGTTTGATGTAATGCAGATATCAGTCATGTTCAACCAGTAGAGGAACCAGAGTGCAAAGCAGATGCACCAATAGAGATGGTTGTCGGGAGAGCATTCCTTCAAGACCTTGATATGGTTGAGACTCTAGCTGAGCTCCAGCAGCACAGACAGGGGTTGACCTTTGGGATTCCGGATTGCCGGATCAAAGAGCTTCCCATGCGACTGCAACAACACACAATTGGGGTTCCTAACCGTTGGATGTGGTTGCTTCGTAGGATTTCTAGATATAGAGCATGTTACCATGAGCACCACTAGTTTACTTATGACATTTTGCATACATTTTGAGGTCAGATGACCAATGTGTCTTGGGCACAATTTTTATAAAAACCTATAACTATCTATCTATATGATTTCAGAGTTTTTCCTATGTTTAATGTGCAATCCTATTCAATGTTGTGAATATTTTATTTACCTATGTCGCAAATGTCTGTCTAAAACTTGATTAGCTAATGAATCAGTTAAAGTGTTCAAATTTTTGGAATTGTGTTGATATTGAACAAAATCAAAATGTCTTTCCAAAAGTCGAACTCTTAGGAACAATCTAAGTGTTGTATTTCTAACAGTATAAACACTAGTAAGTTGTAATACCACAAGTTGTGAGTCTAACCTTATGATTATGCAGTTGATACCAAATGAAATGGAATCAAAGAGAATTTCGATCAACTCGTTATACTCAGCGATATTTTTCATCGATCTACCAATACAAATCCCTTGAAAACTCACTAACTTGTCGTTCAGAGCGAAAATGGCCCACGTTGCAGAGGATAGATTCTACGTACTACGACTAGCACCATCAACATATCCAACAAATGGTTCCAAAGATTCAGACATATGGCATAAAAATGTAAAGTGGATTACTAACGTGAAGAAAACTCTAAAAAACAAATTAAGATAGTGAATGCAAATCAAAAGCATATAAACAAATATAATACAAAAAATTACTGCGCTCATGATTAAGAATAGTAACGTTTCAAATACAACCCATTTCTAGGTTGTGCCAATGGAATCCCATCGTAATCAACTAACTCGTAGGCACCCTTAGCAAGAACTCTTTTGACAATATAGGGGCCATGCCATAATGGCTCTAATTTGCCTGTACATATTACATCAGCTTCTTGGTCTTAAAGAAGGACCAAGTCGCCCTCTGAGTAGATGCGAGGCTGGAAATTTTGTCGTATTGTGCCTTTATATGTCTCTTATGCACTTCATTAGCCAATTGGGCTTCACGACGTGTTTCATCAAGATGGATGAGGTTAAGGAGACGTGATTCTTCTTCTTAGGTGTTAGGTAACAAGTTTATCACGAGTTTTAATGTTGATATTTCGCATTGGATTGGTAAGATAGCTTCCAGACCATACACCAATTGAAAAGGAGTAAATCCAGTTGCATTTCTCACTGACGTTCGATATGCCCACAAGGTGGAGTACAGGATCAAGTGCCAGTTCCTTTTATGGACTCCTATCATTCATTGAAGCATTAGTTTAAGAATTTTGTTAATAGCCTCAACTTGTCCATCTGATTGTGGATAATAAGGAGTAGAATTATCATGTGACAATCCTAACTTGGCTGTCAATTCAGACATCATATGGTTGCGAAAACGTTTCCCATGATCCGTAACTATAGCCTGTGGGACCCCAAACCGTGCAATAACGTGGTTGAAGAAAAAAAATGCAATTGTTTGTCCTGTTTTATTAAATGTAGGCATCGCTTTGGCCCATTTGGTAAAATAGTCAACTGTGACAATAATATAACCATGCCCCCCGGATGAAGGAGGGTTACAGGTCATGAAATAAATACCCCATTTTGTAAATGGTCCAGGAGAGACAACAGGATGCATTGGCGCTGGCGGTTTGCAGATTTTATGATAAAAAATCTGGCATGTATGAAAAATTCTGACTGCGAGGATGGAATCTCGAAAAATATTAGGCCAAAAGTAACCAGCGCGGAGTATCTTCTGCGTGGTAGCATATCCAGATAAGTGTCCACCACAAGCCCCAGCATGACAATTATTTAACACTTTTTCGGCCTCCTCATGAGTGAGGCACCTCCTTAAAATGGTATCGATACCACGACGATAAAGTGTATCGCCGACGATCAAATAATCTTTGGCTTGGTATCGAATACATCACTATTCAGAGCGAGAGGTATTAGGTTGAAAATTTTGGGTTTGGTAATAAATGATGAAATCCCCATACCAAGGATCAGATGATCCGATCAGAAATAGAGACTCTTCAAAAATAGATGGTTCTGACGTAGTAGGAGTACTATCAGAGGGAAGGTCACAGAGAAGCTCAGCCAAAACTAAAGACTTCTTTGACTTGGATTTGATAAATTCCAAATCAAATTCCTGAAAAATGACAATCCATTTTGAATATTTTCCTCCCAGTAATTGACGTGATAAGATATAATGGAAAAATCTTTGGATAGCTTGAACAGCTGCCAAGGCAAGCTTTTCCATGTACGACTACTTAACTTTCGTATCATTGAGATTACGACTCAAATAATAGATCAAATGTTTAATTCCATCTTCTACTTGGAGCAAAACCATAGCAATGGTCGTTTCAGCTGCGACAATATATAGGAAATAATCATTTTGATAATTTGGAGGATACATTAATGATGCTCGGACAAGAGTGTCCTTGACAGCATCAAAAGAAGCTTGCGCAACTTGGTCCCAATGGAAAGGAACCCCATTTTTAAATAATTGAGTAAATCCTTTAGCCATTTCAGTGTAGTTTGGAATGAACCTTCTCAGGAAGTTAGCCTTTCCTTGAAGTTTCTGTATATGAAGTAAGTTTGACGGTACAGGCAAATCAAGAATAGCCTGAACCTTCAGTGGGTCTATTCGAATTCCTTCTTCTGAGACTACGAATCCGAGAAATTGACCAGAACCAACACAAAACACACATTTATGTGGATTGAGGCATATCTTGTAGTGTTGGAAGCGTAGGAAAATGGCTCTCAAATGCATCGGGTGATCAGTCCGATTTCGTGAATGTGCTGGTAAATCATCTAGATATGGTTGAACAATGTTCTTGATGTCGTTGAAAGCATAATCCATTGCTCTCTGAAAATTTGCCCCAACATTCTTTAAACCAAACGGAAGTTTCCTATAAGCGAATGTGCCCTAGGGATAGATGAATGTTATCTTATGTTGGTCATCCGGGCGGATATTCATTTGATTGTAGCTGGAAAATCCATCCATGAACGAGAGTATTTTTCATCCAGCACAATCGTCAATAATCTGGTCGATAAAGGGAGTAGGATAGTTGTCTTTTGGACAAGCATGATTAACATCCCGATAATCGATGCACACTCTAATGGTTCCTTGTTTTTTCATAACAAAAATGATATTGGAAACCCACTCAAATAGCGGAACAAGGTAGATGAAACCAGCACGTAAAAAATTTTCAACTTCTGCTTTGATGGCAGAGGCTTTCTTCGGATGAACAGAACGAAGCCGTTGACGCACCAGTTTGGCATCAGGATACATATTAATAGTGTGTTCAACTATACTAGTATCTATGCCTGGCATTTCCTCGTAAGACCAAGCGAATACGTCACGAAATTCACGAAAAAGAGAGCGATATGAATCAAGTTCTGATGGAGAAAAAGATACACTGACATGAATATTTTCTACAATGCCAAATTTGGTCGAAATATCGATAGAAATTGTTTCTTCAATATTTGATAAGTTTCGCTCAAAATCGATTGCATTGATTGGAAAAGAATTAGAAAAGAAAGTTTTGATGGATGGGTGATATAGTTCACTGAGATTATTTTCTTCATAATTTGGAAGATAGGAACAATGATGATAATCTTCCCATGGTTCTCCTTATGACATCATAGCTTCCAAAATATTTTCATCTGTCAAAATTTTTGAGGAAAATAGATCAAATGGAGTACCAAAATCTAAGGAACGATCAACCCAAACACTCGGCGATGCTAATTTCGGATTTTCCGCCCAAGCCAAATAGATTGATTGTTATGCTAGCTCAATAGGGTTGGGCAGTAAAACATCATCCTAAGTAGAAATTTAAGAATGACCTGTACTCTCCCTTAAGCCAGATAGAGTGGAAGAGATCATGTAGAAGGTCTCTATACTTGCAATTTTTGTCGATGTCGCAGGCGGCAGTAATGCAAAGGTTCCCATAAGAGTGGAATCCTTCAAGAGTCATACACCAATGTTCTTAATTTCTAGTTGGGGTAAGTGAACAAATGGAATGCTTCCAATTACCTGCGAAGCGGAGGCAAAGAAGGATAATTGATTAATGATTGTGATCGTACCTTTATGTGGAAAGACAATCATTCTAAAATATGTAGAAACAATGGTAGTCATTGCATATACCCATGGTCTTCCAAGTAAAATATTATAGTCAAGGGGTCCGTCAACAACCTCAACATAAATATTCATTGTTTTTCCCCCTAATTCAACATGCAGGTTATTTATAATACCACAAGGTTTATATGTTCTTCCATCAAAAGCCTTCAACGTCGTTGATGATTGTGATAATCGCGGTGAGCCAAGTGACTTCCAACAGTTTAGAGACATAATGCACGTAGATGCTCCCTCATCAATAATAGTGCGATGAACAAGGTGATTGATAACATTTACTTGGATGGAGAACACTAATTCTGCTGGTAGCTACAGCACATAGACCGTATGGTTAAAGACGACAAGATTAGAATCGGTTGGATCAATTCCACTAATGGCCGACAATAAAGCCTACTTCTGGGAGGGAAATTTTGTAATACCTCAAGAGCAGACATAGATGAAGGGGATTGAGCCAAATCTTCAACTATATTATAACTTTTTGCAGCTCTGGCTCGAGGATTATATGTCGATTTATGAATTACTCCCTTCGGTGGCTTAATTGTAAATTCGGGAATAACAGTAGGTGGTACTGATTAATTAGATGGATTTGTTGTCGAGGTAGTAGGTTGATCAGTGGCCGAACTACCATAGTCTTCATTCCACGTCGACACCAAAATATCTTTTGAAGGTTTTGTGGTGGATAACATTAACACTTGGGAACTAGGAGCTGGATCTGTAGCAACCAAATTTGTGTCTGGATTTGGAAATGGGTCTGTCAACACAGCTGATGCATGGGAAGTCTTGATGATTTTTGAGACTTCAGAATGGTGAGGAAAATCCCTAACAAAGTGTTCCTCGTTACAAATTATGCATGGATAACGAGGTTTCCTTGGTCCTGACGGTTGATCAGATGATCTGACCTGCATGTTAGAAGTTTTCTTTTTCTTTGATTTCCCATTTTTCTTACTTCCTGGTTGCTTGTCACTTTTGTCTTTGTCAAATGACATAGCATTAATTTTAGAAGTAGGAGCAGGATCAGATGCATTAGTGTGATGTGTGTTTGCAGTGCCTATCAAGCTGTCTCTGGCATAAGAGTCCTTTATTTGAGGAGGAACATTGAAATTAGATCGTGGCGCATTAGGAAATTTTTCATAGTGTGTGCCAGACTGAGTGTAAATCAAGTCCAAATACTGGTCACGAGTGATAACTTGCTCTTCTGTGACGACGCCACCTTTAGCCACATCCTCATTTATAGATGGTAATAGGGACTTAATGAACCATTCATCAAGGAGTTGATCGGGAACAAATGTCTTAACCATTCGTCGACGACGATGCCACTCATGAATATGATCGGAAATGTGAGTAGCATTATTCTATTTGAAGTTGGTCAAGAGTTCCGTTCCATTTTTGTATCTGATCGTTAACTGGAAATGGGTCAAAAATACAGTAGCTAAGGCAGTGAAATTGTCAAAAGAAGCTCTAGGTAATTCAATGTACCATTTAGCAGCCGAACCTGTGAGCGTACGCTGGAAAATACGTAGTCGAACAGAATAATCATAAAGAAATTTGATGAACACCATAAATGATAAGTCGTGACATGAGTCGACAGATATTCTCCAGGGTTTCCATTGAATTTAGGAATATCGGAGGGTAATTTATGAGGTATCACTGGCCACCAAGGAGCATAATTTATAGGATCATTGGTTAACCAGTTTAAATCTGGTAATTCCAAGGTTGCAACAAAAGGCAACCGTCTATTAAGGTCGAGTTGAGAATAGCTAGGGTAAGATGGAATTGCTTGGGCAATAGGTATTTGAGCACCAACATACATAATCTACTACTGGTAACCCAGATAGGGGTTGTTCTGCATGGAAAACGCTTGAGAATTCTGTTGACCAAAACTTGGATATGATACATGTTGAAATGACGTTTGAGGCATTTGTGCCTGTGGATGCCAAGGGATCTGTCCACCAATGTTATAACCCAAATTAGTATAAGTTGGATTTGGTTGATATGTATAACCAGGTTGTGTTTGTGACACCCCATAAAATGGTACACAATCTTGTGAATAAATAATTCCTTATACAGGTTGTTGTAAATTAACCAAAGGATTTTGAGTCTGTGGACCCAACATTTGATGATATTGAGTTGAAGAGCTCACCTGATAAGGTTGATGTACAATATTTTTATTCTGTAACAAGGGTATAGATGTATTAGCAAGTGGTAATGAATTGGATGTAACAGGATGAACCGGTTGATACGATTGTACAACCATTTGTGGTTGGATATGCAGAGTGGGCTGCCATTGAAAAAAATTCATGTCAACATTAGTTTGACCAAAAATTTACTGAGTACTGTCATATTGGGTGACCAAAGGTTGACCCCCGGCATAAGGAGGATAATAAGATGGAAATTAGTGTTCTCCGAATGTTGGGAGTCCAGTTGATATGGTACTTAAAGGAATTGACCCATAAGGACCGGCTTGATATTTCCCAGATGATGGATGTAATGAATCAAGTTGTTCAGTACTAACTATAGGACTACCAGTTAAAACACCAGATGATGACATTGGCAAAGACCATGAATGTGAATATGCACTAAAGAAATTTCCAGATAATGATTTGTAACCTGTTGGGACCGAAGGGCCACCGTAAAAATATGACTCTAGTGAGGTTGTGAACATTAATGGAGTAGCGAGGGTAGGAGCTGACGTAATTGGAACAACAGACCCAACCGAAGATGTTGGTTTAGACATGGTTGTTTGACCAAATGTCTACCCTCAAAAATCGATGGGATATTGAATGGAAATAGGATCAACAAAAGTAGATGGAAACGATTAAGGAAAATACTGGTACAGGGAAAGGTCTCCCCAAAAATGGGTTGGAGTTAAAGGTCTATCATCTTGTGGGATTTCTTCAATTTCAATTAAACCAGGAGGAAGAACTTCACCGTCAGGCCCAAAATATATTTCAGACGATTGACTGTGTGATATGGGAGTTTTAATAGCTACAAAACTTTGTGGGATGACCAAGGAAGGAACAACTTTCAGTCGTTCGACTTCAAGATTCAGATGTTCTGGAAAAGAAGAAACAGGATCTGGATCAATTTTTGATTGAACAACGTCGGGTCCAGGAGGTATGGTCTCAGTGATTGAATGGATCATGACCACGGGTAGCTGTGATGACTCCATTTTGACAAAAGTAAATGAACCAGGATGTGTAGAAAAAAATTGAGCTAACTCTGGGTTAAAATATGATGTTTCGCCAGAGGTACGAATTGTACTTGATTCAACAGATTGTGATCGCCTTCACCTACCAAAAGTAACTTCTGATGGTAAAGGTGGTTTT
This sequence comes from Pinus albicaulis, assembly GCA_034641835.2. Classification (NCBI taxonomy): domain Eukaryota; kingdom Viridiplantae; phylum Streptophyta; class Pinopsida; order Pinales; family Pinaceae; genus Pinus; species Pinus albicaulis. Next base: position 449,892,907 of record CM076573.1, read on the forward strand.
AAAGCTAATCTACATGAACCACGGGGGATAGGATTGTGTTCTTCCATGATTACTGATTTATTTTATCCAAAAAAAAAAAAAACAAAAAGAGGGTAATGCTAGGAAAAATGGTTTACCAAGAAAATGTGAACTGTAGAATACCTCTTGGCAAACCAAGAAGTATGGGCAGGTAATCTCCCCGAATGTTGTGTTCGATGCATCACAATTTCAAGGTGGCTGACTCAGTTTACTATGGATGGATAGCACCTAAAATTTGTCCTCCCAAATATACCCAAAGGTACGTGGAGGTCCAAGTCTGTATTAGTGTTGTCTAATGCAAAATTTCATAGTGAAAGCACCCCTTTGTACTTATCGTACTGTAACACTACCTGATATACCCGAAAGTACGTGGACGAGCTACGATATACTTACGTACGTGAAGTGAGGTATCACACTCGAAATGTATCACAGTCAAGTTAACGACAACTGCTATGTTTTACAATGTTGGAACACGTCTCTAGCCTAGACCTTCTAAATTTTATCATTATGGTTCCAAAGTGTTGTTAAGTAAATTGAGATTTATTTTATGTTGATCTTGCTTAAAAATTTTCCTTTCAAAGTTTCACCGCGATGATGTATATGAAATTCCTAAAATGCAGCTAAGAATGATAAACAAACTTTCACTTTCAGCTTTTTCAATGAAGAACCTAGCCACTAAGGGAAGAGAGCAAATAATTTGAGAGCAAAAAAATCAATGAGAAAAACAAATCAATGAATCTCAAACTAAATGCATATTTCCTAATGTTCCTTTTGCAAAAGACACACAATCCTACATGCAAATGCAATTTTTTCGTTTCAGTTTCCTTAATGTTATGAATGCAGGAAAGAAACTAGGTGCACTAGATCAATGATTCAAATTCTTTTTAAATTCGAGAAACAAAGAATACAAACAACAATTTCTCTTTTGAAAGAAAAATGAGGATTTAAACAACAATTTATCCTATAAAGGAAATGAAGATTTTACAAAAATTTCCTATTTCGAAAGCAAATGCTTCTTAAAGCGACCATAAAAAATGCTTCGAAATCAACTTGTCAATGATAAATTAAAAAAAAAATTAAAACAACATTGAACAAATTTTCAGTCAAAGGAGAAGAAGTATATAGAGTCACTGGTCAATTGAGCATCAAAATTTTCAGAACACAGCAGTAAACAAAACTGAAGCATGTTGAAAAGTCAAATTCAAGGGAATTTGGTCACTTTCAAGAGTCAATGCAATCTCCAAGGGGAGACAGTGCTCTGCAAGGCAAGCTTGGAAGGGAGACAGTGCTCTGCAAAGCACTGTGTCCAGTCTAAGGGTGCATTGGGCGCAATAGAAAAAGAAAAGTACTACTGTTTAACTCACTGTCTTTGCAAATTAAGCTCTGAAAAATTTTAATCTTTATGTGTAAGAACTACTGGGTGGATAAATAAATAAAATCAGAGGCTCTAACACCTAGATCTAAGAGAAATTCTCCTGAGTGGAGTTGCCAATTTTTTGGGCCAGAATTGTGAATTATGGATAAATCACGCTTCCCTAGACAGGTGCTAGTCTAGAACAACAGGTGAAATACTATACAACTATTTCTCCTAACTCAGAACAGATACATAGAGAGGATTGAAGGCTTACTTGTTCAGTCGCTTCCAAATGGCTCCTTCTGTCGCTTCCACTGCAGCTTCAAATTAAAGCAGTTTGTAGGTTGAATTCTTCCTGCAAGAAATAAAATTGAAACAACATAAGATGCAATAATATAGATATCTATTCAAGTTAGTTAGCTAAATCAGTAAAGCATAAACCATACACATCAACTAAGATCTTGCAATATGGAAAATCAAAGCCAATACATATGCATATAGGGAAAAATAAGCAGTACTCTTTATTGATGATAGAAGGAGAGGTTACAACCAAATGACTGATTTGAAGTGACCCTTCCAGCAATGATCCAAAGCCTCATCACAGTATAAATCTCTCTAGCAGTAGCTTCACAAATCTAGCTCTCAATTGAAAATTCTCCAGCATTTCTCTACTCAAATTCTTCCTCCTCAAGCACTTAGATCTGTGCTCAATTTATAGATGAACTGTAGGTTGTTTTGCAATCAATAACTTTCCAAGAATAGGCAAGACATGTTTCCAGTCATGTAGATGTCAAATGGACACTTAGATCCGAAGCTTGACACATGTGAACTCTTCTAGAAGGCATTGGCCAAGTGGAGATTCCGGAACAATGAGAATTTCGCTCCCAATGTGACCAACGCACCTTTGAATGTCGGGAAGTGCTTTGCAAAGCAGCCTTGCATGGGGCTACCTGCATATGCAACGCACTTAGGCCCCTTAGAGCCTGCATTGGTGAGCTCTCATATGTTATACAATAAGCTTCAAACCATGGAAACCTTTGCTTGATGAAAATATTTCTTGATTTGTCTTGTTTCTTGTCTTAGGGCATATAGCAACTGAAATGATAGGGAATGATAGACCCTTGATCATTGGTCCTGGAGATGATGCCCAGTTAACCAGGTCATTGGGAATGGCACCCAAATTGACCTATAACAAGTTGTACTATATAAACATGAGAACTCTGAGGAGTTATGTTCAACTTAGCACAAACTGATTTTGGCATTATATTAGAGGAGACCCCTAAGTCTATTAAACAATTATGAACGTTTTTATTAAAGGTCTCATAGGTTAAGAGAAATGGAGGAGTATGAGAGATGGATTGATCACCTATCATAATCAAATCTGCAGCATCTTTTTTAGATGAAGGAGAATGCAGCTTACCCATTTCATTAGCAGCTTTCACTACTACTAGAACATGTAAATTTGAAGCAGGGACTGCATTCAAGTCTCTAAGTAAGATCTTCTGTTGATGTTTTAATTGAGTAAGTTCATGAATTGAAATTTTGGCCCTGGTTTTCTTCATATCTTCAATTAAATTATACTCAATAGTGTCTGAGACTACCATTGTCTTTGATGTAGGTGGAGTATATGAAGTAACAGGACTTGTTTTTGTAGCCTTTGAAGTAGACATTTTACTTACTATTTTATCCTTAGCATCAATTGAATTCTTTTGTCGTTGACTTGACTTCGTTGCTTCAGTATTATTTTTGCTTCTTGTACTTACAGGTGAAACTTCTTGTTCTTCTTCATTTGGTAATATGAAATTCCACATTCCGTTTGGTTCAACGTCTTCTCTTCTTCATTTTTTTCTTCCTATGTTTGCTCTTCCTCAGTATCTTGATCAGACTCAGCATTAGATATGATGTTCAGTGGTTGAGTACTAGAGGACTAACCTTCCTTTAAGGGTCTGAAAGTATTTTTTGAACTAGAAATTTCAACGACTTGTTTCTTGATATCTGCCATCTCATTTTTCATAGTCTTCAAAACTTTCTGAAGACATTCTACATCAAAAGGGTCTTTAGATGGCTTTTTTTTCCAATCATATTTGAAGGATACCTTCTTTGATTTTTTGTCTTCTTATTAATTCTTCTTCTCAAGAGTAGTTATGTGTTTCTCTACAGATAAAGATTCCTTCATGTTCTTTGCGAGTGTAGGCAGTTTTTCTCTATCAACAAAAACAGCTATATTGGATGGAAGAGATGAAATATACCTCTCAATTTGAAATTTTGTGCCATGAACTGATGTAGCAGAAATTTTATTGAGCAATTTATTAAATCTTGAATTAAAATATTTTATTTTCTCACCCAATTTAGCCTTTAGATTTGATAAATCATTGATTATCGTAGCAATGGTCCTGTCATCCCCAAACTTAGCTAGAAATTTTACTTTGAACATATTCCAGCTAGTTATAGGGCAAGCAAGAAGTGAAAAACATTAGGATCATGCAAATCCTATGAGAGTGTATGGAAATAATCTTACAACATAATCCTCTTCAACTAATTCTTTTAGATTGATGGCTAACATATAATTATGAATGTGTTCTTGAGGAAGCCTTATTCTATGCTCAAGCATAACCTCTAATGAACCTTAAGGAAAATAATCACAACACTGCAACTTTCAGATAGATCAATAGTAGCACCAAAGGGCATCATTGAGTATGTCATGGTTTCCATTAACTCCTGTGATCCAGATTTATGCAAGAACGCAATAGAACAAACACATAACCATAAATACAGATATGCAGTGGAAATAACACTTCATTTCATTAATATCAAAGAACTGAAATTTTCTTACAGACAGAATGGAAATAAAACTAGCTAGGGCACTAGTAGCTATCTCTGAGAAGAGATGTGGCGGCTACAGGCCTCTGAATTGAGTTACAATGAGGCTCGAGGGCCTATTTATTATTTAGAAACAATGGGAAATCCTAAACAACCAAAACCCTAACCCTAGGAGATGAAGCACCAAAACTATGGGCCCCGTTTGGGTAAATTGGTGTTTCAAATTCCCAGGGGCATAACTTAGGCATACGATCTCCGTTTGACACGTACCATACCTCGTTAGACAGATATATCCGAGGAATACAAATTTGGAACAAGAAACATCAATCCATGGACCCATGTTGCTCTCCGTTTTCCCAAAAAACATCGTTTAGGGCCTCAAAACGGCTCTAAAAGTTCAGGACCCGAAAAACTACTAAAAATAGTAAGTTGTGCCGAAACTGAAAAAATGAAAGAGACAATGGTGGGTCCCCAAGTGGAATAGGCGGGTGACCACCAATATCCACCCGGATCATTCCTCCCCCCTTAGGAAGCAATGGTCCCCATTGCGTTAAGGTCCTCCATGAGATGAGGAAATTTCTGCTGAACTTGGTCCCAGGTGAACCACTTTCCTTGGTGCAGGAGTTGGCCAGCTTTGACAACCCGATACAATTGGATCTTCTGTTGGCAAGTGTTCTTGATTTGCATGTCCATGATACAATCTGTGGTGGCCTGTTCCAAGCAGTCTGGGTTTAACTCTGTTAGTGTGAGTTGTTCTGCAATGTCCGAGGTGTCCAGTAGAGGTGGGAAGTAAGGACGAAGGCGATCCACATTGAAGACTAGATGCAGACCAAGGAATGGTGGAATACTGAGCTCAAAGGCATTGTTCCCTATAGCCTTGGTGATGGTGTATGGCCTATATCGGAGCGGGCGAAGCTTGTGGTCGGGTCCAGTGAGGCACTCCTTCTGCAAATGTAGCCATACTTTGTCGCCCACCTGGAAGTTGTGTGGCACCCGGTGTTGATCATGGCGTTGCTTGTACTTGGCATTGGCTCTGTCCAATATATCATGAACCTATTGGTGGATGTGTTGAATGCGCTCGATGAAGCTACTTGCTCTGTCAACTTTAGACTAGACATGAGATTAATCGGCCTAAGCAGCTGCAAATGGCATGGCTACGTCAATGGGACATAGTGGCTGGAATCCCAAGCCCACCTGAAAGGGGCTATGGCCGATTGAATTGTGGAGAGCCCGATTATAACTATGTTGTACATAGGGGAGGCTCTCGTCCCATGTGCATGGATGCTTTGAATTGTACATGCACAAAATGTGTACAATCATTCTGTTGACGACCTCTGTCTGGCCATCTGTTTGGGGATGGCAAGCTGTGGACTTGGTGAGCTTGGTATCCAACATTGACCAGAGGCTGGACCAAAATGTGTTGAGGAACCTGCTATCCCGATATGATATGATAGACTGTGGGATCCCAAAGTGCACCCACACTCATTCAAAGAAGAGTTTAGCAGTGACTTCTACTGTGATATTCTTCTTGCAGGCCGCCATAATGGCCATCTTCGAGAATCTGTCGATGACCACGAAAACACAGTCATTTCCCTGCTTAGTAGAAGGCAGGCCCGACATGTAATCCATGGAGATGGATTCCCAAGGTCGACTAGGGGTAGGTAGCGGAGTATATAGGCCTTGCTTCTTGATGGTCGGTTTGGCAATGGCACCAGCAGTGCAGGATCTGATGTGCTTCTCGACATCCTTTCGAAGGTTCGGCCAATAGAAATACTTTTGCAGGATTACTATTGTTTTCTCGACCCTGAAATGCCCAACGACTTGACTATAGTGTGCTTCCCATATCATCTTGACACGCTCACTTGAAGGAACACAAAGGTGTCCCAGGTGACATAAAAGTGCATCTTGGAGGTGAAAATTTGGAACTTGCGTACCCCCCAAGAGTGCCTTGTAAGTGTGGCCGAATTCTGGGTCACTCTCATAAAGAAGCAGCCAATCAGAAGTCTCATGCCCACAAGAGTTGAGCACGGTGGTGAGCGCCACGATTGGTGGTCGGCTGAGGCAGTCTGCAACATTATTGGTGCTACCCTTCTTGTACTTGATGTTCAAATGAAACTGTTGCAGATATGTGGACCACTTCTGATGGCGATCATTCTACAACTTCCCTTGTGTCTGTATGAACTACAAGGGCCGGTGGTTTGTGTGGATGATTGTTTCCTTCCCCAAAATGTAATGCTTCCATTGTCGACAAGCTTTCACAATGGAATACATTTCTTTGTCATAAGTGGGATACTTGCGAACTATGTCAGACAATGTCTCACTGTGATATGCCACTGGATGTCCTTGTTGAGTAAGAACCGCCCCAATAGCATAGTCAGAGGCATCTATCTCGATCTCAAATGGTTGTTGCAAGTCTGGTAAAGTGAGCATTGGGGCAGAACAGAGGCGATTTTTCAATTCTGTGAATGCCTTCTATTGAGGGTCCGACCAAAAGAATTTTTCTCTCACTCCTCCCTTGGTGACTTGACTCAAGGGCCAAGTGATATGAGAGAATCCCAACATGAACCTTTGGTAGAAATTAGCAAGACCCAGAAAGCTACGAACCTCTGTTATAGTGGTTGGGGCTGGCCAATCCCGAATGACTTGGATCTTGGCTGGATCCACATCCACCCCCCTTTCATCAATAATGTATCCCAGATATTGAACCTGGGTCATGCCAAAAGTGCACTTCTCCAAATTGGCATACAACTTGTGTTGCCGCAGTGTCTGGAGGACTTGTCGGATATGGTGAAAGTGCTCTTCCCAAGTCTAGCTGAAGATCAGAATGTCATCCAAGTACACCACTACAAATGAGTTGGTGAATGGCCGCAAGGTTGCAGGAGCATTCATCAACCCGAAAGGCATGACCAGCCATTCGAAAAGGCCTTCCTTGGCTTTGAAGGCAATCTTCCACACATTGAAGGGTTCAGTCGGTACCTGATGATACCCCGACTTCAAGTCAATATTGCTGAAATATTTTTCACCTTTGATTTGGTCCAGAAGGTCTTCAATCCTTGGGATCGGGTACCTATTCCAGACAGTGATCTTGTTCAGCGCCCGATAGTCAATACAGAGTCTCCACGTCCCATCCTTCTTCTCTACCAACACGATCGGGCTCCCACAGGGCGATGAACTTGGTCGGATGTGACCTTTCTGCAGTAGCTTTTGAATCTGCCTCTTGATTTCATCGTTCTTCAGAACAGAGCGCCAATAGATCAGTCCATTAAGTAGCAGTGCACCTGGGGTCAGATCAATCAGGTGCTTGACCTGACAGTGTAGAGGAACCCCTGTGGGTGAGGTGAAGATGTCCCCGTACTCCTCCACAGCCTTATCCATTTGTTGTTGTCGTGCAGAGGAGCCCTATCTGGAGGTCATGGCCACAATCTTCTTCTTTCCCTAGGGGCAGATCATCAGGAAAACTAATTTCCTGGTTTGGGAAATGAGCTTACTACATTTTTTTGCAGTAACCAAAGAGATAGCAGCAGGAGGTGGTACCTCTGGTATCTTGTACAACTTATTTCCCAAAGTAACAATAACAACGCGAGGATGAGACTCATACATAGCATGACACTTCCACAAGTATGGTTTTCCTAATAATACATCAGAAACATCAATAGGAGCAATGTCACATAATACCTCATCCATGAAGGGCTTGATGCTATAGGGAAGGCGGCACTACTGGCTGACGCGGAGATCTCATCCTTGGTGAAGCCACCCGATGGTGTATGGATGTGGGTGAGCTGTGGTCGGCAAGCCCAACCACTTCACGGCATCTGCTGAAATGAGGTTATTTTGGCTCCCATTGTTGACAATGAACTGTACAGGGGAGCCCTTTACCGACATCTGGGAGTGGAAGAGACGTTCCTCCTCCTCTGGATCTTCGTAGTGGCAATAGTGCCATTGGGCTCCACATCAATAATATGTTTCCCTTTGTCATTCCCCTTGTCAGGTTCTGTTTCAAAGTTGGAGCATGCATCTGACTCAGAAGCCCACATCTCGGCCACCAGCGACTGCTTGGCTCGACACTCACTTGTGTTGTGAGTGGAGCTCTTATGGAACTCACACCACTTTCCCGTGTCCTTCTTTGGCTTTGCGGTGTTGTTCTTTTCTTGTGGCTTCGACAAGTTGTCTTGAGTCGCCATGCCTTGGCTCTGTCCTTTGTTCTATGGTTTTGGAGCACCTTTCCCTTGCTTTTGATTTGCGGATCCAAAGTCTCGCTTCTTCTGTTTGAATTTCTGCTCAATCTTGGTATCATACCGATATGTCGTACCAAGCGAGGAGATGTCGAGGAACTCCATTTCCTCCTGAATGTATCTATGCAGACAACTGCGATACTTTAGCACCAGATGTTTCTCTGAATCTTTGATACCCAACTTGGTGCGCAGGGTATGGAACAGATTCGTCAGCTCAAGCACATCTTGATCCCTTTGTTGTCGCAGCATGGTCCATTGTATGTACTTGTCCTCATAGCTCCCCACGGGATAGTATTGTTCCTTGATGGCGTCTCGAAAATAATTCCAAGTGGATATGGCCGAGAATAGAGAGGGTTTTGTCTCGTCCTTTTTCTCACGGTGGATTTCCCACCAGTCCTTGACATGGGGGGCAGCTTTGAGGAGTGCAAAAATAATCTTCTCCCTTTCGGAAAAGTCATGAACTGAGAAATATCCTTCTAATAGATTCAACCATATATCTACGGCATCTACATCTATTTGACCCTCAAATATGGGAATGCCAAAATTTACTTGTACCTTAAAAGGAGTCACACCTCCAGAGTGGCTGTTGGATGCAGATGCGCCGCCGGTGGGTAGCCGTTGAAGGATCTGGGAAAATTTATCCATCATCGCATTCCTTTATTTTTCAAGGGCCTCCTCGAGCAATATTTTGATAGGATCTCCTGCTCCCTCATCTTTCTTTTCATCCCCCATGGGCATCCATTGGGATTTGCGAAGCTGATCTTGCAAAGGTTCCACTAGATTGAGCCCTAACTCCTTATACCCCGACCTCGTTGGGGACATGCAAAGAAGGATCGAGAAAAAGCAGACCGCCCTGATACCACTGATCCGAATTTATGTAGGAATGCAATAGAACAAACACATAACCATAAATACAGAGATGCAGCGGAAATAACACTTCATTTCATTAATATCAAAGAACTGAAATTTGCTTACAGACAGAATGGAAATAAAACTAGCTAGGGCGTTGGTAGCTATATCTGAGAAGATATGTGGTGGCTACAAGCCTCTGAACTGAGTTGCAATGAGGCTCGAGGACCTATTTATTATTTAGAAACAATGGGAAATCCTAAAAAGCCAAAACCCTAACCCTAGGAGATGAAGCGCCAAAACTATGGGCCCTGTTTGGGTAAATTGGTGTTTCAACTTCCCAAGGGTGTAACTTTGGCATACAATCTCTGTTTGATGCGTACCATGCATCGTTAGAAATATCTATTCGAGGACTAAAAATTTTGAATGTTGCTCTCTGTTTTCCCAAAAAACGTCTTTTAGGGCCTCAAAACGGCTCCAGAAGTTCAGGACCCGAAAAACTACTAAAAATAGTAAGTTGTGTTGAAACTGAAAAACTGAAAGAGACAATGGTGGGGCCCCAAGTGGAATAGGCGGGTGACCACCAATATCCACCTGGATCATCCTAGGAGTACCCTAATAACTTCCTTGTTCTCCATCACAAAACCAAGTTTAATGGATATCCTCTTATCTTAGGAAGACCTTTGTTAGCTACTTTTGATAATTATATTAGTTGTAGGGATAGAAATATGACAACTGCAAATGTAAATCTAAAAAAATAGCTTGTATTATAACCCCCTGCTTAACCTCGTATTAATCATAACTTTCCTAGGTGGGTAGAATATGAATAATAAAAAGAACTCCATCAATAATCACCCTACCCTATTTGTACATTAGAAGCAACTATTGGTAGCAAGCAATTGGATGAGGACAATTTGTTTGATAATTTTATACAAAGTAAGTATCCTGCTGTCATGCAAATTTACAGTATAAAAGAAGAATCTTTGGGAAATCCTGAAGACAACTCGTGGGTAGAGTTAATCGTTGTTATTTCCGATTGAATTAAATTAAAATTCATATAAATTAGTTTTATATAGAACCATATCACAAAAACATAAGAAAAGATAGATCAATGACTTGAAAATAAGCCTCTTCGAGGGGAAAACCTCCTTTTACATCACATAAATGAACAATTCTTGGATTATTCAAATGAAAATACCTTCTTAGTATATATAGGAGTCTAAAGGGTCAAAAATATAATTAGGACCTACATAGCAATAATAATGTAAGGGCTCTACAATAAAAATAATGCCTTTCTATGGGGAACAACAACAATAACAATATGGGGGACATACTAGTATTATAGGGACCTAACATTCCCATCTCCTTCAAAAACATTTTTTCCTCAACACTTGAGGATTTATGGATGCTTCTGTATGAAACACTCATCCTCCCATGTAGAATATTCGACAAGTAAGTTCTTCCATTTAATGATATGCTCTGAAATTGTTTGATTTTGTAGTTGTCAGATTATTTTTTTTATGATTGCTTTAAGTTCCCATATGATTTTTCCTTCCTCGTCAAGTTCTGGCAATATAGTTTGACTAGGAGCTTGTCACCTATAACCTTCTTTAAGCATGAAAGATGGAAAACTTAGTGTACTCACTAAGATGCAAGAAACTCCAATTTATATGTCATACTACCAATCCTTTTAATACCTTTAAAGTTCCATAGTACTTGGGTGATTATTTTTTATCCTTCTTGGTATTTTTGAGGGAAATTTGTTTGTATGGTTATAGCAGAAAAAATACCAAATAACCCACATCAAAACTTATTTCACTACGATATTGATCAAATTGTTGTTTCATTCGATGATGCGCTAGAGTCAGATTATCTTTTAAGAGTTGAAGAACTTGCTATTGATTCTCGATGTGATCTTCCACTACTTGAACCTTACAATTTCCCCTTAAGGACGATGTGATGAATGGTGGATGATATCCATAAAATGCCATAAATGGGGCCATTTTTACTGCAGTGTAGATTTAAGTGTTATACTACCATTTTGCCAATGGATTAGAGGAATTTTGAGGTCTAAAATGGGCCTCCTAAGGAAATTATAAAATAATAGTGGAAATAATAAAATAATATTAGATTACATCATCAAATTTTAGAGGGAAAAAATAAAAAACTACTTTTTCAACTTATTACCCTATGGGTTTACTCAAATTTCGAGTGCGAACACTCTTTGGGGGTATAATTTCATTCATCATCTAAGGAGTACACATGTTGCATACTTTTGATGGACCCCGCTATATGAAAAATGAGAAATACATGAAAAAATGTGATAATCACATTTTTTCGTATATTTCTCATTTTTTGTGTAGCAGGGTCCATCAAAAGTATGCAACATGGGTACTCCTTGGATGAGGAACCAAATTTTGCATCCAAAAATTACTCAAGCTTGAAATTTGAGTAAAACCTTAGGGAGATAGGTTGAAAATATGAGTTGAAAAGGTAGTTTTATTATTTTATTATTTTTAAATCTTTTTACGTTTTTACTCCAAAAATGGTGAATCATCCCCCATGGTTGACATCATTATCTTGAATCATATCGGTTCTTATAAATTTTATTTTTGTTGTACATTTTTCTTAGGAGTCCGACTTTAGACCTCAAAATTTCTCTAATTAGTAACCACTTGACCCATTGTATTGTTTATAAAATACAAAGCAATGGAGATATCCTTTAAAAACGTTGTTCACTATATGATTTTTCCCATCATATTGAGGATGATAAGATGAGCTATAATTTAATTGAGTACCAAGACAAGAAAATAATTCTATCCAAAAATTTCCATTGAAGTTGGGATCTCTCTCACTTACAATAATCTGAGGGTTTCCATGTAGCTTTTGAATTGATTCAAAAAATGCAAAGGTGACTATATTGGCTTGGAAAGGAAGAAATTGTGCATAAAAGTATTCATATTTGATAATTCTATCGACTATCATCATGATCAAACTCTTTCCCTTGGCCTTAGGTAAAATTGTGATAAAATCCATGATACATCCTCCCAATGTTCACCTGGAATGGTTAATGGCTATAAAAGACATGGGGTCTTAATTATCTCAAATTCGATTTGTTGGCAAACTAAGAATTCTGCCACAAACTTTTAAATATCATATTTAAGGCCATCCCAAAAAAGAATCCTTCTTGACCCTGCAGTGAGTTTTTAAAAATCCTAAGTTCCCTTCAATAGGAGAGGTGAGCATTTTCAAAAGACCTTTGTTTCTTAGTTGGGAATTCTTACATAGATATAAGAGACCTTTGTACCATGAGGAATCATTTTTCCAGATAAATGTATCAAATGCACTAGGATCTTGCTGCAACTTTTGAATGAGTTTCCAAACCTCTTTTTCATTCTTCCATTCAACCCTTGATTCAGTTATATAATCAAGTTGCATAATAGAAATGCGACAGAGAAATCCTCCCACATCTTCATCCCCTCTTGAGAGTGCATCTACAACAACATTTTGCTTCTCATTTTTGTAGATGATTTCAGAGTCATAACCCAACATCTTTGTGACCCATTTTTCTTATTCCTTTGAATATAATAATTTTTCCAAGCAGTATTTAAGACTATTTGGACCTTTTTTTATGTTGAAGTGCCTTCCCATTAGGTAAGGATGCCATTTATGTTAAAGAATGTATTATTCTCAATATTTCCTTCTAATAAATAGGTTTCTTTAAATAATTTCCCTTGATTGGATAACTTTCAAAAGAAATGGGTCTTCCTTCCTGCATTAAAATAACACCAATTCCATTTCTTGAGGAATAACATTCCACATTAAAGTTTTTTGTGAAGTCTGGTGTAGCTAAGACTGATGCTTGGTACATTTCCTCTTTAATATGTTAAAAGGCATTAGTTGCTTCTAGAGTCCAAAAAAAAAATGCATCTTTCTTTAGCAATTTTGTTAGTGGTGCTGCTATTTTCCCATAATTCTTAACAAAATTTTAATATTAGCCTGTCATTCTAAGAAATCCTTGAAATGCATTAACATTGTGGGGATTTTCCATTCCTTTATGGATTTAATTTTGTTAGGCTCTACCTTAACACCCTCACGAGATATAATACTACCCAAATATTCCACTTCATGTACCTTAAAGAAACATTTGGAGGGTTTTTTATACAATTGTTTCTCCTCTACTAGTTTGAGCACCTTGTCAACATGTTGAAGATGATATTTCCAAGACTTGTTGTAGATTAGTATATCATCAAAAAATCCTAACACAAATTTCCTAAGGAAGGGTTTTAAAATATAATTCATCAAACCTTGAAATGTCGAAGGTGCATTAGTAAGACCAACAGGCATCACCAATTTTTTATCTTTAAAAGGTGTAATAAATCACTTTTTATCTTTTTTCCTCCAATTTTTGCAGTGTCAATCTTCTAGGTTTTGGATGGTTAGGAGTAACAACACTTCCATATTTATATATGAGTGGTATAATTCCTTTTTTCCATAATTTTTCTTTCAACTTTTCTTTCCACCCTAAATGCATTCTCTAATGACTTATGTTCCCAAAGGTGAACCTGATTTTCGATGAAATCCTTTAAAGTCCCTATGAAGACATCAACCATATGTTCATCCAAAATATCATTTACCTTGATATTCAATATTTTTAAGTCCTCAATGTGCTCTACAACTAGACCCTTTTGTTTGAGATTTATCAATTAGCTTAAGAAGGTATCTCTCTTTGTATCCCCATAATGTGCTATCAATTCCTCAATAAAAATTATCTAATTGAAAAATTGTTTACAATAACAAATTATTTGATACCACACAAACTAATTAGGTTATAAATTTAAAGATGCAATGTGTATCTTTTGTGTGTGTTGCACATCACATGGATCAAAGAGCTACTCCATCTATAGTATCCATGTTACTGGATCCTTGCCATAAAAAAAAATCATCTCAATATTCAGAATGTGGTTGGTATTCAACTCAAAGTTGGAGTATATAAAATCATGATTCACATTCTTTTTGTTTTCATCATGAATCTCATGGGATACCTTGTCACCATTAGGAAGCCTGTCTTGTAGCAAATTTTTCAAACCTTCTTTGTTTGCTTTTAAACCTTCCATATCCCCTATTAAACAATCCATGTTCCATTTTAAACCATCCATGTCCAATTTTAAACCATCCATGCCACCTTGGAGTTAATGTTTGGTGTATATTTGTGAGAGCGAAATTTGTTGCACTTGGTCCAGTAAATTTGATATATCATGTTGCATTTCTTCCTTGTCATGCATCATAGTGGATATTTTTTAGGGCTTAATGGGTGTAGAATTTTTTGTTTGCGACAAATTTTGGAACCAAATATTGAAATATATCCTTCATTATGCCCTTTAAATTACTCCAAATTGAATTTCAAACCAAAGTTATGCAAATTTAAAAATGAATACATTTTAGAGTTGGATTTTGAGTTTTTTTATAAGGTTGACCTTGAAATTTTTGTATCTCTATGATTTTGGCCTCTCAAGATCTGAAATTGTGTCCTATGTTATCCCTCTATGTATTATTTCCAACACTGGCAGTTAGACTGAGATTTTATGCTTGAAGTTAAATTTATGCCAAATCTCCCAAGAAAGATTTCTTATGGACTGGTTTAATATATCTAAGTTGCAATGAATACCATGTGTCAGTTTTTTGACCTTTGGAATTGAATATGGTACCCATGAAACTAAATCTTTTTCAATTTCATCCACTTTTTACTAAATTTGATTTGGATGCCTGAAACTAAAGTTAGGATGATTTTCCACAAGACACTTGTTTGAGGAAGAATTCTAGAGCATACAAAAACCCTAAATTCCTTGAATGATATTTATGAGAATATAGAAAACCAAGTTATGAAATTTTTACACGAGGTTCATCAAGATTTTCAAACCACGTGGTATAAATTTCAGCTATTTAAGCCTCATATAAAAAATGATATAGATAAAATTCTATGATGACCTATTTGAAGCAATGAAACCCTAGGATCCAAAGCTCTAATACCTAATGTTATGTAACCACATCACCAAAATAGAATAAATATAGATGAATAACTTCAAAATAAGCCTCTACAAGGGAAAAACCTCTATTTACGTCACATAGGCGAAAAATTATTGTATTATTCAAATGAAAATATCTCCTTGGTATATATACAAATCTAAAGGGTCAAATATAATTAAGGCCTACATAACATACGGGCTCTAATGTGATTCTCTTATCAATTAAACCCTGGTTATAGCAACATAGAAACCCATAATTTAGATAGCGAGGTTTAAAACAAATTTATCGAAAAATTATACATGGATACATAACCTAACCAGAATTAAACCCTTAATTCTTACCAGAATTCAACCATTGCAATTTAAACAAGGATTTATCAACTAAATTCACAATACATACGTGGTTATTGTGTTTGAAGTTGATCCTGAGTTGATGTGGCTCCAATTTTCTCCCATTTTCATTACCAAACAACCAAAAACCATCCAACCAACTGATTACAGCTTTAGTACTTAGTTCTAAAGTACTCCAGATTTATATACTTTTTCCCCCATGCCCAAAATTTTAGAACAATTGAACTCTATATCTCTTAATATCTCCAGTTCATTCAACCTCTCAACACAACTTATCACTCTTTAGTTGTGAATTATTTCTCTATTTCCCCAATTTTCTCCCCATATTCTTCTCCATGTACATGGATAAATAAGCCCTCTAAATCAATTTCCACCTCATCCACCACTTTCCCTAGATTTTATTTTCTTATTCAAGAGTATACGTGTAACCTCCAAGTGTTTATAAATGAGATTACATACCTGGAAGGCGGTTGTTATGTTTATGACTTTAACTTTTAATATATATATATATATATATATATATATATATATATATATATATATATATATATAATATCTCCAGTTCATTCAACCTCTCAACACAACTTATCACTCTTTAGTTGTGAATTATTTCTCTATTTCCCCAATTTTCTCCCCATATTCTTCTCCGTGTACATGGATAAATAAGCCCTCTAAATCAATTTCCACCTCATCCACCACTTTCCCTAGATTTTATTTTCTTATTCAAGAGTATACGTGTAACCTCCAAGTGTTTATAAATGAGATTACATACCTGGAAGGCGGTTGTTATGTTTATGACTTTAACTTTTAATATATATATATATATATATATATATATATATATATATATATATATATATATATATATATATATATATATATATATATATATATATATATATATATAAAACTAATATCGTTTTTAATTATAACATTTAAATTAAAAATGTATATTTTTACATATTTACATTAATAGGATTGGTAGTGTAAATTTTATTTAAATAACTTAATAATTACAAAATAAGTAATATTTCTCTTCTTAATGTTTCTAGGTACTTGATCCATTTAACATTTACTTAGACATATTTCATAATTATTTAATAAGTATACTAGTTTAAGACATATGATGTATGCATATGTAGCTATCATACACATATATCGTATGTTTGCCAATACCTTTTGTTCATAATTCAAAATGGGTCATTACATTACTTCCTCCCTTCAGAAAACTTTGTCCTGGAGTTAGGGTTTATATGATATATTGGTAATTAATTTAGTAATTGGTGTGATTATGTAATGATTGCACTTCAAGATTAAATTTTTGTTTGAACCATTATAGGTTTATAAATTTAATAGTTATGGTATTTCCCAAATTGGGTTCTCAAGCTATTCTAGAATCATCCTATCCTTTGTAGAAATTATATAACTGATATGTTATACATCCGAGATTCTCTTGATCACACACTATTTGACTTCATGCACAATACAGAATCTCTTCTACCATTGTTCATTAATTGCGGAAATAAAATCAATTGCATGCACACATTAAAACCATAAACATTCACACATATGAACATAGTATTTTATGGGAAAGCTTAAAGCTAAAAACCCCCAACTATCTGTATATTATATGTCATAAATATCATGTAACAATCATTATACAAAGCTCCTAACAAGCTCTCAATACAATCTCCAATTGCTACACACTAATCAGGTTCGATCTAGCAAAACACATGCTCCAATCTCTGCCACCTTCTAACCTGCCTCTACTGCACAATCCTTGCTGAATAATGGCTCATAATGAACTTAGAACCACCTAGCTTATACTACGCAATCCTCATTGGCATCTCCATCAATGTGTGCTGCAAACTCATGCACTAGTAAATTCACAACTGATAGTCACATTGCCCTTTCACCTACCTCTTCATTGGTCTCCACTGAAACTGTCCATGCACTAAAGTTAACTGATGTATTCTTTAGTTGATTAATGATTTTATAATTAGTTAATTAATTAATAATTAATTCACACCACTCTCACAAGTGTATCAATCAGTTAGACTAGATACAACTATCTCAACTATGTTCAACTCAGTTAAACTGAACACAACTCCATTAACTTCCTCAATCAACTAAACTCTCTCACATGAGTTCTAACTGAAGTCTCCATGCAATAGCTCCACTTAAACCTTAGAAATAGTTTAATTCCTTCTGTCAGCTCCTGTGCCACATTTGTGCACTTAACTGAAGTGCTCCAAGAGAATAAGATAATGTTTAGAGTCCAAATATTATTAAGAGCTAATAATATTCGACATATCTATTTTTAGACTGGCAATCTAAAAATAGATTCTGCCCAATATGTCTAAAAATAGAATTCCATCTATTTTTCCAACTTGAACCATCCACAAATAGCATCCTACAACTCATAGAATATGATCGACATGTCAAATAGAATTTGCGCCAAAAATAGCCTGCGGGCCCACTTAGTGAAGGCGACTCCTTTCCACTAAGCTCATCATATTGTTGCAATCTCAACACTCCCTCTCAAAAAGATAGGGATTATCTGCCACCCCGATCCTACCTCTGTGGTATTCGAATTTTCTCCTGGTGAGTGCCTTCGTCAAGATATCAGCATCTTGATCCTCCGTGGGAATGTATGAAAGTAGCATGATCTTCCAATGCACACAATCTCTGATATGATGATATCGGATGTCAATGTGCTTAGATCTATCATGAAATACTGGATTAACCGAGAGTTTGATGCAACTCTGATTATCACAATATATCATAGTAGGATCCAAGTGTGAACCGAACAACCCGACCAGGATCTTCCTCATCCATATAGCCTCACATGCAGCCAAAATCACTACCATATACTCGGCCTCTGTTGAACTGAGTGCCATGGATCTCTGCTTCCTGCGGTACCAAGAAACTGTTGTCGACCCGATACTGAAAATCCATGCAGATGTGCTCTTTCTATCCATTAGGCTCCCTGCCCAATCTGCATCCGTGAAGCCACACAGCTTCACCTCATCCAACTGTCTATACCAAAGTCCATATCTCGATGTGCCTCTGAGATATCTCAATACATGCTTGTCAGCCTTCCAAAAGAGCTTGGTAGGCTTAACCATAGCTTGTGAAAGCTGGTTAAAAGCGTAGCATATGTTGGGTCATGTATTGAAAAGATACATGAGCGACCCCACCAACTGTCGGTAAATAGTGGCATCCATTACATCTGCCGATGTAGCATCCTCCTTCCTCCAACCACCAGGAAGAGGAGTATCAATAGGCTTGCAGCCATGCATGATGAAATTCTCCAGCATCTCCCAGGCATACTTGCCTTGAGACACAAACAGTCCATCACTGTGCTGCCAAATTTCCAATCCCAGGAAATAATGAAGGAGGCCCAAGTCTTTCATCTCAAACTCTTTTGCAAGATCAACCTTGCATGAGAGTATCAACTGTTCATCACCAGTCAGTATCAAATCATCTACATAAAGGACAATGATCAGCAACTTACCCTCCACTACAATCTAGTATAGGTTCAGATTCACCTCACTCTTGGAGAATCCAAGTCCGGTAAAGTAACTGTCGATTCGTGTGTACCAAGAACGAGGTGCTTTTTTCAATGTAAACCTCATCCTCAATCACTCTATTGAGGAATGCAATCTTCACATCCATTTGATGAATGTGCCACCCCACCTGCGCTGAGAAAGCAAGGATGCTCTGTATGGAAGAATACCTTGCGACAGTTGCAAAGGTTTCCTCATAGTCGATCCCCTCAATCTGTGAGAAGCCTTGGGCAAAAAATCTTGCCTTGTACTTCTCCACACTCTCGTCAGCTAATTTCTTCACTTTGTAGATCCATCTTGAACCTACCACTGATTTCCCTTCCAGCCTTGGGACAATCTCCCATGCACAGTTTCTGATAATCGAATCATATTTTTCCACCATGGCATCTACCCATACGGAATACTCCACAACTTCCTAAAAATAGGATGGCTTTGTCACGATACACTTGCTCATAAGAGCCATGTATCCAGTATACCGGTCAGGTGACTGTCTCTATCTGCACTGTGATGTAGGTGCTCCTACAACCTTCTCTACATCCTGAATCAGTCGCTCAGCTTCTGTAGTTCGCTTCTGCCCTCTGATGGTTGGCACTGCATGAGTGGTCTCTTCCACTCCATGAACCTTCTCTTGTGGTTGATCCACATCCTGAGGCTCATCCTTAGGAACTAATAGCTCCTCATCTACATGTAAGTGTGGCTCCCTCTCAAGCAAACACTTCATGGCTTTCTCCTCATGAAATTTGATATCCTGTCGCACAACAGTCTTGCGAGTGTCTAGCAAATACACACGATAGTTGTGGGGTGTATCAGTGTACCCCACAAATATCCCAACCTCTGTGGTCGGCTCCAACTTCTTCCTGGCATCCTTCGTCACATGAATGTAAACGGCTGAACCAAAAATCCTCAAATGGGAAATATCAGGCCTCTTACCAGAAAACGCCTCCTCGAGTGTACTCATGCCAAGTATCCTATGAGGACAATGGTTCTGCACATAAACCACAGTATTGCATGCCTCATCCCACAAGTGTATGGGAAGGCCCTGATCATGCAACATCGCCCGTGCAGCACCCACGATCGTTCTGTTCTTCTGCTTTGTGACCCCATTCTGTTGTGGGTTATAAGGCACTATGAGCTCTCTTCGAATTCCTTCTGCACTGAAAAATTCCTTGAACTCGCTAGAGATGAATTCACCACCATTGTTGCTCCTAAGAGCCTTCACCTACTTCCCCGATTCTTTCTCAACCAGTGCCTTGAACTCACAAAACTTTGAGTATGTCTCGCTCTTCTTCTGCATGAAGAAGATCCAGAACTTACGAGAAAAATCATCAACAAATATCACATAGTACCTGTGCTTTGCTATCGAAGCTACTGTGAAAGGTCCACACACATCTGTGTGAATTCTCTCAAGGATCATCGTGGCGTGACTATCCTTCTCATGAAAGGTGGCTTTCACAAATTTTCCCAAAGTACATCCCTTGCACTAATCTGACTGCGCAAGTGTACCTTTGGGAAGCCCGGTAGAAATATGCTGCAAAATATTCAAAGCACCATGGTGAAGATGGCCCAATCTCCTGTGCCATAGCTCACCCTCATCTCGGCTCACCACTCCTTCTGCCTTGCCTGCCATTGCTACGCAGCCATCTACCTACAACTGATAAAGGTTCTTAACTCGAACCCCTATCCTCCGGGTTTCACCAATTGCCTTATTACGCAGGAAAGCCCTTCCCTCGCTAAAGACAACATCATATCCCTTGTCTTCTAACATGGCCACCGAGATCATATTCTTCTTCAATCTTGGAACATGCATCACTTCCTTCAATACGAAGGATTTACCAGACTCCCTCTCAAAGGAAATGGTACTAATATCGGTCGCACTGTATCTACCATCATTGCCCATCTCAATGTGCACTCCAAGATCTTTCTCATCCAGATCAGTAAAAAAATCTTTGTCTCCGGTCATATGAAAAGATGCACCACTGTCAAGAAGCCACACTGAACCCATAATACTTGAGACCAAGCATGCGATCAGTGAAAAATCTATCTCAAACTGCGAGGCTAAGGCCTCCCCAGCTGCAGATCCAGCAGCTTGCTTATTTTTCTTCTTCTGTGGACAATTAGTGGCATAATGTCCGTGTTGATGACAGTGAAAGCACTTCACCTTGGACATGTCCTGCTTCTTGCCTTTTGCACCGGATTGAGAAGCATTCTTTTTTCTCTTCCCCTTCCTTTCTTTGGTAGCCAAAGAGAAATTTTATTCATCTGCACTCTTCGGTGAATATCTATCCCTGGTACTCCGCCTTATCTCCTCTTGCACAAGATCCGACCAAAGTCGCTCCCATCCTAGCAATTTCTCCCGACCATTGACAAAGTCCTGATAGGAATGCCAACTCTTCGGAAGCCCAAGGAGAGATAAGCTCACCAAGTCCTCATCATCAACAATAACCCCCACACTTCCTAGCTCATCCCTGCACTAGACAAACTTCATGAGGTACTTGGGTATACTGTCGCCTTTCTCCATTTTTATGTTCCTGAGTTTATCCTTGAGCGCCAACTTCCTCTGGTCGCTCTTGCTTTGAAATAAATCTGTCAAAGCTTTCCACATCAAGTATGGAGAAGCTTTACCATGAAGGCTGGACACTATGTGATCCTTCACACCTTCCAACAGAATCCTTCGACGCTTTTCTGTCTTCTTTTGCCATGCGTCAAGTGCGGCAGCATCGCTAGAAGCAGGTTTTGGAATTTCTGCAGCTATGAACCCCTTCAACCCATTGTCATCCAGCACTACCTCCATCCTGTCCTTCCATGAAATATAATTCAAGCTACCCTCAAGGGCATACTCCAATCGCAATCCATTGAAAGACATCTCAACTTCGACACCAAGAAAACACTGCTGCAAATTCGAATTCCACCAGCACAAAACTCAACCGCTTCAATGATTTTCAATTGCTCCAATGATCAATGCTCTGATACCATGTAGAAATTTGAATAACTGATATATTATTCACCGAGATTCTCCTGATCACACACTATTTTAACTTCATGCACAACACAGAATCTCTTCTACCATTGATCATTAATTGCGGAAATAAAAACAATCGCATGCGCACATTAAAACCATAAACAATCACACATATGAACACAGTATTTCATGGGAAAGCTTAAAGTTGAAAACCCCAACTATCTGTATATTATATGTCATATAGATCATGTAACAATCATTATACAAAGCTCCTCACAAGCTCTCAGTACAATCTCCAATTGCTACACACTAATCAGGTCCGATCTAGCAAAACACATGCTCCAATCTCTGCCACCTACTAGCCTGCCTCTACTACACAATCCCTATTGAATAATGGCTCATAATTAACTTTGAACCACCTAGATTGTACTGCGCAATCCTCATTGGCATCTCCATCAATGTGTGGTGCAAACTCATGCACTAGTATAGTCACAACTGATAGTCACACTACTCTTTCACCTACCTCTTCACTGGTCTCCACTGAAACTGTCCATGCACTGAAGTTAACTGATGTATTATTTAGTTAATTAATGAGTTTATAATTAGTGAATTAATTAATAATTAATTCACACCACTCTCACAAGTGTATCAATCAGTTAGACTAGATACAACTAGCTCAATTATGTTTAACTCAATTAAACTGAACACAACTCCATTAACTTCCTCAATCAACTCCACCAAACTCTCTCACATGAGTTCTAACTGAAGTATCCATGCAATAGCTCCACTTAACCCTTAGGAATAGCGTAATTCCTTATGTCAGCTCCAGTGCCACATCTGTGCACTTAACTGAAGTGCTCCAAGAAAATAAGATAATGTTTAGAGTCCAAATATTATTAAGAGCTAATAATATTCGACATATCTACTTTTAGACTGGCAATCTAAAAATAGATTCCGCCCAATATGTCTAAAAATAGAATTCCATCTATTTTTCCAACTTGATGAACCATCCACAAATAGCATCCTGCAACTCATAGAATATGATCGACATGTCTAAAAATAGACATAGTCTAAAAATAGACTTTGCGCCAAAAATAGCCTGCGGGCCCACTTAGTGAAGGAGACTCCTTTCCACTAAGCTCATCATCTTGTTGCAATCTCAACATCCTTCTTAATCTCTTCCGCTTCCATCCTATCCGTCCTCTATTAGAGTATGCAATGGCATCATATATACTGACCTAACCATTCATAGACCTTAAGGAGGATAGGGTCGACTCTATTGACCTAATTTCCTAGTAGGCATCTTGTAGTCATCATCACAAGTCTAGGGGAGCGTGACTTGCACAGTACTCCCATGACTCCAGGTTTTGGAGGATAAACAATGGGAAGTACCTCCACCCCTCCTAGTAGGAACAAGGTTAACACCCTATCATGGAATCTCATTGAGTCTCAATTGTTCTAAAAATTTTTCATCACGTGGTCAGTTTTGTAACGATATTATCTGCAATGTAAATACTTGGCCATACATTTATAACATATGTATCATCATATTCAAAATAAATAGTTTATGTATAATTCATACATGTCGTTATCTAGGGTATAGCATACTTGACCATATCTAACCCATATATCAATAGGTTGGCTTTCATATTAAAATGTAGCTACTCCTTTATTTATATTCCATCAATCATATCTATATGAAGAAATGAAACAAATTTATAGATGTCTTCAGTTATAACATAATCCATGATCTAGATTTCAAATACTAATATTCATATTTGTATTCATATTCCCGCAATGTTAATTAAATGACATTTCATATTGGTATGCATGTACTAGCAGAGTTAAGAAACAAACATATATCATGTATTAGTAGAGTTAAGAAACCATCATATTCTTATGGGTATCCATGTACCAGAAAATAAAATTCATTTTTTACATGTGATATTTCAAAATGATAGTCATTAAGTATCCAAAATAGATTAGTTATATACAAAATAAGGTTTTCAGTTCCTCGAAATCAGCAAAATTTGGGGTATCTTTGACATATGGCATCCGTATCTTCCCAGGTAGTTGATCCAAGACTATATTTGTCACATTGGACCTTCACTTGGTCTACTGTGTGATTCTTGAGTTGTTGAACCCTACGTTATAGTATACATAATGGTTTGACCATAATGGTTCCCTCATTCGATACTTACAATTCCTTCCATTTAAGGTTATGAGATTTTTCAGCTATATAGTGTCATAAGACAGCTACATGAAATATATTATGAATTTTATGCAAGTAGGGTGGCAGTGCAAGACGATAGGTCACAGGTCAAAAACTTTCCACAACTTTGAATGGCCCAATAAATCAGGGTGATAATTTTGTCCCTTTTCCAAACCGTATGGTGCTTTTATTTTGTCTGATGCAGACGAAAACCTGATCTCCTACTTCATATTTTCTATCTATCCTGTGAGCATCAGCAGAAAATTTTTGTCTATCTTGTGCCTCTTTCAATCGTTGCCTAGTTTGTTTTACTTTTTCCTCCATTTCTTGGATTAATTTTGACCCCACTATTATCCGGTCTTCCAACTTGTCCCAACTCAACAGTGTTCTACAGGGTCTTCTGTATAGTGCTTCAAATGGCAGCATCCTGATTGAACTGTGATAAATATTATTGTATGAAAATTCAACTAACGATAAATACTTTTTCGTAGTGCGATTGTTGGTCCATAACATACATTCTTAGCATATCTTCTAGTAATTGGTTTACCCTTTCTGTTTGCCCATCAATCTCAAGCTAATAAATTGTGCTTAAATTTAATTGAGTTCCCAAGGTTGATTGCATAGAATTCCAAAATATTTAAGTGAATTGTGAGTCCCTATCTGATATGATCTTCTTTAGGTACTCCATGAAATCTGATAATTTCATTTATAAATACCTGGGCTACGTTAGCAACTTCGTAAGTGTCTCTTATGGAAATAAAGTGGGCGCTCATTAGGGGAATTTTGAGGTCTAAAATGGGCCTCCTAAGAAAAATGTACAAAAAAATAAAATTTATAAGAACCAATAGGATTAAAGATGACGATGTCAACCATGGGGGATGATTCACCATTTTTTAAGTAAAAGTGTAAAAAGATTAAAAAATAATAAAATAATAAAAATTATTTTTTCAACTTATCTCGCAAAGTTTTTACTCAAATTTCAAGTGGGAGTACTCATTGGATGCAAAATTTAATTCATCATCCAAGGAGTACCCACATTGCATACTTTCTATGGAACCTGCTACATGAAAAATTAGAAATACATGAAAAACGTGATTTCTCATTTTTCATGTAGCAGGTTCCATCGAAATTATGCAACATGGGTACTCCTTGGATGAGGAATTAAATTTTACATCTAGTATTTCTCATTTTTCATGTAGCAGGTTCCATATAAAGTATTCAACATTGGTACTCCTTGGATTAGGAATTAAATTTGCATCCAATGAGTACTCCTACTCGAAATTTGAGTAAAAACTTTGGGAGATAAGTTGAAAATATGAGTTGAAAAAGTAGTTTTTTTTCTTTTTTTTCCCTCTAAAATGTGATGTTGTAATCAAATATTATTTAATTATTTCCACAATTATTTTATAATTTTCTTAAGAGGCCAATTTTAGACCTCAAAATTCTCCTAATGTTTCGTTAACTTATCCACCACAACCAAAATGACATTATGTTTTTGTGTGTAATAGGTAGCCCAATGATAAAATCCATAGAAATTATTTCCCATTTGGTAATAGGAATGTCATGAGGTTGTAGGAGACAGGATGGGTGACAATGGTCATCCTTTAATTTCTGACATTCAAGGAATTTTTCAACGAATTTGATAATGTCATGGTTCTTGTGTAATATTCCCAAATGGGAAAAGCATGAATATAGTGCAAAACCATGGAAATAGCAGTGTAAACATTAGGTCCAAACAATAGACAAATATGGATACCTTTCATTCATCATATATATATATATATATATATATATATATATATATATATATATATATATATATCTGTGTGTGTGTGTGTGTGTGTGTGTGTGTGTGTGTGTGTAAAATAATGGACCACAAACCATAATACAAGATAGAACAAGCCTCCAATGGACAAAACCCTCAAAAAGAGGTGTTGCTACTATATAAAAATGTCGAAGACACTGTTACAACATAGTTTTAAAAGCACTACTACAACAATTGAGTACACAAAAGATGTGGGACTGATATAAGCCACAATAGATGCAAAAATAAATATCTGGGCTCTATACAACCTCTAGAAAATAACCCAAAAGGGTCTCTGGGGAAAACACCCAATAATACAAAATGAGTTGCAGCCCTATGGCTGAAAGTATGTTGCAAAAAATGACTGAAGAGTAAATAGCTGAAGCTAATACAATATTGAATGTGCTCTCCTCCAAAGAATCCTCCAGATGAAAGGTTGGCCCTTTCACTAGAGAAATCACCTACTGCAGAAACCCCTGCAACTCCTCCCTAAAATAACGCAGATATAGATTGATACTGCACTATTGGGGATAAATATACTATGGCCTGATGCCAAATATGTCAATGAAGCTCCAGGGCCTTCTTTACTAGCCTCCAAAGAGAAAAGAACCTCCCTCCAATGAGATATAGCTCAGAAATCTCCCAAATCAAACCTCCACAACTTCTGCCTTGCAACACATACAAAAATCCTAAACAGGAACTGCGTTGTACATTAAGACTGAAGCCTTGGCCAAATGCCTAATAGTGGAATGTAATGCAAACTCTCCCAAGAGGCCTCTCAAGGAAAGAGGTGGGATTCTCGACCAGGAAAACGTAGTGCTAAACAACACTTGCAATCTTAGCTAAATAGCCAAAGAAAGTGATATGTCTAAACAGACCATATATTTAGAAAAATGATATACCAATACCTAATGAATATGGCTGCCATCCTCTTCCTTATATAAGAAATGAGCTTCCAAACCCTAAGCCCCATCCAATAATGGCACTACTTCCATGCAAGGTGTCTCCATCTAAAACTGTGTTGTCCCTCATTGAATGGCACTCCTCCATGACAGCGTTGTTGATTTGGTCAAAGTTAACCCAGTCAAGATGTTCCAGCCCCTTTTCACACCTAAGGGTGCTCAATTAAGCTGCCAAGATGTCTTATTTTCACATTGGAATTTATTTATTCATTATTAAGGAGACTTATGGACCTCCATTGTCCTTTAATTCATAAAAAAAGACAGCAAAACAAAATTTAATATTCCAACTAGCTCATGGGTAATTGAGAATATTACAGTCCTCTCTTCCCAAATGTTGATTTTCCTCAAGCAACTGACAAGGTGAGTGTTACAACTCTTCTCCTCCATCATTGGTGACACCATCATGTGATGATATTCCCTCATAAGCTAAGTGTCTCCCAATCCATCCCCCCATGAAATGCTCCTCCAAATATCTCATGAGATGCAAATGATTCATCCCACAAGGAAGCAATAGATCCAATGAAACAATCATGGTTTGCCCAAGGTCCTCCTTGAAAAATTTAGCGTAGTAAACATGGATAATATCTCTCCCATAGGGCACATACAATCCTCCCATCTTCCCTCCAATCATTCCCATAAAAATAATAAGCACATCATCAATGTATGGGATCAAAACCAAATACATATAAACAAGAATATGCAAAAATGGAAGTGGGTCATAGTCCCACATGTGGAACCAGTGCAGTATATCTCCTGACTACATCAGATAATAATATGGTAAGTGGTTTCCCCACCACTTACTTGTTTCCCAAGTCTTCTCACAATTTCTGAAAAGGTAAGAAATGTTTGGTGCATTTGGAGTGCACCCAAAATGATACAACATCTCCCTATATCCTCCAAGGGAGTGGCCATGTTCAGAAATGTTTATGGCCCAAAGTTGGCCATGAAGTTTATATGGAATAATGCTCCTCCTTGGAGCAATGGCCTGCATATACATGGTAAAGGAATGCAAATAATCATCAAATGAAACATCATGTACATAAGCATGTTCCTTACCAAAATTTCTACTCATACAAATGGAGTGGTCCATAGATAGATCCTTTGTCATTCCAAAAAAAAGAAAGAGGTGGTTGTGATAACTCATTTATTGAGTTGTGTATCTCTCCCATCTCCACATGTTCAATGCATATTTGCAAATGCTGATATATCTCCTCTTCAAATCCTTCCCAAGTGTAGCTCTCCATGATAGTGTTGTAGGCTCTCATGGAATAAGTATGGCTGAAGAGAAAATATTCATGTGCTCTTTGTAGCAACTTCTCCTTGAGCTTGGAAGCTCTAGATAAGAAGATACTACTATGATAATAAATGACCTCATCTTGGACTAAATAGCCGTCTTCATGTAGCTGGTCATCAATTATCATGCATGTAAAAAGATCCTTGGAATAATCCACCAACAGTTGGGATTTCCAATATGGATATATCCTCCATAGTGATAGCACTGATGATCTATCACAAAGAACATCTTTCATATGGTTGCCCTTATTTTTGACATCTTCCATGCCAAATGTATATGTTGGAAGGCTGTTATCCTTCCCATGCTTCTCCTCCCACAGCACATAATCTAAAATGAGAGTGGGTAATGATGATGTTGGGAGAATGTCTCCCTCCTCCTTGAGTCTACCCAAGACTCTCAGCGTTGTATCATGGCTCTCTAATGCCCCCATTCCTCCTAGATTTATGAATGGTGCATTATGATGTGAGACATGTCTCACCAAATCTGAATCAGGTGGCCTCCTCGGTGGTTTACCACAAAACAATGATGTCTCATGGGAAAATCTCATATGCATAATAGATGGGACTACCATGTCCTAGCTTCCACTACACAAATCCAACTCTATTTTTGTGTGGAAGCTTCCTGATAATTGGGTACCACTCTCATTGATGCAAGAGTCCCTCTAGTTGGAGCAATTTCTCCATCCTCACCTTCTGGTGGTGGTGGATCATCTCCTATTATTCCAACATTGTGACCCCTTTATGTCTCCTCTTTTTCTTCCTCCTCATCATCTAAGAAGACCTCTATGACCTCTATGTAGTGTGCCTTTCCTGCTGCACATTTATGTCTGGGTGCCCAAGATTCTTGGCATGTGAAGCAAAGCTTCCTCCTCCTCAAGTCTCTTCGGACATCATCACTAAGAGTTTTTTTACTTTGGCTCTCCTTTGAGAAAGGAGCCTTCTCATCTTTTCCCTTTGATGGAAAAGAGGGCTTTTGCTGAAATGTTGCCTTTGCTTTTGGCAAGGCATCTTGTAAATCTTTATCCCTTTCAATGGCATCTTGAAGGGTAGTGGGCTTAGTAGACTTAACCAACCCATGAAGAGGTTCTTCTAACCCATCAATGAACATATAGACCCTTCTTGCTACAGATAAATCAGGAACCATAACAGAAAGTTTTAAAAACTTAGAAATGTAAGTTTTTGGATTACCTGATTGTTTGAGTTTTACAAGCCCCATGAATAGTGCCTCAGGATATCTTCTATAAAACCTCTCCACCAACCTCCTTGTGAAATCTGAATATGTAGTCACATTGGCATGACCCAATGTAGACAAGCCATGGAACCACCAATCATGTGCTTCACCCTCAAGGTGCAGCACTGCTATCTTTATGGCCTACATCACTGGTACTTTGTTCAGTTGGAAGTAGATTTCAGGCTTCTCTACCCATGATTTGGCAGTGAATTTAGATGACCCATCAAATTTGGGTAAGAAAAATATGTCCATAGTGCGGTGTAGATCATGATTATGAATGAATCCTCCACCTCTATTATGATGCTTGGGTCTCCTATTATCCTTGATTTGAAAAAATTCTTGAAAACTCAAGTGGTCCTTGAATCTCTGAGATTGAGACTCATACTCCATGCAATAGTCTTTAAGAGTTTCTTGTTCTTGAAACCCTTCATTTCCCAGTGGTAATAATGTAGGCATTATAGATCATTGGGAAACTTTTTGTTGCTACACTGGTTGATCACTCCAGTGATGAGAAATCTCGGAGCCTTCACCATGTTGAAATCCTTTAGGGGATTCCTTGTATCTATCAATCCTCATCTCCTTTATTTCTCTAGCAATGTCTTGCATAGCTTTGAGAAGAATATTAGGAAACTCCTTCTCTTCATCTTCTCCTCCTGATAAAGGGGTTTTACCCTTGTCTTCCTTATCATTTGTATAGTCAAACTTCTGGTGTCTTCTTCTTTGATACCTATTCTCTCTATCAGTAAGAGGATCTCCTTTTTTAGATTACATATTGGATTTTCAAGATGCACAAGTTGTGCCAAGATTATGCTCTGATACCATTGTAATATTCCCAAATGTGAAAAGTAGGAATATAGTGCAAAACCATGGAAATAGAAGTGTAAACATTAGATCCAAACAATATACCAATATGGAGACCTTTCATTCATCATAACATCCGCATATATATGTAAAATAATGGGCAACAAACCATAATACAAGATAGAACAAGCCTCCAATGGACAAAACCCTCAAAAAGAGGTGCTACTACTATATCAAAATGTCGGAGACACTGCTACAGAGAAGTTTTAAAAGCACTGCTACAGAAAATGACTATAAAAGATATGTGGGACTGATATAAGCCACAATAGATGCAAAAATAAATATTTGGGCTCTATAAAACCTCCAGAAAAGAACCCAAAAGGGTCTCCGAGGAAAACACCCAATAATACAAAATGAGTTGCACCCCTATGGCTAAAAGTATGCTACAAAAAATGACTGAAGAGTAAATGGCTGAAGCTGATATAATATTGAATGTGCTCTCCTCCAATGAATGCTCTGGATGAAAGGTTGGCCCTTTCACTAGAGAAATCGCCTCCCAAATCACCTGTTGCAAAAACCCCTGCAACTCCTCCTAAAATAACGCTTATCCAGATTGATATTGCATTGTAGGGGATAAATATACTATGGCCTGATGCAAAATATGTCAATGAAGCTCCAGGGCCTTCATTACTAGCCTCCAAAGATAAAGGAACCTCCCTCTAATGAGATCTAGCTCAGAAATCTCCCAAATCAAACCTCCACAACTTCTGCCCTACAACACACACACAAATCCTAAATAGGAAAGACGTTGTACATTAAGACTAAAACCTTGGCCAAATGCCTGATAGTGGAATGTAGTGAAAAATCTCCCAAGAGGCCTCTCAAGGAAAGAGGTGGGACTCCCAACCAGGAACACCCAATGCTAAACAACACTTGAAACCTTAGCTAAACAGCAAAAAGAAAGCTATATGTTTAAACAAACCATATATTCAGAAAAATCATATACCAATACCTAATGAATATGGCTGCCATCCTCTTCCTTATATAAGAAATGAGCTTACAAACCCTAAGCCCCATCCAATAATGGCACTACTTCCAGGCAAGGTGTATCCATCTAAAACTGTGATGTCCCTCATTGAATGCGACTCCTCCAAGTTCACCTAGTCAAGATGTTCCAGCCCCTTTTCACACATAAGGGTGCTCAATTAAGCTACCAAGATGTCTTCTTTTCACATTGGCATTGATTTATTCATTATTAAGGAGACTTATGGACCTCCATTGTCCTTTTATTCATAAAAAAAGACAGAAAAACAAAATTTAATATTCCAACTAGCTCATGTCTATTTGGGAATATTACATCATGCCTGCACATAAGAAAAGTTTCTTTGTATCAGCATACATTTTCTTTACACCAATATGTGCACAATACAGTTCCCTATGGGATTCTTTGAGGATATTCTTTCAGAGGTCCCCAATATCTGGTATGTACATCCTTCCATGGAATCATAATATTCCATCATCTTATAATTCATAACCTTCAAATTTAGATTCGTTTGTGTTTTTACGACCAAGTCTGGATCTTACTTTTAAATACCAATTGTCTCTTACGAGATGTTCTAATACTTGTTTCCTTAAGTCTACCTTGATATGAATGAGGGAAAAGATACTTAGTCTTCTACTTAGAGCGTCAACGACTACATTCTCTTTCCCTTTTGTGTATGAAATTCCAAATTCATACTCACTTAAGAATTCACTCTAGCGTCTCTGCCTCGCATTCAAGTCTCTTTGAGTAAATAAATATTGCAGACTTTGATGGTCACTTTTGAGCATAAATTTTCTCCCTACCAAGTAATGCCTCCATATCTTTAAATACTCCTTTGGCCTGGAAGCTAACTCTAAATCATGTGTGGCATAAATTTATTCATGAGAGTTTAATTTTGTTGAGGAATAAGCTATTGTGCATCTATCTAGCATTAATATTGCACCTAATCCTTGCTCAAATGCATTAGTACATACAGTAAAATATCGGGTACTCGCAAAATTGGTGCACTCGTCAATAGTATTTTAAGTTCAGAGAATGCTCTATGACATTCCTCAGTTCATTTATACCTAATACCTGTACATTGGAGGTTTTTGATAGGCTTTTCAATTTTATATAATCCTTATACAAACCTTCGATAGTAGCCTGGTAAACCCATAAAGCTTCGTAGTTCTTGTGCATTCTTTTGTATCATCCATTCCATGATTTGTTTCACTTTTTCAGGATCTACTGAGGTCCCTTCACCAGATATAATATGACCCAAGAAATGAATTTCCTTTTGAAATAAATAACACTTGGATAAATTTCCATATAATTGTTGTTCCCTAAGGCCCTGAGGCAAGATAATACTTTTCGTAGATGTTCTTCATCTTCTTTCTCATTCTTACAATATATGAGAATATCATCTAAGAAGACTTGTACAAATTGATCAAGATATTTGTGGAAAATGTTGTTCATAAGGTTCATGAATACTGTTGGTGCATTGGTCAACCCAAATGGTACCACAATGAATTCATAATGCCAGAAAAGAGTTCATAATGGAATCTTAGAAACATCACTTTCTTTAATCCGTAGCTGATGATAACATGATCGTAGATCAATCTTTGAAAATATAGAAGCTCCTTTCATTTGGTCGAAAAGGTAATCAATTAGAGGCATTGGATACCTATTCTTTACTGTAGCTCAATTTAAATCTTAATAGTCTATAGACAATCATAAGGAACCATATTTCTTCTTGACAAAGATTACAGGAGCACCCCAAGGTGAAATATTAGGTTGAATATGCCCTATATCCAATAGTTCCTTCAATTGAATTTATAGTTCTTGAATTTCTAGGGTTTTCATTTTGTAAGGTGTTTTAGAAATTGGTTCCATACCATGTTTTAACTCTATTGTGAGACCTAACTCTATGTTAGGAGATAATCCTGGTATTTCCTTTGGAAAAATATCTGAAATCTTGGATAACACCGGATATTTTTCTAAGGATGGTCCTTTCTCCTTTGTTACTTCTTGAACTACATATACTTGACAACCTTTTCTTAAATAAAGCTTCACTTGCATTACTGAAATAAAGCGTAAATATAATTTTCACTTAATACCTTGGACTTGGATCGTCTCTCCTTTATCATTCACACAAACTATTATTTTCCCGTAACAGTCTACCCATGCTTTATGATATTATAACCAATCCATCCCTATGACAAGGTCATAAGTTCATAGCGTTGTGACATATACTTTTAACTTGTTCGAACAGACTCCTAGGTAAACTTTGAATTCCTCAACACTTAATTCTACATATTGAAGTTATGTTGAAGCCATTTCTACATGTCTAAAATTGTTTTTCTTGCAGGCTACCAAATCACATTTATTTAATGCATATAATAAAATAAAAATATCAGTAGCACCAGTGTCAAATAAAAAATTTGATTTGTATTCCATTGATATTACCTGGTGATTCCAATATAGTGGACTGATGTGATGAATTTTTATTGTTGACTACAGCATGGATTCTATGATTGCCTTGGTTATTTGATGATAGTTATTTTCCTGCTCTCTGCATTACATTTGACGAGGCTTCCAGACAATCACGTTGAAAATGCGGTCCTCCACTTACCCAACACTTAACCTGGGATGGTCCCCTTGAGTCAAATTATCAATTTCTAGACAAGCAGATTCATCCTCTTGTGCTACTTCCTCTCTTGTTTCTTCCTTTATTAACAGTCCCTCGAGATTTCCATGGAATTTTTTTTGATGATTTAGAAACTATAGTATTAAATGTCATGGGAGCTCTTGTTCCTACTCCTCTTGAGATAAATCTGTTGCCACAAGGAGGCGACCTCAAGCTACTTCCCCTGAAGAAGTTACGAGGAGTATTTCCTAGAAATCCTGGTTGCGAGGGTTCTGTTGGCCTCATATCTCTTTTGATCTGTAAATGTTCCTTTGCATATTGTGTTCATTCAACTTCCTCTTCTACTCATAACGTCTTCCACATTCTAACCATAGCCCTAATTTGAGGGTTTAATCCATATAAGAAACGTCTGCTTGATGTTCGTCAGTATCTAGATAAGGAACATATTTTACAAGCTCCATAAACCTTATCTCATATTCTTTCATTGTCATATTACCTTGAACTAACATATGGAAAGCTTTGACTTGTTGTTCTTGAAAGAAAGGTGGTAAGTATTTTGCATGAAATATTTCCTTGAACAGCTCCCAAGGAACGTTATTTGATGTAAGATGTAATTTCTTTTCTAGATTTCCCCACCAAATCAAATCACTCTCTATGAGATGAAATATAGTGATATTTTTTTAAGAGGTAGAATAATATTCTCTTAGTGCAAAGCATCTTATCATTCCTTCTAACCATGCTTCAGCATGTTCTCCCGCTCGCCCTCCTGAGAATTCTGAGAGTTTAATATTTTTTAGTTCTCTAGAGATATCTTCCTTTGGTATTTTATAATAATAATATTTGAGCTATTCTAAGTGTCTTTCCTCAAGATGAGGTCGCTCTTCCTTGGTGTTTTTTGGTTACCACCCTTTTAATGTTTCTAGAATGGCTTCTAATGAGCATATTATAATGGTTAGCTCAAGTTTTGTAGCGACTGGTGCTTATGATGATCTCGGCAGTGGCAATGGTGATGGTGATGGCGATGGTGATGACGATGGTGGTGGAATTAGTGATTTCAATGCTACCTGATGGCGCGATCGTCGTTGATATGTTCTTACCATGGTAACTTTTCCTGAACACATAATAAAATTTTTAAAAATTTGAAGTATAATTTAAATTTGATAAATATAATTTCGTAAAATGCAAGCTCACACACAAGTATAGTTTTTTTGGTATTATTACTTACAGGCAGGTCGTACTGATATTGAGGTCAAAGAGGGTGGTATCGCGACCTCCTTTTCCTAATGCATGGTGATCTATTCTTATGCATAATAATACTTATTAACATGCATGGATATTTATAGATCATAGTATTACTTCATAATATTTATTCTATTCGAAGTTCTAATTGTGAAATTTGAATGTATAATTTTATTTTATTTTATCTAACCCACAGGGAATTGAACATTGAATCTCTTGCTTTACACATGATTTCAAAACAAGATGATTATCAATTGAACTACACATTATGAGCGAATGCATAAACTTTTAATCTTAAATGTAAAATATATATTCATATTTAAATATCTTATGTATTATATATAAATGTGCTATGTATAAGTGTCTCCCATATCACATACCTCAATTATATATATATATATATATATATATATATATATATATATATATATGAGAAAATCACACACAGAATCATTATCATCAACATTTTGTATCATCACCATCCAGAAGTATAAATCTCGAGTTGAGGAAGTTCGCATCCATGTCTCAAGCTTGTGTACGGTTTCAAGGGGAAATATAGCAGATGATACATTAATCATTTACCGATTGAATCACTAATATTAGTCTCGCTCATTGAGATGATGAGAGATGGAAAGTAGTACCAATTATTGAGTTGAAATATTGCGACTCAGGTTTTGTAGAGAGAGATGGCCTTCATTATAATGAGACTTTACATCATACCTTATTTAAATAAGCTCCTTTCTATCGTTATTATATATATATATATATAATAATAATAATGTAATATATTTATCTATCTTATAATTTATATAAAAGTATTGATATAAATTATAAATTTAATTATTAAATTGAATGATATTATAATGTATTCACGTAATCTAATAAAGAGATATCTTAAATTTGATAAATAAAGAATTCAATTCAATTCAATTAATTTGATAAATAATATTATAAACATCAACTTTAAAAACCAGGCGAAAACAATGATCCAAGGATTTATAAATAAGGTAAAAGTAATAGTTTTCAAACTTTACGCTACATTATTTAGCAACATACACGTAAGAAAATATAAGAGGGAAGCATGCAGAAGTACCCTGATAGTAATGTGACAGCTTCTAAATACAAATAATGCGTGTCAAATTGGGAAAAGTTCGATCAAGCCCCATATAACCTTTCTAGTTACTCAGGGCATGAAATATGTTGGCAGTGAAGAAATAAAAAAGGCATATCAGTAATAGTTCATTCATTTTCCCGTCCAGTGGACAAGATATCCTCTTCATTTCAATTTCTTCAGTCGTCTGATTCGGTGCCTGACCCTAATTAATGTGTAAATCGACTCTTCTAGTACGGATCCTGCGCTGCTGTACTTTCTATCGCTCACTTATTTAGTGGTTCTAACTCTATATTGGGTGCTACAGGTTACTATGGGGTGACCGCTGGTGCTATTAATTTCAAAAAAAAAAAACACCAAAAGGATTCACTATTTTCTTCGATCCCTTCTCATATTAATTTTCACTTCAAAATACAAATGTGGGTGTCGTACATGGCTTGTGGCATGCATGGCATGTGAATCATCTTCCATTTTAATATTACGGTCACACCGTCTTGAGCGCATTCTCCTTGTGAAAATATGTCGACCAACTATATTTGGACCCCTCCATGCCAATATTGCGTGGATGACGAACCATCGAAGATTCCATCCGACTTGGCTCGACATTTTCATTAAGTAGATCTTGGTCATATGGCGCTGCCATTTTACGGGGACGAGGACTTTCGATGGGTGGGGTTAACGCAAAACATTCATTGCCGCTTTTCCACCACAGGCATCTGAGAGCCCAACAAAAGTAGTATTTTGTAACCTTAGGTCACATGGTCATTGATGGAAATCCCGCTTGGAAATCTGCCATGTGTGATAAATTGAAATATTAAAAATTTAAATGTCACAAATCTACAAGTCCAAGTCCGGTGCGACATTTAACCAAAACTGACTCCAAACCCTCATCGACGCTTTCACCGGTAGGAAGCCATTAATGTTGCTCCCTTCGTTTCCAACCTCTGATGGAATCATTCTTCTTTTGGTTTAATATTACATTGACAACCATTTTTTTTACAAGCTTCAGTGTTCCAGCCACGTCCTCTTGTAGGCATAATAATATTCCCACTGAGTGTTACCCTACTCCCAAAATAAAATTTCAAGCCCAGCTTTTAATGGAATACATTTATAGGTAACCTCCGGCAGGGACTTCGAGCCATAACTCCTCGCTCTTGTAAAAATAAAATAAAAATCAATGCACAAAGAGGTTAAGTATATATATGAACCGACTACATGCTATACAATATCCAAAATTTATACCCTATGACAGTGGAACCTATACGTTGGGGATTATCATTTAATTTGCAGGGATTTAACCCTTACTGTGAACTATGAAGGTAAAATTCAAACCCAGAGGCAACCTTTCTTTCTAAATTCTTGCTCCATTAATATGTTTTGATTCTTTGCTAAATTACAGAATTTGACCAAGAAATTTTTATTTTTATTTTTGTTTAATTATATAGGGCTAGTAAGGTCATGAACTATTTGAATCTAGCTCTGATAGCAAATTGTGATGCTCTTATCAATTAAACCTTGGTTATAGCAACATAGAAACCCATAATTTAGATAATAAGGTTTAAAAATAAATTTATTGAAAAATTATACACAGATACATAACCTAACCAGAATTAAACCCTTAATCCTTACCCGAATTCAACCATTACAATTTAACTAGGAATTTATCAACTAAGTTCACAATACATAACTGGTTACCGTGTTTGAAGTTTATCTTGAGTCAATGTGGCTCCCATCTGCTCCCGTTCCTGTTACCAAACAACCAAAAACCACCCAACCAATTGAGTACAGCTTCATACTCAGTTCCAAAGTACTCCAGATTGAGATACTTTGGCCCCTATGCCCAAAATTTCAGAACAATTGAACTTTATATCTCCAGTTCCTTCAACCTCTCAACACAACTTATCACTCTTTAGTTCCGAATTCTTTCTATGTTTCCCCAATTTTCTCCCCATGTTTGTCTCGGTTACAGAGATAAATAATCACTCTGAGGTAGATTCCGCCTCATCCACCTCTTTCCCTAGATTTTATTTGCTTATTCAATAGTATATGTGTAGCCTCCAAGTGTTTATAAATCAAATTACATAGGGAGTTGTTATGTTTATGACTTAAACTTTTATTTTTTTAATATATATATATATATATTAAACTAATATTATTTTTAATTATAACTTTTAAATTAAAATGTATATTTATACATATTTATATTAACAAGATTGGTAGTGTAAATTTTATTTAAATAACTTAATAATTACAAAATCAGTGATATTTATCTTCTTAATGTTTTTAGGTACTTGATCTATTTATCATTTACTTAGAAATATTTCATAATTATTTAATAAGTATACTAGTGTAAGGCATACAACATATGCATATGTAGCTATCATACACATACGTAATTACATATCAAGTACAGTAGCCCACAGATATGTCACCGGGTGAGCGGATACGAACCAACTTGGTTGTATCCTGAGCATAAATGTGGTTGATTACCTCTATGGCCTCATTGATAGGGATATTAGTGTAAAGAGAGACTGCGTCAAAACTAACAAGAATATCACCAGGGTCAAGCTTAATACCTTTAACCATTAACAAAAGAGGAGTCCTTAAAAAAGGATTCAGAAAGGCTAACAAAGGGTTTACAATTGTGCACTAAATACTTAGCTAGAAGGTAAGTGGGCCCACCTATTGGATTAACAATGGGTCTAAGGAGGGGGGCCTCCTTATGTATCTTAGGAATCCCATCGATCCTAGGAGTAAGAGGGTTTCTCTCAATGAGTTTATGGATTATGGATTTCATAGTGCTACTAGATTTTATAGTTGAAGAAAAAAAAATCGAGACTTTTTTTATAGGGTTCTTATTTAAATTTTTGTAGGTATCATTGTTACAGACATGATCCATCATTTTTATTCAGAAATAATCCCTATCTAAGATAACTATTGTTATTCATTTATCAGGTTTGAAAATAACAATGTATGGATTATTTTTCAAGGCCTTGAGGGCTTGGAACTCTAGCTTATTGATGTTTCTTTTAGAAGGTTTATCCTCTCTAATGTAACAACCATGGTCAAAAATCCATGTAATAAAGCTAATAAAGTAAAAATAATAACCAAGGTCATGGGAGACTTATTCCAAGTTGAATGCTGGGGAAAAACATAGTGATGAGGATCACTTGTGAATAATTAATGGCAATGTGATTCAGTGCTCAAAATTATTCTCAAACCTGTAAGTTGTCAGATTGGACTGAAACCTGAATGACCACGTATATATCGTCTTTCTAAATTTGACACAATTTGTTTCAAGCAAAATTGACGTCGTATGCTCCCAGAAACTATTTCTGATCGATTTGTCAAACATGTGAATTTTGGAAAATATTTGTGCAAGGTTGCATAGTCAGCAATCCATACTGTTGACGTGGCATGTTGACTGGGCCCGCTTATATGGAAAATGATTGAGCTTCAAAAGAGCCAATGACAGCTCGCCACATGTCATAATCTTATTAGTGCTTAGTTGCAATTATTTATTGGTCAGTTTATTGTTGGTTACGTGGATCAACTGGCAGTCGCCACATGGCCTAGCCAGAGGCTGCCAGGTGGTGCCTCATTGGCCACTTAAATTTTTTTGGGGCAACCCAGATTACACTCCATAGGATATGAACACTGCACCTACCTGAAACTAAATTCCTCTCATACAACCAAACCACACGTAGTCCTTCTATATAGGACCCACAAAAAATATATTTAAACATTAATGTGGGCAGAGGTTTGGTTAAGGGTCGAGGTCTAGCCCCAGGTCACGTGGAGCACCCATGTGACCACCAGCACACACAGTGGTTAACAGATAAATTAATAGTCCCACTATTTGCGCGGGAATTGTGCCGATTTTTTGCTCTGCCAGTGAAAATTGGGGCGAAATTGTAGGAGAGTTGGCCAAACTTGGAGAATTTGTGGGTCAACTAGCAGCAAAACTTTGGAAGGTCATAAATTCTTCAATTTTTATCCTTTTTGGGAGCAAAAAGGACCAGTCGAATTTTGAAAAGTGGCAGGTTTTGAGTCATTGTTGACTGCACTGTTTTAATTTGGACCAATAGGACACCGCCAGGTGGCAGGCTCGAAGGCCACCACATAGCAAGCTCGGAGGTTGCCACATGGCCCTGGAATGGTCTGTTAAAATTTTTGGAGCCAGCCAGGTTCGAACGCGAGACCTCACGCATAGAGTGCCCTAGTCTTACCAACTCACCTACTATATGTGTCTTAACATACATGGAGCGTCGGTTTTTATTTATTGATATATGGTTTTCAGTTTGGGATTTTGGAGGGGCAAGCCCCTCCCATACAACCACAACCCCAAAGACCAAGGGCTTAAGCCCCTTTCCACAATGGTTAAACCTTTTGTTTGTTCACATGACATATGGTTAAACTGCAACATCTATTGAGCCGATGGTTCCGAAAACCATTACATCCGGTGGAGTTAAAACCTATCACATGCGGTGGTTGATTGACCTTATCCACGTGGTTTATTCGGTCAGCATTTAACTTGACCGTGAAGTTTTAGCACATGTGCCCAGTATTTCTGACGGTAATAGTTAGTGCTAGCGGCCAGGTTGGCAGTCAGTTTGGTGCACCCACCATTTTTTGTGGAACTATCGAATTTAACTGGAGTTAAGTCCAGTTCTCCATAATTAGTGGAGCTTTTTTGGGTGTCATTGGGCAAAATGAGTTCAAGTTCTATCTTGAGCTAGATTCGACCAATTTTGGAGTTCCAATAGCAAATTTTGACTATCTCCAATGGTCCAAACTCATTGGTGAGGGTTTCACAGCCATCAGAGGACTTTTGAGCAGTTTTTTTCTTTAGATAATTTCAACGGGCCATTGGGGCCACCAGGGCGCAGCAACAACTTGACGCCTAGCCAAGGGAGCTAAAGGCCTTATTTAGAAATCCAATAGTCAATTTTGGATGTTTCAGATGTTTTGGAACTAATGGTGTGGTTTTCAGAGCCTGTAGAGGAATTTTTAAGGCCAGGATGCTTCAGTGAAGTTCCAGGTGTCATCAGTGCCAGCAAGTGCCAACAGCAGTTCGGGGCCTACCCAGCGCAACTAGAGGCCTTATGCAGCAAACCAATAGTCATTTATGATTTTTTTGATACTTATGACTCCATTGGAGGAGTTTTTAGAAGTGTTTGAGGAATTCTAGACGTAGATAACCCATTAGAGAAGTTTTCAGTGACCCTAGTGCCATAGGGTGCCGACAGGTGTTGGAGGCAAAATCGAAGCAGCCGAAGGCCAATTTCAGTGAACCAATAGTCTATTCTCATTGTTTTTGGAATTATGAATATGATGAAGGGATTTTCATAGCCATTTGAAGACTTCTTAAGGTCAATAACCTACAGTGAAGTTTTGGGCAGCCCAGGGTCAATTGTGGAAGGAGGTCTATTTTGGGGATGCAATGCTCATTTTGAGAAAATGATCAGTCTATTATTGGTGTCTGATGTGTGATGGATACATTAGGTGATGTTTTAGGGACATAAAAATAATTCTGAAGGAGTTAGTGCCATAGAGAAGTTTAGTGTAGCTTAGAGCACCGACAAAAGGAATCAAGTCTAAGGGAGCCTAGATCTATTTGCAGAGTGAAGATAGCCATGACAGGCATACAGATGGTATTCTAAGCCCATTTTTTCAGTTCAGTAACCATTAGAGTTGAGAGTGTAACTTTTAAAAGAAACTTTTCCATAATCCCAAAGTGCCAAGTCAAGATGACAAAATCTCAAGGATACGTAGCCCACGATATTGGGGTGAACTCCTAGATTAAATTTTCTATTATGTATGGATGTTTATTTTATGCATTATATTTTTGTAACAGATGCTTAATTTCAGCAAAAACAAATGGAGTTAAATCACTTAAACAGTTAAAAATCACACACCTCTTTCAAGTATAAAATTCTGCAAATGTCAAGTATAAGCTAGATATTTTATTTGTTTAACCGAGTGGGAGGTTCTTGAAAATCATAACAAGTTATCCAACCCATTTTCAGTTTAGGTTTGTATCATAGCACTTGGTTGCTTGATTGACAGAGCAATAGCTTGCTTGTTTGACTTGAAAGGTGTTTAAACAGTGCAAAGGATTTGACTGTTTGACTGTTTGCAAACTGATTGTTGCTTGAGTTTGCTAGAGGTGAATGGTTGAAGGCATTGTCCTTACCCAAAGGACCTCAAGGAAACCCTTGAAGCACAAGAGGGTTTGTTTGCAAAAGGCTGCTTGAAGAAGAGTTTGACTTTACAGCCACTTTTGTTCAAAAGATTTGTCAATTGTTTTGAAAGATTTGTGAATTTTGTTGAAGTTATTTTGTTCATTTTCATAATTACAAATTCATCAAGTGAGGTTTCAAAATCCTCCTCCTTCACAAGATTCTTCGATGAATACAAGAAGCGTGACTTCTACATCCTGAAGGACATGGTGCAAATTTTGTTTGAAGATAGAAGAGAAATCACTAGACTTCATGAGAAATTGGTTGCTATGAAGCAAGAGAAAGAAGAAATTATTCAAATATTGCATGATATGGAGATGCAGCTCCATCAGGCTCAAGAGGCTTTGACCAAGAACATGCATGAAGCAGAGGTAATTCACTCAATTTTGTCTTCAGTTTCCTCTTCAGATAAATGTGTTGGTTCATTAGAAAAGCACACTAGAGGTATAGGGTCCAAGTTGATGTTTAAAATGGGCTATGAAGGCAAGGGCTTAGTCAAACATGCACAAGGCATGGTTGAACCTATTTTGGTTGACGAAATACCTAATAAATTACGTCTTGGTTATGTGCAATCTAATGGCGAATACTCCAAAGCCATGAAAGCATCTGAGGCAACTTTAAAGAGAAATTTTGTTCCAGTTCTAAACCACAAACATGTCAAGTTTGTTTTCAAGTTGATTGCCATTGTTTGAAGCCTATGTTGTAGCAAGAATATGGTATACATGAAAATTATGGTGAGGATGCGAGTTCAGACAGTTTTCAATACATGAACGTTGATGTTTGTCTGCAAAAGAAAGTTGGAACCTCTACTAGTTCATCTCCTCAAGAAGGAAAAAAGGATGGACATGCAAAGCATCATGTGAGGTATAATTCTTCACATAGTCAAGTCTATTATGTTTCTGCAAGGCATGAAAATTATGCATGCTTGAATGGAAGAAATAGTTGTTGTGCATATTGTGGTCTATGTAACCATACTGTTTCGAGATGCTAGAAGAGGATGAAGGCATACAGGAAGTAGTTGAGGCAAAGGCAACTTGCAAAGTAGGTGAATAAGACTTGCACACATTTCCAGAAGAGGGGACATATTTTTTCCCATTGTTGGACATTGCATCCAACTAATCGTCCCAAGAATTTGAAGCAAGAGGACAGAAAGACTGGAAAAAGTGGAACCAAGGATTCCGTCATTGATGTGAGAACGGATGTTTCACATGAAGAAGATTTTCAGCAGCAAAATTCGTCGTGGAAGTGGCTTGGTAAGAAGTGGTTTGACTTCTTGACACAGTAAGACATACACTCATTTGTACACATGAAAATTTCAATTATGTATGCATGTTTTCTGTTGTAATCTCATGTTTTTTTTAAGCACATTAGATCGATGATCAAGGAAGCGATGTTAAGCTACCTTCTGTAAATTTCTTGCCAGAAATTTCTTAGTGAGTGCAAGGAAGACAGTTCTTGACAGGAGGACAAGCGCATCCAGGAAGGGAAGTGTCTACTACCTTCGAGTTGTGGTTCAAAGGCACTAGCCATGCAAGGAAAGTGTATGGAGGCTGAAAAGAAGAGGGTGTTTTACTCTCATCTATTGTACAAATCAATATATCAGTCCATTGGGGTCCAAAACATTCCCAATGGGGAGCTGTGATCAGAACTGGATCATGGAACTAAGTGAGAGCTCAAAATTCAAAGTGTTCGAAAGTGTGCCAAACCTGAGTGATAGGATAGATCTCGTCTTCTTGATTCCGGTGCCACAAACAGTTCGAAAAACCAACACCGTATGAAGAAGTTATCGTAGTTTGAAAAGTTCAATAAACTGCAAAATTTGGACT
The DNA here is from genome assembly GCA_034641835.2 of Pinus albicaulis. Classification (NCBI taxonomy): domain Eukaryota; kingdom Viridiplantae; phylum Streptophyta; class Pinopsida; order Pinales; family Pinaceae; genus Pinus; species Pinus albicaulis. The sequence continues at coordinate 449,937,474 of CM076573.1, forward strand.
TGGATGAAGTTTAACTTGGATTTGGGAAAATTAAAAAGAGAATATTCTAGGAAATATTCATCCAAATATTCCCTAGAATATTCTGAGGAATATTTCGTATGGACTAGTTGAATTTTGACAAGTGGCAGGTTTTGATTCATTGTTGACTACACATGTTTTAATTTGAGCCAATAGGAGGCTGCCACATGGCAGGCTCGGAGGCCGCCACGTGGCCCTGGAATGGTCTTTTAAAATTTTTGGAGCCATCCAGGTTCGAATGCAAGACCTTACGCATAGAGCACCCAAATCTTACCAACTCGCCTACCGTATTTGTCTTAACATACATGGAGCACCGGCTTTATTTATTGATATATGGTTTTCTTTTTGGGGTTTTAGAGGGGCCAGGCCCTCCCATACAACAACGACCCCAAATAACAAGGGCTTAATCCCCTTTCCATGACAGTTAAAAAAAAAAAAATCACATGACATATAGTTAAACTGCAACATCTATTGTGATGATGGTTCCGAAAATCGTTACATCTGGCAAAGTTAAAACCTATCACATGAGGTGGTTGATTGACCTTATCCACGCGGTTTATTCGGTCAGCATTTAACTTGACCGTGGAGTTTCACTACATGTGCCTAGGATTTCTAGCGGTAACAGTTAGTACTAGCAGCCAAGTTGGCGGTCAGTTTGGAATGCCCCCCATTTTTGGCGGAATTGCAGAATTTAACTGGAGTTAAGTCCAGTTCTCCACAATTAGTGGAGTTTTTTTGGGTGTCATTGGGAAAAATGAGTTCAAGCTCTATCTTGACCTATATTTGACCAATTTTGGAGTGTCAATAGTAAAATTCGACTATCTCCAACATTCCAGACTCATTGGTGAGGGTTGTGTTATCACTCAGTAATTTCTCAAGGTTAAAGAAAGCACTCACCGAGGTAACCACAAACCTACTTTTGAGATTAGGATCTAGCCTTCCTAATGCTCAGAGAGGGTTCCCTTTTAATGATTTAACTTTGTTGAGTTAATTGATTTTAGGCTAGTTAAGTATGCTTAGTTTGATTGATTTGATTTGGTGTTGGAATTACTGATTTATATGGATAGATGACTATCTATTTTCCATCAGGATATGGAGTCAATATATCAAGAAAACAACACAGAAAAAAAATAATAAAAGTAGTGTTACAGGGCAAGGAAGCTGAGAAAAATCAGATATTTTAGGCTGAAGGGAGAAGTGGTTTTCAATCGAGATCAAGGAGTAGTTAAGGATTCCTTAAACTGGATAATGAAGGAAGTGAAATAGGTCAATCGGGATGGGAGAGAAATTAAGGATTCTCAGATCTGGATATCAGAAGAAAACATCAAAATGAATAATTTTTCAGAACAGAGTGTACTTAAACAATTTCTGCAATATTATTCCTGTTATAACATTTAAAATTGGAAAAGCATGCAAGTATGTGAAATACTTAAGAAATGAACAATTGAACAATTTAAATATACTTCACTGATTTGTCCCAACACATGAATCCTGTAAATAAATGCTTCTATAATCTGTCCTGTCTGTCAACTGGAAAAAGTACAATAAACTCTCAGGTCATAGATGAGTTCAACTATATAAATGTTCAGGAACCCCCCTTTAATACTTTGAATGACTGAAGTATTTATACAAAAACTAATACAAAATATCCTAAACTAATTTAGGATTTATTTTGGGAAATAAAATATCTGGATGCTAAAAGGTAGTGACACCTTTCAACTGACTAAAAGCTGGCACTGATTTTCTGATTGTTTTTATCTGTTTGTTTCTTTTATGCTGGTTTGTCTCTCACGCTTTCTTCTTATTATTATTTGTCTTTTGAATTTATCTTTCATCTTTAAACTTTGTCTTTGTTGTCACTGTGAATTCTTCTTTTATTTTACTGTTTGCTCTATTTACTCTTAGCCTGACTATTTTTTTACCTGTCATAGTAAACTTCATCATCTGAATATTTATTTTCATCCTAATTTTTGTGAATTTCATCTTTGAATAAACTTTCGTTGTTGTTGGTGAAAGTGTTTTTATCCTTTGTTTTAACCTTTCCTGTGTAAATGGTTTCCTTCTGCTCTGTTTTTGCACATAATATTCTGTTGAATAAATCTTTTAAATTCATATCCAGAGAATCTGGACTAAACAAGTTTTGAAACTAGTATCAAAAATTGTTTATTTTGTCTTCTCATATGCTAATCACCTACAAAACAAAACAATAGTTAAATAAAAACCCAGGTTTGCAGAGATTTGAACAGGGAGGTCTGTGGACTGTGTAGGTTTAAATTATGGTGGCAAATGGCTTTGGTTTATGCAATTCAAACAGAGGCAAGGGAATAGAGGAATCTCATATTTTGAAAACTCTATGATCTTTCACATTGTGCAGGGGTAAATTAGCGGTTTACCGCATAATGGAGGAGTGGACAGGTAGTTTTAACACATGTGCAGATGGGTTGGCGGTATATCACATCCACATAAGCAGATAGGTGTTTTATCACACCATGGAAGGGTGTTTTAGAAGTTTTTAGGATGTGGAGTGCGATGAGATGTAGGCTCGACACATAGTAGGGAAGGACAGTGGATAAACCACTCGTTTCACAACCTCGAGTGGTTTTAAACTTCAGACTATCGAGGATTATGAAATGGCTTGTGGGTCATTGGATACAATCCAAGGAGATCAGACGAAGGTCAGGAGTTGTGGGTTAAAAGGTGGGGCCAGGAACTAAATATGCAGAGGCTTATGTAATATGCCAGAGGGTTTGTTAATATAATGATAGGTTGGGTTTTAATATATACGTGAATTGGTAATAATGATAGCAAGAGGGGTTATAACGCTAAAATAATTTAAAGGGTTTATAGAATAAAATAGTGGATTGTTAGAAAATATATTAGATGGGGGGTTAAAAATGATATTGGGGAATGTTTTAACTGAAATGGGGCCCAGCACATATATTAAATGCTGCAAGCTTTTGGAGAAGTTGGTTTTTGCAGTTTTAATTTGAAAAAGGTGGAGTTTAGTTACGGGAAGGGGTATTAGTAATGAAATGGGTTTTTAGCCTAAGGAAAGGGGTCTTTTAGGAAGGGAAAAGGGGTCTTTTACAAGGGGAAATTATTTCCAAGAGTGGAAATAGGATGTTTAGGAAAAGGGGAATGGTTTAGAAAGATGTTAATGATATGAAATGAAATATAATGATGCTTTCCAATGCTTGTGAAAGTAATCTACCTACCCATTTTTACCCTAATATTTTATTTCCTTTATTGGGTGCATTTGAACTTGTTGACCCTTTATTTTCTTTTAATAAGAAAACTAAATATTTCTAATCTTATAACTTCCAATGGCTCAGATTAAACTGATGAGCTCATTTTATTCTCTACCTAACTACTAATCTGCCAAGATTAAATGATTTGGCCAGATCGTATTCACTAACTATTAACATGAAATTCAAAAAATCATGAATAATCAATATTAAATTGTATGATTATCATGAATTGATGAATTTTGGACAAGCTGCACACAATTTTAATGAAAAAGTAAAGTACACTAAAGTAGTGGCATTTGGATGTGCAACACTTCCATAATTTATTCTTGTTTCTTTTTGTGGGGTTTATATTTTATATCATTTTTTTTTATCTTTTTCTTTTGTTCTTTTGATTTTTATTTTAGGACTTACCCTCTTTTCATTTTTATTTTATTTTTCAATATGGGAAATCATTTGCAGAAAGAAAAGGTATTCATGATATTACAAGGTTTACAATAGTCAATTCAAAATTATGAATCCTATTATTATAGGACCCTAACAGTGGCTTCACTTGGGGATGGAGTCTCCTTGTACGATTTCAAGGACACCTTCGACTAGTAGCCTAATACATTGGGCCAATCCCAAGCCTGTACATGCTTTGTTGTATAATCTCTGTGACTGAAAATCTTGAACTAAAATCACACCCTTTTCTGCAAACTGAAATCTGATCTGAAACTAAAAAGGGGCTGCAACCTTCAAATTAAACTACTAGATCATTAATACCTTAGGGCCTTCTTCTTGGCTTTAAATCTTACTGAATTATTTCAACACTTGCTAAAAACTGAAAACTGAAATAAACTGAAATTCTAACTACTTACTCTAATCATTTGTCCAACTGTTTGTTAGGTAAAATGAAACAGCCAATGCAACCATTCAAGCATTATACACATTGATGTATTTTGTTTCATTTGCATGTTTATGATCAAAACTGAAGTTTTGCATCCCAATAGAAACTTGTCAACAAATGTAAAGATAAGGAAATACTCAATTTCCTTTGTTGACTTTAGAAACTGTACAAAAGGATCTTCCAAAGTATATGTACAAATGTTAATCTGATCCAAACAACTACACATCTATTCTGGATGGCCTCCATGCCATGAAACTAAACTGTTACTTCTTTGCATATTTTCAGATAAAATTTGTGATGATATTTCTATTAATAAAAAATGTATGCCTCATGAAACCTTTATCATATTGATTCTGAAGCTTATAGTGAGTAAATGGAGAAAAATTTTGATTGCATTCATCATCCAACACATCCGCTATTAGATCATGAAAAACTTGGCACGATTGCTACAACCTATTACATATGGATTTCAATGGGACTTCATGGATTTCTGCAGGCTGATCATCATTTGTTTTAAAGATATTATACCAAATTTCCTTTAAAAACTTAAATGCTTCAAAACATAGTGGTATAGAACTCTCCTGTGTCATTCGATCAGGTATTTCAACAAAATTTGATGATTGTAATTATGAAACTAAAGAATCATGATCAAGGGTTTTATTTTCTTCTTTGTTGTCAATAATAATACCTAAATACTGCTGATTTTTTATTTCATTAAAGTTCGCTCTGATGAATTGAAATGAAGAAAAACAAAGAGATAAAGATCCTTCACTTATTTCCAAATTTTCTGCATTTTCATCTTCACTCTAATAGCTTATATGTATAGGCTAATCACTGTATTCAATCTGTTGAAACTGAATTTCCTCATTCAACAAACTAGCTAATGATTTCTCTTTAAAGTTAGCTTTAGTTTGGAGATTATAATTATCATCCTACTAATCATACTTAGGAAAATCATTAAAAGAAGGAATTTCATCAAACATACACATTATATCAGTAGATTTCTTTTCCCCATATTGATTTGTAAATTCGTTTTATGATCTATGGTATTTGTGATTAACAGGGAAGTGTTTATGACCAACAACCTCTTAATTTCTTGAAATAAGTGGGCCATGGTGATCTTGAACAAAAAATCCATCTTTCATGGTGATATTTTGTATCATTTCTTCTATTTAACTTACCAAAATGTCAAGTTTTACCTCTGCAATGTTTTTCTTCTCTTCTTCTGCTTTCAACTTTTCCCTTCTGATTAGTGGATTAACTTCTACATCTACTGAAATGTTCTGAAATCTGTTCAAGTGTTGCAGGGTTCCTTTCTCTTAGCTGAAACACTATTTATGGATCAAAGGTCTCTGGATAATTCAATAGAGCTGAGCTAGGAGAACGTCTTATATTTTCTAGGATTAAATAATAAACTTGATTGAATATGGCATAAAATTGTTGTATTGTCCCGTTTGGCTTTCTTTTCAATTGATTATATTCTTCTATGATCACAAAAATATTGACTTTGATTATCCATCTATTAAGGAAAACTTTGACAAACTGCTGGAAATTTGAGATGCTTGCAACAGGCAGATTCTTGAACCAAATTTACATTACTTTGTAAAGAAAGAGCAAAAAGCCTAACTGTAAGATCATATTCATCAATCTCAAATTGGTCCAGATAATTTTCAAAACCTTGAATATGTTTTTCAGTAGTGATGTTACCATTTTCTCCATCAAATTTGGGGAGATATTTGTAATAGTTGTCAGGGAAATCATGGAGTATAGGAGGTAAGATGAGGGTCTTATATCTATCCAGAACTTTACAAGGTACAGGAATATGTACAAGGATTGTAAGATCAGTCTTAATTACTTGAGGCTTATCAATCAGAATATGGTCATCATAAGTTTCAGAAGAAAGTTGCTCAAATGGATAAGGATATTTTATATTTACAATTTTCAAAGGAAAATAACTAAATACTAATATAAGATCTTCTCTAAAATACGATATACATTGAAAATCCTTCTTGATAAGAAAGAACATGATGTCTTGAATTATAACCCAAGTTAAAAGCCTAATATTTTCATAATGTTCATTCCTCCAGTGGAGTCTTGATTTTGAAATTTATTTGGAGTCGCCAGGTGGATGATTTTAACCTTTGTGAGTCTGATCATTGTCTACCATCATAGATCAGATCTGGTTCTTGTATAAATTTTTTGAAGCAAATGTTTCCCCAGGTGAGTTGCCAATATGTTATCACTCAGTAATTTCTCAAGGTTAAAGAAAGAACTCACCGAGGTAACCACAAACCTACTTTTGAGATTAGGATCTAGCCTTCCTAATGCTCAGAGAAGGCTCTCTTTTAATGATTTAACTTTGTTGAGTTAATTGATTTTAGGCTAGTTAAGTATGCTTGGTTTGGTTGATTTGATTCAGTGGTGGAATTATTGATTTATATGGATATATGACTATCTATTTTCCATCGGGCTATGGACTCAATATATCAAGAAAGCAATGTAGAAACAAATGATAAAATCATTGTTACAAGGCAAGGTAGTTGAGAAAAATCAAATCTTTTAGGTTGAAGGGTGAAGTGGTTTTCAATTGGGATCAAGGAGCAATTAAGGATTCCTTAAACCGGATAATTAAGGAAGCGAAAGAGGTCAATCGGGATGGGAGAGCAATTAAGGATTCTCAGATCTGGATATCAAAAGAAAACATCAAAATGAATAACAGTTCAGAATAGAGTGTACTTAAACAATTTCTGCAATATTATTCCTATTATAACATTTAAATTTGGAAAAACATGCAAGTATGTGAAATACTTAAGAAATGAACAATTGAACAACTGAAATATACTTCACTGATTTGTCCCAACACATGAATCGTCCAGTAAAGAAATGCTTCTATAATTTATCATGTCTGTCAACTGGAAAAAGTACAATAAACCCTCAGGTCGTAGATGAGTTCAACTATATAAATGTTTAGGAATCCCCCTTTAATACTTCGAATGACTAAAGTATTTATACAAAAACTAATACAAAATATCCTAAAATGATTTAGGATTTATTTTGGGAAATAAAATATATGGATGCTAAAAGGTAGTGACACCTTTAAACTGACTGAAAGTTGGCACTAATTTTCTGATCGTTTTTATATATTTGTTTCTTTTATGATGGCTTGTATCTCACGCTTTCTTCTTCTTCTGATTTGTCTTTTAGCTCTATCTTTAATATTTAAACTTTGTCTTTGTTGTCATTGTGAATTCTTATTTTATTTTACTTCTTGCTCTGCTTACCCTTAGCTTGAATTTTCTTTTACCTACCATAGTAAACTTCATCATCTGAATCTTTATTTTCATCCTACTGTTTGTAAATTTCATCTTTGAATAAACTTTCCTTGTTTCTGGTGAAAGTGTTTTTATCCTTTGTTTTAACCTTTACTATGTAAATGGTTTCCTTCTGCTTTGTTGTTGCGCGTAACCTTCTGTTGAATAAAGCTTTTGAATTCATATCTAGAGAATTTGGACTAAACAAGTTTTGGAAATAGTACCAAAAATTGTTTATTCCATCTTCTGGTATGCTAATCCCCTGCAAAACAAAACAATAGTTAAATAAAAACATGGGTTGCAGAGATTTGAACAGGGAGGTCTGCGAACTATGGAGGTTTAAATTATCGTGGCAAATGGCTTTGGTTTATGCAATTCAAACAGAGGAAAGGGAATAGCGGAATCTCATATTGTGAAAACTCTGTGATTTTTCACATTGTGTAGGGGTAAATTAGTATTTTACCACACAGTGGACGAGTGGATAGGTAGTTTTAGCACATGTGCAGACGAGTTGGTGGTATATCGCATCCACAGAATCAGATGGGTGTTTTATCGCACCGTGGAAGGGTTGTTTAGTGGTTTTTAGGATGTGGAGTGTGATGAGATGTAGGCTCGACACGTAGTAGGGAAGGACAGTGGATAAACCACTCATTTCGCAACCTCAAGTGGTTTTAAAATTTGAACTATTGGGGATTGCGAAATGGCTTGTGGGCCATTGGATACAATCCAAGGAGATCGAACGGAGGTTAGCAGTGGCGGGTTAAAATGTGGGGCTAGGAACTAAATATGCGGAGGCTTATGTAATATGTCGGAGGGTTTGTTAATATAATGATAGGTTGGGTTTTAATATATATGTGAATTATTAATAATGATAGCAGGAGGGGTTATAACGCTAAAATAATTTAAAGGGTTTATAAAATAAAATAGCGGAGTGTTAGAAAATATATTAGGCAGGGGGTTAAAAATGATATCGAGGAATGTTTTAACTGAGATTAGGCCTGACACATATATTAAATGCTGGAAACTTTTGGAGAAGTGGGTTTTTGCAGTTTTAATTTGAAAAAGAAGGAGTTTAGTTAGGGGAAGGGGTATTAGTAATGAAATGGGTTTTTAGCCTAAGGAAAGGGGTCTTTTAGGAAGGGAAAAGGGGTCTTTTACAAGGGGAAATGATTTCCAAGAGGAAAAATAGGATGTCTAGGCAAAGGGGAATGGTTTAGAAAGATGTTAATGATACAAGATGAACCAAAATGATGTTTTCCAATGCTTGTGAAAGTAATCTACCTACCCATTTTTATCCTAACATTTGATTTCCTTTATTGGGTGCATTTGAGCTTGTTGACCCTTTATTTATTTTTAATAATCAAACTAACTATTTCTAATCTTATAACTTCCAATGGCTCAGAGTAAACTAATGATCACATTTTATTCTCTACCTGACTACTAATCTGTCAATATTAAATTATTTGGCCAAATATTATTCACTGAATATTAACATGAAATTCAAAAAAGCATGAGTAATCAAGATTAAACTATATTATTATCATGAATTGTGGCATTTTGGACAGGTTGCACACAATTTTATTGAAAAAGTAAAGTAAAGAAAAGTAGTGGCATTTGGTTTTGCAACACTTTCAGAATTGATTCTTGTTTCTTTTTGTGGGGTTTATATTTTATATCCTTTTTTTTATCTTTTTTATTTTAGTCCTTTGATTTTTCTTTTAGGACTTACAATCTTTTCATTTTTTGTTTTTTAAATATGGGAAAACATTTGCAGAAAGCAAAGGTATGCATAATATTACAAGGTTTAAAATAGTCAATTATAAATTATAAATCCTATTATTATAGGACCCTAACAGGTTGTAATGGCATCAAAGGAATTTTGAGAAAGTTTTTTCTTCAGATAAGTTCAAGGGGCCACCAAGGCCACCATGGGACAGCAATAGTTTGAGGCCTAGCCAGGGGAGCTAGAGGCCTTATTTATACTCCAATAGTCAAATTTGGATGTTTCAGATGTTATGGAACTAATGGTGTGTATTTCAGATCCTGTAGAGGACTTTTGAAGGCTGGGATGCTTCAGTGAAGTTCCAGGGGGCATTAGTGCCAGCAAGTGCTAGCAGTAGTTCGGGGCCTAGCCAGGGCAGCTAAAGGCTTTATGCAGCAAAAAAATAGTCATTTCTGACTGTTTTGATACTTCTTAATCCATTGGAGGAGTTTTCAAAATATTTTGAGGACTTCTAGAGGTTGAGAACCAATTAGATATTTTTTCAGTGACCTTAGTGCCAGGGGGTGCTGACAGGTGTTGGAGGCGAAACCGGAGCATCCGGAGGCCAATTTCAGTGAGCCAATAGTATATTCTGACTATTTTTGGAATTTTGAATCTAATAAAGGGATTTGAAGAGCCATTGGAAGAATTATTAATGTTGATAACCTACAGGGAATTTTTGGGCAACCTAGGGTCAACTGTGGAAGGAGGCCTAGTTTGGGGATGCAATGCTCATTTTGAGAAAATGATCAGTCTATTATTGGTATCTGGTGTGTGATGGATACAGTAGGTGGGGTTTTAGGAATAGAAAAATAATTCTGAAGGAGTTAGTTCCATAGAGAAGCTCATTGTAGCTCAGATCACTGACAGAAGGAATCAAGTCTAAGGGAGCCTAGATCTGTTTGCAGAGTGCAGACATCCATGACAGGGATATAGATGGTATTTTAAGCCCATTGGTTCAGTTCAGTAACCATTTTATTTTAGTGTGGAACTTGTAAAAGAAACTTTTCCATAATCCCAAAGAGCCAAGTTAAGATGAAAAAGCTCAAGGAGACGTAGCCCACGATATTGGGGTAAACTCCTAGATTAAATTTGTTGTTATGTGTGGATATTTATTTGCTGCATTATATATTTGTTACACATGTTTAATTTTAGATAAAAAAATAAAAAAATAAAAAAATGGACTTAAAGCACTTAAACAATTAAAAATCATACACCTCCTTCAATTATAAAATTCCACAAATGTCAAGTATAAGCTAGATCTTTTATTTGTTTAACTGAGAGGGAGGTTTTTGAAAATCATAACAGGCTTGAGCCGGATGGTGTTCCATTTAGCTGTACGAGCAAGCGTTTCCTCATAATCTATCCCTTCCTGATGCGCAAAACCCTTAGCAACAATTCTTGCTTTATACTTGTCGATATCGCCATTTTGCTTGTACTTAATTCGGTAAACCCATTTGCATCCGATGGGTTTAACATTCTGAGGACAATCAAAATGTTTCCAATTTTCATTGTCAAGAACTGCCTGGTATTCATCAACCATAGCCTGTTGCCATTCTTTATGTTTTACTGCCTCTCGATAACTAGAAGGTTCAATAAAATCATTTGCTATCAAGACAAAATTTCCTTCGTTTCTTTGTGATCCCCTTGTTCCTGTTTTATTCTATTCATTAGGCCTTACATCTTTCAAAATTTGAACTGCCCATTTTGGCAATTGATGTTCACTGGTTTGAGATTGAGAAAATCACCATCATTAAAAAGAGGGTTGATGTAAACTGATGTTTTTCGATCAACTGTAGGTGCTGGAGGTAGAGAGTCATTTTCAGAAGAACTACTGCTACTAGGAGAGTTGGATGAACTGCTAGAAGACCCAGATGGTGCTGGTGAAGAAGACAGACTTGATGAATCATTTTCAGATGAAGGAAACTCAAGTTCATACTAATTTTGTGAATTTGGTTGAATTTGTAGATTTCCATTTTGTTTATCACTTTTTGTTTCTAACTTTTGAAGAAGAGTTCCAACTTCTTCAGCACTCTTACTCTCATTTTCATCAAAAATCACATCTCTGCTTACAATAAATTTCCCATTTGACAAAATTCGGTACCCTTTCTTCTCATCAGAATGCCAAATCATTGTGCAGTTCAAGCTTCGTGAGTTAATCTTAGTTCATTTTTCCTTCGAAAATAAGGCATAACATACTAATCCAAAAACTTTGAGATGTTTAACCCGAGGTTTGAAGCCAAACCATGCTTCATAAGGTGTGATTCCATCTAAAGAAGTAGTGGGAGATCTGTTCCTTAAGTAGACAGCGGTATGAATTTCTTCAACCCAATATAAAGGACTTAACTTTTTGAAATTTAACATAGATCTCGCCATTCCTAATTAGGTACGATTCATTATTTATACTACTCCATTTTGCTGTGGAGTGTAGACATTGGTAAGATGTTGTTTTATGCCATTATTAATGCAATAAATTTTGAATTCATTTGAAGTGAATTCTCCACCATTGTCAGTTCTAAGAGTGCCAATGTTATCTTTTACTTCATTTTCAATAAGCTGACGAAAAGTTTTGAACTTTTCAAATGCTTCTGACTTTTGCTTCAAAAAATATAACCAAGTCATCTTGCTAAAATCATCAACAAAGAGTAAGAAATATTTTCATCCTCCGAGTGAAGTTGGTAAGGGTCCACAAATATCACTGTGAACCAACTGCAAATGCATGTTTGCGCGCCATGAATTTGTAGGAAAAGTCTCTCTATGTTGTTTTCCATAAATGCAAGATTCACATTTTTCATTTTCCTTTTTGAAGGTTGGAAGTCCCTTAACCATTCCATGTTTTTGTAACCGAGAGAGACTGTCAAAGTTGAGATGGCCATATCTTACATGCCACAATCTGATCTGTGAAATGTCTGTACTTGTTACTCCTGCAAAGTGAGAATTTCTTGGAATAACTCTCCCAATCATAGTACAAAAACTCTTCACAAGCTCTCATGCACTACCTCCCATGCTACACACTATCAAGCTAGATCTAGCAAATCACTTGCTCCAATCCTTAGCCACTTGATAGCCAACCTTGATTTCGTATTTCAAAGCTATGGGATGGCCTCTTTATATAGATAAACCACCAACCTAAACTTTGCAATACTCATAGCTTACTCCACCTATCTATGTGTTGCAAATAGCAACAGTATAGTTACAACTGATAGCTAACTCTACCCTTTCATCTATCTCTTTCACTGTTCTTCACTGAACTGATCATGCACTGTAGTGAACTGAAGTGTTCTTGAGTTGACTAATGAGTTAATATTTAGTAAATTAAATATTATTTAATTTACTCCACTCATATCTAATTGATTAGTTAGTTAACTAATCCCAACTAGTTCAACTAAAATAAATAGAACATAACTCCACTACTTGTCCCGTTAACTCCTCCAAAACTTCTGCCACTGAAGTCTAACTGAATTAAACCATGCAAGATGCCATCAAACCCTAGGAACCACGTGATTCCTTGTGTCAGTTGCATGAGCCACCTCCATGACTCAAACTGAAGTGCGTCAAGAGAGTAAACTGCTGTTTATAGTCAAAATATTATTAAGGGTAAATAATATTTGACTTCCATATTTTTAGGAGATCAGTCTAAAAACTACCCAAGTCTGTAATAGGTCTATACTATTAATAAACAAAGATCCATCAAGAACTCCAAGTAGACCAAATTATGCTCCGTATGTCTAAAAATAGACATAGTCTAAAAATACCTTTGCGCTGTATTTGCTCAAGGGGCCTCACTTAGTGAAGCATCATTTCACTAAGCTCCACTATCTTGTTATTCTCAATGACCTTCAAAGAAGATATGGATTATCCAATCCCTATCCTCGCTCAGAATCACAACTTACCTCTGTGAGCGCCTTCGTCAGATGTCAGGTATCCCGATCCAACACATGAAGATCACTATCCTCCTCGAACACACCCTCCATGATGATACCGATGTCTGGGTACCGTCAACAACTCATCCTCCTGTCTGTACCATGAACCATATCCCGATGTGCCTCTGATATAGCGCAATACATGCTTGCCCGCCTTCCAAAAGAGCTTAGTAGGCTTAACCATAGCTTGCGAAAGCTGGTTAACTGCATAGCATATATCGGGTCGAGTATTGACCAAATACATCAACGACCCCACCAACTGTCGATAGACCGTGGCATCCACTACCTCCTCCGAAGTAGCATCTCCCTTCCTCCAACCTCCAGGAAGAGGGGTATCAACAGGCTTGCAGCCTTGCATGTTGAACCTCTCCAGAATCTCCCGGGCATACTTGCCCTGAGAAACAAACAGTCCTCCACTGCGCTGCCAAATCTCCAATCCCAGAAAATAATGAAGGATGCCCAGGTCCTTCATCTCAAACTCTCGTGCAAGATCATCCTTGCATGAAAGTATCAACTGCTCGTCGCCAGTCAAAATCAGATCATCTACATACAGTACGATGATCAACAGCTTCCCCTCCACCACAATCTGGTACAGGTTTGGATCCGCCTCACTCTTGGAGAATCCAAGCCCTGTGAAGTAGCTGTCTATCCGAGTGTACCAAGCACGAGGTGCTTGCTTCAGCCCATACAGTGCTCTCTTGAGTCGGCACACATGCGACTCACTGCTGAAGATCTCAAAACCTTCAGGCTGCTCTATGTACACCTCTTCCTCAATAACTCCATTGAGGAACGCAGTCTTCACATCCATCTGATGAATGTGCCACCCCATCTGCGCCGAGAGAGCAAGGATCGTCCGTATGGAAGAGTACCTTGCGACAGGTGCAAAAGTCTCCTCATAGTCAATCCCCTCGATCTGTGAGAAGCCACGGGCGACAAATCTCGCCTTGTACTTCTCCACACTCCCGTCAGCCGCCTGCTTCACCTTGTAGATCCATCGCGAACCTACAACCGATTTCCCAACCGGTCTTGGGACAATCTCCCATGCACTGTTCCTGATGATCGAATCATATTCTTCGATCATGGCATCAACCCATGCGGGTTCCTCCACAGCTTCCTCAAAAGAGGATGGCTCTGTCACAACACATTGACCCATAAGAGCCATGTATCCAGTGTACCGATCCGGTGACTGTCTCTGTCTGCGCTGTGCTGTAGGTGGTCCTACAACCTTCTCTGCATCCCGAGCCAGTCGCTCAGCTTCTGTAGTGCGCATGCGCCCTCTGATGGTTGGCGCTGCCTGGGTGGTTTCCTCCACCTCCTGAACCTCCTCTTGTGGCTGATCCACATCCGGAAGCTCCTCCTTAGAAACTAACAGCTCCTCATCTGCATGCAAGTGTAGCTCCCTCTCAAGCGAACACTGCATGGCTTTCTCCTCCTGAAATTTTATATCCCGTCGCACAACAGTCTTGCGACTGCCTGGCACATACACCCGATAGTTGTGAGGTGTATCAGTGTACCCCACAAATATTCCAACTTCAGCAGTTGGATCCAGCTTCCTTCTCGCATCCTTCGTCACATGCATGTAGACAGGAGATCCGAAAATCCGCAAATGGGAAATATCAGGCCTCTTGCCAGAATAAGCCTCCTCTCGTGTACTCATGCCAAGAACCTTGTGAGGACAACGGTTCTGCACATACACTGCTGTATTGCATGCCTCAGCCCACAAGTGAAGGGGTAGGCCCCGATCATGCAACATCGCCCGTGCAGCACCCACGATCGTTCTGTTCTTCCGCTCAGCCACCCCGTTCTGCTGTGGGTTATGGGGTGCGATGAGCTCTCTCCGAATCCCTTCTGTGCTGCAGAACTCCTTGAATTCAGCCGAGATGAATTCACCTCCGTTATCACTCCTTAGAGCAATCACCTTCTTCCCCGACTCCTTCTCGACCAGTGCTTTAAACTCACAGAACTTCGCGAATGTATCGCTCTTCTTCTGCATGAAGAAGATCCAGCACTTTCGAGAGAAATCATCAACAAAGATCACATAATACCCGTGCTTTGCTGTCGAAGCAACTGAGAAAGGACCACACACGTCTGTGTGAACTCTCTCAAGGATCGTCGTGGCGCGACTATCCTTCTCGTGAAAGGTGGCTTTCACATACTTCCCTGAAGTACACCCCTTGCACTGATCTGACTGCGCAAGGGTGCCCTTAGGAAGTCCAGTAGAAATCTGCTGCAGAATCTTCAAAGCTCCATGGTGAAGATGGCCCAGTCTCCTGTGCCATAGTTCGCCCTCATCATCCCGGCTCACCACATCTCCAGCCTTGCATGCCATAGCTGCGCAGTCATCTACCTGCAACTGATAAAGGTTCTGAGTTCGAACCCCTATCTTCCGGGTCTCTCCTGTAGTCTTACTTCGCAGGAAGGCTTTTCCTTCGCTGAAGACCACATCATACCCCTTATCCTCCAACATCGCTACTGAAATCAGGTTCTTCTTCAATCCAGGTACATGCATGACATCCTTTAAGACAAAGGGTTTACCAGACTCCCTCTGAAAGGATACGGTACCGATACCAGTCGCACTGTATCTACCGTCATCGCCCATCTCGATGTGCATACCCAAATCCTGGTCCTCCAGATCTGAGAACAACTCCCGATCTCCCGTCATATGAAATGACGCACCGCTGTCCAAGAACCACACCGATCCCAGCATACTTGAAACTAAGCATGCAATCAGTGAAACTTTGACAACCACCCCCACACTTCCCAGCTCATCTCTGCACTGAGTGAACTTCGTGAGGTATTTGGCGATACTGTCGCCCTTCTCCATCTTGATGTTCCCGAGCTTATCTTTGAGCGCCAGCTTCCTTTGGTCGCTCTTACTCTGGAATAGATCCGTCAAAGCTTTCCACATTAAATATGGAGTAGCCTTTCCATGCAGGCTGGATACAATATGATCCTTGACGCCCTCCAACAGGATCCTTCGACATTTCGCGATATTCTTTTGCCATGCATCGACCAGAGCTGCATCAGTGGGCTTTGGGACATCCGCATCCACGAAATCCTTCAGACCATTATCTTCTAACACTGCTTCCATTCGATCTTTCCATGCAATATAGTTCGAACTGCCTTCAAGAGCATATTCGAGTCGCAAACCATTGAAAGAAGACATCTTTCAACACCGGCACCAAGAAGAACAACCTTCTGCAAAATTCGAATTCCAAACTCCAAGCTCTATCGCTTCCGATCTATACTTGAAAACAAATTATTTCTAAATCAGAGATTGACTGCAAAGGGCATTCACCAGATCTTTCACCTTACAAAGAAGGATGAATATTCCGGAGGCTACCTGGCCCGCATGCAGACTCTGTCCGAGGAAATAAGTTTGCAATCACCGTAATAGACTTTGACAATTAACTTCGCTCCGATACCATGTAGAAATTAGCTGAATAAATCACTTATTCAATGAAGATTAACCCGATCATACATCAATTTCGAATTGCATGCATAACACATAACCTTCTTCTACAATTAATTGTCACATGCGGAAATAATATAGAAGCAATCGCACATCAAATCAATCACACATTAACTCAATATGTATGGGGAAAGCCTATAGCTGAAAACCCCGCAGCTATTGTGTATATTATAATGGAGAAATCATGTAACAATCATAGTACAAAAACTCTTCACAAGCTCTCATGCACTACCTCCCATGCTACACACTATCAAGCTAGATCTAGCAAATCACTTGCTCCAATCCATAGCCACTTGATAGCCAACCTTGATTTCGTATTTTAATGCTAGGTGATGGCCTCTTTATATAGATAAACCACCAGCCTAAACTTTGCAATACTCATAGCTTACTCCACCTATCTATGTGTTGCAAATAGCAACAGTATAGTTACAACTGATAGCTAACTCTACCCTTTCATCTATCTCTTTCACTGGTCTCCACTGAACCGATCATGCACTGTAGTGAACTGATGTGTTCTTGAGTTGAATAATGAGTTACTAATTAATGAATTAAATAATATTTAATTCACTCCACTCATAACTAATTGATTAGCTAGTTAAATTAATCTCAACTAGTTCAACTAAAATAAACAGAACACAACTCCACTATCTGTCTCATTAACTCCACCAAACTTCTGCCACTGAAGTCCTAACTGAAGTCAACCATGCATGATGCCATCAAACCCTAGAAATAGCGTAATTCCTATGTCAGATGCATGAGCCACCTCCATGACTCGAACTGAAGTGCTCCAAGAGAGTAAACTGCTGCTTATAGTCAAAATATTATTAAGGGTAAATAATATTTGACTTCCATATTTTTAGGAGAGGCAGTCTAAAAATAGCCTGTGACCTAAAAATATGAGTCTCATCTATATTTACCAACATGTCGCATCTAACACGTATAATCTCCAAGAATTCCTTAACAGGTCCCATGTTCAAAACAGACAGATAAGTCTAAAAATAGACTTTGCTGCATTTGCCCATGGGCCCACTTAGTGAAGGCGACTTCATTTCATCATAAGCTCCACTCATCTGCCGCATTTCAACATCCTTTCATCCTTAACAGTTTTCCATCTTCATAACCTATCATTACTGTTTTCATGTTCTGTTTGACTGAGTTAATTTTAACTAATCCATCTTCCATAATCACCATATGTCCTGCTTGTCGAATTGTGACTAAAGATAACACATTTTGCTTAAATGTTGGGACACACCATACATTTGAAATCATTCTTTCTCCAATGCCTGGTAAAAAAACTTTAACTACGCCTTCTCCAGAAAGAGTATGTTTTGTTTTATTAGCAAGATAGATTTAATTTAGATGGAATTGTTGGAAACTCCAAAAGGAATCTCGTCGAAAAGTCATGTGTTGAGTTGCGCCTGTATCCATAATCCATGCATCTTCATAATCACTTCTAAGAAAGCTTGAAATATGTAAACCTATTGATTCTATGTTGGTAAAGAGATATTTTGAACCATCAGGATCATCTTCATCATTTGAAAATTATGCAGAGTTTGGATGAAACTTGGGAATTTTATCAATAGAAGTTCTACAATCTTCTGCATAATGGCCAACTTTGTTACATCTCCTGCAAACAATTTGACTGAAATATCTGCCTCTGCCTTGAGACTGTCCTCTGCCTCTGCTTTGGCCTCTGTTCTAAGTTTGTCCTCTGCCTAGACTTTTTCCTCTGCCTTGATTATATCCTCTTCTTTGATTTTTGTCTCTTCCTTGAAAATTGCTCTTGCCTAAATTGTAGCCTCTGTTGAAATTGTTTCCTCTGCTTTGATTGCGACCACGACCTTGACTTGGATTGAAATTTCCTCTTCCTTGGTTTCTTGAATTATCAATTGAGGAGTTACTTGTGTTGGCTTCGGTGAAGAAGACATCTTCCCCAATCTGTTTCTTCTTCCCAAAGTTCTTATCATGTTGGCTTAACATGTCACTCAATTCATCAAAATTTATCTTCTCTAACTTTCCAGTGACTTGCAAAGTTTCCAAAAAATGTGTGTAAGATGATGGCAATCCAGCAATTAAAATTGTAGTCAAGAAACTTTCATCGACAGCTTGAAAACCAACATTTATTATTTCTTGCTTGATGTTTTTAATCCATGAAATGTATTCAAGGACATCACCACCTTCAATTAATTTCTATTGAAGCAATTTTAATTGAAGATCAACCTTCTTTGATTCAGGTTGTGTATCAAATAGATCTTTGAATGTACGTAAAAACAGTCCATGCATCTGAGGCATTTTCAATATGTATGTATATTTCATTATTAACTGAAGTCTTTATAAGAGCTAATGCCTTGGCATTTTTTACTTCCCATTTTGCAAGTGAAGTTGCATCTGTTGGTTTATTAGGCTTAATGTTGCCATCACAAATTTCGTGCCACAATTCATTATATATGAGAGTGCTTTCAATTAGACGTTTCCATGTCTTATAAGATTTCACCCCTTCTAGCTTATCAAAATCAGAGAACAGATTAATTAACATTGACATTGTAGTGTTGAAGCAACGCACCAAAGGAATCAAGCACAAGAAAAAATGAGCAACTCGTCACACGAAACATGCCACACAAAAAAAAACTACACACGCCACGCAAAAAAACGATCTATCAGGGCTTGGCCTTGACACACGTATAGTCGTTGAAAAAGGGAGAAAAATGACCGAGCTTTGCACTTGGCTCTAGTCAATTTCTCATTGAGTGTTTACAATGAAATCTTTGCAAAATTTGACCGCTTGACAATGCCCTTACAAATTTTCCTTGTACAAAAAAAATCTACCCCCCCTCAAAGTAAAAAATTGCTTTGAGTTACAATATCACTTCTTATCTCTCCATATAAAAAATTACAAATAGAATCTCCTTATTACTCAAAAAATTACAAAATCCTTATTACTCCAATAATAAAAAAAATTGCAAAAAAATCTACTTATTACTCCAAAATTTTACAAAAATTTTTGTTCCAAACATTTTCAAATAACTTCTCACACCTTGTTTCTCCAATAATATTTACAAAGATAGCCTTATCTCTCCAAATTACATAACCCACCTCATCTCTCCAAAAAAAAAACTTTATGATCAAAAGTCTATTTTCATATTTTCTTTAAAATAATTATTCAAAACTTAAAGTCACTTAAAAGTTACGTGTCTCCTTTTTTTAATTTTCAAATCACTTTCTAAAAGTGATTTATAAAAAGTGACTTTAAGATTCCATTTAAAAAGGATTTAATGAATGGATATGAGGAATGTCGTTGACCTGTGAGTGGAGAGAAAGTTTTTTTGCCTCCTCCAATGCTTTACAACATGGGATTCCTTTGTGGCCTGCGTCTAATTCCTTTACGGTGTTATATTATTAGCGAAGTCTCCTCCATGGTGGCCACTTTGCAACATTTTCTTGTTAGTATACGATGCTCCCACAGTTGATTCTGGACACTGCTGGGTTCGAACGTTTTTGGCTCCACTCTGTTGGTTCCACATGTGTTGGCTCAGCGCACAGGTGATAGTAATGATCGATCGAAACCCTTTGCTATGTGATGCCTAGCTACATCCTTGTCCATTACTAATACAAGTCTTCGAGCAATAGGTGCTCTTAGCAGTCAACTAAACACTTCCTCGCTGGAATGCTTTGGCATCCATTGATGTATGTTGTTTCCATATTCCACGTATAGGCCAACAGCGTACGCTCGGGCTTTAGAAAAATTACATTGGCCAAGCACGTATCGAATCGTTGTGCCGAGGAGTAAGTAGTTATCCTTTGAGCGAGGGAATTCAATTCCGGTAAAAGGTTATTACACTGCATCACTGATATTCTGGTTTGATCATTTTATTTGTGGGTTGAACTACCGAAGAATCATGGTCAAAGAAATCGACTGAGGAAAATGCAATTTTTAGCCTTCATGCATTAGGTTTGTCAACAATACTCATGATGATAAGATCATTTTGTTCTGTTGAATCATTTTTTAATCATGCTTAATAATAAAATCCTTACATCACAGTTTTTTTTTTGGTTGTGCAAGAAGAGAGTTGGATTCGATTCTCTAAAAACAATTTTGATAATATTTGAAAATATCGGTGTACTCCTTGGATTTCACGAAAATATATTTCGAGGGAAGCCACCATTCAATCTACAAACTCTGACTCCTTTATTATTATTATAAAATGGAAGCAAATGTTAAAAAAAAGGGGAGCACTAGTAGTATAGGAGGATAGATTGGTAGTCCATAGAATAGAAGAATGAAGCGCACTCTTAAATGGTCGAGGTTGTAAGCTGCAGCACGATGGAAGAGGGAAATGTAAAAGTGATGCTTAAACACTTTGTTTATGACTGAGGAAGAGGAATAGGAATCTGTCATTTTTCAGCAAAAATTAAGGCAGCGGCTATTGATAGTGCAGGATAGGCTCTCTGGATATCAATGTCGTGATTTTAGATGGAGCTGGAGCAATGAATTCTTTGGTGCAAGTGTCAAGGGGTTGTAGCATGTAGGGGCAGTAGTAGCGCAAGGCGACTTAAAAATGCAGAGAATAAAAAAAACGATGCTTGTAGAAGCAGCGCAAAAAAAAACTCTTTAAAAAAAATTGATATTCAAATTATAATTAGTAAATTTCTTTTCCTTAAAACAATGACAAGATTGCATAACCATTCAATTGAAGAACAATTTCCTGGAGTTTTCCATAGGCTTGTAGAGCTGGAATCTCCTTCTCTCTTCAGCCGTATTAGTGAAGCTCTGATACCACATTAATACAGAAGTGTCCTCATACACGTAATTTTATTGATAATGGAAAAGAAATTACATAAAAAATTGCAAGAGTTTACAAACGTAAACTTCCACTAATTTTCAATTATGAAACTAACATATTTATAAGCTCTATGTCCTAACTTAATTTAGTTATGGACCACTTGAAAAAACAACTAGTGTCTATTTACAATAAATGATCTTCTATCCAATCTACTAACTTTATTCCTATTTTAGAGCTTAAGATACGACTCTATTCTAGAGTCCTATCTTTTCTAAAAATATTCTATTTCTAAGTGTCTCTAATATTTATTAAATATTCTAATTTAATAAATATTTTTATCCTAACTTTACATTATTATATTTGGATCATCTAACAATTTTCAAATCAAGAAAGAGGCTATACAAGGGTTTTTAAGTGCTATGAAACCATTGGAGCTATCATTAGAGTCGTTTGATAATTGTAATTGTATAAAAAAACATTGTTTTTAGCATAATGAAAGAGGCCCAACCATTGGAAGCTGGACCAGGAGATGTATCTCAGGAGGGGTGAACTCCTTCATCACTTGTTGTTTTCTGGTTACTATTATGGATTTATTTCTTTGCTATTTTATGAAATTTATAATTTAAATTCATGTTTAAATGTGTTTAATAATTTAACTTAAATCCCTTAAAAACTCATTCAATTTACTTACAATTTACATAAACCTTAAGGAACTTCATATACAGATCAAGTTTGTATCAGAGCATAGGTTTTATTTTTGCTGTGAGGGTTTAATTTTCTGCAAGTGTAAGTGATGCTTACAAGGTTGAAACTCAAGAGAGGAGATGGAAATCTTGTGGTTGCAAGTCCTCAGGTTAGTTCAAGGACAAGGAGATCAAGTTTGTCACAATCTCCACCACAAATTCTACCTCAAATTGTTTTTGAAGCTTCAACACGTATGTCACATGAAGGAGAGGGTGAAAATATTTCAGAGGATGAAAAGGCTTTCAGGAAAGCATTCTTTGATATGACAATAATGGTGAAATTTCTCTATGAGGAGAGAAGCACAAGGTTGCAAGGTGAGAGCTCCAATTCTCCAAAGGGAGATAAGTCTTCAAAAGGAGTAGGAAATGGAGACAAGCCTCCAAAAGGTAATGGGAATGGTGAAACCAACTTTGACACCACCATTCTCTTCACGACCATCCTCATGACCATCTTCACCATCATCTTCTTCCACAACAAGTCCTTCACAAACACCTCCACATTCTTCAAAAGATCATGGTAAAACTCCATTTTTGAAGCTCGACATTAAGTTTGATTTTCCTATGTATGATGGAGAGGTAGATGCTGAAAGATTAGACATTTGGGTATGTCAACTTGAAGTGTATTGTAGGATACAAAGAATCCAGGATGGTGACACCAAGATTCATCGTGCTTCACTAAGATTGGAAAGTGCAACTCTTATTTGGTGGGAAACTAAAACTCAAGAGGACATGAAGAAACATGGTAAGGTCTTAACCTCTTGGAATGATTTTTTTGCTACCTTAAGGAGATAATTTTTTCCATTACCATACATGAAAAATGCTATAATAGACTGGAAAAACTTTAGCTAAGGTAAAGTACAAAGTGTGCAAAGCTATACTCAAGAGTTTAGGAGAAGATCACTAATATTGGGTGTATATTTGACATCTCAAGAAAAATTTTTGAAGTACATTGGAGCTTTGCATAGTTACGTAATACATAATATTTTCATTTTTAATCCTTCAAGTTTAGATGAATTTTTTGTTCAAGCCACACATCTCGAGGCAAGAGGGAAACATGTTTCAGATGAAACAAGTGAGAATACCTTTAAGTCTCAAGAGAAAGGAAAGGGAAAGTTCAAGGGTAAAGGTAAGAAGAATGCTTCCATCAAGATGGAGAATAAAAACTCACATGCAAACATTGTTCCAAAGATGGGCATGATGAAGATCATTGCTGAAAACTTCATCTAGAGTTGAGACGCAACAAGCTTAAAAACAAGGAGAAGGAGCAGAAATCTGCAACAAT
This sequence comes from Pinus albicaulis, assembly GCA_034641835.2. NCBI lineage: Eukaryota > Viridiplantae > Streptophyta > Pinopsida > Pinales > Pinaceae > Pinus > Pinus albicaulis. The sequence continues at coordinate 449,960,900 of CM076573.1, forward strand.
AACACATGATTTAGGTTCTGATTCTAGAGATGAAACAAAGATCACCACAATGGGTTTTAAAGGTAAGTAAATTACAAGTACTAGTTCTTCAAGTTATCTCAATAGTACTCAAGATGATGAAACAAGAATTGAGTTTTTCCATCTTAGAGTTATTTCAAAGCATACCAAGATTGACACCTTATTTGATAGTCGTTCACAAGAAAATATTATTTCTAAAGACTTATCCAAGAGGTTGAATCTAGAAACCATTCCTCATCCAAGACCTTATCCTTTAGGTTGGATATGTAAGAATGCAAATTTTCAAGTGACGGGGAAGTGCATACTTAGATTTGCAATCACTGCAAACTTTCTTGATGAAGTTGAACTTGATGTTGTTCCACTTGATATTTCTGGTATTGTTTTGGGTAACACATATATTTATTATAGGAGATAAATATTTCATCGCCATGAGAATAAGTATCATTTGTTAGATAATGGGATTAATTACATTGTTAGAGAACATAATAAGAAGATGAATACATCTCTTATGCATGTTGGATAAATGAAGAGAATTGTGAATGCTAGTCAAAAAAATTCTTTGTTAATGTTCAAGCATCAAGATGTTGTGAATGTGGCCTTTCAAGGGGATGCATCAAATGAAAATTATGATTTGATTAAGGTTTCTAATGGTTGTAATAATTTTTTTCAACACTCTAACATGCTGCCTTCTAAAAGAGGTAAATAAGATGAGAAAAAATTGTAGCAACATACATCATTGTTGAACAGTAATTGGAACAAGGTGTCAGTGCTAAAGGGTGAAAAGATCAAAGAGCAAGTGCCAAAGAAAATTGAAAAAGAATACATAGGTTCCACAAGTTCTTCTTGGGGGTTTCAAAATGGTACATGGCAATGTCAAACACACTTGGTCAAGCGTCAAGCCAAGTACAACACAAGGCAAGCTAAACATCATCATGTCGTTAATGTTCAAGGTGAGAAGAATTTCAAGTTGTTTAAGTTTCCTTTGATTGAAGACCGAGGAGGGAACATGTTTGTTTCTTCAAGGAAATTTTTTTGTCCTGCAAATTCTAGGAAATTGCAGCAAGATGGTATCTACAATAGCAAGACAGGGTCTCCAGAATCAGGGGAAAATATTAGTTTTCATGAAAAGCTCAAATTGTTGAATTCGGGAAAATCCTTGTGGATTGACACTGGAAGGGTGAGGGATTTGTACCTTCATGCAAATTTTCAGTAATAAAAGAGAATTTGGGGTCCAAAAGTTTCTAGTGGGGAGGAGTGATCCGGTGCTCAAAAATATGCTCACAAATGAAAGTTTTCAGATTGGAGTGAAACTTGAACGAACTTGTAGATCTCATCTTCTTGAATCTGGCACAATTTGTTTCATGCAGAACTGACGTCGTATGCTCCCAGAAACGAGTTTTGATCGATTTGTCAAACAAGCAAATTTTGGAAAAAAAAATTGTGTAGGGCTACCTAGTAAGCTGTTCCAATTGCCCACGTGGAATGCTGACTGGGCCTACTGATATGGCAAATGATTGGGCTTCAAAAAGAGCCAATGAAAACTCACCACATGTCATAATATTATTAGTGCTGAGTTGGCGATTATTTATTGGTCGGTTTGTTGTTGGTTAGGTGGACCAACCGGAGGCAGACACGTGGCCTAGCCAAAGGCTCCCACATGGTTCCTCGGTGGCCACTTTAAATTTTTTGGGGCAAATCGGCTTACACTTTGTAGGATTATAACACTGCACCTACCTCCAACTAAATTCCACTCATACCAATGCGCCACACGTAGTCCTTGTGTATAGGACCCACAAAAAATATATTTAAACATTAATGTGGGTGAAGGTTTGGTTAAGGGTTGAGGGCTATCCACAGATCACATGGAGCGCCCACGTGACCACCGGCACACACAAGAGTTAATGGAGAAATTAAAAGCCCCACAATTTGAGCTGTAATTGCACCTATTTGTTTCTCCGTTAGCGAAAAATGGGGCAAATTTGTAGGACAATTGGCCGAACTTGGCGGATTTGTGGGTCAACTAGCAGCAAAAGCTGGGAAGGTCATAATTTCTTCAGTTTTTATCCTCTGTGGGAGCAGAAAAAGGCTAGACAGGGATTTTTGAGTGCTCTCAAGCCATTGGAGCAATCATCAGAGCCATTTAAGCATTGTAATTTTATTAAAACACCATCTTTTATAATAAATGAAAGAGGCCCAACCATTGGATGTTGTACCAGGGGATGTAGCCCAAGAGGGGTGAACTCCTTCATCACTTGTTGTTTTGTGGTTACTTTTATGGCTTTATTTCTCTATTATTTTTTGCAATTTATGAGCTAAATTCATGTTTAGATGTGTTTAAGAATTTAACTTAAGTACCTCGAAAACTCATTCAATTTACTTTCACTTTACATAAACCTAAAGCAACTTCATATACAAATTTCTATGGAAATTGAAAAAGGCAATGGAAAAGGCTTTGGAAAGACAAAGTGGCATTTATTCGAATTTTATTTATGAAAATAATGGAAAATGGGAGAGAATGAATGTGAAAGGTCACAGGTTTCATGTGAGGATAAAATTGAAGGAAAATAATGGAAAATGAAGAAAATAAAGGCCTCAATGATAAAAGGGCTTATGAGGATCAGTTTACAACCTTTGGTCAATGTTAGCTTTTGTTAGTGTTAGCTTTGTTTAATTATTTTTTGGGAACTCTCATTCTATCATCGCGCTCTCTCATAATCTTGGACACTTGGATTTTTATTGGAGCACTCTTGTAGGAGTGCGACATACTTGGGATTAGATCAATAAGGCAAAGGAAAAGAAGGAAATTGCAAGAGGACGATAGGATCAACAACTTCAACAGGTTTTCTTTATAGGTACCCAGTTGCATGTATGTTTTCCTTGATAGTTTTGGCATGCATGACACTTGCATTTGGTTTCTTGGTTGTGATTTTTCATTGGCATGGGGGATTTTTTGGATTGCCAATGGTTTTTCCTAGCCTTTCTATTTCCTAGATAGCCATGGTGTTGTGGTTTTGCCTTTGTTTTATGGTTGGTGCTCATGTTCCTTATGGTTGTGGGTTGAGTTACTAGTTCCCGGAAGCCTTGGTTGGACAAACGCTCTGAAATATCTGTAACATCTTGGGTTGAGTTACTAGTCTTAGAAGCCTTGGTTGGAAAAACTCTCTAGAATCCATGTAACAACTTGGGTTGAGTTATTAGTTCTAGAAGCCTTGGTTGGAAAAACGCTTTGGAGCACTTGGTATGTTTGAGTTACTAGTCCTAGAAGCCCTGTTTGGAAAAAGGCTCTGGATCTCAACAACAGTTGTGTGTTGAGTTACTAATCCTAGAATCATTGATTGGAGCAAATTCTCTCGAACCATAGACACTTTGGGTAGAGACCGATCTGGTGATGGTTAATGATGTTTGACCCTGAGGTGGAATCAATGATTGAGGTTTTTGGTGGTTTGGCTTCTAGAATTCCTGGTTTGGTTTTGTTTGGTTTATTCCATTAGATCCCACATTCATGATTGAAATATGGCACAAGGGTGATTGGATGAAAGAAATATTTGGTTCATCCCAATCTATGGTTGGGTGGTACATGGATGTCCCTAACTTGGTTACATTTTTCATATTTTAATAAGATCTCCTTTCCTCTTGTATTTTATTAGGTAAATGTACTTGTTATTAGGTGATCTTAACGATTGTTCTATCATTTTTACTCTCTTGGTTGTATGCTCATTATAAACATGGTTTATGACAAACTTGAGTTATGAATCTTATCATGTTTTGATTAGTAGATTAAATGTTAATGAATGCATAACCTAATAGATGATATTGCAACTATTATGAGGAGGAATCGGTCCTTCTTGATGATTCTCAGATAAGTATGAGACCCCTATGCTCACATGTGTAATTATGACTTGTCAATTGCATGTTTGTGATATGTTTAACAAAATTTATGTCATGGATGGTAGGGGGAAGGTGAATTCCATACTCAAGTTTTTGCATTGGTATCCTTATTTCATTTTTATTTTCATTTTCTATAAGTTTCATGAACTGCTAGGAAGAGGCCTGCGTCTTAACCCTGAAAAAGTGGCTCACAATTTGGGGGCGTTGACACAGAACTTCCTCAAAAAGGTTGTGGTTGCATGAGTGCCTTATTGTGCATGTGACTGGAGGTTTTTAGCTACATAGAGGGCTTGTGAAGGGTGTGATTGGGGGTCTAGTTCAACAAAACGTCAAGTTGTCTCAGGGGTTGGACACTTGGAGGGGTTCTTGGCTCCTCAAGGTTTTGTATCTTCTAAGGAAGGTCAAATTAGTGTTGTCTTATCGGTTTCACTTTCCTAAATGAACATGGGGAATTGAATCATATCATAGTAACTCTTAGTCGCATGTTTACCCTGGTGGACCGGTTAGCTTGGGTAAATGTGGGAGAAGGGTGTTACATCTAAGAACAATTGCACAATATTGGCTAATATAATTTCCCTTGTATTTGAAGAGGGGGGGGGGAATATTATTCTTAATTAAGAGAATAGTAGCACGAGGATAAGGCAGGGGTGCAACTATGATGGGTAAGGGAGAAATGAGGTTTAGGTGGCAGTCCATGTTGGAGGGGGGAATAGAGGCAGTGGAGGCAGATTTAGGAAAAGGAGGCTTAATTTTATGAACTCTTTGGCTCTACACCAACATTGAATTGATACTTTGTTTCACATAATTTATAAAGATAGGAAAGTTGAGAACTATAATGTGTTCTCTTCCCTAGAGGAAATTAAACGCAAGCTCCATAATCAAAGGTTCTGTTTAGATAATGTGGATTCTCGATTGGCCGAGGTGGAAATATTTCTGGTGACAGACTCAACCTATGGTGATTTCACTAATCCACCAGGTGATCCTACTCACCCGCCAATTGACAATGATTATGATCTCATAATAATCTCCTATGCGATTGTTATTACATTTTTTTTGTTCCAATTCTGGTGATCAATTTCCAAGTATGGTCTTGTCATGGTGGTTTCAACGGGTTTGACTCTTATTCTTAGTGCAACGAGTTATGATGTGTTTCTTCAAATTTCACTTTTATGGGGATACTTGGTTTGTCCGAATATCATTATTTTTCTATTGAGTGTTGCTCTTGTTTATTCAAATATGGTCTTGTTGGGCGTGATTTGGTCTAGTGGTCGCTCTAGATTATCTGTAGGGTTGTTGCAAATAGTGATCCAATATCATTTTTGTCCTTCAATTCATAGATGGTGGTGTATTGCTAGTTGTTTTTCAGACTCATCACTCGCTAGTTCATTTATGTTATCTCAACACTTCGCCCTGATATTTTGGACTCTGTGGTGGTCTTTGTTTTGTCATGGATGACTAATATTATTGGCCTCCATTTCACCCTAGATATGTATTTGCACACATTGTCTATGCTTTGGTTATGATGTTAATGGTTAGTGTGGTTTGACTTGCTCTCGTTGCAAGAGGAGACTCCTGTGTGATAACACTTATGGCTTCGAACATTTCTCTCCCAATTTTTTTCTGACAAGGTGATTTTGGAGTGCACTATTGTTTCATTCCAATGTGATGTACGGTCTATGGAGAATTGTTACGCTGGAAATGCTCCCAGGTCTTTGCTTCAAGAATTTTGGTTTGAATTACTATGTTCTCTTTTTGATGATATATGAGACACTTGGAAAATGTTTTTTGTCTCTAACTATCTTTCAAAGTAGTTATATTGTTATGCTTCTTTATTTGTTGAAACTTGGAATGCATGGTTCCCTATGAGTTTCTAGTTATCTTGCATAGTAGTTATATTGTTATGCTTCTTTATTTGTTGAAACTTGGAATGCATGGTTTGTTATGAGTTTGAACCCAATCACTCTAACCTTGTCTTATCAATGAATATGAAATATTGCAATTTAAATAATAATAATAATAATAAGATTCGAGGATGAAAGATAACAAATACTCTAAAAAATATTTATTTAAATTATAAATCACAAAAATTTTATATTTAGCATGTTATTTTTGTTTCAAATTTCAATAAAATAAAATACACCCTAAATAAATTCTCTAGTAATTCTCATTCTTAACGTAAAAGGACTCCAATTATAACATAATGGGGACATATTGATGGTCATCTTTGAAATTAATAAATCATATCTGCATCATATGGTTTGTTAAAGGAAAAAATCTACAACCTTGAAGCTCTGTTTGAGCAAAGAATATAAGCTTTACTAATATACCATTGAATGTAATTGAAATAAATATAAGTTTGTGTCAATTGGTTTGAACTTATAATTACACATTTCAATTAAAAGGAAGCTTTGTTTGAGCAAAGAATATAAGCTTACTGATGTAACTTTGAATGTAATTGGAATGAATGTAAGTTTGTAACGATTGGTATGAACTAATAATTACACATTTCAATTAAAAGGTTGTTAGTTGTTGAAAAAATCAATTTCTTTTATTTTGGAGATTATAATTCCATAGAATTATGTGTTGGAAATTAATTCCAACAACTGTTATCAATCAGCAGTAATTGCAGAAGGATTGGATTGCGGCACATTGAAGCCTTAGCAAAGGAGGTTGTTTTCTTCCTGTAAAATTGCAAAAGGATTGGAAAGCTCACACAAGTGAAGTGTGGAGCAGATAAGAATCAGCCCCTTGATATTTATCTAAGGTGGTAGCCGACTTCACGCAGGAGCAGAGTAATGGCTCAAACTCAAAGTCTCGCCAGTAGCGTAGAGATTTGATTATAGGTTGAATCAGGCTTTAAAGCCTTACCTACATATCGGCGGAGTTAATGTTTCGAGGCGGCACAAATTCGCTGCATCACAAGCAGCGATGCGATGCGATGATAGTTTTAACACTATCGCAACGCAAACTTTCAAAGTTCTTAAAATGTGCACACCGAAAAGTTTCGGCGATGTGATGAGGTCCCACCTCCATCGCAATCGCGGCATCGAAAAGTTTATTGCATGTCCGTTGCACTACTGTCGTTCTCCGATGCGATGTGGACCCTGCTCCAATCGCATCGCAAGTTTTCAAGTGATTGTTCGCAAAGGACTGTTGAACTAATGTTCGCCAATGTTGCGATGCGATATGGGCCCCGCGCCATCGCAATCGCAGGATCGCAAAAGTTCCTCTGACTATTGATTGTTCCATTGTATTGATCGCTTCCGATGTTGCGATGCGATGTTGTCCCCACCACCATCGCTAATCGCACATCGCAGTTTGTAAAAGCGCAAAGGTATTAACCTTTTGGTCGTTGAGTTTGCGATCACCGATGGACTTCCGGATGCGATGAGGAGTTCAAATGAATTTCATGAAATTTGAAGTTCAGGTTTGATTGGTCGGTTTAAATTGTTTTATTGTAACCACGCCTTATAAAAGGAATGAGCCCGAAGGCTTATTGTAACAATAACAACAGAGTATTGTTATGTTGTTGAAAAAGACAGAGAAGAGAAGTAGAGAAATTGCTATGGCCCGCAGATTGAATACACAACAAGATTGTAAGCACTGTATGTGCGGATTTGAGGATAGAGAAGTTTGTGAGCATTGTTGTTTTACAATCCACTGTTATACTTTGTGAATCTCTTCCAAGGAGGAAGAATAAGTTTCATTCTGATTTTGTATTTCTTTTGTTCTTTTATGAATTAAGAAAACTTGTCCTAAATTATTTCTGTTCATTCTGCAAATTGAGTTTTAAAACTCTGTGTTGTTGAGGGAATCCTCATTCTCTCTTGTTGTTTAGAAGCAATCAAGAACTTCTACATTATGAACTTTCATAATGCGAAGACTTTAAAATTTGACACTTAAGTCAATCTGTTTGATAAACCACCATTTTTTAGTAGCTTTTGTCGAATATAATACACAAATTTTTATATTTTAGGTTAATTGAGATGATGCTACCCACCTGAATACCAAGAAAACCATTAAAATATATATTCAAAAGCAGAATTTGTTTATGGTGCACAGCCAGAAAATGAATCAGAGTGTAGTGTCTGTGGTTCCATATCCCGAAACGGAAATTCGGAAACGCCTCTCTACCGTCGAGTCAGTCGCCTGCCTCAAGGGGTTCAAACTTCAACAAGTAGATGTAGAAGGGAAAAGTCCCGGTGGAATTACCTTTTGCTCATATTTTGTAATAATGCAGTATACTAACTGGGTGATCTTTTTTTTCCTTTACTGGACGGATTTTTCTAGTTGGAGTTGGAAATTGGTAAATTTGTACTTTTAAATTGTTGAATCGTCACAATTTAAATACACAACAATTCCTTAAAATGCTGAATCTATTTTTAGATTCAAAAATATAATTTAAAATCATTTCTCCAACTTACTTACTAATAAAAGCTCAAAAAATGGCCTAGTTAAATTAGGACTTGTAAAGGCCTTATAATGTCAAGTCTTATTAGAACAATTTGTTGAGGATGGGCTTCCTTATTAAGGAAGACAAAGGATCAAATCTCAAGGGGTAGTTGTGCCTTGTACTGAAGGAAGAGACATGCTAAAAAATCTAGTCAGGTTAAAGTTGGTGGCTTAGACCTGCCATCCCCAATTAACTTCGACAGATTAAATGTCCCTAATAGCCATTTCTCAAGCCACAAATCAAGCCTAGAAAATTACAAATAACTTAACAAACTAAAAAAAATTAAACCATAAAAAAATATAATCAACTAATTAGTATAAGTACTGTGCCTGAGTCCACAAAATAAATATAAATAATCGAGCACTTATTTTCTTCGGTCAATCGTGTAATATGAAGTTCATACATAATCAAAATCATTTCTCCAACCTACGAAGAAAAGACCCAGAAAATAGTCTAGGCCCTGGAATAGTATTCTCCAGGTAAAGAAATGGGATCAGCTAATCAATTGGTGTAGGTGCCGCGACTGATTCAATGCAAAAGAAACATAGACAATTAGGTACTTGGATTTCTTTGTTAATCATATAATATCTATTTATATTTTTTTTGGTTACGTTTAATGTACTGTACTTTTTGGTTCCAATTTCATCTTACTTAGCCAACGTTTAGCTCCTGGCCTTTTGGTCACTTTTTTAAAAATTTAAGGATATAGCTGTTGTAAAAAAATTTGTTTTTAATTAAATAATTTCTACATATTTTAACAAAACAAAAAATTAGTGTTATTTATTGGTATTATTATATAATATAAAAGTTATATTTAAGCTAGATGACAAATTAGTGTATGAGATTTTTTGTTTTTGGGACAAGATATTCACCTTTTCACAACAATTTGATTACAAAATAAAAATAAGATTTTCTATTATTATTATTATTATTATTATTTAATTTTAAAGTCACATCCAAATTAAATACTAAATTAATATATAAGACTTTCTTGTTTCTTATTTGTAAGACAAAAAATTCACCTCCCACAATAATTTAATTACTAAATCTACAGATATTCATTTAAAATATTAAATAACAAATCAATAAATAATAAAACACAAACAAGAACTCACCTCCCCACAGCAAGTTGACTATACCCACAACAATTTAATTACTAAATCTACACATATTCGTTTAAAATATTAAATAAACAAATCAATAAATAATATAATTTCTTACAATAAATAATATATTTTCTTGCAAACGGTGCTACTGGAAGCTCTTTTCTCAACGCTTCGAATTAAATAAACAAATCAATAAATAATAACAAAAACTAGGACTCACCTCCCCCACAGCAATTTGACTACCCACAACAATTTAATTACTAATCTACAGATATTCATTTCAAAATTAAATAAACAAATCAATAAATAATATAATTTCTTACAAACGGTGCTCCTGGAATCTCTTTTCTCAATGCTTCGAGCATATACATTTGAAATAATCTGGTTCTTATTGAGGGTAGGACAGAGCTACTTCAGAAATAATCAGAGGTGTATATTAATAGATTTTAAAGTGGAATTATAGGTGTAGACATCTGGGATGTAATAAATAAATAGGAATTATAGGTAGATATCTGAGATATAATAAATAAATAGAATTTTGTATTAAATTTTAAATGAAGGAACAATGATAAATCTGTGACACAAAGGTTTTTTTGAAAAAAAATAAATCAGAAACAAGCTATTGTAATCTTTTGGACTGAGAAACAAGCTATGCAATTTTTTGGACTGAAACATATACATTGAAATAATCTTATTCCTACCATAGCGGCTAATGATCAAGAATCGTAGAAAAAATAGAGTAAGGGTTTTATCCACTGCAGCGGCTAATGATCAAGAAAGCTAGAAAAAATAAAGAGTAATTTCGTATTTAGCCTTGTGGATATTAAAAATTCTTTCTTTCTTTCTTTTAGGAAAAAGGCAGAAAAAATAGCGGCTAATGATCAATAATCGTAGTATTTTTCATCTGAAAAAAGGATCAAGAATCGTAGAAAAAATAGAGTAAGGGTTTTATCCATTGCGGCCGGTAATGATCAAGAAAGGCAGAAATAATAAAGAGTAATTTCGTATTTTAGGTTCCTCATACCTGAGAAAGGCAGAAAAAATAAAGAGTAGTTTCGTATTTTAGGTTCCTCATACCTGAGAAAGGCAGAAAAACTAAAGAGTAATTTCTTATTTTAGGTTCCTTAAATCTGAGGAATGGATCATTCCCTACCCTAGATTTCTAGTGAGTATCGAACTGTAGACCTCTTATGTACCTGTAAAATAAGAACAAATTCACATATGACCGTAAAACACCCGGATATTAGGACCAGTTCGACTACTGACATGGATTCAATATACATCATTATATCGGTATTGTATTTATCTCTACACGACAAAATATGGTTGCCACACTCTACAGCTCCTGCGCTGAACCAATATTTTCGACATCGCATTCACCAGGATGATCTGGTGGAAAGACCTGAGTTCTTGCTCTGTCTCTGCTCAACATCCTCGAAAGCGACCGAAGGAGACTAACGGGAGATCTCGAAGACGATTGAGAACCATTTGGCGAGCAGAGCTGATGGGCTTCGCAGCGAAACGAAAAGCTATGACGTCGCCTGGGTATTTCAATGCCAATCTGAGGCATTATTAGAGCTCTTCTTCCGCCCGAGGTTCCCTCACCCATCTCTGCATTCATTTGCTTCTGCCTATCCCAAGAAAATATATTTGTTGGGTTTTGCCGATTATTATCTTCTTCAGAGCTTGCAGTCGGCCCTGGCTCTGAATTGTGATTATTAGGGGTTCCTGAAGGAATTGGCTCTGGGATTGTAACCGAAACTTGCTCTGTTCTCAAGGATTCCAAAATTGGGTGTCGGGGTTCGGCGCGGGTTCTGCAAAGGGGGCAAGTGGAATGAGAACGAAACCACATGTCAATACACTCGACATGAAAATTGTGCCTGCAATTGGGCAGAAGCCGAGCTTTCTCATTCTCCTCGAATTCGCACAGACAAACTGCGCAGTCGAGCCCATCTGTGAAATCCTGTGATTTATACACAAAAATGGGCAGTGTCTCTAATACTGCAGATTGCAACCCCACGTTCCGCAGCCTCACCGGATCTTCTTCTATAAAATCAAACCTACGACGGAGAGAAGATGATCTCCGTCGATTCCGGCTGGGCAATCGAGCAGACCGCCTCCAAAACCATCTGGCATAAACGTGCAGCAAAAAGGATAACAAAATAATAAGAATAAAAACTAGTATGGCCGATAGCATGATTTTACCATTGATGCCATTTCTCTGCTCCTGGTCATCCTCATTGATGCCTGCATATGCGGGCTGGTCTTGGCCCTCACCTTGAGTTGGATGTGGGAAAAAATTAAAACCACCGCCCGCCGGCCAGCTGGGATCGTCATCATCAGGCATGTGATTCTCGCCACTGCCCGAGCTAGCAAATTGGGGCTGGCCATCGTCCTGAGGTGGGTAATTAAAACTACTCATTTTCATCCCAAATCAAATTGAAACCACAGAACTTCTCCTTTGAATTCTGTTTCAGTTCTCTGAATTCGCTTTCAATTATAGAGGCAAGGTATTGTAGAGGCACTGTGGTCTATTTGGTTGTATAATGGATTTGGTGGAAATAGGACTTCAAGATGTTGATTCTCGTTTTATTATTTTTAGGGTTAAATTTGCACAATTATATTAAAAAAATATGGTTGATAAACACTGATACATGTATATAAACTATTTTTATTAATATTTATATCAATTACATTTATTAATATTTATATTTACTAATAATAATAACAATTATTATAAAATTGAGGTTTTTGTGATCTATAAAATTGAGGTTTTTGTGATCTATATTGTGTATGTTGGAAAATTTTCAGAAAAAAATTACATTGGACTTTTTAGTAGATCGTTTCGAATCATTGAGGGTGGTTCATGGTCACGATGAACCAAATTGGATGAACGTGATTAGAAAAAATACTTCAATGTTTTTTAAGCAGCCTAATAGCAATTTTCAATTTAGGTGACGATGAACCAAATTGGATGAACGTGATTAGAAAAAATACTTCAATGTTTTTTAAGCAACCTAATAGCAAATTTCAATTTAGATTTCTATGAGCAATCACATTAACCATTAATCATATTGATAGAAAAAGTAGATAGAACGTAAAACAAAATGCAGAAGTCAAGCCAAGACAAAAAGACACTATATTTGAAGGATGCCATGGTAAAACCCCAATGTGGGGAAAACCCTTTGATCAAATCTTCCTTTTATTATATCAAAATTCAACAGAGAAAATACAAACATCAAAATTAATTTGCCCTATTCAAAGTCAAAACAACCCTGAAAAGTTTTGCAATCAACTACATTCAAACTTCAGCCCTAACTAGAAAGTCAATGCTGGTCAAATCAACAATAAATATTCAAACTTCAGTCCTAACTAGAAGGTCAATGCTGGTCAAATCAACCATAAATAATCCTCAAAAGCTCTCGATCTTTCCCAGTCAAATTGACCTTGATAAGGAAGTCAAAGTAAAAGTTATATATTAATATTTTATTAAAAATTTTAAAATAAACAAAAATAAGTGAAAGAAATAATGGGGCATATTTTTATACAATATGAAATTAAAGAAAAATATGCCAAATAGAAAAAAGGAATATGGAGATTCTTTATGAATATTATAAAATTAAAAAAGTTAAATGCTTTCACTTTTATAGATGGAAAATGTCTTAAAACCCATAATACTTTAGGACTCCATGGTTATTCTATGATATTTTTCTTATCGTTTCTTTTCATTATTATTTATTGAGGAATCATTTTAATCAGAAATAAATTCAATTATTTTATGCCTTTTAACATCTAAAACCTTAATATCTAGATACGTGAGAAGACCAATTTAAGGGTTCAATTGTTAGAAAAGGGTATCGGTTTTAAGACAAAGGATGGGTTGATCAACTATAGTGCTATTATTTCACTTTCACGTTATGCGAAGGATCTATGAAAAACGATGCTATCTCACAACAGTTTCCCCTCGTGCAAGTGTAAATAGGAATAAAATTAAAGCACTCTTGTCACCTATGGCGTACCATACATGCTACTCCAATGGACCCTTAAGAATGGATTGTACGATGGTGACACCATCTCCTACGCAAGATACATCTTGAGATTCCTATGGTTTATTGCTAGTCCTTTTGAAGTCAATTACAAGCCTATTGAGAAGGATGTGGGCATGAGGGTCTTTAGAGTGGGGAGGAGTACCATAAAGGTTTCCTACATTAATTGATCCTTATCACCAAGGTTAGGGGCAAGCATGGTGGATTAACAATATTATAATAAATTTTATGTTCTATTTTAGAAGGAGCTTAGACCATGTAAAAGGGTACGTACGGCACATTAAAAATATCATAATAATTTTTATGTTCTATTATAATGTATTTTAGAAGGAACTTAGACAACGTAAAAAGATATGGTAGAGGCACATTAAAATGTGACTTATTTGTATAATGGGTGTGGTGGAAGAGGAGTTTAAGAAGTTGATTCTAATTCTATTATTTTTGGGGCTAAATTAGCACAATAATATTAAGAAATGTTGTTGATAAACACTAATATATGTATATAAATCACATTTATTAATATTTATATCAACCACATTTATTAATAATAATAATTATTGCTATTATAGTAATAATAATTATTACAAAATTAGGTCTTTTGTGATCTATATTGTGTATATTGGAAATTTTCAGAAAAAATCACATGAGATTTTTTAGTCTACGCGTTTTGAACTATGCTGTGTGATTCATCATCACAATGAACCACACTAGATGAACTCGTTGACTAAAAAATTTCATGTGATTTTGTTGAAATTTGCAACAAGAAACAGCGAAATTGGCATCGAGAAACAACACACACACTGGTGTGGGATCACAAGTCACACAATGATGGATCCTAGTGACACATTGGTGTGCAACCAATTTTTAAATAAATTGGAAAATTAAATTGTAATCTTATCTCATAACAACTTGTAATAGTTAACTAAGTGTGATAGACTTACTTAGCTCAAGAATTTCGAGTTGAGGGTCTAAGGATAGGCATGTAGAGTGATTCTATTATTAACAGGGTCCAGTTGCAGTTGTATCACTAGTGTAATGTGGGTGGGATCAGTTAACTCACAATAATTGAGTTAAAATCAGTTTAACTAGTTCTAACTGTTTGATGAGCTAGTGGGAGATCAAGTGAATTAAAATAGATTTAATTCACCAGTAGTGATCTACCAAGTAACTGATGATTCACTATTTATAACTGCATGCATGCTAATTCTGATGGATACCCAGTTGAGACAAAGGTTCAAGGCCAGTAAACTATCAGTTGTATTTTAAGCAAATTGGCCAGGTGCAGTTATAAAACCATGGGAAGCCCACGATGAATTGTGCAATAAAGGAAGGTTGAATCTCCTATTTAATAGGGTTTTAATTCTCTCGGGATTGCGTAAGCATGGTAGGCTCTGGGTAGGTTGATAATAGGCTATGTGTTTGTCCAATTTTTCCTAGATCAATGTGAAGCAATTGGTAGAGTGTATGAGCTTGTGGTGATCACAAATACATTGTATTGTTTCATTATTCCTTGGTTGATTCATTAGGGGAATTTTGAGGTCTAAAATGAGCCTCCTAAGAAAAATGTACAACAAAAATAAACTTTATAACAACCAATAGGATTCAAGATGATGATGTCAACCATGGGGGATGATTCACCATTTTTTAAATAAAAGGTAAAAATATTAAAAAATAATAAAATAATAAAACTACTTTTTCAAGCTCGTATGTTCAAGCTTATCACCACAGTATTTCTCAAATTTCGAGCGGGAGTACTCGTTGGATGCGAAATCTAATTCCTCATCAAGGAGTACCCGTAGTACATACTTTCGATGAACTCTACTACACGAAAAATGAGAAATACATAAAAAACATGATTATAATCCTTTTTTAATGTATTTATCATTTTTTAGATGTGTGGGACCCATCGAAAGTATGCGGTATGGTATAAACGGATGGTAAATTTCGCATCAATAGCCCGCTGAAATTTAATCAAAACTTGGGAGATAAGTTGAAAATATAATTGAAAAGTAGTTTTACGTTTTACTCCACTTAAATTTGATGATGTCATCAAATCTTATTTGATTTTTTCCACTATTATTTTATAATTTCCTTAGGAGGCCCATTTTAGACCTCAAAATTCCCCTAATGATACAATAAAGATGGAGGGGTTTTGAGCAGTTGCTTTACCCAGGAAATATCTGGTCTTGTGAATTAATTTAATTCTTTCTCTTACTTGCATGTGATTGAGCGATCGTGTTTTATATTCTGCAAATATTGTAGAAGGATTCAGTATCTTGTTTTAGTACATCACATGGTCGGATCGAGTCTATTGATATAATTTCTACATGGTATTATAGTTGTGTTAGAGACTTTCTACATGGTATAAGAACGTCAGGAATCACAATAGTGGAGAAGAAATTGAGTTTGTGTTGAATAGTATTCAAATTTGCAGGTACCTTCTTTGGAGCTATAAGCAGATCAAGATGTCTTTCAATGGCTTGAGAATCGAATATGCACTCGAGGGAAATTCGAATTATATTGCATGGAAGGATAGGATGGAGGCAGTGTTGGAGGACAATGGGTTGAAGGAATTCATAAATAATCATATTCCCAAGCCCACAACAGTAGATACCCAAATTCTTGATGCATGATAGAAGATGGTAGCAAAGGCAAGGAGGATCTTGTTAGAGGGAGTTCGAGATCATATATTCTCGAGTCTCCATGGAAAGGAAACTCCATATGCTATGTTGAAGGCCTTGGCAGATCTGTTTTAAAGAAGCGGTGACCACAAAAAATTGGCACTCAAGGACAAGATTAGGAAAATAAAAAAGAAGAAGAACAAAAAGAAGGCTCTAGGAGTTGTAGTGGGTGAAGCTTTGGCCTCACAGTTTGAGTTGGACTTCTCTCTCATCGCATGCATGGTGCCAACTGTGATGGGATATATGTGGTACCTGGATAGTGGAGGATCTTTCCACATGATGGGAAACAAAGAACTCTTTAGTACCTTGGAGGAGAAGGATCTTCAGATGCACATCGAGATGGGTGATAACGGGAGGTATAGTGCTACAGAGATTGGTACAGTTATTTTCCAGAGACAGCTAGGTAAAAATTTCATATTAAAAGGTTCCATGCATGTACCATGCTTGAAAAAGAATTTAGTTTCAGTTGCTATGTTGAGGATCTTGGATATGATGTGGTTTTCAGTGAAGGAAACGCATTCCTTCGTCACAAAGCCACAACATAGGTAAAGAAGATTGTGGTTCATGTAAAGAACCTCTACAAAATTGATGTAGATGGTTGCGCAACATTGAGCAATAAAGCAGGGAAGGTGGTGAGCCAAGATACAAGTGAGTTATGGCACATAAGACTGGGCCATCTACACCATAGTGCTTTTAGGATCATGTAGCAGATCTCTACAAGACTTCCAAAGGGTACCCTTGCGCAGATAGACACATGCAAGGGATGTACCATGGGGAAGTATAATAAGGCCACCTTTCATGAGAAGGAGAACCGAGCGGCGACAATCCTTGAAAGAGTTCACTCAGACGAGTGTGGACCATTCTCTACGCCTTCCACAATAAATCACAAGTATTATGTGATTTTTGTTAATGATTTTTCTAGAAAGTGTTCGACCTTATTTCTACAGAAGAAAGATTAGGTGCTCTCCAAGTTTTGTGAGCTCAAAGCACCAGTATAGAAAGATACAGGGAATAAGGTGAAGGCTCTAAGGAGAAACAATGGCGGTGAGTATATCTCTAATGAATTCAAGAACTTTGGTGCCAGAGAAGGAATTCAAAGAGAATTGATTGCACCTCATAACCCACAACAAAATGGGGTTGCAGAAAGAAAGAACAAATAAATTGTAGGAGCAACATGATCTATGTTACATGATCAGGGCCTAATTTCATCTGTGGGTAGAGGCATGAAACACAACGGTATCTGTGCATAACTGGAGTCCTCATCAGATACTTTGCATGAGTACACTAGAGGAGGCTTTTTCAGGTAAGAAACCAGATTTTTCATATTTTAAAATTTTTGGCTCATCTATCTATTGCCATGTGACCAAACATGCCAGGAAGAGGCTAGAACCAACAACAGAGGTTAGGATATTTGTGGGGTACAGTGATACTCCCCACAACTATCGGGTGTATTTTCCAACTAACATGATGACAGTTGTCAGCAGAGATGTTAGATTTGATGAGGAGAAAGCCATCTGATTGTCCCTTGAGAGGGAGCTTGATTTGCATGCAGATGAGGAACTCTTAGTTCCAAAGGATGAAACTCAAGATGTGGAGCAACCATAAAATGAGGATCATGGAGTGGCAGAAACTAGTCATGCAGGGTCATCCACCAGAAATGATAGGAAGCCCACCAGAGAGGCTGACAGATTGATGCTAGATGCGACAGAGCATGTAGGAGCGCCTACATTACAGCGCAGGTAGAGAAGGTCCCCAAACAGGTACACTGGATACATGCCTCTTATTATCGAGTGTATTGTGATAGAACCATCCTCTTTTGAGGAAGAAATGCAACAACCAACATGGGTTGATGCCATGGTTGAGGAGTATCACTCCATTATCAGAAACAGTGCATGGGAAGTGATCCCAAGACCAATGGGGAAGTCAGTGGTTGGATCTAGGTGGATATAAAAGCTGAAGAAAACATAGACCTACATGAGGGGGAAATTTCAAGCTAGATGGGCAGAGGGAGTACATGTAGCTATACCTCCAGGTGCGAGGTGGGGCAATGTACAGATATGATCCCAAGAAGAAATTTGGGTAGGTTCCATTGAGATGGTGTGTCTCATGGATCGAACCTGGCTATGAGGAGCCCACAATACAGCAGTAGCAGGAAGGATCAGTTAGATTGATGCAGTCAGATGTGAGCAGGACAGAAATCAAAGTGACATGTGTCGGATACTAGAGTGCAAATCATAGTTGGTAGCAGTGCAGAGTGTATGGATGCAGATGTCAGCAGCGCAGGGAGTCCAGTAGACATGTGCAGTAGCTAGCAGCAATCATAATACTTTGATGACAGATGCATTATATTGATTCAGTTGTTTGGAGGCTATTCATTTTTAGGAGAGTTGCATGTGCGAACAACACTAGGAAATGTTGCATGCAAGAACATTCCAAAGGTACCAGATCGGGACAGATTGATTCCTTTCTTGTTGAGATGGAGTGTTGAAATTTGCAACAAGAAACAGTGAAATTGGCATTGGGAAACAACACACACACTGGTGTGGGATCACAAGTCACACAGTGATGGATCATAGCGACACATTAGTGTGCAACCAATTTTTAAATAAATTGGAAGATTAAATTGTAATCTTATCTCATAACAACTTGTAATAGTTAACTAAGTGTGATAGACTTATTTAGCTCAAGAATTTTGAGTTGATGGTCTAACGATAAGCATGTAGAGTGATTCTATTATTAACAGGGTCCAATTGCAGTTGTAGCACTAGTGTATTGTGGGTGGGATCAGTTAACTCACAAAATTGAGTTAAAATAAGTTTAACTAGTTCTAATTGTTTGATGAGCTAGTGGAAGATCAAGTGAATTAAAATAGATTTAATTCACCAAGAGTGATCTACCAAGTAATTGATGATTCACTATTTATAACTACATGAAAGCTAATTCTAGTGGATACCCAGTTGAGACAAAGGTTCAAGGCTAGTAAACTATCAGTTGTATTTTAGGCAAACTTCCCAGGTGCAGTTATAAAACCATGGGAATCCCATGATTAATTGTGCAATCAAGGAAGTATGAATTTCCTATTTAATAGGGTTTAATTCTCTAGGGATTGTAGGGATTGCGTAATAAGGGTAGGCTGAGGGTATAATTGGCTATGTGTTTGTACAATTTTGCCTAGATCAGTGTGAAGCAATTGCTAGAGTGTATGAGGTTGTGGTGATCACAAATACATTGTATTGTTTCATGATTCCTTGGTTGATTATACAATAAATATGGAGGGGTTTTGAGCAGTTTCTTTCCCCAGGAAATATTTGGTGTTGTGAATTGATTTAATTCTTTCTCTTACTTGCATGTGATTGAGCGATCATGTTTTATATTCCGCAAATATTGTAGAAGGATTCAGTATCTTGTTTTAGTACATTACATGATCAGATTGAGTCCATTTATATAATTTATACATGGTATTATAGTCGTGTTAGAGATTTTCTACATATTTTTTCTAAAAAAATCACAATATAAACAATTACTACAATAATAAAATTAGTATTATAATATAACTATGATATATATGTGTGTGTGTGTGTGTGTGTGTTATTATTATTAATATTATAAAAATATCATTATTATAAAAAATAAATAGGATTATGGTTATTTTAGTTAACAATGGTATGTTTTATGCTTCGCATAATTACTTCAATGTTCTTTAAGCATCCCAAAAGAAATTTTCAATTTAGATTTCCACTACCAATCACATTAACCATTAATCACATTGATAGTAAAAGTAGATAGAACATAAAAAGAATGCAGAAGTCAAGCCAAGACAAGAGGACACCATATTTGACGGATGTCGGGGAAAAACCACAATGTGGGGAAATCCCTTTGATCAAATATTCTTATTATTATACCAAAATTTCAATAGAAAGAGATTACAATAGTCAAAATTGATTGTCCAATTCAAAGTCAAAACAACCTTGACAATTTTTGCAGTCAACTGCATTGAAACTTCAACCCTAACCAGAAAGTCAACGCTGGTGAAATCAGCAATAAATCATCCTCAAAATTGCTCAGTCTTCCCCAATAAAACTCACCCTGATCAGGAGGTCAAAGTCAACCCAAAACAACTCAGTAAAACTTGGTCAATGGAGAGAGAAAATTGTTGTAATTTTCTTGCAGTTAAACTATATTCAACCCTGAAGTCAGTGTTGGTCAAACTTCCCATATTCCTTGTTTTTTGTGTCCAGAAATGCAGCCTAAAAAGTTTGAACCTTTGACCCAAAAAGCGCAGTCAAACTTGGTCAATGAACCCCTGGTCAACGTTGGTCAAAGCTACAACGTAATTCTGAAATTTTAGCTTGTATTTCGTCCTCCTTGCCATACATGTGAAAGAAAGATAACTGCCCAATAGCTATACGACAGAATTAGATGAGGAGAGAGAAGAATGGGTGAGTGATGATGATGCCAAATGAGGTGAGAGGTCACTTGTATTTATACAATTCATTATGGGTGAAGAGACACATCCATTGGGCTTATGGAACCTACATGATGGTGAGGTAGACTTGAACAATTTTCACATGAGTGGGAATAAATTCAAAATGACACTTGCGCTTGTCCAAATAAGATGATATTTATATCAATTTTGGTCCTCTCGAAAAGAGGAATATAATGCAATCATCATCTCCATAAAATGAGCTGCCCCAAAGTGGAATTTGGTCCTAGTTGCTAATTATAACACTCCCTCTCAACTAGGGATAGTTCCACCTGTCAATCCATCTGTTGTCATTGATCATCATGCCATCATGTCGTCATGTACGATCTCTGTCATATCATATTTTCTCTGCTGAACCATGTTGTAATAATGAAAAAGAATCGATCGAGAGTGATTCACAAGACCTTTCCACTCTCCAATGACAAAATTCAATCCAAAGGTAGAAGCTCAATTGATCCCGGATCAAGTTTTTGAATACCATGCATCCTACACATAGGGAGTATGACAGTACACGATGCGTTCGTCGATAGTGCTATGGTCCCTATCCACTTTTCCCAACTCATTGGCGAGATGAGAGGTACTTCCCATGAGTCCTGGACTACATGGGTAGGATATATGTTGGGGCATCAACAGGAGAAAGTGAACCACTCATCCTACTCATATGCCATTGGAGAAGGTGAACCACTCATCATATGCATATGACAATCGTAGGGGAAAGTGAACCACTAGCCCTACATACATGTGTTCGCAATCATAGGGAAGGTGAACCACTCACCCTACACACATGTCAAACATAATAGAGTATCACAAAGGAAGGTGAACCACTCACCCTCTACACATCACACCAATAGGGGAAGGTGAATAAATCACCCTATGGTCACTTATAGCTCCAAGAATTACCCTAAACCTCAAGGAGCTCTCAGATCATAGTGTCCAACTCAAGCATGAACCTAATTGGAGGGTCTTCCCACAACTCCAAGTCTCTCTCGGAAGACTAAGAATTTGACCTTCCCTAAGGACTTCGTTGATCTAAATGGAAAGTGGCATCTACCCATGGTATTCATCCACCCATGGTATTGTAAGTGGAATCCACCCACAGTATCCATCCACCCATGGTATTTATCCACCCATGAAATTTACCCATAGTATTGTAAGTGGCATCCACCCATGGTATTCATTCGCCCATGGTATTTCATTAGAGAACTTTTGAGGTCTAAAATGGGTCTCCTAAGAAAAATGTACAACTAAAATAAACATTATAAGAACCAATAGGATTGAAGATGATGATGTCAACCACGGGGGATGATTCACCACTTCTGGTGTAAAAAATTAAAAAGATTAAAAAATAATAAAATAATAAAACTACTTTTTCAACTTATCTCCTTAAGGTTCTACTCAAATTTCAAGCGGGAGTACTTGTTGGATGAAAAATTTAATTCCTCATCCAAGGAGTACCCATGCTGCATACTTTTAAATGTGTTTAATAATTCATTTAAATTCATGTTTAAATGCGTTTAATAATTCATTTAAATTCATGTTTAAATGTGTTTAATAATTTAACTTAAATACCTCAAAAACTCATTCAATTTACTTTCAATTTACATAAACCTTAAGGAACTTCATATACAGATCAAGTTTGTATGAGAGCATAGGTTTTATTTTTTCTATGAGGGTTTAATTTTTTGCAAGTGTAAGTGATGCTTACAAAGTTGAAACTCAAGGGAGGAGATGGAAATCTTGTGGTTGCAAGTCCTCAAGTTAGGTCAAGGACAAGGAGATCAAGTTTGTCACAATCTCCAACACAAATTCTACCTCAAATTGTTTTTGAAGCTTCAACACGTATGTCACATGAAGGAGAGTGTGAAAATATTTCAAAAGACGAAAAAGCCTCCAGTAATGCATTCTTTGATATGACAATATTGGTGAAATTTCTCTATGAGGAGAGAAGCACAAGATTGCAAGGTGAGAGCTCCAATTCTCCTAAGGGAGATAAGTCTTCAAAAGGAGGAGGAGATGGAGACAAGCCTCCAAAAGGTAATGGGAATGGTGAAAAACCAACTTTGACACCACCATTCTCTTCACGACCATCCTCATGACCATCTTCACCATCATCTTCTTCCACAACAAGTCCTTCACAAACACCTCCACATTCTTCAAAAGATCATGGTAAAACTCCATTTTTGAAGCTCGACATTAAGTTTGATTTTCCTATGTATGATGAAGAGGTAGATGCTGAAAGATTACACATTTGGGTATGTCAACTTGAAATGTATTGTAGGATACAAAGAATCAAGGATGGTGACACCAAGATTCATCTTGCTTCACTAATATTGGAAAGTGCAACTCTTATTTGGTGGGGAACCAAAACTCAAGAGGACATGAAGAAACATCGTAAGGTCTTAACCTCTTGAAATGATTTTGTTGCTACCTTAAGGAGATAATTTTATCTGTTACCATACATGAAAAAGGCTATAATAGACTAGAAAAACTTTAGGTAAGGTAAAGGACAAAGTGTGCAAAGCTATACTCAAGAGTTTAGGAGAAGAGCTCTAATCTTGGGTGTATATTTGACATCTCAAGAAAATTTGTTGAAGTACATTGAAGGTTTGCATAGTTACGTAATACATACTATTTTCATGTTTAATCCTTCAAATTTAGATGAATTTTTTGTTCAAGCCACACATCTCGAGGCAAGAAGGAAACATGTTTCAGATGAAACAAGTGAGAATACCTTTAAGTCTCAAGAGAAAGGAAAGGGCAAGTTCAAGGATAAAGGTAACAAGAATGCTTCCATCAAGATGGAGAATAAAAACTCACGTGCAAACATTGTTCCAAAGATGGTCATGATGAAGATCATTGCTGGAAACTTCATCTAGAGATGAGACCCAACAAGCTTAAAAACAAGGAGAAGGAGCAAAGATCTGCAACAATAACACATGATTTAGGTTCTGATTCTGGAGATGAAACAAAGATCACCGCAATGGGTTTTAAAGGTAAGGAAATTACAAGTACTAGCTCTTCAAGTTATCTCAATAGTACTCAAGATGATGAAACAAGAATTGAGCTTTTCCATCTTAGAGTTATTTCAAAGCATACGAAGATTGACACCTTATTTAATAGTGGTTCAAAAGAAAATATTATTTCTGAAGACTTAGCCAAGAAGTTGAATCTAGAAACCATTCCTCATCCAAGACCTTATCCTTTAGGTTGGATATGTAAGAATGAAAATTTGCAGGTGAAGAGGAAGTGCATACTTAGATTTGAAAGCACTGCAAACTTTCTTGATGAAGTTGAACTTGATGTTGTTCCACTTGATATTTCTGGTATTGTTTTGGGTAGCACATATCTTTATGATAGGAGATAAATATTTCAACGCCATGAGAATAAGTATCATTTGTTTGAGAATGGGATTGAGTACATTGTTAGAGGACATAATAAGAAGATGAATTCATCTCTTATGCACGCTGGATAAATGAAGAGAATTGTGAATGCTAGTCAAAATTTTTCTTTGTTAATGTTCAAGCATCAAGATGTTGTGAATGAGGCCTTTAAAGGTGATGCATCAAATGAAAATTCTGATTTGATTAAGGTTTCTAATGGTTGTAATAATTTTTTTCAAGACTCTAACATGTTGCCTTCTAAAAGAGGTAAATAAGATGAGAAAAAATTGCAGCAACATACATCATTGTTGAATAGTAATGGGAACAAGGTGTCAGTGCTAAAGGGTGAAAAGATCAAAGAGAAAGTGCCAAAGAAAATTGACAAAGAATACATAGGTTCCACAACTTCTTCTTGGGGGTTTCAAAATGGTACATGGCAATGTCAAACACACTTGGTCAAGAGTCGAGCCAAGTACAACACAAGGCAAGCTAAACATCATCATGTCGACAATGTTCAAGGTGACAAGAATTTCAAGTTGTTTAAGTTTCCTTTGATTGAAGACTAAGGAGGGAAAATGTTTGTTTCTTCAAGGACAATTTTTTTCCTGCAAATTCTAGGAAATTGCAGAAAGCTGGTATCTACAATAGCAAGACAGGGTCTCCGGAATCAAGGAAAAATATCAATTTTCATGAAAAGCTCAAATTGTTGAATTTAGGAAAATTTCTGTGGATTAAGACTAGAAGGATGAGGGGGTTGTACCCTCATGCAAATGTTCAGTAATAAAATAGCATTTGGGGTCCAAAAGTTTCTAGTGGAGAGGAGTGATCCGATGCTCAAAAATGAAAGTTTTCATATTTGAGTGAAACTTGAATGAACTTGTAGATCTCGTCTTCTTGAATCTGGCACAATTTGTTTCATGCAGAACCTACGTCGTCTGCTCCCAGAAACGAGTTCTGATCGATTTGTCAAACAAGCGAATTTTGGAAAAGCAAATTGTGCAGGGCTACCTAGTAAGGTGTCCCAATTTCTCACGTGGCATGCTGAATGGGCCTACTGATATGGAAAATGGTTGGGCTTCAAAAAGAGCCAATGAAAACTCACCACATGTCATAATATTATTAGTGCTGAGTTGGCGATTATTTATTGGTCATTTTGTTGTTAGTTAGGTGGACCAACCAGAGGCAGACACCTGGCCCAGCCAAAGGCTCCCACATGGCGCCTCAGTGGCCACTTAAAATTTTTTGGGGCAAGTTGGCTTACACTTTGTAGGATTAGAACACTGCACCTAGCTCCAACTAAATTCCGCTCATACCAACGCGCCACACATAGTCGTTGTGTATAGGACCGACAAAAAATATATATTTAAACATTAATGTGGGTGAAGGTTTGGTTAAGGGTCGAGGGCTATCCACAGATCACATGGAGCGCCCATGTGACCACCGACACACACAAGAGTTAATGGAGAAATTAAAAGTCCCACAATTTGCACTGGAATTGCACCTATTTGTTTCTCCGTTAGCGAAAAATGGAGCAAATTTGTAGGACAATTGGCTGAACTTGGCAGATTTGTGGGTCAACTAGCAGCAAAATTTGGGAAGGTCATAACTTCTTTAGTTTTTGTCCTTTGTGGGAGCAGAAAAAGGCTAGACAGGAATTTTTGAGTGCTATCAAGCCATTGGAGCAATCATCAGTGCCATTTAAGGATTGTAATTTTATTAAAACATCATTTTTTATAATAATGAAAGAGGCCCAACCATTGGATGTTGTACCAGGAGATGTAGCCGAGGAGAGGTGAACTCCTTCATCACTTGTTGTTTTGTGGTTACTTTTATGGCTTTATTTCTCTATTATTTTTTGCAATTTATGAGTTAAATTCATGTTTAAATGTGTTTAAGAATTTAACTTAAGTACCTCAAAAACTCATTCAATTTACTTTCACTTTACATAAACCTAAAGCAATTTCATATACATATCGCTATGGAAATTGACAAAGGCAATGGAAAAGGCTTTGGAAAGGCAAAGTGGCATTTATTCAAATTTTATTTATGAAAATAATGGAAAATGGGAGAGAAGGAATGTGACAGGTCACAGGTTTCACGTGAGGAGAAAATTGAAGGAAAATAATGGAAAATGAAGAAAATAAAGGCCTTAATGATAAAAGGGCTTATGAGGATCAGTTCACAACCTTTGGTCAATGCTATCTTTTGTTAGTGTTAGCTTTGTTTAATTATTTTTTTGGAACTCTCATTCTATCATTGCGCTCTCTCATACTCTTGGACACTTGGATTTTTATTGGAGCCCTCTTGCAGGAGTGTGACATACTTGGGATTAGATCAATAAGGCAAAGGAAAAGAAGGAAATTGCAAGAGGACGGTAGGATCAACAACTTCAACGGGTTTGCTTTATAGGTACCCAGTTGCATGTATGTTTTCCTTGATAGTTTTGGCATGCATGACACATGCATTTGGTTTCTTGGTTGTGATTTTTCATTGGCATGGGGGATTTTTTGGATTGCCAATGGTTTTTCCTAGCCTTTCCATTTCCTAGATTGCCATGGTGTTGTGGTTTTGCCTTTTTTTTCTGGTTGGTGTTCATGTTCCTTATGGTTGTGGGTTAAGTTACTGTTGAGTCCCAAATCTGCATCTTTTCCATACACTTTTCTATACCTTTTTCACTCACCTAAACCTCCCAAATTGTCAATATCATGTGCAAAAGAGCATCTAACATGGTTTTTAATTATATTTTTGTGTTTGCTATTTGATCTAGATTTTGTTCATTCGAGTGCGGAATCTTGCCACTTTAAAAAACGATGCCCCGCAGCTTTCAACGGCCCTGACACGGCAGAACTCTATTTTCGGTGTCCCCTGAGAAAACGAGCCACATTACTTCTTCGAGAATAGCGTGGACATGGCGTTGGGGAAATACAATGATTCAAGCAAACTCATCCAAAGAAGCCGCGGTCAAAGGCGTCCACATGGAAGTCAACCATGGAGTTTCATGTCGGCCGGACTCTGTTTCGTGTCACATGAAGATTCCTACGGCCGTTTCTAAGCCTGCGGAGGATAAATCGACATCTGTACAGGGCTCCAGAGTCGAATTCAAGCATCCACCTCTCGTAGATTTACTTTCCAACACGGCCATGCTCCTATATCTGTGGACGTAGTGGTCTACGTGCTCTCCACCAGCATGAACTTTAGGAGACAGTTATAGTTTGTTGTTATATATAATGCGTTTGCATACGCATATGAAGTTAGTCGATATTAGTGAATGTAGTCTCTGTTATCTTTTGATTTAGTCTGCTCTGTAGTGATTACGCTGCACTTGTGCCGTAACATTACCATTCTGTAATGACTGCTTTTTAATATGAGAAGACTTTGTTTTTCAACTTATTTCGTATTTGAGGACCTTTGCCAAGGCTGGAGTAGAGGGCCCCTGCTCAGCTAAGGTTTTGTGCATTAGTGTATAATTTTAATTTTGTTTCTTTAGAGATCATTGTGTCATAATCCATTCATATGTTCATACATTGCATTTGTTTCATTTCTGTTTATAAATTTCCATAATTTCCATTTCATTTCCGTCTTTCATGTTTTATGTTGATAATCACTGATCAGTGTTCTTGTTTCAGGATATAGATAGGCAGCCCAGGCATTTTCATAGCTTTTTGACTAGTGACATGGAACTAACATTGTTCTGCTGCTAATTTGCTTTTCATAGCTTTTGTTTAATTCCAGTATTGCTTATTTGCTTCAGTAGTTAAAGTTAGACATATTAAGCTGCTCATAGCATCTTCAGTTGCCTCCGAAAGCCACAGCTGGACTGATGGTGAGAGATTGCATTATGAAATGTGTAGTTTAGTATTAGTTTCTTTTCTGCAAATTTAGATATATTAAGCTGCTCATAGCATCTTCAGTTGCCTCCGAAAGCCACAGCTGGACTGATGGTGAGGGATTTTATTGTGAAATGTGTAGTTTAATATTAGTTTCCTTTCTGCAAATTTAGATATATTAAATCATGCATGACATCTTCAGTTGCCTCCGAAAGCCACAGCTGTACTGATGGTGAGGGATTGAATCATGAGTGTATGGTTTAGTATTAGTTTACTTTCTGCAAATTAAATATCAGTTACTCAAATTGTTTATGATTACTTCCAAAAATCATAGCTGGACTAATGATGAAGGATCAGAAGATAAATTGATGTAATCTGATTTAGATTTATTTTGTTGCAATTTTGAATTTCCTTAAGCATAGTTTCTTTTATGTTTAGTTGGCAGCAAGAATAGTTTAGTTTTCATGCTCAATAGTTCATTATTTTGATTTACTAGACTAGCAGCACTTTTTCACTTCAGCAGCACATTTTCATTTCCTTTCAAGTTTTGTCATTGTAAATTTCAAATTTCTTTTTAAAAAAAATTTCAAGTTGGTAAATCATTATAGGGGATATCATTTCCTTGAACAAACATAACCAAACTTGTTTTCATCTTAGAATTTCCATTTCACCTTAGAAAACCAAAAACGACAAAAAGTTAAGAAATATGTTATCTAGCACATATAGTGCGCCGCACTTCATCAGCTTACGATTCCCGGATTGACAAATTAAATGCAGCAATTTAAGACACACTAAATTCACCAAACATTTTGGCGCCGTTGCCGGGGAAGTGTAACTAGGTGACCAATTTCTTAAAAAAAAAAAAAACATAAAATCATAAAAGAAGGGAAAACTTGATAACTTCTTGAAGTATGCTCTCCTCTTGCACCTAGTGTGATCTGGAGGATCAGAAAAGAGAATTATTGGTTTAGTAATTTCTTAAGTATGCTCTCTTCTTGCACCTAGTGTGACCTGGAAGATCAGAAAGAGAATTATTAGCCCAACTTTTTTAAAAATAAAAAATAAAAAATAAAAAATGACATGCATAGAGCAAGAGATTCTAGGGGAAGGTTTATAGCTAAAGCCAAGAGTTCGATTTTCACAACTCCATCTTCTTCAAGGCATAGACCCGATTCACCACCATCTACCCCTAGCCTTAAGATTTTTGGAAGTCAAGGAACAGCTGAATTAGAGGATTCTCCTATACCACCTACTAAAACCCATTTAGAAAACAAAGAGACTCTCTCTCATCCTCCCTTGGTAGAAGAACTAGAAGACTTTAAGGACTCTAAAGAAACTATCATGGTAGAGGAAGTAATAGATGGAGGTAGAGGTAGAGGTAGAAGAGGAGGAAACGATGGAGACAACAATGGTGGAGGAAATAATGGTAGAAATAGGGAAGGAGACAATTTGTTTGGATTCCCTATAGTTGATGAGGAAACTCATGCAACAATGAAAAATATCTCACCATCTGTTCTCCCTAACTTTTATGGATTGCGAAGTGAGGATCCTGAAACATTTCTGTTTGAGTTTGAAGTTGTGTACCGAACTTATGACTATATGGAAGACTCTCAAAAACTCAAACTGTTTCCTTCAACATTGAAGGGATCTGCTTTGAAATGGTTCATGGGATTAGCCACTCAATCTATTAGGACTTGGAATGATATGAAACAAACATTTTTGGATAGATACTTGGACTATTATATGCCCACCAATCACAAGGAAGAGGTATTCAAAATCATGCAAAAAGAAGATGAAAACTTGGAAGATTTACTTGAAATATTTCAATACAACTTAAAAAGAGAAAAGATGAGCAACTTAGATGATGAAACCTTGAAAGCCCTCATATTAAAATCCATTAGAGATGAATGGATAGATATTTTAAACATGATGGGGAAAGGAGACATTTTTCAACTTCCACTTCGTGATATAACAGAACTATGTGTCCATCTCTCAAGAGGAAAATCTAAAACAGGAAAAGGGCCTAGGGATCCTTCTCTTATTAGGGCTAACAAATCTGCAACTGGATCATTAAGTAGGGCAGAGATTGGTAATATGCTTGATGAGTTCAAAACTGATATCTTAGGGAGCCTTAGTGAACAACTAGACACCCTTAAAATCCAAAACAAGCAGAAAGCAGAAACAGATGCTTTAGCCATCTTTTGTCAGAAATGTAGGAAGAAACATGCTTTAAGGGAATGTCCCTTGGATGCAAAAGTTGTAGAAACATGTATGATTTGCTCAGAGAATCATGAGATCAAGGATTGTCCTTCAATTCCTGGACTCAAAGCTGTCTTTCAAGAAGACCCAAATTCGGTAGAATCTCTCTGTTTTGTTGCAAGAAGACCTTGGCAGGGACAACAAACTCAAGGGTTTAACAACCCTATGAATCTTCAAACCCCACCAAATTGGAATCCTTAGCAACAACCTTGGCCCCAACATCAAAATCCATATCAGCCATGGGTACAAGGGATGCAAAATCCTTATGGGAGATTTGCTCAATTTTATCAATATCCTCCATCTTTTCAAAATCAACAAGCTCCACAGCTTCCAAGCCCAAATCCACAACTTTCATTGCCATTTCCACAACAACAACCTTCTCAACAAAATACAAATCCTCAACTCATGCTCCCATACCAACAGAAGGCAAATCAACTTCCAGCTCAGCCATTGCCAAATCCTAACAATAAGAATCCTCAAACTACTTATATGGTAGAAGGACAACAATTTCCTACCTATATGATTGTTCCTCTCAACGATGTACAACTCAGATCTGGTAGAGTTTTAGAAAAACCTTCTATAGATATTCAAGAGCAAGATACCTCTGAGGAGGACTCTCTTCAAATTAATAAGGGTTCTGAGGAAGAATCTCTTCAAAATTCAAGCATGCAAAAAGAAAAAGAAAAGTTAACCCCCACAACTCCTATAGTTGAGCAACCTGCATCTTCATCTACACCTCCTTTTCCGGAAAGACTACAAATTGATAAGGGGGTGGAAAAAAAAATCTTGTTGCCTAACTATGACTTTCTATATGAATTGAAGAATGTTTGTATCAAGATTCCCTTGCTACAAGACATTCGAGAAATTCCTATTCTAGCAAAAACCATAAAGGAGTTGAGTTTCAAAAGACCAGGAAGGAAACTAAAAGATACAAGAAGAATCCACCTGGTAGGAAAGATTGCAGATATTATGATGGGAAAAATTACCATGCCGAAGTATGTAGATCCAGGAAGTCCAATTGTCAAGACACATATAAATGGGATAGAAATTCCAAACACATTGATTGACTTAGGGGTTGCTATCAACATTATGAGTAGACAGACTATGGAACAGTTAAAACTTCCTAATCTTCTCTTTACACCTACTTTACTGCAACTTGCAGATCGATCAGTTATTAAACCGGATGGTGTATTAGAAGATATTTCAGTCTCCTTAGATTCTTGGGAATATCCAGTAGACTTTATGATTTTGACTCCCAAGAGTAATCTAGGAGGGCACCCACTTATCTTAGGAAGACCTTGGCTAGCCACGGCTGATGCTTTTATTAGTTGTAGATCTGGGGATATGTACATTTCTAATGGTAATTCGACAAAGAAATTCAATTTGTATCCTCCAGCAAAAGCAATCACAGAAGTAGGAGATAATGAATGGGTTGATGATGAGGACACTATACAACCTATCTTTACCATTTCTGAAATCAGTGAGGATAGTCAAATTCTGAACACATTAGAAAATTTTGAGACATCTTCAGAATATGACCCCACACAATTTCAGTTGGAATCTGACATAGAATATTTATCATCAAGACAAATGTCTCTTTACCCTATGGAAGAATTTGGTAGTTCTACTATTGAGATTTTTCCAGGAAAAACATTGAATATCAACAAACATTTGGAGAAGTCACAACAAGAAGAACTAAACAGAATCTTGCAAAAACATTCTACTGCATTTGCATGGGAGTATACTGACATGAAGGGTATTGATCCTAAGACTTGCATCCATCATATCTATATTGAGGAAAACAGTAGACCAATCAGACAACCTCAAAGAAGGATGAATCCCAATCTTAGGGAGATAGTGAAAGAAGAGCTCCAAAAACTTCTCAATGTAAACTTCATTTATCCAATTTCAGATAGCCGATGGGTTTCTCCTTTGGTTATAGTAACTAAAAAGAATGGTAAATGGAGGGTATGCATTGATTACAGGGAATTGAACAAAGCAACTTTGAAGGATCACTTTCCTTTTCCTTTTATCGATCAGGTATTAGATACATTAGCAGGTAAAAAGTACTTTTCATTTTGGATGGTTTTAGTGGCTATAATCAAATTCAGGTAGCACCTGAAGATCAAGATAAGACCACATTTACTTGTCCATGGGGAACTTTTGCCTACCGAGTGCTTCCTTTTGGGTTATGTAATGCACCAGCAACATTCCAAAGAGCAGTACTAGGAATTTTTTCTGATCTAATTCATGATTGTGTAGAGGTTTATATGGATGATTTTACGGTTTATGGTAATTCATTTGAAGAGGCATTAGAAAATTTGGAAAAAGTTCTTATAAGATGTAAAGAAACAAACCTTTCATTAAGCCATGAAAAATGCTTTATGATGTTTACTGAAGGGATTGTCTTAGGACATCATATTTCGGGAGATGGGATTAAGGTTGATAGATCAAAAGTTGAAGTCATCTCCAAGTTGCCTATTCCAAATTGTCAAAGAGATGTTAGAAGTTTTCTAGGATTTACTGGTTACTATAGAAGATTTATAGAAAGCTTCACTAAAATAGCATCTCCACTCTTCAAGTTGCTTACAAAAGACTGTGAATTTAAATGGGATCCTGATTGTCAATCAGCTTTTGAAACTTTGAAAACAAAAATATCTGAAGCACCTATCTTGAGAGGACCAAATTGGAAACTTCCTTTCCATATTTCTACGGATGCTTCAGATACAGCTCTTGGAGCTGTGTTGGGTCAAAAATATTTAATTCCTTATGCCATTTATTACACCGGTAAAAAATTGACTCCCACAGAGTTGAACTATACTGTGACTGAAAAAGAGTTTTTAGCTGTTGTTCATGCAATTAATAAGTTTAGACATTACATAACAGGCTATGAAACTTTTATTCATACTGACCATTCTGCGATTAGATATTTAATGAACAAACCTGTTACTAATGGCAGAGTGACAAGATGGCTTTTACTTTTGCAAGAATTCAATATTACTGTGTTGGATAGACCAGGAAAACAGAATACAGTAGTTGATTTCTTGTCTAGGATTCAGAATACTAAAGAAGATTCTCCTGTAGAAGATAAGTTTTCTGATGAATACTTGTTTGCAGTAACTATTAAGACCCCTTGGTATGCAGATATTGCTAACTATTTGGTTACAGGGAAACTACCTTCACATTTATTTCCAAGTGAAAAACGAAAAATTATTCAGGAGAGTTCAAAATATTCATGGATTTCTAACGAATTGTTTAAAACAGGGCCAGATCTTGTGATCAGAAGATGTGTCGGGGAAGATGAAATGCCTGATATTCTTAAGGCATGTCATGATGAACCATGCGGCGGACACTTTGCAGACAAAAGGACGGCCTATAAAATCCTTTCTTTAGGATATTATTGGCCTTCCCTCTTAAAAGATGCAAAACAATATGTCAAAAGGTGTGACAGCTGCCAAAGAGTAGGGAAACCTACCCTTTCAAATGAAATGCCACTGCAAACACAGGTACTCATTGAACCCTTTGAAAAGTGGGCTTTAAATTTCATTGGACCTATTAATCCACCATCCAAGCAAAAGAAGTATATATTGGTTTGTACTGATTATGTTACTAAATGGGTAGAAGCCAAAGCATTAGTATCTGCTACTGAAAATTCAGTTGTTCATTTTCTTTATGAGGATATTTTTACTTGCTTTGGTGTTCCAAGAGAAATTGTGACAGATCAGGGGAGCCAATTCACATCCAATTTAGTGGAGAAGTTGATGGAAGAATACAAAATCAAGCACAGAAGATCTACTCCTTACCATCCACAAGCAAATGGTCAAGTGGAGTCCACAAACAAAGTTCTTGAAAGTATCATCACCAAAACTGTTCATCTACATAGAAGAGATTGGGCAGAAAGGCTTCCAGAAGCCTTGTGGGCCTACAGAACTACATGGAGGAATACAGCATGACATTCTCCCTATGAACTTGTTTATGGGAAAGAAGTCTTGCTCCCCATTGAGTTCCAAGTCAAGACCTTCAAGATAGCAGTTCAGTTGGGGATGGACTTATGAGAAGCCCAAAAGCATAGAATGGAGCAGTTGAATGAGCTAGATGAGATCAGACAAGAAGAAATTTTAAGAACTGATCTAGTTCAATATCAAAGAGCTAAATGGCATGACAAGTACATCAAAGAGAAGAAGTTTCAAGAAGGAGATTGGGCATTGTTATTTGATTCCAAATTTAAAGATTTTCAAGGAAAATTTCAGACTCATTGGCTTGGGCCATATGAGATTGACAAGATCTTTAGCAATGGAGCTGTAAGAATCAAGACCATTGATGAATTTCAAACTCCTCTTATTGTGAATGGCCATAGGTTGAAAGTTTATCATAAGCCACTCTCAAAAGAGGATTTTTTCAAAATGTTTCAAGAA
Organism: Pinus albicaulis; assembly: GCA_034641835.2. Classification (NCBI taxonomy): domain Eukaryota; kingdom Viridiplantae; phylum Streptophyta; class Pinopsida; order Pinales; family Pinaceae; genus Pinus; species Pinus albicaulis. The sequence continues at coordinate 449,995,456 of CM076573.1, forward strand.
AGTTCTGCAATCAGGCTGGTACAGAAGAATTCTTCTTCTCCACCAACCTAGTTCTTTTGTTCTTTTCAGTTAAAAAAAAAATAATAATAATAATAATGGTATAAGCCTGAAAACCAATCATTGATTGGTAGTCTTATGCAGAAAATATAGGGTGAAAATCAGGAACACCTGACACTCTATATTTTCCAAAAAAAAATCTCTCTTTCATTTCACAAGCTTTGTCACCACCCACTCCATTTCATTCCACTTCATTCCATTTCATTTCATTTCATTTCACTTCATTCCACTTCATTTCATTCCATTCCATCAATAAAAATCTTTTTCATGACCATTTCTATCTGGTCATTTGTCATTTGATCATTTCCATTCATCCAAGTAATAGTTGTGTCAGTTTCCGCAGCTGACATCTGTTTCCGCAGCTGACTCCAGTTTCCGCAGCCAGAAGCAGATTCCACAACTACTACTCTGTTTTCAAAGAGAATGTACAGTCAGATGTTATTTCCATAATTAGAAAATAAAATGCAGGTGAGAGGATCAAAAATGAAGACATGGAGCATTCAAGACACCAATGGAGATCAATCAGTTGAAGACCAAGGGCAAAGGCAAAGATTCCAAAGGTATGAATAAAATTTATTTCAAATAGCATTGAAAAACACATTTTTATATAGTTTTGAACCATGAGCTCTATCCATTACGTGCAATGATTATATTGACAGTTCCGTAACCTTTCACGATCTCCATATTATCCTCTTGCATTCATTCACAAACGGTTTTATCATTAAAATTTCGATTTTCACTCATGTTCCAATATCCCACCGGAGATAATGAGACGTATTTGATTTGACCAAGGACTCTTACAGTCGCATGAATTCATAACCGTTGATTGAAACGTGTTCATATTTATTGCACAGCCACCAAAATTCAAAACGCTGCCGAATGTGTTATACTTTGTTAATCTATTTGTCGTGTCTCTGCCGTGTTTACGAAACCCCACTCTGTTCTGTCTCACTCCATTTCGTTCCTTTTGCTCATTCTCACTCCCGGATATCTACCCACAGTCTCACTCCATTCCGTTTATGGTGCTCATTCCCATTTTATGATACATCCCCACAGCCATTGTGCTCGTTCCTGTGCATTCAACCGTTCTATTCCCATTTGAAACCCTCACGCAGGCAAATTTTGTGAAGAACAGAAAAGTGAAATGGGTAAATTGCTAAGAGCAGAGCCAGAAGGACCGAAGTTTATAGAGGGATATCCGCAAGTAAAAGAGATATTGAAGAAAGCAAAATGGCTGCGTTTTATCCAGAAATTCAGAGGTTATCACAAAGAAGTTACGAAAGCATTTGCAAGGTCATTTGACGGCTTGGAAGCGGAAATTGGAGACCTTAAGTTTGTGGTCAATGAAGCATCTATAGCAACAGCCATGGAACTTCTTCAGGAGGGGGAGCGTTGGTTTAAAAATAAAAGCATCAGTGATGAGGCATGGAGAACAATCTTACGAAACCAAGGTATGGACATAACTGTTTTTAAAAGAGGAATTCCTGTGCATGCATTGAAAGAGGAATGGGCTACTTTATTGCTAGTTGTTCAGAAATTCATTAAATGTGAAGGCCATTTTGGGTCCATGTATATGTACCATACCAGGCTATTGATGAATTTTCTAGAAAATCAAACTCTCAATCTCCCATATTTTCTATTCAATAGCTTGAAGAAAATGGTTGTGACTGTTCAGAAACACTTAGGAGATGTAGAGCCCCATCTATATCACCATGGCCTTGTAAAAATTCTAATTGAAAAGGAATTAAAGGAAAAGAAAGATACATGGGAACAATTTCTGGTTATAAATTTCTTTGAGGAACCTCAGGAAATTCCTGAAGGTAGTTCAACAAGAAGGAGTAGAAGAAAAAGAATAAATGTTGAAACCCAAATTACTCCTACTCAGGAAATTACTGCAGCTAGCACAGCAAGAAGAAGTAGGAGGAAAAGAACAATTGATGAAATCCAAAATACTCCTACTACTACTATGGAAAGAACTGATAGGGAAGAGAGACTAGTAAAAAGGAAGAAGAAGGAAATCAAGGGTAAGAAGCCAATAACACCAAAAGAGAAAGAAACTATTGAGGTTGTACATAAAACTCCTTCTTCTGAAGAAGAAGATCATCAAGTGCTATCTGAAAGATTAGTTTATCTTCAAAAACAGTCATCTATATCCAAGAAGGCAGAGAAAGGAAAACAAAAACAAAAGGGTAGTGTACCACAGCGTGTGAGGAAAAGCAGCAGACTTAAGGGGAAATTGAGAAAAACACAAATTAAGGGTCCTCATTTCATTGATTTGGGTGAGGAGACATCTGAACAGTCCCCAACTGACCATAGTCCATCTCAGTCAGTTAGTGAACCTGGTTCATTTCATTCCCAATCAGACAATGAGCATACTCCATCCTATTGATGTAAGCCCTCCTCGGCCAGATTTTGAACATAACTCTCCTTCACAACATTTTGGGGACAGCCCAATAAAAATGACACCTGAAATAGACCCCAAGCAGCAGGAAGTATATGACTATATAGAATTTTTGGAAAAGGCAGCCACAGGTCCAAGTACTTCTTCCATTCAGCCTCATACATTGCAGGATGATTTAGTTCAATCACTAAAACATGAAATTTTTGAGCTGGAGCTTTTAAATAGGCACATCAAAAATGAAAATGAAACATTGAAAGAACAAGGCAAATTGGACAAAATCATCCATGATAATACTATGTTACATTTGGGAATATGGCAAAAGAAGAATAAGAAATTGAAAAGGAAATGCCAGAAATTGAGCAGAGCACTTGTAAATATCAAATTTAGGTGCTTAAAGAAGAAACCCAGAATGTTGGCAGTACCAAGGAAGAAGAGGAGAGGATTGGATGTGCTGGCTGAAGTGTCAAGGCAAATGAACTGAATAAAGAGTATCAAAATTTTGGTTGCATGAGGACATGCAACACCTTCACAGTGGGGGTATGTTGAGTCCCAAATCTGCATCTTTTCCATACACTTTTCTATACCTTTTTCACTCACCTAAACCTCCCAAATTGTCAATATCATGTGCAAAAGAGCATCTAACATGGTTTTTAATTATATTTTTGTGTTTGCTATTTGATCTAGATTTTGTTCATTCAGCTGCGGAATCTTGCCACTTTCCGCAGCTGCTGCAACTTTCCGCAACGATTTTGTGAAACTCTATGCTACAGGTGTCTACAAGGAAAACGAGCCACATGGGCAAGTCAGGAATGACGTGGACATGGTTCGTGTCCTATTGATTCAAGCAAACTCATCGAAAGAAGTCGCGGTCAAAGGCGTCCACATGGAAGTCAACCATGGAGTTTCATGTCGGCCGGACTCTGTTTCGTGTCACATGAAGATTCATACGGCCGTTTCTAAGCCTGCGGAGGATAAATCGACATCTGTACAGGGCTCCAGAGTCGAATTCAAGCATCCACCTCTCGTAGATTTACTTTCCAACACGTCCATGCTCCTATATCTGTGGACGTAGTGGTCTACGTGCTCTCCACCAGCATGAACTTTAGGAGACAATTATAGTTCGTTGTTATATATAATGCGTTTGCATACGCATATAGAGTTAGTCGATGTTAGTGAATGTTAGTCTCTGTTATCTTTTATTAGTCTGCTCTGTAGTGTGATTACGCTGCACTTGTGCCGTAACATCACCATTCTGTAATGACTGCTTTTTAATATAAGAAGACTCTGTTTTACAACTTAATTCGTATTTGAGGACCGTTGCCAAGGCTGGTGTAGAGGGCCCCTGCTCAGCTAAGGTTTTGTGCATTAGTGTATAACTTTAATTTTGTTTCTTTAGAGATCATTGTGTCATAATCCATTCATATGTTCATACATTGCATTTGTTTCATTTCTGTTTATAAATTTCCATAATTTCCATTTCATTTTTGTCTTTCATGTTTTATGTTGATAATCACTGATCAGTGTTCTTGTTTCAGGATATAGATAGGCAGCCCGGGCATTTTCATAGCTTTTTGACTAGTGACATGGAACTAACATTGTTCTGCTGCTAATTTGCTTTTCATAGCTTTTGTTTAATTCCAGTATTGCTTATTTGCTTCGGTAGTTAAAGTTAGACATATTAAGCTGCTCATAGCATCTTCAGTTGCCTCCGAAAGCCACAGCTGGACTGATGGTGAGGGATTGCATTATGAAATGTGTAGTTTAGTATTAGTTTCTTTTCTGCAAATTTAGATATATTAAGCTGCTCATAGCATCTTCAGTTGCCTCCGAAAGCCACAGCTGGACTGATGGTGAGGGATTGTATTGTGAAATGTGTAGTTTAATATTAGTTTCCTTTCTGCAAATTTAGATATATTAAATCATGCATGACATCTTCAGTTGCCTCCAAAAGCCACAGCTGGACTGATGGTGAGGGATTGAATCATGAGTGTATGGTTTAGTATTAGTTTACTTTCTGCAAATTAAATATCAGTTACTCAAGTTGTTTATGATTACTTCCAAAAATCATAGCTGGACTAATGATGAAGGGTCAGAAGATAAATTGATGTAATCTGATTTAGATTTATTTTGTTGCAATTTTTGAATTTCCTTAAGCATAGTTTCTTTTATGTTTAGTTGGCAACAAGAATAGTTTGGTTTTCATGCTCACTAGTTTACTATTTTGATTTATTAGATTAGCAGCACCTAAAAATTTCAAGTTGGTAAATCATTATAGGGGATATCATTTCCTTGAACAAACATAACCAAACTTGTTTTCATCTTAGAATTTCCATTTCACCTTAGAAAACCAAAAACGACAAAAAGTTAAGAAATAGGTTATCTTGCACATATAGTGCGCCGCACTTCATCAGCTTACGATTCCCGGATTGACAAATTAAATGCAGCAATTTAGGACACACTAAATTCACCAAACAGTTACTAGTTCCTAGAAGCCTTGGTTGGACAAACGCTCTAAAATATCTGTAACATCTTGGGTTGAGTTACTAGTCCTAGAAACCTTGGTTGGAAAAACGTTCTAGAATGCTTGTAACAACTTGGGTTGAGTTACTACTTCTAGAAGCCTTGGTTGGAAAAATGCTTTGGAGCACTTGTTTGAGTTACTATTCCCGGAAGCCCTGTTTGGAAAAAGGCTCTGGATCCCAACAACAGTTGTGTGTTGAGTTACTAATCTTGGAATCCTTGGTTGGAACAAATTCTCTCGAACCATGGACAATTTGGGTAGAGACTGATCTGGTGATGGTTAATGATGTTTGACCCTGAGGTGGAATCAATGATTGAGGGTTTTGGTGGTTTGGCTTCTAGAATCCCTGGTTTGGTTTTGTTTGATTTATTCCATTAGATCTCACATTCATGCTTGGAATATGGCACAAGGGTGATTGGATGAAAGAAATATTTGGTTCATCCCAATCTATGGTTGGGTGGTACATGGATGTCCCTGACTTGGTTACATTTTTCATATTTTAATAATATCTCCTTTCCTCTTGTATTTTATTGGGTAAATGTACTTGTTAATTGGTGATCTTAACGGTTGTTCTATCATTTTTACTCTCTTGGTTGTATGCTCGTCATAAGCATGGTTTATGAAAAACTTGAGTTATGAATATTATCGTGTTTTGATTAGTAGATTAAATGTTAATGAATGCATGACCTAATAAATGATATTGCAACTATTATGAGGATGAATCGGTCCTTTTTGTAGATTCTTAGATAAGTATGAGACCCCTATGCTCACATGTGTAATTATGACTTCTCAATTGCATGATTGTGATATGTTTGACAAAATTTATGTCATGGATGGTAGGGGGAAGGTCAATTCCATACTCAAGTTTTTGCATTGGTATCCTTATTTCATTTTTATTTTCATTTTCTAGAAGTTTCATGAAATTCTGGGAAGAGGCCTGCATCTTAGCCCTAAAAAAGTGGCTCACAATTTGGGGTCATTGACATGGAACTTCCTGAAAAAGGTTGTTGTCACATGAGTGCCCTATTGTGCATGTGACTGGAGGTTTTTAGCTGCATGGAGGGCTTGTCAAGGGTGTGATTGGGGGTCTAGTTCAACAAAATGTCAAGTTGTCTCAGGGGTTTGACACTTGGAGGGGTTCTTGGCTCCTCAAGGTTTTGTATCTTCTAAGGAAGGTCAGATTGGTGTTGTCTTATCGGTTTCACTTTCCTAAATGAACATGGGGAATTGAATCATATCATAATAACTCTTAATCGCATGTTTACCCCAGTGGACTGGTTAGCTTGGGTAAATGTGGGAGGAGGGTGTTACATCTAAGAACAACTACACAATATTGGCTAATAGAATTACCCTTGTATTTGAAGAGGGGGGAAAATATTATTCTTAATTAAGAGAATAGTAGCACGAGGATAAGGGAGGGGCGCAACTATGATGGGTAAGAGAGAACTGAGGTTTAGGTGGCAGTCCATGTTGGGGGGCGGGGGGTGGGCGGGGGTGGAATAGAGGCAATCGAGGCTGATTTAGGAAAAGGAGGCATAATTTTCTGAACTCTGTGGCTCTACACCAACATTGAATTGATACTTTGTTTCACATAATTTATAAAGATAAGAAAGTTGAGAACTATAATGTGTTCTCTTCCCTAGAGGATATTAAACGCAAGCTCCATAATCAAAGGCTATGTTTAGATAATGTGGATTCTCGATTGGCCAAGGTGGAAATATTTCTGGTGACAGACTCAACCTATGGTGATTTCACTAATCCACCAGGTGATCCTACTCACCCGCCAATTGACAATGATTATGATCTCATAATAATCTCCTATGCGGTTGTTATTATGTTTTTTTTGTTCCAATTTTGGTGATCAATTTCCAAGTATGGTCTTGTCATGGTGGTTTCAACGGGTTTTGGCTCTTATTCTTAGTGCAACGAGTTATGATGTGTTTCTTCGAATTTCACTTTTATGGGGATACTTGGTTTGTCCCAATATCATTATTTTTCTACTGAGTGTTGCTCTTGTTTATTCAAATATGGTCTTGTTGGGCATGATTTGGTTTAGTGGTCGCTCTAGATTATCTGTAGGGTTGTTGCAAATAGTGATCCAATATCATGTTTGTCCTTCAATTCATAGATGGTGGTGTATTGCTAGTTGTTTTTCAGACTCATCACTCGCTAGTTCATTTATGTTATCTCAACACTTCGCCTTGATATTTTGGACTCTGTGGTGGTCTTCATTTTGTCATGGATGAATAATATTATTGGCCTCCATTTCACCCTAGAAATCTATTTGCACACATTGTCTATGCTTTGGTTATGATGTTAATGGTTAGTGTGGTTTGACTTGCTCTCGTTGCGAGAGGAAACTCCTGTGTGATAACACTTATGGCTTCAAACATTTCTCTCCCAAGTTTTTTCTGACAAGGTGATTTTGGAGTGCACTATTGTTTCATTCCAATGTGATGTATGGTCTATGGAGAATAGTTACGCTAGAAATGCTCCCAGGTCTTTGCTTCAAGAATTTTGGTCTGAATTACTATGTTCTCTTTTTGATGATATATGAGACACTTGGAAAATGTTTTTTTGTCTCTAACTATCTTTCAAAGTAGTTATATTGATATGCTTCTTTATTTGTTGAAAGTTGGAATGCATGGTTCCCTATGAGTTTCTAGTTATCTTGCATAGTAGTTATATTGTTATGCTTCTTTATTTGTTGAAACTTGGAATGCATAGTTTGTTATGAGTTTGAAACGAATCACTGTAACCTTGTCTTATCAATGAATATGAAATATTGCAATTTAAATAATAATAATAATAATAAGATTCGAGGATGAAAGATAACAAATACTCTGAAAAATATTTATTTAAATTATAAATCACAAAATTTTTATATTTAGCATGCTATTTTTGTTTCAAATTTCAATAAAATAAAATACACCCTAAATAAATTCTCTAGTAATTCTCATTCTTAACGTAAAAGGACTCCAAGTATAACATAATGGGGACATATTGCTGGTCATATTTGAAATTAATAAATCATATCTGCATCATATGGTTTGTTAAAGGAAAAAATCTACAACCTTGAAGCTCTATTTAAGAAAAGAATATAAGCTTTACTGATATACCCTTGAATGTAATTGAAATAAATATAAGTTTGTGTCGATTGGTTTGAACTTATAATTACACATTTCAATTAAAAGGAAGCTTTGTTTGAGCAAAGAATATAAGCTTACTGATGTAACTTTGAATGTAATTGAAATGAATGTAAGTTTGTAACGATTGGTTTGAACTTATAATTACACATTTCAATTAAAAGGTTGTTAGTTGTTGAAAAAATCAGTTTCTTTTATTTTGGAGATTAGAATTCCATAGAATTATGTGTTGGAAATTAATTCCAACTATTGTTATCAATCAACAGTAATTGCAGAAGGACTGGATTGCGGCACATTGAAGCCTTAGTAAAGGCGGTTGCCGTCTTCCTGTAGAATTGCAAAAGGATTGGAAAGCTCACACAAGTGAAGTATAGAGCGGATAAGAATCAGCCCCTTGATATTTATCTAAGGAGGTAGCCGACTTCACGCAGGAGCAGAGTAATGGCTCAGACTCAAAGTCTCGCCAGTAGCACAGAGCTTTGATTACAGGTTGAATCAGACTTTAAAGCCTTACCTACATATCGACGAAGTTAATGTTTCGAGGCGGCACAAATTCGTTGCATCACAAGCAGCGATGCGATGCGATGATAGTTTTAACACTATCGCAACGCAAACTTTTAAAGTTCTTAAAACGTGCACACCGAAGAGTTTTGGCGATGCGATGAGGTCCCACCTCCATCGCAATCGCGGCATCGAAAAGTTTATTGCATGTCCGTTGCACTACTGCCGTTCTCCGATGCGATGTGGACCCCGCTCCAATCGCATCGTAAGTTTTCAAGTGATTGTCCGCAAAGGACTGTTCAACCAATGTTCGCCAATGTTGCGATGCGATATGGGCCCTGCGCCATCGCAATTGCAGTATCGCAAAAGTTCCTCTGACTATTGATTGTTCCATTGTATTGATCGCTTCCGATGTTGCGATGCGATGTTGTCCCCACCACCATCGCTAATCGCACATCGCAGTTTGTAAAAGTGCAAAGGTATTAACCTTTTGGCCGTTGAGTTTGCGATTGCCGATGGACTTCCGGATGCGATGAGGAGTTCAAATGAATTTCATGAAATTTGAAGTCCAGGTTTGATTGGTCGGTTTAAATTGTTTTATTGTAACCACACCTTATAAAAGGAATGAGCCTGAAGGCTTATTGTAACAATAACAACAGAGTATTGTTATGTTGTTGAAAAAGATAGAGAAGAGAAGTAGAGAAATTTCTATGGTCCGCAGGCTGAATACACAGCAAGATTGTAAGCACTGTATGTGCGGATTTGAGGACAAAGAAGTTTGTGAGCACTGTTGTTTTACAGTCCATTGTTATACTTTGTGAATCTCTTCCAAGGAGGAAGAATCAGTTTCATTCTGATTTTATATTTCTTTTATTCTTTTATGAATTAAGAAAACTTGTCCTAAATTATTTCTGTTCATTCTGCAAATTGAGTTTTAAAAACCTGTGTTGTTGAGGGAATCTTCATTCTCTCTTGTTGTTTAGAAGCAATAAAAAACTTCTACATTATGAACTTTCATAATGCGAAGACTTAAAAATTTGACACTTAAGTCAATGTGTTTGATAAACCACCATTTTTTAGTAGCTTTTGTCGAATATAATACACAACCTTTTATATTTTAGGTTAATTGAGATGATGCTACCCACCTGAATACCAAGAAAACCATTAAAATATATATTCAAAAGCAGAATTTGTCTATGGTGCACGGCCAGAAAATGAATCAAAGTGTAGTGTCTGTGGTTCCATATCCCGAAACGAAAATTCGGAAACGCCTCTCTACCGTCAAGTCAGTCGCCTGCCTCAAGGGGTTCAAACTTCAACAAGTAGATGTAGAAGGAAAAGGTCCCGGTGGAATTACCTTTTGCTCATATTTTGTAATAATGCAGTATACTAATTGGGTGATCTTTATTTTCCTTTACTAGACGGATTTTTCTGGTTGGAGTTGGAAATTGGTAAATTTGTACTTTTAAATTGTTGAATCATCACAATTTAAATACACAACAATTCCTTAAAACGCTGAATCTATTTTTAGATTCAAAAATATAATTTAAAATCATTTCTCCAACTTACTTACTGATAAAAGCTCAAAAAATGGCCTAGTTAAATTAGGACTTGTAAAGGCCTTATAATGTCAAGTCTTATTAGAACAATTTGTTGAGGATGGGCTTCCTTATTAAGGAAGACAGAGGATCAAATCTCAAGGGGTAGTTGTGCCCTGTACTGAAGGAAGAGACATGCTAAAAAATCTAGTCAGCTTAAAGTTGGTGTGGCTTAGGCTTGCCATCCCCGATTAACTTCGACAGATTAAATGTCCCTGATAACCATTTCTCAAGCTACAAATCAAACATAGAAAATTACAAATAACTTAACAAACCATGAAAAATTAAACCATAAAAAAAATATAATCAACTAATTAGTATAAATATTGTGCCTGATTCCACAAAAAAAAAAAACAAAAAAAAATATAAATAATTGAGCACTTATTTTCTTCGGTCAATCGTGTAACATGAAGTTCATACATAATCAAAATCATTTCTCCAACCTACGAAGAAAAGACCCAGAATATAGTCTAATTAAACTAGGCCCTGGAATAGTATTCTCCAGGTAAAGAAATGGCAACCAATATTTTTCAGTCTATTGGCCCATTAATACTCTCAAGAGTACTAATGGGCATGCCATGCCATGCCATGCCATATCATACCTGTCCTTAATACACTGTAAGTACAGTTTCGGGAGAAGGACCGGGACATAGGCTTTGTGGTCAACCGTGTACATATTTTCCCCGGCGAACAGTTTCCGATTAACAAGAGATAGTTTATGTCTATGTATGTATTCTCGTACATCATCCATGGCATGATGATCAGAGATTTTAATTTTCAATTTGCGCGCCCATTTTATTTTGAATTTGGCCTTCTATAGTGTGCGTCTCATCTGATAGTGGTAGTGCTGGGAACATCAAATTTATATCCTCTGGATCACGCACTCCTTGTATTATCGGTGACATCTTCATGCCATGAACTCTCCAGACCTGTGAAAAGTATTGTGTGCAGGAGTTTTGTTCAATACATGCGGGGCATTCGCCATGACCCTCCTCATCTCTTTCGTGGCTTAGATGTCTCACAACGCGTTGCAGAAAGAGAGGGAAAGCGTTATTCTCAGCATGAAATTGCCGAGAGTCCCCTCAGACTCAGTGAGAACAAGATATCAGCTAGTTTTTTCAACCCAGGAAAGCTTCTGCAAGTTGTGAGGCTTGTATTGACTGAAGATGAGAAAATGAAAAAACTTGCAGAGAAATAGAAAAAAATGGCTTCAAAAGTTGTGGGAGAGGGAGGATCTTCGAAAAAAGCTTGCAAGATTTCGTGGCTGAGATGCAGACGCTAATGACAACGAGAAGCTCCAGTGGGAAATCAGAAATCGGGAATATAGAATCGCGATTTCAATAATTATTTGAAGTTTTGGGTGTACAACTAATATGTGAATATGCTCTTGAGGCGATAAAAGAAATGATAGTACCAGTTAATTACAATTTTATACAAGTGTGCATTAGTCTTTCAGCGTTCTATATAGATGTAGTTGCAGGTCCATTATATGGGTTACTGTGAGAAGTTAGAATTTTTAAATTATACTCGTTTAAGAGTCAGCACTTCAAATTGTAATTAGTCGTTATCAAAATTAACAAAATGCCTAATTATTTGTCTGATTATCATATAAAATAATGAGTTAACAGGTTGTTGGATCTTTGGATTCCATGTTATTCATTTTTTTCGAAAAAGATGGACAGGGTGATTCTTTGAGTGACAAAATTAATAAAAATTTAAATCCCGTTTTAAAATCATTTTTTGGAGGTGAAGTTGTAATATATTGTTTTTTAAAATGTATTTTTTTATTATTTATATAGTTCTTTTCTCTTGCAAAAGTGTTTGGGTATTAGAATTGTGGAGAATACAAGGCAATAACAAATTTCATAAACTCTAATTATTTAAATTAAAGTATTTTTCCATTGATCATTGACAATATAGGGAAAGTTTATTGTATGATAGATATTGAATTTATAGTAAGTTTACTTTTTGATGGATATTGGTGAAAGAATAATTTTGTGTGATATCTTTTTAAAACAATGATTAAAAATTGGTTTATATTAATTTATAATAATTAATTAGTACATATTCATTTGAATAGTGAATTTAATTAATAAAGAGGAATCAAACTTTTAATATCAAAATTATTTTTGAAATGCAATTTAACTTGAAAGAAAATTGTACCTTTAGAGATTTTATATATCTAATTGTTTGATAAACTTATATATATATATATATATATATATATATATATTAGCCACAGATGCAGCAAGCATAGAGGATCAAATTTCTTGCTGGAAAACCTCTTTTAGAGTGCAAAACTTGAAAAAGGTTTACACGTCAAAATATTTGATCCCTCTTGATGTTTGATATATCCATGGTTATAATGGATCTTTATTCATTCTCTCTCCACACAGAATTGCATTTTTTAATGCATAAACGTATTCAATATTTGGAAATCAATTAGTAAAAGAATAACAAAGACCAAAATGTGAAATAGTGAAACCACTTAAAATAGATGACATTATTTATATTAAAGTTTTTTTTTTTTTGTAATTAATATGTTTTTAAATATATATAAAAAGTTATTAAATTAATTTAATTTCAACAAATACAATTACTTTATTCCTTTGGGTATTGAAATATTTTGTTATGGTTAATATTTTGTTTTCCTCCTCCTTTTTCTATATATACATATGTATATATTTAAAAGTAATATTAAAATAAATTAACTAATTTGAATATTCAAATAGTTTATTCAAATTTCATATTGAAATATCATATACTAAAATTGATATTAAAATAGTTTATTCAAGTTTTATATTGAAATATTTGTAAAAGTATAAGAATTATATATATATATATATATATAACTTTTAATTACTTTATTTCTTTTAAAAGCTTATATAAAACTATGTTTCTTCACATGAACATCAAAATATTTTATTTATGGCTAAGAGTGAGAATGAAACAATTTTACCACACTTGCTAAGTGAAATTAAGAATATTGATGTTTTATAATGTTTTTTATTAAAACTAACCAATGATATATATTCATTTTTATTTTTTTATTATAGTTGACATTGTTTTTTATTTAGAGAATATTTTACCTTTATTTTTAAAAGCCACATGTAGTCTTACATCATCTACATCATCTTTGTAGAATGAGATTGGTTTGCCTGTTATAACTTTTTATTGTTTAAACTATATTTTTGAATGCATAAACATATTCAACTTCTTGAAAATCTCTTTGGGCACTTGGAATGTGCAACCTACACAGGTTAAGCTAGTAAACCCAAAAATCATGTTTTTAGACACAATTGACTAAAAGACATATCTAAAAAGGTGCCAAAATATAGAATAGTGAAACTACTTGAATTATTTTAACCATAAGAATCTATGTCTTTTAATTGTTTTATATAATAGATACATGGTTGACACACACACACACACACACACACACACACACACACATATATATATATATATTCTTTTGTAAGTAAAATTTCATTAGATTACTAAGAATTTACATAGAGTGCATGCATATCGATTCTTCAATTGACAGTGTCTAAATTGAGCATATGCAAAAAAAAAACATATCTAACCTGGGACTAGCATTGTGCATGTCTTGGGGGTGACCATTTTCCCACAGATGGGAAACTAGATGAAGTTCCTAAATGTCATGAAACTAGTTTATATCTGCAGAAAACACAACTAATATGCAAATGAGTAACAAACATTGAAAATATTTTTCTTGATTCTTGGTAGTAGTCAAATCCATGCCAAGAGTTAACTTAAGGGATCATCATGACATTCCATCAACCATAATGGTATTTCCCATTTGAAAAGCGTCATGTTGAAGTCGGTGTCTACATCTCGTTGCAGTTTCTCTTTTGCCTCTTTCACTATTTTCCTACTTCCGATGGCCTATTCCTTCACAATGTTGCTCAATGACCTTTATTTTGCAATGGTCTTCCCCATCCAAAAAATTAGCCCTTACTTCTCAGGATTGGGTGGTTTTGCACCTTGAGAAATCAAGTCTGGAGAACTCAAAGAAGAAGAGTTTGAGCCATCTTGAGCCTTTCCATGGAGGTTCGAGACAATATTATCTTGAACTCTTTCCAAGAGAATCCTTCTTGCCTTCGCTACGTTCTTCTTCCATGCTGCTAGATCTTGAGCATCTACTACTAGATCTTGAGAATCTGTTGTTACGGGCTTAGGAATATCACTATCTATGAACTCCTTTAGCTTGTTGTCTTTGAACACTGCTTTTATCCTATCCTTCGAAGCTATGTAACTTGAACTACCCTCAAGGGCATATTCGAGTCTCAATCCAAAGAAAGATTCCTAGGAAAGCTTGGATCAATACTTAACTAATTTCTTGGCTTTAGGAATCCCTATTTCCTTGCGCACATTCCTATGGAATTAGACCCTTATTAACAAGGAAATTCCCCATAATTATTGTGTAATACATCAAGGCTCTTCCTCTGGATCCATGCACCACTTGTAATTTTTTATTATTATACAACTGATAGTACACTTCCCTTTAACTCCAATCTCAAGTAGGTCTCTCTCATTGTGTACACAACCGAATGTGGCCTCTGAAAATTCAACCACTGAATCAGATCATCCTCGTTAATGTCCTCCATTTTCCCTTTTCCCGCCTTCCCTGCAAATCTTAGCCGAAACTGGGCCAGATGGGCTTCTGTGTCATTTTTCTCATGTGCCTTAGGTGAGTAGGCTAGGGGTATTCGAAAGTATTAATGAGAATTACCTAGCAATGACCCAATGATTTTACGCTCTGAGCGATGAACTGTTGTAACAGGTTCGACATCTAGGAATTGAAGAAAATGGTTGTTATCTTGTTCTTACTGAGTCTGATGGGACTCGGAAAATTCATGCCGAGAACAATGTTGTCCCCTTCTTTCTACAATGCCTTGTGAGATATTGAAGCCGCAACGGAGTTGAGGAGGGTCATGGCGAATGCTCCGCATATATTGAACAAAACTCAAGGCACACCATACTTTTTCACTTGTCTATAATATTCACATTGTCATGAAGATGTTAGTGATAATAAAAATCAGTGTGATCCCAAGGATATAAATTTAAGGATACCTAATGCTACCAAATGTGGAGAAAAAACGACAAATTCAAAATAGAGTGAGTGCGCATCCATCTCAGTGGGAAAATTTAAATCTCGGATCCATCATGCGCATGGTGGATCATATGGCATCGACATAATCCATGGATGATGAATGTGAATACGTACAAAGACAACAACCCATTTCCTATTAATAAAAAACTATCCGTTGGGGAAATTATGTACACGGGTTGGCCTCCAAAGTTGATGTCTGAGCCCTTCTCTCAATATTATCCTTTATGGTGTATTAATGGCTCTATAGCCTTAGAAATATTGATTTCCATTTTCTAGTGGACCGTATATCAAAAGATGTGCTTAATTAAATTGCAATCTGACATGGTCTCGGGATCTGAGGTCGCTGTGTTTTAATTTTGACAAAATCTCCAGGGTCTCTGCTCACTGAGTTTTAATGATATTTCATTCGAATCTATCAAATATGTTGCATACCCTATTCAACCGTAACAAATATTTTTGGAGCTATAGTTCTAATCCAGGTGGCTCTAGAGACTCACATAGGGCAAAGAGGGCTTTTGAAAGCTCAAAAATCAAAGTTTTCGGATTGCTTTCGAACTAGGACTAGAGCGTAGATCTCGACGTTCTGATTGCGACGGTGTGAACGGTTTGTCAACCTGAGCTCGTATGCGAAAGCTAGAAGCAATCAAAGTTTTGGGTTGACTTGGATGACTTGGAAGCTTAAGGAGGCAACAAATCCGCAGCGATCCGGCCACTAGATTTCGGTCGGATTCTGGGCAAAATTGCGGGACACTTGATTTGTCTCCTTCGGCCTATTTTTGGGTGTTTTAAAAATTTCTTATTGTTGTTAAATAACGAAAAAATATGAAAAATGGGGGTGGCGGGCCACCAACCCCGCCACCCCACTCCCAACAAATTCCTAAGCCCACAACAACAGATTCTCAAGATCTAGTAGTAGATGCTCAAGATCTAGCAGCATGGAAGAAGAACGTAGCGAAGGCAAGAAGGATTCTCTTGGAAGGAGTTCAAGATAATATTGTCTCGAAACTCCATGGAAAGGAAACTCTATATGATATGTGGAAGGCCTTGACAATTTTTTTTCATAAAAACAACGACCATAGGAAGCTGGCGCTAAAGGAAAAACTCAGAAAATTGAAGATGGAGGAGGGCGACATAATACCAAAGTACTTGAACAAGTTCACCCAATATCGGGATGAGCTTGGAAGTGTTGGTGCTATCGTTGTTGAGGATGATATGGTGAGCCTAGCACTTCTAGGCCTTCCCAAGAGCTAGCATAGCTACTAGGATTCAGTAAATGGGAGGGAGAAGTTACCAGAGTGGGAGCGATTATGGTTTGACCTGGTGCAATAAGAAATAAGGCAAAACACTAAAGACGAGACATCTTCCAAAGAAGCGGAAGATGACTTTGCATTAGTCAACAAAGGAAAGAAATCCTAGGGAAAGAAATCCCAAGGTGAAGAGGGAAAGAAGAAAGACTTGTCCAATAACAAGTGGTTTCACTGTCACGTGTTCGGGCATTATGCCATGATATATACACAGAAGAAGGCAAGTAAGAAGGAACCTGCAGTTGCAACAACAGGTGAAGCTCTAGCTTCACAATTCGAGCTTAAGTTTACTCTCATTGCATGCATGGAAAGCACAGTAATGGGAAGCATGTGGTATCTCGACATTGGTGTCTCATTCCATATGAAGGGTAATAGAGATCTCGTCAGTGACTTAGAGGAGAAAGAGCAGGGTTTTTAACTGAGGCTTTCCCTAGATAAATCTTTGTGTTGTGCGATTGAAATTCTTTCTCTTTCTTGTTCATGTGATTTTGTGATCATAATTAGTTTCCACATTTTGTAGAATAGATTCATGTAGTTTGTTTTAAGATATTACAAGATTAGTTGAGTCTATGTGGATTTTCTACATTTTCTCTCGCCCAAATCCCCATGAAGAGCGTGGTCATGGAAATTGTTGTGGCTAACATTCTAGTGGTCTATACCATGTCACCTTCTAGATCTTGGGCCAGAAAATTAGGCAGAACCTTGTAGGTGGATTTATCCTATGCAACCATATTTTTATTGGAGGCCAAGAGAGGAGACTGTATAGAGAGTCTGAATTCCTATATGTTGTAAGTGATGCCAAAAGGTCTAAGAATCAACCTCTATATTCCATAGAAGAATTCATTAGCTCTTACAACCTATACATGAACCTAAAGATGATGCCATAAGTAAACCAAGTCCCTACTAAGATTAAATAGATACAGGACAATTTTGTACAATTATCCAAAACAAATAAATGAATAAACATCTTTTAAAATATTTCATATACAACAATAACTTATTTTTCATGAACTTTGTATATTCTATATTTATAGTATGTTAAATTATGTTTATTTTACTTTCATATAAATAAATCAAAACTATTATTTTTTAATCAAAACTTAGGATTTATATTTTCATTAAAACTTAAATCAAAATAACAAAATAACAATTATAATTGAATAACAATAATTTTCAAAAAATAAATATAAACTTCTCAATAATAAATTCTAAATAAAAAAAAATGCACTCTTTGTATTTATAGAATATACATATATATAATCTCTAACAAATAAATAAAATGAATATTATATTTATTTATACAAAATTTCATTCAAAATTAACACTATAATCCACTTTACCTTAATTATATAAAATTTCAACTTATAAATTTCAATAAAACATAAATATATTAATAAAAACACAAAATATTAATATAATAAAAAGATAAAATAGAAAATTACCTCTATCCATAATACTTTTTAATCTTTTAGTTCTTCCCAACTAAAAGATTAAAATTGTACGTGTATATTTATAGCCTGTAATAAGTGCCATGGGTGCATCATCAGTTCATCAACATCAACCGAGGGCGCGAATAAATTTCAAATGTGCAGGTATGCGTTGTATGGATGAGTATGGGATGAACATACCGCAGATGGCAGCATATACATGTGTTTTGGAATGTGATGGACATATGGAAGATAGCAACATGATGCATGTGATTTGGACTGACCGGAAACAGAGATATATTTTGCCGGAAAGCAGAAAGGATGTCAAGATGGGTGCGCTCACAAAAAGAAATGTCAGATGTCAGAAGCAGTTATTTGTATATTAAATATCCTATAGCCTGGTGCAGCGCGTACTCATTTAGAATCTGCATGGTTATGGCTGGCATGACCATGGCATGTCCATTAGTCCTTTTGGCGTATTAATGGGCGTATAGACTTAAAAATAAGGCTTTCCTAAAGAAATGGGATCAGCTAATCAATTGGTGTAGGTGCCGCGACTGATTCAATGCAAAAGAAACATAGACAATTGGGTACTTGGATTTCTTTGTTAATCCTATAATATCTAGTTATATTTTTTTTTGGGTACGTTTAATGTACTGTACTTTTTGGTTCCAATTTCATCTTACTTGGCCAACGTTTAGCTCCTCGCTTTTTCGTCACTTTTTAAAAAATTTAAGGATATACCTGTTATAAAAATAATTGTTTTTAATTAAATATTTTCTACATATTTTAACAAAACAAAAAAATAGTGTTATTTATTGGTATTATTACATAATTTAAAAGTTATATTTAAGTTAGATGACAAATTAGTGTATGAGATTTTTCGTTTTTGGGACAAGATATTCACCTTTTCACAACAATTTGACTATCCACAACAATTTGATTACAAAATAAAAATAAGATTTTCTATTATTATTATTATTATTATTATTTAATTTTAAAATCACATCCAAATTAAATACTAAATTAATATATGAGACTTTCTTATTTCTTATTTGTAAGACAAAAAATTCACCTCCCACATCAATTTAATTACTAAATCTACAAATATTCATTTAAAATATTAAATAACAAATCAATAAATAATATAACACAAACAAAAACTCACAAGAACTCACCTCCCCCACACCTCCCCACAGCAAGTTGACTACCCACAACAATTTAATTACTAAATCTACAAATATTCATTTAAAAAATTAAATAAACAAATCAATAAATAATATAATTTCTTACAATAAATAATATATTTTCTTGCAAACGGTGCTACTGGAATCTCTTTTCTCAACGCTTCGAATTAAATAAACAAATCAATAAATAATAACACAAACTAGTACTCACCTCCCCCACAGCAAGTTGACTACCCACAACAATTTAATTACTAATCTACAGATATTCATTTCAAAATTAAATAAACAAATCAATAAATAATATAATTTCTTACAAACGGTGCTCCTGGAATCTCTTTTCTCAATGCTTCGAGCATATGCATTTGAAATAATCTGGTTCTTATTGAGGGTAGGAGAGAGCTACTTCAGAAATAATCAGAGGTGTATACTAATAGATTTTAAAGTGGAATTATAGGTGTAGACATTGGGATGTAATAAATAAATAGGAATTATAGGTAGATATCTAAGATATAATAAATAAATAGAGTTTTGTATTAAGTTTTAAATGAAGGAACAATGATAAATCTGTGACAGAAAGGTTTTTTTGAAAAAAAATAAATCAGAAACAAGGTATTGTAATCTTTTGGACTGAGAAACAAGCTATGCAATCTTTGGACTGAAACATATACATTGAAATAATCTTATTCCTACCATAGCGGCTAATGATCAAGAATCGTAGAAAAAATAGAGTAAGGGTTTTATCCACTGCAGCGGCTAATGATCAAGAAAGCCAGAAAAAATAAAGAGTAATTTCGTATTTAGCCTTGTGGATATTAAAAATTCTTTCTTTCTTTCTTTCTTTTAGGAAAAAGGCAGAAAAAATAGCGGCTAATGATCAATAATCGTAGTATTTTTCATCTGAAAAAAGTATCAAGAATCGTAGAAAAAATAGAGTAAGGGTTTTATCCATTGCGGCCGCTAATGATCAAGAAAGGCAGAAATAATAAAGAGTAATTTCATATTTTAGGTTCCTCATACCTGAGAAAGGCAGAAAAAATAAAGAGTAGTTTCGTATTTTAGGTTCCTCATACCTGAGAAAGGCAGAAAAAATAAAGAGTAATTTCTTATTTTAGGTTCCTTAAATCTGAGGAATGGATCATTCCCTACCCTAGATTTCTAGTGAGTATCGAACTGTAGACCTCTTATGTACCTGTAAAATAAGAACAAATTCACATATGACCGTAAAACACCCGGATATTAGGACCAGTTCGACTACTGACATGGATTCAATATACATCATTATATCGGTATTGTATTTATCTCTACACGACAAAATATGGTTGCCACACTCTACAGCTCCTGCGCTGAACCAATATTTTCGACATCGCATTCACCAGGATGATCTGGTGGAAAGACCTGAGTTCTTGCTCTGTCTCTGCTCAACATCCTCGAAAGCGACCGAAGGAGACTAACGGGATATCTCGAAGACGATTGAGAACCATTTGGCGAGCAAACCTGATGGGCTTCGCAGCGAAACGAAAAGCTATGACGTCGCCTGGGTATTTCAATGCCAATCTGAGGCATTATTAGAGCTCTTCTTCCGCCCGAGGTTCCCTCACCCATTTCTGCATTCATTTGCTTCTGCCTATCCCAAGAAAATATATTTGTTGGGTTTTGCTGATTATTATCTTCTTCAGAGCTTGCAGTCGGCCCTGGCTCTGAATTGTGATTATTAGGGGTTCCTGAAGGAATTGGCTCTGGGATTGTAACCGAAACTTGCTCTGTTCTCAAGGATTCCAAAATTGGGTGTCGGGGTTCGGCGCGGGTTCTGCAAAGGGGGCAAGTGGAATGAGAACGAAACCACATGTCAATACACTCGACATGAAAATTGTGCCTGCAATTGGGCAGAAGCCGAGCTTTCTCATTCTCCTCGAATTCGCACAGACAAACTGCGCAGTCGAGCCCATCTGTGAAATCCTGTGATTTATACACAAAAATGGGCAGTGTCTCTAATACGGCAGATTGCAACCCCACGTTCCGCAGCCTCGCCGGATCTTCTTCTATAAAATTAAACCTACGACGGAGAGAAGATGATCTCCGTCGATTCCGGCTGGGCAATCGAGCAGACCGCCTCCAAAACCATCTGGCATAAACGTGCAGCAAAAAGGATAACAAAATAATAAGAATAAAAACTAGTATGGCCGATAGCATGATTTTACCATTGATGCCATTTCTCTGCTCCTGGTCATCCTCATTGATGCCTGGATATACGGGCTGGTCTTGGCCCTCACCTTGAGTTGGATGTGGGAAAAAATTAAAACCACCGCCCGCCGGCCAGCTGGGATCGTCATCATCAGGCATGTGATTCTCGCCACTGCCCGAGCTAGCAAATTGGGGCTGGCCATCGTCCTGAGGAGGGTAATTAAAACTACTCATTTTCATCCCAAATCAAATTGAAACCACAGAACTTCTCCTTTGAATTCTGTTTCAGTTCTCTGAATTCGCTTTCAATTAGCACCATATAAATTGTCTCTCAGATCAGAACCATCCGCCGATATAAATATAGAAGCATATACCAGACATCATCAAATTAAATACCACAGATTTAAAAATGTCGCGCATTCAATATTACGCGGTTTTGTAGCTTTACGGTGGTATTTTCCGCGAAGGAAAAAATGGACTGAAATGGCCCGCTGATACCGCGTTTCTGCTTGTACTACATTTTCGCAGTTGCTCGTCGCGTTCGTCTACGGACTTTGGAACACGGAATGTGTCGCGCGGCAGACGGCAATGACAAGCGACAAGTGAAAGTCATGTGAAACCTCCCGAATTTTTAGGAGCACGAAATTTCACCATAAAAGCGAAAATACATTTTAAAGAAATTTTCATCTGGTTAGAAATGGATTAAAATTGAAGTAATCAAATTTAGGAAAGTACTTGTCATTTTAGGAGTTGTCCATAGAGGTTGATGGTCAAAAGTGGTTGGACTTTGGGCAAAAAAAAATTAAGAAATCAGCACTATTTGAATGATGTTTTGGATAGTGAAAATGGATTCAGCACCATCAAAAATGTTTAGAATACTCAAAATATTGAACTCCAATAACTATAACTTGGATTTACAAAAATCCCTACTAGATTTTCTTAAAATCTTACCTGAATTTTCATAATTTTCAAAGCAAAAAAACAATCTGCGTCATTTTAAGTAAAAGTTATATATTAATATTTTATTAAAAATTTTAAAATAGACAAAAATAGGTGGAAGAAATAATGGCGCATATTTTTAAACAATATGAAATTAAAGAAAAATATGTCAAATAGGAAAAAGAAATATGGAGTTTCTTTAAAAAATATTATAAAATAAAAAAGTTAAATGCTCTCACTTTTATACATGGAATATGGAGTTTCTTTAAAAAATATTATAAAAT
Source organism: Pinus albicaulis (assembly GCA_034641835.2). Lineage (NCBI taxonomy): Eukaryota > Viridiplantae > Streptophyta > Pinopsida > Pinales > Pinaceae > Pinus > Pinus albicaulis. Next base: position 450,018,136 of record CM076573.1, read on the forward strand.
AAAAAAGGTTAAATGCTCTCACATTTATACATGGAAAAGGTCTTAAAACCCATAATACTTTAGGACTCCATGGCTATTTTATGATATTTTTCTTATCATTTCTTTTCATTTTTCTTTATAGAGGAATCATTTTAATGAGAAATAAATTCAATTATTTTAAGCCTTTTAACATCTAAAACCTTAATATCTAGATACGTGAGAAGACCGATTTAAGGGTTCAATTGTTAGAAAAGGGTCGGGATTTTAAGGTAAAGGAGGGGTTGATCAACTATAGTGCTATTATTTCACTTTCACGTTGTGCGAATAATTTATGACAAGCATGCTACGTCACACCACTTTCTCCTCATGCAAGTGTGAATAGTAAGAAAATTAAAGCACTCTTGTCACCTATGGCGTACCATACATGCTACTCCAATGGGCCCTTAATAATGGATTGTACGATGGTGACACCATCTCCTACGCAAGATACAACTTGAGATTCCTAAGGTTTATTGCTAGTCCTTTTGAATTCAATTACAAGCCTATTGAGAAGAATGTGGGCATGAGGGTCTTTTCTAGTATTGCGGTTCTCCCCTTCCAACATAATAAAGGTTTCCTACATTAATTGATCCTTATCACCAAGGTTAGGGGCAAGTATAGTGAATTAACAATATCATAATAAATTCTATGTTCTATTAAAATGGATTTTAAAAGGAGCTCACCATGTAAAAAGGTATGGCAAGGTATTGTAGAGGCATTGTTGTCTATTTGGTTGTATAATGGATTTGGTGGAAATAGGACTTCAAGATTTTGATTCAAATTTTATTATTTTTAGGGTTAAACTTGCACAATTATATTAAAAAAATATGGTTGATAAACACTGATACATGTATATAAACTATCTTTATTAATATTTATATTTACTAATAATAATTATTATTATTATAAAATTGAAGTTTTTGTGATCTATATTGTGTATGTTGGAAATTTTTCAGAAAAAAATTACATTGGTTTCAGTCGTTTCGAATCATTGAAAATGGATGAACGTGATTAGAAAAAATACTTCAATGTTTTTTAAGCAGCCTAATAGCAATTTTCAATTTAGATTTCCATGAGCAATCACATTAACCATTAATCACATTGATAGAAAAAGTAGATAGAAGGTAAAACAAAATGTAAAAGTCAAGCCAAGACAAAAAGACATTATATTTGAAGGATGCCATGCTAAAACCCCAATGTGAAGAAAACCCGTTGATCAAATCTTCCTTTTATTATATCAAAATTCAATAGAAAAAATACAAACATCAAAATTAATTTGCCCTATTCAACCCTGAAAAATTTTGCAATCAACTACATTCAAACTTCAGCCCTAACTAGAAGGTCAATGCTGGTCAAATCAACCATAAATAATCCTCAAAACCTCTCGATCTTTCTCAGCCAAATTGACCTTGATAAGGAAGTCAAAGTAAAAGTTATCTATTAATATTTTATTAAAAAATTTAAAATAAACAAAAATAGGTGAAAGAAATAATGGCGCATTGTATAAAAATGTGCCAAATAGAAAAAAGGAATATGGAGATTCTTTATGAAATATTATAAAATAAAGAAGTTAAATGCTTTCACTTTTATAGATGGAAAATGTCTTAAAACCCATAATACTTTAGGACTCCACGGTTATTTTATGATATTTTTCTTATCGTTTCTTTTCATTTTTATTTATTGAGGAATCATTTTAATCAGAAATAAATTCAATTATTTTATGCCTTTTAACATCTAAAACCTTAATATCTAGATAGGTGAGAAGACCAATTTAAGGGTTCAATTGTTAGAAAAGGGTCTCGGTTTTAAGACAAAGGATGGGTTGATCAACTATAGTGCTATTATTTCACTTTCACGTTATGCGAAGGATCCATGAAAAACATGCTATCTCACAACATTTTCCCCTCGTGCAAGTGTAAATAGGAATAAACTTAAAGCACTCTTGTCACCTATGGCGTACCATACATGCTACTCCAATGGACCCTTAAGAATGGATTGTACGATGGTGACACCATCTCCTACGCAAGATACATCTTGAGATTCCTATGGTTTATTGCTAGTCCTTTTGAAGTCAATTACAAGCCTTTTGAGAAGGATGTGGGCATGAGGGTCTTTAGAGTGGGGAGGAGTACCATAAAGGTTTCCTACATTAATTGATCCTTATCACCAAGGTTAGGGGCAAGAATGGTGGATTAACAATATTATAATAAATTTTATGTTCTATTTTAGAAGGAGCTTAGACCATGTAAAAGGGTACGTACGGCACATTAAAAATATCATAATAATTTTTATGTTCTATTATAATGTATTTTAGAAGGAACTTAGACAATGTAAAAAGGTATGGTAGAGGCACATTAAAATGTGATTTATTTGTATAATGGGTGTGGTGGAAAGAGGAGTTTAAGAAGTTGATTCTAACTCTATTATTTTTAGGGCTAAATTAGCACAATAATATTAAGAAGGGCTAAATTAGCACAATAATATTAAGAAATGTGGTTGATAAACACTAATATATGTATATAAATCACATTTATTAATATTTATATCAACCATATTTATTAATATTTATATTTATTAATAATAATGATTATTACTATTATAGTAATAATAATTATTACAAAATTGGGTCTTTTGTGATCTATATTGTGTATATTGGAAAATTTCAGAAAAAATCACATGAGATTTTTTAGTCGACGCGTTTTGAACTATCCTGTGTGATTCATCGTCACAATGAACCACACTAGATGAACTCGTTGACTAAAAAATTTCATGTGATTTTGTTGAAATTTGCAACAAGAAACAACGAAATTGGCATCAAGAAACAACACACACTGGTGTGGGATCACAAGTCACACAGTGATGGATCCTAGCGACACATTGGTGTGCAACCAATTTTTAAATAAATTGGAAAATTAAATTGTAATCTTATCTCATAACAACTTGTAATAGTTAACTAAGTGTGATAGACTTACTTAGCTCAAGAATTTCGAGTTGAGGGTCTAAGGATAGGCATGTAGAGTGATTCTATTATTAACAGGGTCCAGTTGTAGTTGTATCACTAGTGTAATGTGGGTGGGATCAGTTAACTCACAATAATTGAGTTAAAATCAGTTTAACTAGTTCTAACTGTTTGATGAGCTAGTGGGAGATCAAGTGAATTAAAATAGATTTAATTCACCAGTAGTGATCTACCAAGTAACTGATGATTCACTATTTATAACTGCATGCATGCTAATTCTGGTGGATACCCAGTTGAGACAAAGGTTCAAGGCCAGTAAACTATCAGTTGTATTTTAAGCAAATTGGCCAGGTGCAGTTATAAAACCATGGGAAGCCCATGATGAATTGTGCAATAAAGGAAGGCTGAATCTCCTATTTAATAGGGTTTTAATTCTCTAGGGATTGCGTAAGCAGGGTAGGCTCTGGGTAGGTTGATAATAGGCTATGTGTTTGTCCAATTTTTCCTAGATCAGTGTGAAGCAATTGGTAGAGTGTATGAGCTTGTGGTGATCACAAATACATTGTATTGTTTCATTATTCCTTGGTTGATTCAAACAATAAAGATGGAGGGGTTTTGAGCAGTTGCTTTACCCAGGAAATATCTGGTCTTGTGAATTGATTTAATTCTTTCTCTTACTTGCATGTGATTGAGCGATCGTGTTTTATATTCTGCAAATATTGTAGAAGGATTCAGTATCTTGTTTTAGTACATCACATGGTCGGATCGAGTCCATTGATATAATTTCTACATGGTATTATAGTTGTGTTAGAGACTTTCTACATGGTATAAGAACGTCAGGAATCACAATAGTGGAGAAGAAATTGAGTTTGTGTTGAATAGTATTCAAATTTGCAGGTACCTTCTTTGGAGCTATAAGCGGATCAAGATGTCTTTCAATGGCTTGAGACTCGAATATGCACTCGAGGGAAATTCGAATTATATTGCATGGAAGGATAGGATGGAGGCAGTGTTGGAGGAGAATGGGTTGAAGGAATTCATAAATAATCATATTCCCAAGCCTACAACAGTAGATGCCCAACTTCTTGATGCATGACGGAAGATGGTAGCAAAGGCAAGGAGGATCTTGTTAGAGGGAGTTTGAGATCATATATTCTCGAGTCTCCATGGAAAGGAAACTCCATATGCTATGTTGAAGGCCTTGGAAGATCTGTTTTAAAGCAGCAGTGACCATAGAAAATTGGCACTCAAGGACAAGCTTAGGAAAATAAAAAAGAAGAAGAACAAAAAGAAGGCTCTAGGAGTTGTAGTGGGTGAAGCTTTGGCCTCACAGTTTGAGTTGGACTTCTCTCTCATCGCATGCATGGAACCAACTGTGATGGGATATATGTGGTACCTGGATAGTGGAGGATCTTTCCACATGATGGGAAACAAAGAACTCTTTAGTACCTTGGAGGAGAAGGATCTTCAAATGCACATCGAGATGGGTGATAACGGGAGGTATAGTGCTACCGGGATTGGTACAGTTATTTTCCAGAGACAGTCAGGTAAACCTTTCATATTAAAAGGTTCCATGCATGTACCATGCTTGAAAAAGAATTTAGTTTCAGTTGCTATGTTGAGGATCTTGGATATGATGTGGTTTTAAGTGAAGGAAACGCATTCCTTCGTCACAAAGCCACAACATAGGTAAAGAAGATTGTGGTTCATGTAAAGAACCTATACAAACTTGATGTAGATGGTTGCGCAACATTGAGCAATAAAGCAGGGAAGGTGGTGAGCCAAGATACAAGTGAGTTATGGCACAGAAGACTGGGCCATCTACACCACAGTGCTTTGAGGATCATGTAGCAGATCTCTACAAGACTTCCAAAGGGTACCCTTGCGCAGATAGACACATGCAAGGGATGTACCATGGGGAAGTATAATAAGGCCACCTTTCATTAGAAGGAGAACCGAGCAGCGACAATCCTTGAGAGAGTTCACTCAGACGAGTGTGGACCATTCTCTACGCCTTCCACAATAAATCACAAGTATTATGTGATTTTTGTTAATGATTTTTCTAGAAAGTGTTGGACCTTATTTTTGCAGAAGAAAGATCAGGTGCTCTCCAAGTTTTGTGAGCTCAAAGCACCGGTATAGAAAGATACAGGGAAGAAGGTGAAGGCTCTAAGGAGAAAAAATGGCGGTGAGTATATCTCTAATGAATTCAAGAACTTTGGTGCCATAGAAGGAATTCAAAGAGAATTGATTGCACCTCATAACCCACAACAAAATGGGGTTGCAGAAAGAAAGAACATATAAATTGTAGGAGCAACATGATCTATGTTACATGATCAGGGCCTAATTTCATCTGTCGGTAGAGGCATGAAACACAACGGTATTTGTGCATAACTAGAGTCCTCATCAGATACTTGGCATGAATACACTAGAGGAGGATTTTTCAGGTAAGAAACCAGATTTTTCATATTTTAAAATTTTTGGCTCATCTATCTATTGCCATGTGACCAAACATGCCAGGAAGAGGCTAGAACCAACAACAGAGGTTAGGATATTTGTGGGGTACAGTGATACTCCCCACAACTATCGAGTGTATTTGCCAACTAACATGATGACAATTGTCAGCAGAGATGTTAGATTTGATGAGGAGAAAGCCATATGATTGTCCCTTGAGAGGGAGCTTGATTTGCATGCAGATGAGGAACTCTTAGTTCCAAAGGATGAAACTCAAGATGTGGAGCAACCATAAGATGAGGATCATGGAGTGGCAGAAACCACTCATGTAGAGCCATCCACCAGAAATGATAGGAAGCACACCAGAGAGGCTGACAGATTGATGCTAGATGCGACAGAGCATGTAGGAGCACCTACATCACAGCGCAGGTAGAGAAGGTCCCCAAATAGGTACACTGGATACATGTCTCTTATTATCGAGTGTATTGTGATAGAACCATCCTCTTTTGAGGAAGCAATGCAACAACCAACATGGGTTGATGCCATGGTTGAGGAGTATCACTCCATTATCAGAAACAGTGCATGGGAAGTGATCCCAATACCAATGGGGAAGTCAGTGGTTGGATCCAGGTGAATATAAAAGCTGAAGAAAACAGAGACCTACATGAGGGGGAAATTTCAAGCTAGATGGGCAGAGGGAGTACATGCAGCTATACCTCCAGGTGCGAGGTGGGGCGATGTGCAGATATGATCCCAAGAAGAAATTTGGGTAGGTTCCATTGAGATGGTGTGTCTCATGGATCGAACCTGGCTACGAGGAGCCCACAATACAACAGTAGCAGGAAGGATCAGTTAGATTGATGCAGTCAGATGTGAGCAGGACAGAAATCAAAGTGACATGTGTCAGATACTAGAGTGCAAATCATAGTTGGCAGCAGTGCAGAGTGCATGGATGCAGATGTCAGCAGCGTAGGGAGTCCAATAGACATGTGCAGTAGCTAGCAGCAATCATAATACTTTGATGACAGATGCATTATATTGATTCAGCTGTTTGGAGGCTATTCATTTTTAGGAGAGTTGCATGTGCGAACAACACTAGGAAGTGTTGCATGCAAGAACATTCCAAAGGTACCAGATCGAGACAGATTGATTCCTTTCTTGTTGAGATGGGGTGTTGAAATTTGCAACAAGAAACAGTGAAATTGGCATTGGGAAACAACACACACACTGGTGTGGGATCACAAGTCACACAGTGATGGATCCTAGCGACACATTAGTGTGCAACCAATTTTTAAATAAATTGGAAGATTAAATTGTAATCTTATCTCATAACAACTTGTAATAGTTAACTAAGTGTGATAGACTTAGTTAGCTCAAGAATTTTGAGTTGAGGGTCTAACGATAAGCATGTAGAGTGATTTTATTATTAACAGGGTCCAATTGCAGTTGCAGCACTAGTGTACTGTGGGTGGGATCAGTTAACTCACAAAATTGAGTTAAAATAAGTTTAACTAGTTCTAATTGTTTGATGAGCTAGTGGAAGATTAAGTGAATTAAAATAGATTTAATTCACCAAGAGTGATCTACCAAGTAACTGATGATTCACTATTTATAACTACATGAAAGCTAATTCTAGTGGATACCCAGTTGAGACAAAGGTTCAAGGCTAGTAAACTATCAGTTGTATTTTAGGCAAACTTCCCAGGGGCAGTTATAAAACCATGGGAATCCCATGATTAATTGCGCAATCAAGGAAGTCTGAATTTCCTATTTAATAGGGTTTAATTCTCTAGGGATTGTAGGGATTGCGTAATAAGGGTAGGTTGAGGGTATAATTGGCTATGTGTTTGTACAATTTTGCCTAGATCAGTGTGAAGCAATTGTTAGAGTGTATGAGGTTGTGGTGATCACAAATACATTGTATTGTTTCATGATTCCTTGGTTGATTATACAATAAAGATGGAGGGGTTTTGAGCAGTTTCTTTCCCCAGGAAATATCTAGTGTTGTGAATTGATTTAATTCTTTCTCTTACTTGCATGTGATTGAGCGATCGTGTTTTATATTCCGCAAATATTTTAGAAGGATTCAGTATCTTGTTTTAGTACATTACATGATCATATTGAGTCCATTTATATAATTTATACATGGTATTATAGTCGTGTTAGATATTTTCTACATATTTTTTCTAAAAAAATCACAATATAAACAATTATTACAATAATAAAATTAGTATTATAATATAACTATGATATATATATATATATATATATATATATATATATTTGTGTTATTATTATTAATATTATAAAAATATCATTATTATAAAAAATAAATAAGATTATGCTTATTTTAGTTAACAATGGTATGTTTTATGCTTCGCATAATTACTTCAATGTTCTTTAAGCATTCCCAAAAGAAATTTTCAATTTAGATTTCCACTACCAATCACATTAACCATTAATCACATTGATAGTAAAAGTAGATAGAACATAAAAATAATGCAAAAGTCAAGCCAAGACAAGAGGACACCATATTTGACGGATGTCAGGGAAAAACCACAATGTGGGGAAATCCCTTTGATCAAATATTATTATTATTATATCAAAATTTCAATAGAAAGAGATTACAATAGTCAAAATTGATTTGTCCAATTCAAAGTCAAAACAACCTTGACAATTTTTGCAGTCAACTGCATTGAGACTTCAACCCTAACCAGAAAGTCAACGCTGGTGAAATCAACAATAAATCATCCTCAAAATTGCTCAGTCTTCCCCAATAAAACTCACCCTGATCAGGAGGTCAAATTCAACCCAAAACAACTCAGTAAAACTTGGTCAATGGAGAGAGAAAATTGTTGTAATTTTCTTGCAGTTAAACTATATTCAACCCTGAAGTTAGTGTTGGTCAAACTTCCCATATTCCCTCTTTTTTGTGTCCAGAAATGCAGCCTAAAAAGTTTGAACCTTTGACCCAAAAAGCGCAGTCAAACTTGGTCAATGAACCCCCGGTCAACGTTGGTCAAAGCTGCAACGTAATTCTGAAAGTTTAGCTTGTACTTCATCCTCCTTGTCATACATGTGAAAGAAAGATAACTGCCCAATAGCTATACGACAGAATTAGATGAGGAGAGAGAAGAATGGGTGAGTGATGATGATGCCAAATGAGGTGAGAGGTCACTTGTATTTATACAATTCATTGTGGGTGAAGAGACACGTCCATTGGGCTTATGGAACCTACATGATGGTGAGGTAGACTTGAACAATTTGCACATGAGTGGGAATAAATTCAAAATGACACTTCCGCTTGTCCAAATAAGATGATATTTATATCAATTTTGGTCCTCTCGAAAAGAGGAATATAATGCAATCATCATCTCCATAAAATGAGTTGCCCCAAAGTGGAATTTGGTCCTAGTTCCCAATTATAACACTCCCTCTCAACTAGGGATAGTTCCACCTGTCAATCCATCTGTTGTCATTGATCATCATGCCATCATGTCGTCATGTACGATCTCTGTCATATCATATTTTCTCTGCTGAACCATGTTGTAATAATGAAAAAGAATCGATCGAGAGTGATTCACAAGACCTTTCCACTCTCCAATGACAAAATTCAATCCATAGGTAGAAGCTCAATTGATCCTGGATCAAGTTTTTGAATAACATGCATCCTACACATAGGGAGTATGACAGTACACGATGCGTTCGTCGATAGTGCTATGGTCCCTATCCACTTTTCCCAACTCATTGGCGAGATGAGAGGTACTTCCCATGAGTCCTGGACTACATGGGTAGGATATATGTTGGGGCATCAACAGGAGAAAGTGAACCACTCATCCTACTCATATGCCATAGGAGAAGGTGAACCACTCATCATATGCATATGACAATCGTAGGGGAAAGTGAACCACTAGCCCTACATACATGTGTCCGCAATCGTAGGGAAGGTGAACCACTCACCCTACACACATGTCAAACATAATAGGGTATCACAAAGGAAGGTGAACCACTCACCCTCTACACATCACACCAATAGGGGAAGGTGAAAAAATCACCCTATGGTCACTTATAGCTCCAAGAATTACCCTAAACCTCAAGGAGCTCTCAGATCATAGTGTCCAACTCAAGCGTGAACCTAATTGGAGGGTCTTTCCACAACTCCAAGTCTCTCTCGGAAGGCTAAGAATTTGACCTTCCCTAAGGGCTTTGTTGATCCGAATGGAAAGTGGCATCTACCCATGGTATTCATCCACCCATGGTATTGTAAGTGGAATCCACCCACAGTATCCATCCACCCATGGTATTTATCCACCCATGAAATTTACCCATAGTATTGTAAGTGGCATCCACCCATGGTATTCATTCGCCCATGGTATTTCATTAGAGAACTTTTGAGGTCTAAAATGGGTCTCCTAAGAAAAATGTACAAATAAAATAAACATTGTAAGAACCAATAGGATTGAAGATGATGATGTCAACCACGGGGGATGATTCACCACTTTTGGTGTAAAAAAGTAAAAAGATTAAAAAATAATAAAATAATAAAACTACTTTTTCAACTTATCTTCTTAAGGTTCTACTCAAATTTCAAGCGGGAGTACTTGTTGGATGAAAATTTTAATTCCTCATCCAAGGAGTACCCATGCTGCATACTTTCGTTGGACCCTACTACAAGAAAAATGAGGAATACATGAAAAAACATGATTGCAATCACATTTTTTCATGTATTTCTCATTTTCCGTGTAGCGGGGTCCGTCAAAATTATGCAACATGGGCACTCCTTGGATGAGTAATCAAATTTTGCATCCAACGAGTGTTCCTACTAGAAATTTGAGTAAACCCATCGGGAGATAAGTTGAAAATACGAGTTGAAAAAGTAGTTTTTTTTTTCCCCACTAAATTTTGATGATGTAATCTAATATTATTTTATTATTTCCTCTATTATTTTATAATTTCCTTAGGAGGCCCATTTTAGACTTCAAAGTTCCCCTAATGTACCCATGGTATTTGATCTGAAAATGAAACTATTTGTATATGATATTCAAAGTATTCATTTCCATTTAATTAAGTGTGCAAAGTGTTTGTCATGTCTTGCAAATTAAACAAAGTGTTTTTGGCAACTATTTTTGAGTTTATGTGTGAGGGAATATTAATTAAAATTACTGTTTCACATCTTGAATAAGAAATACACAGCATAATAACTTCACCATAACAACATAGCAACATAGCAACATGATGAGGCAGTTCACCCCTCCTGGGCTACATCTATCGGGTCCAAGGCTCCCAATGGGCATGTACTTGGGTTTCTCAAATTGGTTTTACAGTGAGAAATAAGCCTAAACAGGCTGAAACAACTCTGAAAATGAATTTAGAAGACATAAATAAGCTAATTATGGCTTTGGTTTCACCTCAAACAGTGAAGTGTAGCCCAATGCAGCTCCATTTCCCTCATGGCCTTGATGGCTCTCCAAGCTTCCCTAAAGAAAAAATGGCTGAAAAACACCTTTGTTGGCTCTGAAACCTGTCCCAATGGCTCCAAAATGCTCAGAATACCCAAAATTGACTAAATTTTTGTCTAATTTGGTCGAATATGGAGAAAGTTATGATCCCAATAGTATTTTTCCTAGTGGCCCTCAAAAACATCCACTAAACTTGGCTAACTCCAGTTAGCTCCACCAGGAAGGTGGAATCTCTGAACATGTCAGAACCGTGTGCTAAAATTGGCGGAGGCAATAAATTTAACTGTTAGATAACTGCGCGTTCACATGCCAGATTTTCGGAGACGGTTTAAGCTGGAGGTTAGTGTCAACTCCGCGCCCTTGGTCACAGCCTACAGGTCACGTGGCTGGGGGCTAGCACTTGAGTGCTTAATCCAGAACTTTCCACCGGTGAAATGGGCTTAAGCCATGTTTATAGCGTGTAGTCACGGGTCTTCTGCCCGTAAGCCCTGAGGGTTAAAGCTCTTTAAAACTCCGCTCGTTCACGATATACACGACGCGCCCAACTGCTGACCCTGTTGCGTTCAGGTCAGGTCGACCTCCACCCAACTGAACCAAACAACTTCACCTCTAGGAGGCCACTATCTACTGATCCATGAACGTTCAAGTCAGGTTGTGCTTGACTGACCCAAATGTGTTCAGCTCGGGTCGGGTCTGCCCACCAACACAATTTTTAAACAGACTTTGAACCTTTGGCCTCAGGCCATGTGGCAGCCTCCGATAGGCCACGTGGAACCCTCTGATAGGCCACCAAAAACCATATAAAATAATGAAATTTTGCCATAATTTTTTTTTGAAGATGACAAATAATTTTTGTTCAAAAGTCCTGTTTTGAAGGTTATTGGACATTTTAAAACTTCAATATCTTTCTCATACGACATCGGATTTGGGTCCCATTCATAGTGCCAGAATCACAGCGATGAGGTCTATCTGGTCATTTAGTTTGCTACCAATTATGAGCAGTTCTAATTTTGAGCATTGTTTTCCTCTTGAACATGATCACCTGATCACACCTCTCCATTGGGAAGATTTTGGACCCCAAAAGCCTTCAATTACCTATTAAGAAGATGAGGGTACAAATCCCTCACCTTTTCCACTTCAATCCACTTTTCTTTACTCGGTTTTCTGCCTTTAAGAACAACCCAAACATAATCAACATTTCCCCTCCTCGAAGTGCGTGTCCTTTTTTGTCAAGGATAACATCCTCTTTCAGCTCATCCAAAAATTTTGGCGAGAAATCCTCTATGGATGGCACCTGAATGTCACTTTCATAATCAACAATTAAAGTAGGTTCATACAAACGTAAATTTTCCATATTCACAACGGAATACATTTGCATATATAAAGGCAAATCTAGTTGAAAAGCATTATTTCCAACTTGTTTAAGGATCTTGAATGGACCATAACGAATAGGCTTCATCTTTTTACCTTCTCCTTGCATTCTTTCCTTACTAATATGCAGCCATACCTCATCTCCTTCTTGAAACTTATGATCAACTCTGTGTTTGTCATGCCTCTCCTTGTACTTGCCTTGACTTTTTTCAAGCTGTTCTTGAACCTGCTGATGTATAAGCTGAATTCTTTCAATGAAAATGTGAGCTTTGTCAATGTCACTATGCCCATCAATGGCCACATCCTTCTCAAGAATGAAATCTAAAGGTGACTTAGGCAAATACCCAAAGCAAGCTTCAAAAGGTGAAGTATTTATAGAAGAGCGCTTGGCCCGGTTGTAAGCATGCTGAATGTAATGCAAGTGCTCATCCCAAAGCTTGGGATGCTTGCTACAATAACCTCTCAAAAGATGTACAATGGTTCTGTTCACTACCTCTGTTTGGCCATCTGTTTGCGGATGGAAGGTAGTACTCTTCTTCAACTTGGTGTCCAACATCTTCCATAAATTAGACAAAAAAATTCCCAACAAATCTGGAATCCCTGTTACTAACAATAGAAATAGGCAAGCCATAATGAACCCATACATGTTGAAAATATAAATCAGTATTTTTTTTAGTAGTTATATATTTCTTACATGGCATAAGAATACACATCTTGCTGAATCTATCAACTACTACATAAAGATAATCATTCTACTTTCTAGATAATGGTAGACCTCCAACAAAATCCATAGAAACACTTTCCCATGGTCTAGAAGGTACCGGAAATGGCGTATATAAACCAAGCTTCCTATTTCTAGGCTTGCTTGTAGCACATAATGAAAAACCTCTAATGAAACGTGAAACACTATCTACCATGCTAGGCCAATAACAATACCTCTGTAAATGTGCCACCGTTTTTCTTACCCCGAAATGTCCAACAATAAGAGAAGAATGAGCTTCTCTTATGATGCTTAGTCTCTCCCCCTGTGGTATACATAACTTGCCCATATGAAACAGAAAATTATTATGCAAATGATAATCATTCTCCTCAACATGATTCCTTTCACTCAAGTTAGCATACACATCCTCAAAATCAACATTAGATGTATACTGTTCTATGTAGCTCTCATGTACAATAGAATCATTCTTAAGTAAAGTAGTAGCACTAATAATAGGCCTTGAAAGCATATCAGTAACTTTATTGTAAATACCTTTCTTTTACCTTATTACCAAGTGAAATTGTTGTAGGAAGCCCATCCATCTCAAATGTTGTGACTACTGTAATTTACTTTGCGACTGCAAGTATTGTAAAGGCTGATGGTCGGTATGAGCAACTATTTCTTTGCCCATTAAATAGTGTTTCCACTTTTTGACGCTTTGTACCAATGCATGCAACTCCTTATCATATGTAGGATAATTCACAACAACACCATTAAATGTCTCAAAATGAAATGTGATAGGCTTACCATGCTGTAAGAGAACTGCACCCATGGCGTAATCACTAGCATCGGTCTGAATCTCGAATGGCTGTCTCAAGTCCGGTAATGCAAGGATTGGAGCTGAAATTATCTTCTCTTTCAAAGACTCAAAAGCTTTTTGTTGCTTGCATCCCCATTGGAAAGCACGCTTCACACTTGTCACTGCATGCATAGGAGCGGCTATGGCAGAGAAGTTAGAAATGAACTTCCTCCAATACTTAGCTGCACCCAAAAAAATTCTTACCTCTGTAATGGATTTGGGAGTAGGCCAATTCACAATTGCTTCTACCTTAGAAGGATCAATTCTCAAAGCACCTCCTCCTACTATGTGTCCCAAATAAACCAAAGAAGTCTTTCCAAATTCACACTTTGACATTTTAAGAAATAACTGATTTCTCTTCAAAATATCAAGTACTTTCTTAACATGCATGACATGCTCTTCTCTAGTCTTGCTAAAAATGAAGATGTCATCTAAGTAGACAATAACAAAATCATCAAGAAAAGGACGTAAGACATCATCCATTACTCGCAAGAAAGTTGCAGGTGCATTGCATAAACCAAACGGCATAACAAGCCACTCAAAGAGTCCCTGTTTGGTTTTAAATGTTGTCTTCCAAATGTCACTTTCTGCAATTATAACTTGATGATAACCACTACGTAAGTCTAAATTAGTGAAATATTTGGCATCTTTAAGTTGATTTAACAAATCATCTATCCTTGGGAGTGGGTAACGATTCTTTACCGTTATCTTGTTCAATGCCCTGAAGTCCACACACATGCGCCAAGTTCCATCTTTCTTTGGAGTCAACACTATCGGTGAACCACATGGAAAAGTGCTTGGTATTATGAATCCTTTGTCCTACAAGTCTTTAATTTTCCTCTTGATTTCAACATTCTCCATGATAGACATGCGGTACATGCCTATGTTAGGAAGAGGACAATCTTGATGTAACTGGATTTCATGCTGAATCTCCCTTTTAGGAGGTAAACCTGTTGGTTCCTGAAACATCCCATGATGTGCATCAAATACATCATATAAATCTGATTTAAGCTTGGAATCACAATTTTCAAATGACTCATGATTCACATCAACCTTGGGCTTAATCATAAGAAGTACAAAACTCTTACTAGAATTCACTAGCCTTTTTACCTGTCCCGCATTTACCATCACTATATTTTCCTTCTTGCGATGTGCTATGACAATTAACTACTTGCCATATTTAAAGAGATGATACTTATTTTCATGGCAATGGAAGATAACTTTCTTGTCAAATAAGTAAGGACTTCCCAAAACAATTCCTGATATATCAAGCGGTACTACATCAAGTTCAACTGTGTCAATAAAGTGTGTAGTAATTGCGAATCGCAATATGCACTTTCTTGAGACTTGTAAGTTTGCATCCTTGCATATCCACCTAAGTGGATAAGGCTTTGGATGTGGAATGGTCTCAAGTTTAAGTTGTTTGACCAAGTCTTCTGATATGAGATTTGCTTGTGACCCATTGTCAAACAGTGTGTCAATTTTTGTATGTTTTGAGACTACCCTCACATGGAACAATTCAATTATTTCTTCCTCATTTGGAGCTTGTACATGACAGTTTGAAGTACTAGTGCTTGGCTTAGTTTTAGTTTCCTTTCCCTTCATACTTTTCAAACACATGGCTGCAATTTTGGTTTCGTCACCTGAATCATCACCTAAGTCTTGTGGTGTAGTTGTAGTAGCTGCAATTTTCTTCTTTCCTTTGTTTTTGTTAAACTGAGTTCTTTTTTCAGGATGTAATTTCCAACAGTTTTTCTCTTCATGGCCTTCTCTTGAACAATGTTTACATATCACTTTCTCACCCTCTTGTTTGATAGATGCATTCTTTTTGCCTTTTCCCTTAAAGGTTTTATCTTTGTTTTTCCCCTTAAAAGGCTTGTTTCTACCCTCATCAAAAGTGTTTTTCCCTCTAGCCTCTAAATGCGTAGCTTGTACACAAACTTTGTCTAGACTAGTAGGATTGAACATAAGGATAGTATGTCTAAGGTAGTTGTGCAAACCACCTATATATTTCAGCAAAGTATCTTGACTTTGTAAGTCTACCCCTAATAAGAGTGCTCTTCTCCTAAACTCTTGGGTGTAGTCTTGTACATTTTGTCCCTTAAGTTGTCTGAAGTTTTTCCAGTTCATGATAGCCTTTTGTAAATGAGCTAATGGATAAAATTTCTTTTTAATTGCAGTAATAAATTCAGCCCATGATAAAGTGATCTTACCATGTTTTTTAATTTCATCCTTGGTCTTGGCTTCCCACCATACCAATGCTGCTCCATCCATTCTCAAAGAGGCTAACTGTATCTTGGTGTCGTCATCATGAAGGTTCTGTATCCTCAAGTAAACTTCCAACTGTCTTATCCAATTTTCAAGTTTCTCTGCATTGACTTCACCGTTAAACATAGGCAACTCAAATTTAACATCAAGCTTTAAAAATGGACTTTTACCAGTGGTTTTAGACTTGTGAGATTGATTCACCAAAGTTGAGGATGATGATGTAGAGGAAGAGGATGAAGATGGGGATGGTGGATCACCATTTCCTCCGTGTCCTTTCTTTGACTTGTCATCACTTTTCTTTCCTCCTGAAGAACCCTCTCCTTCTTTCTGGTTTTTAGACCCTTCTCCAACAAGCCTATCATTCCTTTCTTGGTAGAGTATCCTCACCATCTCTGTCATGTCCAAGAAAGCCTTTCGGAACACCCGTTCCTCTTCTTTGGGATCCATATCTTCAGGAGCTTCTCCCTCTCTTGAAGACATGCTTGGAGCTGCTTCTATGGATCTTGGAGGTGGCTCTCTAGCCCTTCTTGGTTGAGGATTACATTGTGCACTAACCAAATGTCCTTCACCTCTCTTGAGTTTAAGCCTAGTAAGCATCAAAACTTGCAAACAATCAACTATATCTTTGCACAAAACAAATGATGAGTACAACTCTAGCTCCTAAGACTCAAAATCCCATTTCGATAATATGTGATCTCGAAAATGAAACTATTTGTATCTCGATGTTCAAAGTATTCATTTCCATTTAATTAAGTGTGCAAAGTGTTTGTCATGTCTTACAAATTAAAAGTATGGCACGTTTTGAGTTTATGTGTGAGGGAATATTAATTAAAATTACTTTTTAACGTCTTGAATCAGAAATACACAACAAAATAACTTCACCATAACAACACAGCAACATGATGAGGTAGTTCACCCCTCCTGTTTTGAAGGTTATTGGACATTTTAAAACTTCAGTATCTTTCTCATACGACATCGGATTTGGGTCCCGTTCACGGCGCCAGAATCACAGCGACGAGGCCTATCCAGTCGTTTAGTTTGCAACCAATTATGAGCAGTTCCAATATTGAGTATTTTTTTCCTCTTGGACATGATGACCTAATTAGTATTCATTCACTCATGGTATTGTAAGTAACATCCACCCATGGTATTCATCCTCCCATGGTATTTAACCACCCATATTATTGTAAGTGACATCCACCCATGGTATTCATTCACCCACCCGTGGCATTCACCTATGGTATTGTAAATAAAAAGGGATATAAGTAAAAATTCAAATTTTGTAAGAGGATAGATTGTCCATCACAATTTAGCTTTTACAATTATTCTCTATTTTAATAAAAAAAAGTTTCTTTGTGATTTTTTTTACTGTGTGTTCTATTCTCTTTTCTTTTGGCATTTCAATTTTCTAGATCTTGGGAGCCTCCCCGCAAGATCCAGATCAGTGGTATTAGATTTAAGTTACAGATCAATGGGAATGAGGTTTTGACACATATTTCAGTTTCAAATTTGTATATAAATCTTCAAAAAAATTCATGCACGTGCTACGACCTCCACAGAGCACATTCTTGGAAAAAACAAGAATTTGTTTTTTCATTTTTTTGCAGGAATTTTTTGGTTGCCGAGTTTTCAGATCATATTTGAAACTCTTACTGAAAAATTTACAAAAATAAATAACATATATGGATTCTTTGTGAAAAAATACCAAAATTCAAAAAACAAATTGGTCGAATCATACCCCAGATGAGGGAGATATCGTTGATTTAAAATCAGTTGTGTTGCAAAAAATTTTATGACAATAATTCACGGACGACATATCTCCTATAAGTTTTTGATTTTTTTATGCATAATTTCAGAAAATAAATTATATATATGTGCTCCTCTTAAAAAATCACCAAAATTAAAAAAAACAATTGGTCAAATCAGAGTTCAGATGAGGGAGATCTCGCTGATTTAAAATCAGTCATTTTTTCAGAACTTTTGTGACAACGGGACAGTTGCAGCGTGAATCTAAGTTTCCAGAGTATCAACATAGGGATTTCAATCATAAAGGAAGATGAATAATGACCATTATATTTCCAAAAATAGGTTATAATAAATATTATGAGTTATATTGACCGAGTTATGCCCATTTTAAATTAGTTTTTATATCTGCAGCAACATTCAGAGTGGGTTCCCTTTGGAGACGTGCACTCCCACCCCACTTTAATAGGCACATGTTTCACATTCATTAGTTTCAGCATAGCAACATATGACTTGGGTTCTTTGGAAACGTGCCCTCCCACCCCAGGCTATGTAGGCACCTGCTACTTCATCAACAGTCAACATCATTGTTATGGGTCAATCACAGAAAATCCTTGTCATCGAAGTACTTTTGTTAGGCCACACACTATTTGTATTATAGTTGGTCACAAGCATTATAGGGTATCTCTATACTCATATCTTCTTTTTTCATGGTTATGGGCCTTCCACAAGCCCACACTTCATCGAAGTTCATTTTCTAGGCCGAACACTGTCAGTATCACAAATGGTCACAAGAATTACATGGTTCTCTATCCTCCAATATTCACTCATCAAGGTTATGGGTTAACCACACAAAACCCTTCTATTCAATGGCTCTTCATATTTAAAAAAGGCTTCTGAGGAGGGAAATTCACGCAATGGGGACCATTTCTTCTTAAGGAGGGAGGAATGATAGAATGGAAAGTTGCATCTACCCATTGTATTCGTCCACCCATGGTATTGTAAGTTGAATCCACCCATGGTATTTATCCATGGTATTCATTCACCCATGGTATTGTAAGTGACATCCACACATGGCATTCATCCTCCCATGGTATTTAACCACCCAAGGAATATACCTATGGTATTGTAAGTGAAAGCAACCCATGGTATTCATTTACGCATGGTATTTACCCACCCATGGAATTTACCTGTGGTATTGTAACTAAAAATGGTTTTACATAACAAGTCACATTTTTTAAAAGGACAGATTGTCCATCACAATGTAGATTTCAGAATTATTCTCCATTTTAATAAAAAAAGTTTCTTTGTGGTTTTTTTTTTATTGTGTGTTCTCCTCTTTTTTCTTTGAACATTTCAAATTTTCAGATCTTGGGGGCGTCCCCCCCCCCAAGATCCATTTCAAATTTTTAGATCTTGGGGGCCTCTCCGCAAGATATGGATCATTAGTGAGGATGTCTGTGACCTACTCATGACTCCTGATGTGTTGGAGCCATATTGCTCCCCACTCTTCCATATCCTAGACAAATTGGTACAGGATATCAATGTGCTTTGAGGGGTCATGGAACACGAGATTCTGTGAAAGGTGAATCCAAATTTGGTTGTCACAATAGATAATGATGGTATCCAAAAAATGTTAAAATAGGTCACTAACGAGCTTCTTGAACCAAAAATCTTCACAACAGACCATATGAGCATCAATGTATTCGGCCTCAGCAGTGCTTAAGGCAACTGATTTCTGCTTCCTGTCAATCCAAGATATTGAAGAAGACCCCAATGAGAAGCAACATCCATACGTACTTTTACAATCCACCACATTTCAAAACCAGTCAACATCAAAATATCCATGAAGCGTCAAATTCCCGAGAGTGTATCTCATACCATAGTTGATTGTCCCATCGAGATATCTCAAGAGATTCTTAGAAACAATATAATGTATGTGATGAGGCTTAACCATGAATTGACTCAATGTATTCACAACGAAGCATATTTCTGGATGAGAGTTTGTGAAGAAGATCAGGGCCCCCAAAAGTTGTCGATATTGGAAGGATTTTCCAATTCAGGCCCAATAGCACTTCCACATAACTTCTTGAAATTGAGTTTCATCAAAGTAGACACAAACTTGCAATCCACCATCCCACATCTCTTGAGAAGATTCACAATATATTTTCCTTGAGAAAGGAAAATCTCACGATGGAAAATTATCTTGAAGTTTAAAAACATTGACGAATCTCACTAGTCCCTAATATGAAAATTATAAAATGTTTATTGATATATTTGTAAAATTATTAAAATTTATAATGATTTTATATATAGTCTCTATATAATATTGGCGATTTTTGAGGTAAAATAATTTTATATTTTAAACATTGGGCGAATCATTTTTATAAAAAAATGGAAATTGGCGAATCGTTTTTTGGAAAAGTCATGGAAAATTAGCCCATCTGCGATTATTAGCCCCTAAAATTCTACATGAATCTCACCTAGATTTTTTCAAACCTCTAGGCCTAGGATGTAGTGCATCCCATCAGCAATTCCACATAACTTTTTGAAGTTGAGTTCTATCAGTGTAGACATATACTTGCAATCCACCATCCCACATCTCTCGAGCAACTTCACAATATATTTTCCTTGGGAAAGGAAAATATCACCTGGCTTTTTCCAGACCTCCAGGCCTAGGAAGTAGTGCATCAGACCTAGGTCCTTCATCTCAAACTCAGAATCAAACTCCCTCTTGCATTGATAAATGATAGGTTCTGCATATGTCAGAAAGACATTATCCACATAAAGGACCAGAATGAGAGGAATTTATTTCTCAACCTTGACATATAGGTTATGATCATCTTCACTTATTATAAATCCCATCTTCATAAGAAAACTCTGAATCCTCTCATACGAATCCCTAGGGGTTTGCTTGAACCCATAGAGGGCTTTCTTCAACCTACATACATGTGTCTTTCGATATTGTACTTCGAACCCCTCATGTTGCTCTACGTAGACTTCCTCCTTAAGAGAGCCATGCAAGAATGTAGTTGTAACATACATATTTTGTAGGATCCATCCTTGAGAGGCAATAAGAGAAAAAATAGATCAAATAGTGGTGGATCGAGAAATTGGTGCAAATATCTCGTCATAGTCCACTCCTTCCTTTTGAGAGAGGCCTTGAGCAACGAACCTGGCCTTGTATTTTTTAGCACTCCCATCAGCTCCATGTTCTATTTTGTAAAGCCATTTAGAAGAAACCACAGACTTGTCCTTGGGTCTAGGAACCACATCGAAGACATCATACTTCATGATTTATTCGTATGCCTCAGTCATCATATCCTTCCATACTTGGTGTTTCACAGATTCTTTGAACATACATGCCTTATATTGAACAATAGTACTCATAGCAACTAAGCACCCTTGGTGCTTGTTTGGCTTCTTACTTTCAAAAAATGTCCCTCTTGGAGAAATATATCTTTCAACATCTTCAAGAGTGTATTTGAGCCACAAAATTATTTTATTGAGGTAGAGGGATCCACAGGAGGTGGATCAATGGAATCCATAGGCCCTTGAACATTGGGAATTTGTTCATCTTTTGGAGATTCATCTCGCTTTCCTGCAACATCATCATTGTCCTTCCTTGGAATAGGGAGATATTTGGCTTTCCCAAGGGAATAATCTTCATCGAAATTGACATGATGGCTTATTTCCACTTCTCTTTGACCAGACACATATATTATATATGCCTTTGAATTTTCACTGTAGCCCACAAATGTTCCTTTATTCTCATATGCTTATAACTTGTTTCTTTTCTCTTTAGGAACATGAAAATACACAGGACATCCAAATATTCTAAAATGAGAAACACCAGGTTTCTTACCATTGAAAACTTCTTTGGGTGTATTGAAATCCAATGCTTGATGTGGGCTCCTATTTTGAACATGTATGGCAATGTTGACAACTTCCCTCCATTATAACTTCTATAGGCCTTGATCATGAATCATGGCATAGGTGGATTCTATGATTCTTCAATTCTTCCCTTCAGCAACTCCATTTTTCTTAGGAATATATGGATTAGTGGTCTCCCTCGTAATGCCAACATCTCTATAATAGTCATTGAATCCATTTGATTCATATTCAGTTCCATTTTCGGTCCTCAATATTTTGATATTCTTCCCTATTCAATTTTCAACCAAGGCTTTGAAAGAACAGAACCATTTGAACACTTCATACTTCTTCCTAAATAAATAGATCCAAGTTTTTTGAGAGACGTCATCCACAAAAATTGCATAGTATAAGTATCCTCCTAGTGATGTTATGGGAGACATACCAGATAGATCAGAATGGAAAAATTGAAGAATGTCGGTAGTTTTACTTTCACTTGAACGGAATGGTCCCCTTGTATGTTTTCTAATTTCACAACCCTGACAAACACCTTCATGATATATGTTGAATTTAGACATAGCTGTGACAATATTCCTTACCCCATGTAAGGCTTTGTAATGAAGGTGAGAAAATATTCAGTGCCATAATTCAAATTGAAGAGAAGTATCGCAAGTCATAGCTCTCAAACAACTTCCTCTAACCTGATAGATACCTTCAAACCTAAATCCAAGTGTAAATTCATCTTCCAGGTTCCTTTTCCAAATATGTGCCTTTCCATCAATGAATGCTACCATGAATCCTTTATCTTCCTTCGTAGAAATATAGACGAGGTTCTTCTTCAAATTAGGTACATACAATACTTCTTATAGATTAAGGGTATGACCTTTCTTTAAGTGAAGAGTGATAGTCCCTATCCCTTTCACACGGTCATTGGCGTTTTCTCCAAGTATGATCTCCAAATTAGTCTTATTTTCAATCGAATTTGAGAGGGCCTCCTTGTACCCAATGAAGTTCCTTGAGGCACCACTACCAATAAACCAATTATCACAAGTGTCCCAAGGAGAGGCAGTAGTGAGGGCGGGAATAAGATAAAATTATTTTTGCTTTTCTACAAAATTAGTTTCCTCATACCTAGAATTTATCATCCTTTTGGGAGGTCGACCATTACCATATCGAGTAGAAAGATAATTCCTCTTTCATCTATTTTTGAACCTGGTGTTCCTTTTATTTCCATTTCCTTTGAAATTTTTGTGATTGTGGTTGTTATCGTAATTCTGTGGAGTGTCCTTCTTGTGAGGACACTCTCTAGCATAGTGGCCAAACCTGTTGCTATTGAAGCACCTTCCTTTTCTTCCTTCTTTGAATCCCTACTTGAATCCTTTACCTTTTTTCTTTAGACCAAGATGGTTCTTCCTCTTTTCATGAGTGGAGAAGGAAGTAGGATAATTTCCATTTGAAAGCTTGTCTCTCTCTATAATCCTCGTCTCCTCTTGAGTGCATCTAGCCAAGAATTCATCAAAACTAGGAATCATGTCATTGTTAAGAATGGTGGTCTTAAACACATCCCATTCTCTTGTGAGACCTCCAAGAGAAATGAGAGTGAGCTCCCTGTCAGCAACCACTTCTCCAATAGATAGAATATCATTCTTGATTTCGGTAATCCTCATGAAGTAGGATTGGATAGACACCCCTCTATCCATATTGATGTCCTTCAACTTGTTCTTGAAAAAGAGGATTTTATTTGCATTGTTTACTTTGAAAATCCAAATAAATTTATCCTACATCTCCTTAGATATTTCCAAATCAGTAATATAGGAAACCAAATTCTTTTGAATGAAATCAATGATAATTATGTTAGCTTTGAACTCACCTTTCTTGTACTTTGTCTTTGCAACAACAGGTGCATTTGAAGGAATCTCCACCACTTTTCCATGCACATAGTTCATAACATCATTCTCTTCCAAAGTAAAATCCAAATTCATCTTCCATGCATGATAGTCACATTTATCCTTAAGCTTATCCTTAGCTTTGAAGTATGATGTAGTCATCGTCATCGAAGCTAGAGAAATATTCTTCTCCAACAACTCTTATTTAGTGATTGATCTTCTCTCTCTTTCTTGGGCTTTGTCTTCACCTATTCTCTGACACCATGTTATTTTTAGTTAACAATGGTATGTTCTATGCTTACACAATTACTTCAATTTTCTTTAAGAAACCCAATAAAAATTTCCAATAGAAATCACATTAACCATTAATCACTTTGATAGTTAAAGTAGATTGAACATAAAAAAGAAATGCATAATATAAGCCAAGACAAGAGGACACCAAATTTGGCAGATGTTAGGGAAAAACCCTAATGTGGGGAAAACCCTTTAATCAAATATTCTTATTATTATATCAAAAGTTCAATAGAGAGAGAGAGAGAGAGTACACAAGTCAAAATTGATTTTCCGATTTCAAAGACAAAACATCCTTGACAATTTCATAAGTAAACTTCAATCAAACTTCAACCTTCACCATAAATTCAACTGTAATATCCCAGAAATAACACACTCCTTGGAAATCTGTGCACTAAAATGAGTTTGCAGCTCTTGGTTCCCTTAGATCATGGGATCTAGTGTCTAGATCCAAAAGGAGAGCAAAAAAAAATCAAACTAGGTGAGGTAAACAGACCTCCCACCACCTAGTCTAGCTAAAAACCACCCAAAGAGAGGGGTTGCAGCTATGTGCAACAAACTGCTTTAGAAATAATGCAGTTTTGAGAGCATGAGTAGGAGATTAATAATAGAGATAAAATTTTATATAAACAGTAGAAAATCAGATCCATGATGATGCCCTTACAGTATACAACAGAATGTAGAAGACAAAATAGAAGAAACTCCTCAAGAAAGAGGGCTGCAACACATGTATTGACTGCAAAATAGCTTAACAATGTTTTTATAAGAGCTACAGAAGCTGTGTATTAAAATCTAGATCTAGAGCAGATTTATGTACAAAAGATCAGATCCATTTCAAATCTGTACACTAGAAAGGCTCCTTTACAAGATCCCCTTGGGGTTTTGATCAAATCATGCAATACAGAGAGTAGATCTGAGATTAAAGTAGTAGAACTGCAATATTATTCCGAAATTTCTGAAGATGTTTACAATAGGATTAGATCAGATATGTACAGAACATGGATCAACAAGCTAATCCATGGATCACCAAAGTGAAGGGCAAATCCCAGCACCAGAGACCTCTCCTCAAAAAGTGGGTCAAAACACCCTGCAATTTCCTCCTTGAAAATAATGCAGTCCTGGAAGGGAAACTACGTTGTAGCTTGAAAGACTGAGTTGGCCTGATGCAAAGATATGAAATATCAGCTCCAAAGGTTCAGAACTCTCTTGCCCATGGGATAGAAGACTTTCCCAGTGAAAAGAGGCCCTGAAATGGCCTAGATCTGAGTAGATCTAGCCTCCACTTGCTGTAGCTTGGAAGAACAACCAAACCCTCAATAGGATTTGCATTGTAGTTGGAAGATGAACTTGGCCAAATGCCTGATAGTGGATGAGATCGGCAAGACCCTTCCAAGAAATCCTCAATGGAAGAGGTGGGATCCTTGCTTAGGAACACCCAAGTGCTAAGCTGCACTATTCTCAGCTAAACAATAGAGAATGGTATATGTATAAAAAGAAAATATACTCAAAAATATACACAATCAACAACCTTCTTCTGTTGTACTCCTCTTCCTCTTATAGGATGAAAGTGTTGTCAAACCCTAAATCATCTCAATGATTTTGGATGCATTCACATGAGAAGCCTCCAACTAAAACTGCGTTGTACCTCTAGGAGATTCACTGCATCTAGACAACGCTGTTGATTTGGTCCTGGTTGACTTGGTCAAATGCTCCAGTCTCTTTCACACCTAAGTGTGCTTATGTAAATAGCCCAGATTTTTCCATTTTCACATGTGGCATTGATTTATTTTGTTGATTAGAGGTTTTATTGATCCTCCTTTACAATTTTATTCATAAAAAAAAATACTGAGACAAAATTGTGTATTCCCATTAGCTTGGGATAATTGGGAATATTACAGTCCTCCCCTCCAAAATGTTGCTTTTTCTCTAGCGACTGATAGAGTGAGTGCAACACTTATCCTCTTTCATTGGTGACACCATCAGAGATCAAGATTTCATTATGAGCCAAGTGTTCACCAATCCAAGCCTCCATGAACTGTTCCTCCAAAATCATCATGAGATGTACAAAATCCATCCCACAAGGAGTCAAGAACTCAATAGAAACAAACATGGTTGGACCAATAATATCTCTAAAGCATGTAGCATAAGGTGTTATATGTTCTCATGACCTTGATTCATGATTGCTACATGGCTTTATGGGCACCCATTCCTACAGACTTGGACAAATTCACTTAAAAACAGTGGAAAATCCTTCATACGCGACTATGCCCGTGTTTTTCCACGTGTATACGCTAGTACAGCTAGACTTTTCCGCGTATGCCATTTTAATACACTCTCCTCATCAATAAGTCTCCAAGTGGAAACCATATGCTGTCCAACATCCTCCTCAATGCATGAGATACATAAAGTAAAGTGGTCTCTTCCCAAAGTGGAAAGTGCCAAATCATGAACTATCTCTCGA